>CM046846.1:23874701-24579794 GCA_025618425.1 Heliocidaris tuberculata
ACGGTGGGTTATATCTCCACTCACTCGTGCTAATGCTTTATTAGTTGAGAGAGATCGTGAGATAATCCTAAATTTTCAGAATCAGTGGTATGCAATCACCCCAAGAGTTGGAAAGTACTAGTATATCAAAAGGTTGTCAACTCCTTAAAGGGAAAGTCCACCCTGGTGTTAAGTTAATTTGAATAAAAGAAAAATGAGAGGAATAGATAAGTGAAAGTTTGAGCGAAATCCGATAATATATATATAAGGAAGTTAAGCATTTTTGAAGTTGTACTCAATCAAACGCAAATTGGCAACCCCGTGACGTATCTTGCGAGCTCCTCTCCCATTTCCTCAGTACAGGAAATTTCATAAATTTTCACTTTCTTCATTTTTGATGAAGGAATAGATTTGTTTCATAAGGTTTTGTGTAAAAAACATATGAGCAATGATTAAATCTAATGCTTTTATCAGTTATAGAGAGAGAGAGGGAGGGAGGGGGAGGAAGAGAGAGAGAGAGAGAGACATATCATTTTGTTTTCGTGATCCTGTGAGTGTTTCAGTTGTAGACGTAAATATTGGTTAATATCTTCATATATTGATGAAAATACTATTTAAAACGAATTAGACAGGACAGTGTAGCCCTTTCAAGTCCATGATACGACAAAAGAAGATGTAACAATGTAAATGTAAAGACCACCGAACAAAACAAATAAACAAACAAACAAAAAAATGAAGCAGAAATACGTTACCTCTTAAACTCTTTCCTGGTTGGTATTTATCGGAATTCGCAATGAACCTGTAGGGATTCGACAGAGACGGTAGAGGTGTGTAGAACTCGGTGTAGTTGCTAGATCGGGACCGGTGGATGGGGTTGGCATAGTCACAGGCCGACAGCGGCCCGCCAGACCCATAGCAGTCCGCTCGGAAGACGCACAGGAGGATGATGACGGAGATGAACGAGAAAAAGGAAGTCGGCGACATCGTTACGAGGCAGTCAGCAGGGTATATGGCGATCTTTATCTGATTAAAAATCAATATTTCAATCAGCTTCAAGATATTTTGGAGCTCCTCTTCAAATTTGTTCAGTTTGTATACATAGATTGTCGATGTCGGTATCAAATTGCCAGTCTTGGAGTCTTAACTACTTTTTTCCCGCTCCTAAAATAAGGATATACCTTGAAGCCGGTAATTAGCTCTTGTGTAAAAACCAATACCAATGTGGGATGGGCGTGGCCGACCAACCAGTGTCGAACGTGCTCGTGTTCTGGTCTGGTCTATAGCTTGACTTAAAATGCTTTTTCACGATGATATCCCTAACTGATCATGATCTGATGTACAGAGTGTCATCAAGCACGTCAGGAGCGGACAAAGGACTTCGCGGATGCACGGGTGCTTTAGAATTCACTGACCCATTGCGGTAAAGATATTGTGTATTAGAAATTATTCATAATAATGCATCAGTCCGAGCGAGAAAACTGGAGCTGCTAAATATTTCAGAAAAACAAATCAGACTTGATTACCGCCCACCAAGGTTTAAACCTGTTACATTGGCGCTTTGTTTGTAATTAAGAAAGGCATCATTGCAAGTGTGACGAAGATATTTCACTGCATGCAGTTAAGGATGCATATTTTTGTGAATAACAAATTAAAAGACGCAAGTTCATCCACATAACACATCCGCTGAAAAGGTTCACTTTTGACATGATCGTACATTTAGCTTATCCATGTAGGAAAGTGGATATGGGGGGGGGGGGGGGGGGGGGAGGCGCTGCCAATGTAAAATGTACCAAGGAAATGTTACGGATAAAGCAAGGTGGGAAAGGTGGGGGGGGGGGATAGGGGGTAGCTCCTTCACGTTTGGGCAATGATTGGTGACTTCAAATCATTACATTATCACTTTATTCTCGCCCTTCCACGGCTATATTCTGTTAAATAATCTCATATCTTGATATCAAAACAAGATTTAGAAATGAACCTACTCTCTCCCTTCCCATCTCTCTCTCTTTCCCGATCTCCGTCCCTTTCTGTCTCTCCCGCATCCCCCCTCTCTCTCTGTCTCTTTTCCATTCGCTTTTATCTCCCTTCCTCCCCACCTCTCTCCCTCTTTCTTTCTCTGTCTCTCTTTCCCCATTTTCTCTATCTCACACATCTCGCTTGCTGTCTCCCTTCTCTCTTCACTCTCACTCCATCTCCCGCCTCTTTTTTTCTCCCTCCCTCTCTCACTCTATCATTCTCTCCCCTCCCTTACGCCCACTTCTTCTTCTCTCTTCTCCTCTTCCTCTAAGTGTTTCGGCTCTTCTTTCGTCCAAGTTCGTTTTTCAAAGTAGAGAAAACGATCTTCTCTTTGGGGCGATACATGCAGGGGAGGGGAGGGGGGGGGATGGAGCGGGTTGGAGAGTTGGAGAACAAATTTGCATTTGGTCACAATTATTGTTATACCAAACAGAAAGAGGTATTATTGCTGACAAGGTATTGATGAATTGAATATTGACAACAGAAAACTTTTATTAGGGCGTCACCCTACATCCCCTCTGCCGACGCCCCTCTATATTAATAGGACTTATTTTTAAAGGTTATGTTTCGGGTAAAGATACAAATTGCAGTGTTTTACGACCATATTTTTTCTGCGATAACGTATAAAAGATCATAGTAAAAGTATTAAAAAATATGGAACCACGAAGGCTTAATATACCCATACATTTTTATTTTCACAATCGTATTTTTTTAATAACTCAAACTATTTGAACAAACAAGAAACTAACATATACAACACATTTGGGACAACTCATTCGATGAATTTTGGCTTACTCAAGGCAGTGATCTTACATAAAAGAGTATTTAGCTCATATAGACAAGGCGTGAGATTCTACGAACAGGCCTGTTGCCGTTTCAGTGCTCTGTGAAAAATTTAAACCAGAGTATAATTGTCTCAGACCACTTTCTCCTCAGAACCCCTATTCTGAGATCAGGTAAGCATGATTGCTTTCATTGGAGATGGCATATCAATAATCCGAAAATGTTCGATCAATTATCGTTATACGTCGTCGCTACAGAATTTATGTTCATCAATATACCCGAACCATTACAAAAATTTAAAAATTCAAGAGTGTGTACTTTTTTTATGAATACATGTACTTAACAAATTTAATTAACATCAACAGAAATAGCCAGACTTTCTAATCTTTCTGTCCGTCTAGTCTCGATACCATAATGACATGTTTGCTCATCCTTGACGAAACATGATGATGAAAATTTATGAAAAAGCATCTAGAATACGGTTAACCTGCTTTCCAGGTCAATTATCCAACCATAGTTCAGACGTCTAACTTTCTGTGGGACACAAGCTCAATTTCGGCATTCGGAGACACCCCATCTACCTGATCTACATTTTGAAAAGTCTTCGGCTCTTGTGGCACCATTTTCCGAGCCTCGGGTTCATGTATGTCCTTGGCTTCAGGATGTTTGTCCTTCGCAGTCTGTTTCTTTGCGGGTCTTTTCCGACTGCTGAATCGGCTGCTCAATCTCAAAAAAGAATAGCGACCGGTCTTTCCGGATTGGCGGCGGCGAATCGTTCGCGAATCTTCCTCGCAGCATTGTCTGCAACGAGAGAGTACGTTATGGGCTGCTCTGCTTGCCTGTTTGCGCATAGTTGGACTGCGCAGGACATAGACATAGGGGTTGATTGCGGAGCTACTCAATGCCATCCACATGGCAAAGCATTCAAACCAAGCATAAGCCATTGACAGAGGAACCGTTGTCCCGAAACCATACGCGGCATCAACCATGAGAACGATGTAGTAGGGCAGCCAGCAGATTACAAAAGAAGCCATCACAATCACTCCCGTCTTTGCAATTTTCCATTCGTCGGTTACGTTGATACGGTTACTGCGCCTACTACTTCGTCCTCTGAATATGCCGCTTCGGCGCGACGAGCTCTTACTGTCTGCGCTCTGGTCGGATGAATGATGCGCACTGGAGCTTACGCGGATAGACCCTCCGCCCGACCCGGACCCTGAATCAGTCATGTCCTTGCTGAGCCGGCGTCCTTGTTTGCGCTTCATGAGTCTACGTGCTGCACGGTAGATTGTCCAGTAAACGAACAGCATTAACAGGAAAGGAGTTACGAATCCAAGCAGGAATACAAAGAGTGTGTAACTGGCGTTTTCCTCCGACCAGTCACCCGTGCAGATGTACCGACTTGGGTGATACGAGATTTTATTCCAACCAATCAACGGAGGAAGTGCCACTAAGGTACTCAAAAACCATATGACTCCTAAGATTATCCCGTGGTACTTGACGGTGACGCTGGAGTGATAATGCAACGGTTTGACGACGGAGAAATAACGATCGCCGCTGATGAGGACGAGGTTGAGGATAATGGCAACGCAGAAGAGATTCTTGAAGAAGCCCGTGGCCATACACCAGGCGTTGGACATCACCCAGTCCTGCGCCGCGGCCGAGACAATGACTGACGGCAGCACCAGGATGGTCATACTCAGGTTCAAGATAGCGAGATGTAGAATCAGGCGACGGGACACCTTCAGTTCTTTGGGCTTCTTCATGCAGAGAAGGATCACCAGAATGTTGCCCAGTAACGCTGCGACGAAGATGATGGTCATGGAGGCTGTTTGTAAGAAGCGTCCGACATACCGCGGAGTCGGGAACATGTCGATGTCCTCGTCGATCGTTCCATTGCTTGTCGTGTTGACGTTGAACATCCCATCATATTCAACACCCACGTCATAGGATGGGTTCGACGTACTTGGCACTGTTGGCAGAATCATGATTCTTTAGTTTTTACGTCGGTAAAAGAACACTAAGAAGTGAGCATTGTAGCCTTTACTTTGATACTCTTGACTTTCGTCACCCAATTATGTTTGACGATGATTTGATTTGATCTCACGAAGCAGAATGCCGTTTTATCATTTTCGAGTATTGGGATATTGATTCCATCTGCACGTTTCAATTGAAATCCTATATTCGAAGAAAACAAAATCCAAACTCGTAAGTTCCTGCACTGTCTTGAATTGAAGTTGAATTCACAAGCAGCGATCACTTCATAAACAAGTAGAGATTTGCCAAAATGAGCCGAAGTGCCGAATGAGCAACACAATTTAAAGTTTTTGTAGGAAGAGGGCGGTCTTTCAATAAGCTATTGGAAACAGGGTTGATTTGTGGAAATCGTAGGTGTCAACTGAGATAACTGAATCACTCCTATCCGTCAAAGTTGAATGGCAAGTTGACTGGCAAGACTGGCAGATTTTGTATTTTCTGGGGTAGAAAAGAATAGAAAAGAGCAAAATATATAAGGAAGAATTAATAATGAAATAATTGAAAAGTTTTGTAAAACAAGATGTCATCTTTCACTTAATTAATCCACGAAAATCTGAATTCTCTGATTTACGCCTTGAGTCCTTGACAATATACCATATCCACCATAACATTACTTTCATTTCTTTTCCTAAAACAAATATAATAATATTTCTAAGCGTTTCTGCAAAGGTTAAAAAAGGGATCTGACAATTCTAGCTGGCACCTAAAAAATTGATGGAGCTGGGGATGTAGCCAAAGTGAAGACGTTAGGATCGGATGAGAGGGAGAGAAAGGTTGGAGAAGCTAGAAGGTTGGAGAGAGGAAACGGAGGCAGCGAGAGAGAGATAGACAGATAGACATACAAACAGACAGAGACTGACAGTGACAGAGACAAGGATAACAGGAGAAAGACTGGAAATTAATGAGATTAATTTCCCTTCCGTCATCAAGTGACTACTCTGTACACTCCCGATGGTCAGCACCCTCCTAACACGTGTCGTAATATAATCAAGTACATCCTTAATAAAAAATGGCGATTCACATTGGTGTGGTTGTAAAACCTATTTCGGCCCTTCTCTTTGAAGATCAGGGGCGTGGGGGAAGGGGGTGTGGGGTTTGAACCCCTCCCCATTCAAACATTTTCTGTCGGCAAAGTCTACAGTTTGTTACTCTGTGGCCTGTGGAAAAACCCAAAATTGATGACCCCTTTTCCTTCTCTTTTTTTTTGTAAAAGAAAAAAAAATCATCTACCTTGTCTACCTTGTTGACAAATTTGATTCGACACCCCCTCGAATTCAAAATGGGCTGGTGACGCCCCTGGAGATAGAGGCTGGAAAAGGAGGAGAGTGGAAATGGATGGGATTAATTTTCCGTCCGTCACCAAGTGACTGTCCACTTCTGATGGTCATCGCCCTCCTAATTGCTAAACCCATATCGGCCCTCTCCTTGAAGATAAAGTACGTCCCTTAATGAAAAAGGCGCTTATTTCTTATGGTAATATAATTTAACCCATTTTCACCCTTCTCTTTTAATATGTTAAAGATGTAGGACGTCCTTAATGAAAAATGGGATGTACATTGGTGTCGTAATAAACTTCGTTTGGCCCTTCTTTTTAAACTCCGTCCTTAATCACTTAATCAGTGGAGTGGCTTGTGTCCACCCATTGAAGAGACACTAACATCATCGCAGATGGTGGGGGGGGGGGGGGGCAAAGGTCTTATTCGGTGGATAAAATGCAGACCACCAATTAGTGGGAGGGTGTGGGAAGGAGACCGATTATATTCTTTTCAAGTTTACTTTCCCCTCTCTCTTTCGCTATCTTTCTCCTTTTTTCGCCACTCGATTGGGGAACACGTGCCCCCATACCCCATAGCTATGCCACTTTTCGTATTGAAAAAGGCGATGTACATCGGTGTCTTAATTAAACCCTTTTCGGCCTTTCTAATTTAAGATGCGGTGCGTCCTTAATGAAACAGGATAAACTTCTCACCATTTACATCCTGTCCTTAAAAGAATCAACAATCATCACGCGCTCCGTCTCAAGATTCTTAATTAGCTTGTCTCCTCGAGAGAACTCGGCCTCGTTAAAAGATAACTTCATCTTGTAAGATGAACGTCAATGATTGATAAATAAAACTAGATTTGTGGATTCGACCTTCTTTGATTTAATTTCTAAACCAAGGATTGTGAACCAAGTAAATGCCTTACTTCAAGGAATATGATGATGGATTAATAAAGTTGCATATGTTGCATAGAGTGAAGCTGGGGAGAGGGGGGGGGGGGGGGGGGGGTAATTACCCTACGAGGCGGGGGCTGGGGTGGCTGCAGCCTTCGAGAATTTCGGAATTGTCGATATTCGGACAACCGTTATTTCATAGTCGGGCAGCAAGATGGTGTTTTTTGTAATTTCATATCTCATATATACTTGACTAAATTACATTTTCACTAGTATGATTTGCTCGTACGCAAAATCTAGAAACCAGACATTTGAAATTTCGGCAAGCGAAGTCAGCCCCCTCGCAAAAGTGTTGCCCTACGCCCAGGGGCGCATTGGACATGGGGAGTTTGGGGAGTATTCCCCCATGGACCGGTCAATATTTTGGTTAAAAAGGGCTCGTCATACAAAAGAAAAATAAAAGGAAAAAAAAAGGGCAAGTCAACAATAGAACGGGCCGGTCGTTCTAAAATCCCCCCCCCATGCTTCCTTTCTGTACCCTTGAAATCATAGATTGACCAAAAAACAAAACAAAACAGATAATACGTTTTTAGTAGCAGTGGATTCTTCAGAGGATGGGGTGGGATGGGGTGGAGAGTAAGGCCTATGTCCCGAGGTCCCTTGACGGTGGCATATGGAAAACAGGAGTTTTTTTGAAATGTAGCTCGGAAGGATCATTGTATATAAACATGATAAAATGCACTGTTCATTCATCGAAATTTTAATTGACTCTAGAAAAATGGCCTTATTTGAATACTCTCGTTGTTCATAATGTATGATTTCCTACAGAATTCGTTTGGACGTATGGACAGCGCATTGCCATATATAATTTTGCTGTCCATGCGTTTGGGATATATCAACGTGTAGAACGCAAAAGTACCACTATAAACTTTAACAGTAACAGAAGAAATAAATCACGTTTTTTTCAATCAAGCAAATGGATTAGAAAGGCGCATACAGAAATCAATGCCGATATCATGGAATATTGACTATCAATTATAATACACCCCAAAGGCCTTTAACATGTTGTGTTGCTGCCATTATACTAGCTAGTATCTGTGAGTTCATTCCTAGTCAAAAGAAGATAACAAAGCTTGATCGAAAGAAAATATGATAGCGTATCTACAACGATGGATCCATGCTACACCAATGGAAAGGAACACAATAATGTAAAAAAAAAGAAAAAATGTTTTTAACATATAATCGTAAATTGATAAAGGCCGCCATCGACATTAAGCAACTCGCTCATGATGACGGTCTCCTGCGTTCACAAATCCTGTTAATGTTAATTTCCCATACTGTATACATATTTTCTTTGTATTTAGAAGTAAATTGTTAATGTCTGACAATGTGTTTATATATTTTTGTCTGTAATATAATTATTATATTTTGTATCATGCTATCGGACACAGAAATAAAATCAGTCAAACAATCAAACTATAGGCAGTGGCTTAGCATTGGTCCGTTGGGGCGCTGGTATCATGGGGGCGCACCGGTCTTACTAAGTATGTAAAGTGCAAGAGAACAAGAAAATCGAGTGGTGGTGGTGGTGGGGGGGGGGGGGGGGGTAGGAAGCGGTCTATTATCTTCTATTAAGCCCGTAGAGGTGTTGTGGTCTAGTGGATAAGTCCCCGGACTGCGAACCACAAGTTACGGGGTTCGAATCCCTGGCCCAGCACTAGTGTCTTTGGGCAAGACATTAATCTACATTTGCCACTCTCGACCCAGGTGAGGTAAATGGGTACCTGGCAGGAATTAATTCCTTGAAATACTAGAGCGCCGTAAGTGCAGCCATGCTAAAGCCAGGGTAATAATTGTGGAGCGCCAGGAGTGTCAAGTCTGAAAGAATTTCCGTAGTTTCTACTCTTCTTTTCTACTTTCTTTCTCTTTTTCCCCGCGATGCAATGTGTTTTGGCACGTGCCTCCAGCTCAATTGCCCATAGCTACACCACTGGCTTAAAGTGACAGTAAATTGAAGCTCCTAATGGCGCCATCTTTCAACAGGATTTGATAAGTGTCTGTGCCTCTAATTTTCCCATCATGCCCCATTCTAGTTTGTAGAAGCTTAGAATGTATCTGTAGGCAATTTTCCACATGTGCAACGTCAAAAATAATAGTTTGAAATATAAGATGTGCCTATTTTCCAAACAGCTGTTTGTCGAAATTCAAAATAAAATGCAATTAATTTTCAAATTATAATCTCAATTTAGCAGTTACTGTAAGGTGGCGCTGTTCAAGTTTTGCCAGTTTAATGCCATTTTAATAGGCCTGTCTTGTCCATAATGTGATGATTATAAATGTTATATACCTATTCAAATTTCAATATAATCTAACATTTACGCCAGTGTTACATGAAGTATTTCATCAGTAGGCCCATAATTTTTATGTTAAATTAATTTTCTAGTTAAATAATTTTAGTTTCCCGAACTATGATCTCCCGGAGGATAGAGACTAATTATAGTACCTGTTACGTAACAGAACTTTGCGGGAGGAACTTCAACCTTGATTATGTAGGCCTAAATTTACATCCGTCTTGACAAGAGACTTGTGCTTTGGCATTGTACATTGACATAAACCAAAAATAGATTTCCTCCTAAAAGGAAAAGAGGAAGAAGAAGGAGAAGAAGAAGAAGAAGAAGAAGAAGAAGAAGAAGAAGAAGAAGAAGAAGAAGAAGAAGAAGAAGAAGAAGAAGAAGAAGAAGAAGAAGAAGAAGAAGAAGAAGAAGAAGGAGGAGGAGGAGGAGGAGGAGGAGGAGGAGGAGGAGGAGGAGGAGGAGAAGAAGAAGAAGAAGAAGGAGAAGAAGAAGAAGAAGGAGGAGGTATTTTACTCCAAAATGCAAATATTCTTAAACTGGTGAAACCCGGGTTACGCGATTTTCCTGTGGTACTATATGCTTATGGAGTAATTAAGAACGTAAATTGTGCACCAAGGAAATCCTGTGGCTACTATAGAATTACTACGTATATATAGGCCTGTGTATAATAGAACACAAGTACAATTCAATCAAACCTAGAAAGAAAAAGTGATTACATAACCCGTTAATATATTGTTGCAAGTGATATCAAATGATTAAGTATACTTTTTCAAAAGTGCTTGGAAACTGACATACAAAGAAGCTCAATTTTGGAGGTATAGTAGCCAGTAGATATCGACTACAAAATATGTATGATATACAATGCCTACTAACCATATATCTAAATTCGAAGTACAAGTTTTGCAAAAAAAAAACATCATGTAACATTATTTATGTATTCCAATCCTGGGAAGCACATTTTCCTTCTGCTCACAAAAAGAAATGAACGCATCACGTGAGTCGGTATGGTTCAGTTGCTAGAACAATGATCTTGGAATCCGAAGGTCCCGGGTTCGAATACCGAATGATAATACGCTAGTGTCCTTGACGGGCAAGGTATTAATATTCAATTACCTAGTCCTTGCATTGGACTAAAATGATTCCCTATAGCTGCTCACTTTTATGCATAACGCATTTTATACTATGCTTTTTATAACTAAGTTAATGATATAATGCGCCTAATACATCAGTCAGTGATTTAAATCAAGGAGTTATCACAGAACTGTGATAACTCCTTGATTAAATATTCATCACACGCTTCCCACTGCTTCTACCTCGAGTTGTGCGACAGAAAATCGAGATAAGTAATCGTTTAAAAAAATGGTTGTATTACCTTTGAATATTTTCACAAATGTTGACATCAAGTTTCCATGATGATTCCTATAAACATGGGTCCATGTTTTGTAGTTGATTGACAAGAAATGATTAGTGTCAATGTAAATCACAGTGTATGGTAACAAGTAGACTATACAGGATAGTAGTCCATTCAGTGTGGAATAAATCTAACATAATATATGCGATGAAGTTACTTTGGCTTCCTGGGCAAAATGGTTTGGTCTCTTCCGTGGGATCGTGGGAGAGTCAGAGAGAGAGAGAGAGAGAGAGAGAGAGAGAGAGAGGGTGACATCAAGTTTTTAAGGGCGGGTGCAAACTGAGGGCTAGTAAAATGTAGTCATTTAGATTTTTTTTTAAAAACTTTTACAGGAGCTTGCCCCAGCGTCCCCGTGCCGTCCCTGTTAAGAGATATATATAAAGGATATACGGAGAAAGAGATAAACAGAGAAAGAGAGAAAGAGAGAGAGAGAGAGAGAGAGAGAGAGAGAGAGAGAGAGATGTAGAGACAGAGACGGACCAACAGACAGACAGAAGGAGAGAGAGAGGGGGCGAAAAAAATATTTTAAGGGCGAGGGGAAGCTGAGGGCAAGTTAAATTTAGAATGATAGAAATTAAGACTATTTACTTTTATACAGGAGCCTCCCCCTCCCCATGTATAGAGGTAGAGAGTGAATAAAGGAGAAAGAGATATACAGAGAGAGACCTACAGAGGCAGAGACAGACCAATGAACAGATAGAAGGAGAGAGAGAGAGAGAGAGAGAGAGAGAGTGAGTGAGTGGCGACGCCAAATTTTAAGGGCAGGGGATAGCTGAGAGCAAGTAAAATTTAGAAATATAGAAATTAAGATTCTAACTGCCCTCTTTGAGAGATAGAAAGAAAATAGAGGATAATTATAGGGAGAATTATATACAGAAACAGCCAGAGACTGCCAGAGACAGACAGACAGACGAAGCGTGAGGGAAGAGAGAGATAGAGAGACAGACAGAGTCAGACATAGAGGGTGAAAAATTGAGGGGCTGCGGGTTGAACGAGTGGGCGGTTTGGGATGTCTTGGTAAAACGCCCACCTCTCTGGCCATATGGCTTTCAGTTCATTGACCGATCAAGGATGTGTTTGTGCCTGGACTCTCAACTAGCATACGGATAGCTGGATTGATTCATGATTTACGTTGAGTTGTTTTCTTTTGAAAAAAAAGCGCTGTAAACAAAACAACAGATTGAGGTACCTATAATTGCAATAACACGGTTAACAAGCATAAATAAATTATGATCCTCATCAGTAGCGAAGCCAGCTTTTCAGTATGGGGGGGGGGGGCTTACTAGGAGGGGGTTGTCTCCTATTCCTTTTTGGATACCTATTGGTTTACATAACATGAAGTAAGGCCAAGTAAATTTGATTCCTGCAGGTTTCTCGTCCGGATATTTTGAAAATTAGGAGGAGGGGGTTCCATGTTATTTCATATTTGATATCTTCCCTTTATTTAATTGTCTTCCTTTTATTTAATTTGTACATGCACTTCAGAGCCTAAAAAAAAAAAAGAAGAAATCGTTTTATATTAAAATTTTTGCTAACTCATTGTCTAGATGTCCTCATATTCTTATCTATTTCATTTCAGAACAAAAATATCAAACTGAGGGGGCCCGAAAAAAAAAGGAAGGAGGAAGGGGCAATAAACTAGGAATTAATTATATTTGGCCTAATCATAACTGCCTCTTACGAAAAAGGTAGGCATCTATTGAACGAAATATCATCAATATAACGATATTTCAGTATTTTAGCAATAAATGATTGCGCAGGGCCAAACAATTTTGTAAAATATTTAGCATTAAGAAAACAATGCATTTTTCTTGAATAAAGATAGGGGTAACTGTGGTTAGATTGCAATTTTTCTTGCTAGTAAGTGAAATTATGAATCTGATACCCCAGGTTAACGGTTATGTGGTTGTAGGATTACCAGATCCGGGAAACCTAGATTTACCACCAGGTAAGATTATGTTTCTGTCTACACGTAGGTTTTAAAATGTTAATATATAAGGTCAAGTTCTCAGAGAGGATTCAGTTTTGAATTTTTATTTTCGGCTATATTCGTCATATCCACAACGCTCATGACGCTGAGACATTCCATTTGTTTAGTCTGAGAGTACGGATCTAATAGCAAAGAACATCCTTGCTGTCTAAAAAAAAGAGAATAGAACTGTGTCGTCATCACTGGCGTAATGGGGGGGGGGGGTGGGGGCGCTTATGGGTTAGCTCCCAAGAAAGTTCCACGACCACAAAAAGGGAAAAAGAAAATGGAAAAGAAGATGGAAGAAGAAAAGGAAAAAAGAATGAAAGAAAGAAAGAAATAGAGAAAGAAGAAAGAAAGAAAGGAAAAAAGAAAGAAAAGAAATTTTTGTCCTTGCTTTTTTTTTTTACCCCTGTCATTTTCATTTTAACGATTCAATAGGTTCTATGAAGTGTATACATGTATATCGAACATCCAATATTTCGTTAGGTGTGTGTGATCTGTGTGATCGAAAGTGCCCTCAATGCAAAAATCAAAACTACAAAACATAATTTTATTTTTCGCTCGGTCCCCTCAAATTTTTTTTGCTCATTACGCCACTGGGTATTAACAGGTAAATTTTACAGAATAGTCATATTTCAGTCTTCAGCACTGGAAATACAGAACATTACACACATAATCATGTGAAATGGCGATAAAGGGGGCCTCTATAAAAAGGGATAACAAGGTCAATGGAAGTGTCAAAGTAAAACTGGGGAAAAAATAACATCATGCAGGAAAGAAGACGAGTGAAGGGACACGCCAGGTCTACTATCGACAGTCCAGTCAGTACAGTAATATAACTCAGAACCAACGTTACAAGCACGACTGATAAAATTGAAGACGTATGATTTACGTTTATGTATATTACCTTCACTTAAAATGTCCAGTGAAGTCACCTTTGAAAGCACATTCCTGTTTGATTCATGGGGAGCATCGGCTGCCCACCCACAATATGAGGCATAAATCCAGAGTACCGCCAAAACCAAAATGATGAAGAGATGTCGTCTGCTTCTAGAGCGTTTAATAAAAACTGGCGCGAAAAATTGTTCGATAATACTCAGAACTTGCGAAAAAACGTCGGGAAGGCGAGTTATGACACAGCAAATCACATTGTCATGTAATGCGAAGTAAAACTGGTTAATTCAGTATTGATGTCATGAATGAGGTAGCGATAAACTATTCATTTCAACCAAAAAAATTAATAACTTTTTGTAAGTTGCGCTGGTGTTTTTACAGACGACAGTCATCCTGAAATTTTAACGATAGAAAAATTGCCCTTCGTTTGTCACCTTCAGTCGGTTCCAAAGTGCTTTAATCCAACTAAAACCTGTCTGAATTAAGAATCCAAAGTTCGAACCCGTTTCGCATCTCTAAATATAGCATTATCTTTTAACAGAACCGATAAATGTCAAGGGTGGCAACAATGATAATCACAAGCTTTTGCTCAAATAATGGTACTAGTAAATCATGTTCCGTCTCGGTACCTCAGTCTAGCAATAAAAATCGTATAAGACCGAATCAAGCGATCAGGCATTTCAGACAGACAAAATTAATGTATTCCAATAATTAGGCCCCTGTTCCAATGGTTATCTCGTTCGCTGAACTTCAACAAATCCAATTTAAACCAATTAACATATACGTTGTCTGACCTGTGATTAAACAAGACACGTCTTAAGGAGGACGATTCAATTGGCATTAAGAAAGCATAGCATAACTATCAGTGTGCAATGTAACACAGGTATTGACATAATGGTGATAAGCATCGAGCAAGAGTTTGCTTTTAATATCGCGCGGGCGGGGGGGAGGGGGGGGGGGGGTCGTCAAACTGTTTAAGGGAGGAATGACTAGCAATTAAGCCATTGATGCTTCTTAAAATTTAGTATGGATAATGCCGTGCAATCGGCAAATAACTTATTCATCAAACTGCACTCAAATTACACATTAAATGGGATGGATGAACAGCATTGTGGAGCAATGTCGGCCTAATTGTAATGTGGACAATCGATCTACTTCAGGGGTTGCGGAATCATTTGGCATAATGGTCTAGATTGGTCCCATAAAATTGCTATGATGGGAGCAAACGAGGCATGTTACGATCCATTTCTCTTGAAGTGCTCGGCTAATTTTGAATAAGATGATAATTGATCAACCACTCCCCTCCCCCCCTCTCCTCCTCCTCTTCTCTTCTCCTCCTCCTCCTCCTCCTCCTCCTCCTCCTCCTCCTCTCCTCCTCCTCCTCCTCCTCTCCTCCTCCTCTCCTCCTTCTTCTTCTTCTTCTTCTTCTTCTTCTTCTTCTTCTTCTTCTTCTTCTTCTTCTTCTTCTTCTTCTTCTTCTTCTTCTTCTTCTTCTTCTTCTTCTTCTTCTTCTTCTTCTTCTTCTTCTTCTTCTTCTTCTTCTTCTTCCTCTTCTTCTCCTCCTCTTCCCCTTCCTCTTCTTCTTCTTCTTCACCTCCTCCTCCTCCCAATTCTTCCTGTTCTTCTCCTCCTCTCTCTCTCTCTCTCTCTTGATCTCGATCTATCCTTCCTTCCTCCCCTGTCTCCATCTCTCTATATCTATCTACGTTTTGCTGATTTTTTGTCTAATTAAGTCTCGTCTCTCTTTTTCTCTCATTTGTCATATTTCTCTCTCTCTCTCTTCCTCTGATGAATTACCGAGCATGGCGATCTACAATTAAAACGAAACCGAACCCTTTTCAGGCAGGGCATGTATGGTGACACGGGCGTTGTGTTTGTTCAGCTAATGACTCAAGACGTTAATGATTGAATAGATCAATATATAGCTGGCAAGGGGGAGGGGGGGGGGGGGGGGGGTCTAAAATAAATATGTTGGTAGTATGCACACACAAAGAACATAGCACTCTGTAAATATAACATTTTACCATCAAACGCTACTACTAGGTTGGTTCGCATTCTCTCTTTAAATCTGACAGAATTTGAGATATGGTTACCAAGAAAAGCACATTGAAATATCATTGGGTTTTATACTGAAGTATTAAAAAATAGTGTGGATCTGAGCCGTTTGCCTTCAGATACCGCCCCGACAATTGCTAGCCGCCAATGAATTTTCTTGAGCTTGTGCTGGTAGGATTTATTGTTGAGCTATGGGGCATCCCCGAGTTACAAAAAACAAAAAATAGTACTGCAAGTTACGAGCATTTCAAAGAGTATAACATGTAGGCTACATCAAAATTTGATAGCATGCTCATACTCCATTGCAGTTTCTTAGGTAGTGAGATTTAAAGGATGTATCTTTACTCCTACAAAACCAAGTCCTAGTATGTTTTTCCTCTTGAACTGCAAAAAATTTGCTCCCCCATATATGTGGGACTGGGTCCATAAGACAGATTAATCAACATTTTCTTTGGAGACAAAGCATTATCTTACGGATGAATGGTTTAGTCTATAGTCAGTACAGACATATATTACAGACATGCTACAAAAAAAAAAAGAAGTCCAGGAAGAGGGAAGGAGAGAGAGAGAAGGAGAGAGACAGAGAGAGAGAGAGAGAGAGAGGGGGGGGGGGGAGGGGAGAGAGAGGGAGAGACTGCAGAGGCAGACAGCACATTTTCCAGTCATAACATGATTGCAGACTTTCAAGATATTGATTCAAGGGCAATTCCAATAACCGTATTGCCTGTAGAAATCAATATTCAGATTTATTATGTCATATGTCATTATTAGGAACCAAAGGCAGAAGAAAAAGGGGCAGACTGACTAAGACCTGGATTGATAACATTAGGCAGTGGACAGGGATTTTGAGCAGCTAACTAGAACAGCTGAAGGCAGAAAGTTTTGGAGAACCTGTGTCTCAAGATCCACCACATTGTCGACCCAACAGCCTCCAAGCTATGGGACATAGATAAATACAATGTAGATAAATGTCATTATAATGTCACATTTCCAAGGGTGATGCAGAGAGCTATTGTAAATGCCTTAGGCTGATTTTTTTTTGTTTGTTTGTTTGTTTTGGTGATAGTCTTTGCAATCATGTTCCACGTTCTGAACATACAGACAAAACAAATAAAGCAATAAATAAAATTGTGTACATAATTTAACATATAGTTTAATGGTGAACAATATCTTGTCATAAGTATTCATATATAAGTATTAATATATAAGTAGGCATATAGATATATGTACTTTCAATATTTGAAAGAAAAGAGATATGGCAAAACTGGAAGAGAATTTGGCTTTACAATAACAGAAAAATAAGAGCACATAACCAATTTGTTTTAGGGCAATTCTGTGCAATGTCCCTTACGATATTATAATAATAAGTCTCTTATCCATTTTTTTTCTTTAAAGAAATAACTCTCAATATGACAATGGACTACTGATTACTTTTGGTTCTCTACCATTCATAGTCAATGGTCATACCGAAATATTTTTCATATCAAGATATTTTTCATATTTGAATGGAGCAAATGGACAAAAGACTCATGCAGTAAGGGACATATAACAAGGGATAGAGAGCCCTTCACGATAATTAACAGATCATTGACTGAATAATGACGTCTTCAATATAGTATCTATCAAAACCATACGATATCAATAAAATAAAATAAAAATATGAAATAGATAATAGATACAGCAGAACAATAAGAAATCAGGCTTTTGTACAAAACAACTTGGCAAAATTCGGTCAACATAAATGGGCGAATGCAGCACATTTAAATTTAATACTAAACATAAAATAGTAAAACAAAGTCAGATGAATTTCAGAGGAATCTACATGACTAAAAAAAAATAAAAAATCTGCATTTCAAACAACCACCACGTGTACATGTAAATCCATGAATTAAATACCTCCATAAATATTTCATTCACAATAGAACAGTTTATTCTGCAGCGACCTGTCACGTCAAGAGTTGTATAAAAAGCAAAGGCTCGTACAGTGGAACCTTATTATAAAGAACACTGTTATATCTAGGTAATTTTACCAGTCCTACTTTTTTGTATTCTTTTGTTTTTTAACCCTGATATATAACAAGGTTTCAATATAACACGGTAACTTCCCTGGTCCCAAGGAGTTTGTTATAACGAGGTTCCACTGTATTCATAAAGGTGGACTTCTTGAAACCTGGTTGTAACTTAATCACTGATTTAAGGGGGGGGGGGGGGGGGGGGCTAAGCATCAAGCTCTTCATTCTGTAAAAATTGCTGTAATTCTGTATTAAAATGAATAAACAAAATGAATTCAGTCATAAAATAATAAGAAATTTGATTCCATGTTGACATGTGTTTTTTTTTTTTGTATGCACATTTATAGAATTATGGGATGAAGAGGTTGACACTAGGTACTCTAGAAATCAAAAGGACTACCTCTACCCAGAGCCATTCATACACAGAGTTTGGCCAACTCGGTTTCAGTTGAGCACAACATGGCGTATATTTCTTTCTTTCATGCTTGCCTAACAAAGCAACATGCGCCATGTCGTGACCTACTGGAACCGAGTTGGCCAAACTCTGTGTATAGATGGCTCTGACTCTACCCACTTAAACCAGGATTAAAGTTAGTACACTTTCATGAATACCAGTCAAAGTTTTCCTTCCGGAAGAAAAAACTTCAAGTACAAATTATTCATATTTATTCAAAATTATTCAAAATTATTCATATTTTTATTCATAGTTAGTAAACATGTACAGTAACAAATCCTACTTCACACACAGCTATAGTATTTGTCTTCTATAAGTACATCATGAAGTTGTGTTATTAAGAGTTGCATTCTTACACCAAAAAATATTTCAAATTATAACTCCTTCAATATGCCTCTGAGTCATATGTACATGTACAACTGAATACATACACACAGTCACAATAATGTTACATATGATATCCATCATAATATTCCCCTCTTTAAGAACAATATATAGCTACATGTATTTCTTTGATTGCTATCATACAAAACAAGTTATTTTACTTTCAAAAGAAATTGCCCGAAACACTTTACAAAGTTCCTCATGTATTGCAAAATTACATCATATGAAATCAAAATAACCGACTTTCTGAACATGGTTAAGTCACTTATTGCCATTTTTTTCAAACAGTGAAGTAAAATACCACAGAGCCTAAACTACCAGTTGGACATTTTATGCAGGTATATATTAGGCTGTAATGTATACTACATGTATGCCATTGCAATCTGAAGCAGTGGCGTAACATGGGTCAGCCACTGAGGGGGCACTTGGGGGGAGGGGACACTGGTTCTCACAAGGTGAATTAACAAATCCACCGATTAGGGGGAGGGTGGGTAAGGGCGTCCTATTATTTTACTTTCATGTTTCTTTTCCACTTTCCCCCTCTTTCTCTCTTGTTTTTCTTCTATTTTTCCCTTTTCTGCCATTTAATAGGGGTGGACCAGTGCCCCTATGTCCCCTACAGCTATGCCACTGATCCTAAGTATGATACTTTTTTAAATTTATGATGCCAGAATTTGTGCTAGCCTCTTTCATACATCATCAATCTTACTTTGTCAAAACAAAAGCTGTGATGGATGGCATCTGGGAGGTACATTTAGCCATTCTGCTGTCATCATTTCTCATTTGCTTTAATCCACTCCCTATCATTAGCACAAAACATGTCATAAACCACTCTTTAATTGTGACTACAACGGATGCCTGTACCCAACATGAACGGAAAATATGAAGAGGAAGGGCTCTATAAATCACCTCTGTTACTCCTCATGTAACTATTTCATAAAGCATTATACAAAATTGTCTTGAAATGCTTGTCTTATCATAAATGACAGCTGCAAACTATATTCTGATAGTTCTTGTAATGAGAGAAAATATTGTCTGTGGAATCACATCTGATTACAGACTATGTTAGATGCCTGTAGAAAATGACAGGAATGTCTGTGGTAAAAAGGACTTTAAAAATTCCCTTCATTGCCTCTTCCATTTCTGTTTCATGAAGTACATTTACAAAAAATGTCCTGAAATGCTAGTTCTATCATAAATGATGGCTACTAAATAAATTCTGATAGTTTGAGTAAAAGTAGGAGGGAGAAAACCCAGTATGTTAATGGTTACATGTATATTACCGGTACTATAGAAAATGAAATTAATGCGTGTGGGAAAGAGAATTTTTAAATCTCCTCCATTGTTCATTGGATTGTAAAATGAAGAGCTTCCCAAAAATGTCCTGAAATGCTTGATGTCTTATCATAAATGATGCCTGCCAAATGCATAGTGACTGTGGAAGGAGACAATACCATCTGTTAATTACACCTGATTGTTATAGCTATACTTTTTCTGACTTTTAGAAGCGTTTTCTAAAAAAAAGAAATATTTTGTTTCTTTTATTTTCTTTTGTTTACTACAGGATGTACCGATTTATGGCATACAAATCTTTCACGGCATTGATCCTCAAGTCCTTGGGCAAGGAAAATAGGAGAGTCATACCAGCCTGTGCTGTCGCTAGAATACACACCACCTTCCCAGAGGCCAGTGGAATCTATACTGGATTCAAATTTGGAAAAAATTGTGTCCGAACATTGTTCAAATCCCCAATCTTAAATGGACTCCAATAGATGAAATGAATGCAAATGTTATTTTAAATTTTTTTAATAGATAATTTCACTCCTTGTTAATTAAAGCTACCATATTCACATGTGTTTGATCTTGAACATAGGGGAGAGTGGGGGAATCCCGAACGCGGGTAATCCCGAACACCTTAATATCTACGGGGAGAGGTAAGGTGGCGCTCTCCCAACATTATTGCCGAAATGCGCAATGCTGTCTGACTTCCCGTGCACGGATGTCTTTTGACTTTTCTCTTCCTGCTATGAAAGAATCGAAAAAGAAGGTAAGTGACACATCTTCAGTTTTTTTCTGTTCCTTGTTTGTTATGTCTTTATGTCAAGAAGCCGTTAATCAGATTATGTGCACTGTTTCTGACTTCAAGTCTGTGTATTGTTCTTACGAAAAAAACATAAATTTTGCATCGTTGAAATATGTACACAAACAACAGAGGGTAAAAATCGGTAAGAATCCATGAGGGGTAATCCCGAACAGCCGTTCGGGATTACCCCACTTACTGATTGCCACTTGGACCCGCTTATAGTACATACTTCAGACCCACCAAAATTATTATTTGGTATACATGTAAAGTTTTCTCCAAGCTGTGAATATCTGCCTATTTAAATTATTTGCCCATCTGCTCTTTTAACAGGATGCCACGAACATACGTAAGAAAAACTTCCCGTATGAAATACAACCAAGGTGATCTAGACGAGGCGGTAACCAGGATCAGAAGAAAGGAGATAACATTCGGCCAAGCATCACAACGATATGGGATACCAAAAACAACAATATATGATCATGCGAAAGCCATGACTAATACAACCACAGTGCGCATGGGTAGACATACAATCTTGCCTAAATCGTTAGAAGATCAGTTGTTCGAATATGCACTGACAATGAGTGATATGTTCTTTGGCCTAACACAAGATAAGATCAGATCTATAGCATACGAACTGGCATGCAGAAATGGAATTAAACACCCGTTTGATCATGAATCAAAAAAAGCTGGGAAAGACTGGCTGTACGGATTCTTGAAAAGGTACCCGAGTCTGAGTCTCAGAAGTCCCGAACCAACAAGTCTTTCCAGAGCAATCGGATTCCGGAAAACGGAAGTGGAAACTTTTTACAATAATCTAGAGAAAGTTCTCTCAAAGGAAAATATACAAGCTACCGATGTGTACAATTGTGATGAGGTGGGCATGTCCTCCGTCCAGAAACCTCAAAAAGTCTTAGCCAAAAAAGGCAAGAAACAAGTAGGCCAAATCGTAAGTGCGGAGAAGGGAGAGACCACAACAGCCTTGGTGTGCATGAGCGCGGGGGGAAATTTCATTCCGCCCATGTTAATATTCAAAAGAAAAAACATGAACAAGCAGCTGATGAAGGATGCTCCAACCGGTTCCATCTCTGGAACATCGCCGACTGGGTGGATAAATACAAAGCTCTTTACAACGTGGATGAGACACTTCATCAAACACACACGTGCTTCGCTGGACCATAAAGTTCTATTGGTTCTGGACAATCATGAGTCACATCAAAGCATTGAAACTTATGAACTCTGTCGTAGCAATGGTGTGATCATGGTATCACTGCCTCCCCACACATCCCATAGACTCCAACCTCTGGATGTTACACTTTTCAGTTCTTTGAAGGTAGCCTACAACAAGGAGTGTGATTTGTACATGAGCCTCCATCCTGGACAACGAATTACACAATACGAAATTGCCCAACTCTTCAAGCTGGCATACAATCACACTGCTACAATGAGCAAAGCTATCAACGGGTTCGAAACAACAGGGATCATTCCCCTCAACAGGAACAAGTTTGGTGAAGAAGACTTTGCACCAGTGAGTGCAGTTATGAGTTTTCTGGAGGATGACAATCCGGTGGCTGGAGAGAGGTCTCAGCTTGAAGACACTAGTGAAGCTGCAAGCACAATCACAGCAGAAGACCACATCACAACAGAAATTTTGAGCGAAACAACAGAGGGTACAAGCACGAGGGTGGAAATCTCTATTACTTCAGAGGCACATGAAGATCGTGTACAGAGTACGACCTCGGTAACATCAGAGGCGCCAGATGACTTAGCACAGGGTGCAAGTACTTCGATGGAAGGCATCACATCTGAGACCCGAGATTTCATAATGACATTAGTTGACGACTTGATCGATTACGCCTGTTCAATCAAGAACAACAATTCCACGATCACTGGTATTCTTGATATTGCCCCAATTCCAAAAGCAATGTCTCGGTCTAAAAACAAGAAAAGGAGAAAAACATTACACTCAGAGATCCTCACGTCAACTCCTTTTAAGGATGTGCTCATCAAGAAAAAGCTAGCGAGAGATAAAAGGGAAAGCAAAGCAAAGAACAAAGGTGGTCAGAAGACAAAAGAACCAACTGTCCGGAGAAGATTGAATTTATCAGGAAGTAAAGCTGCCAATCGTAGAATGATCAAAGGCAAAAGTAAAATGTCTAACAAGGGGAAGTCTTTAGTAAGAAAGAAGGCCGTAGGCAGAGATATACCAGAGGAGAAATATGATTGCATATTTTGTGATGAACCATATGTTGAACCACCAGTAGAAGATTGGGTAATGTGTGTCATTTGCAAAAACTGGGCTCATGAAAAGTGAATAGATGGGGTAAAGCCTGGCGAAAGTTACACATGTGATTTTTGCAAATAAATTGTTTTTAAACATGATGAAAATGATGACCAAAGTCCATGAATGTCTGTTTGAATGATAAAACTAAATAACAAAACATGCATATTAATTTTAACTTCTTGACATCCAGATGGTTGTCTTAAGCATGATAAAGGTACGTTGTCATCGCAAAAGGAATATGAAGCTAGGCCAATTACCATGATATCTTCACTTTTGGATTTTCCCCTCTTTTTATATTTATTTTTATTTTATTCAAAAGCGTGTAGATGAATTATTCGATCATAAATGAAAATTTCATTAATTTTCCGACACGAATTCATGTGCCATTATTTTGTGAACCAGATATGTGACCCTCTGACGCCGGAAAGGTCTGAGAGAAAAAATATCGGAGCAGCAAGACACTGTTTGTGAACGATAGATTATCCCTCCAATGCTTTGTTCTTTGGTTCTTTCCCGCGCCAGTGGATGGGTATATGGTCATGAAGAACTTTTCATGATAAATAAAACTTGGGTTGTTCTTTTATTGATATATTAAAATAATTTGAATCATAACAATAAATGTTTTCGTTAAAGCCACAAGAAAATTTTGGTGACTTCAATATTTTTTTTATTTACTTGATCTTCAAAATGTGTTGCATTTTGTCCAAAAGCACATTCAAATAAACCTACTTGCAACCCTTTTGAATGACATGTTTTAATGACAAGTGGCAAAATATCACTATATATAATACCTATGGGAAAAGTGTTCGGAGGGACCCCGAACAAGAATATTTTGCAAATGTTATGTATTTTTTTTTCAAATGATAATTTTTCTTTAGCGAATAATTAACAGAGCATTAGTAGTAATTGGGGTAATCACGAACGATCTGTGTTTTCATTTGTGACAGTAACTTCTAAAAGAATGCTTGATACTGAATAAAAACGTTGTTCCAGTCAATGCATGATGTGTTACATGAAATTATGTACTGATCTTTGAAAAAGCCTCCCTTGGTATCTTGTTATCGCTCTGATTAAAAAGGTGTTCGGGATTCCCCCACTCTCCCCTACATGTACATGTTATTTCATGATTGTCATTGTGCACTGACATGTAAGAGTTAATTATTTTTTCAAGACAGATATCATTTTACCATCTCAATCAGAAATGACCAGATTAAATTGATTTTAAGCAATACCTACATGTAAGAGTTAATCATTTTTTCAAGACAGATATCATTTTACCATCTCGATCAGGGCCCCGTTGCATAAAACCTACCATTGATGGTAACTCTGCTATCAGTGGTAACTACCATGGTAACATCATTCAACAGCCAATCAAAATCAAGGTTTCCATGGGAGTTACCATTGATGGCAAAGTTACCGTTAATGGTAAGTTTTATGCAACGGGGCCCAGAAATGACCAAAAAGTTTCCCCCAACTCCTGTAATTATATATACAAAAATATTTTCCCCTCAGTACGATAATAATGTGACTTTTTGTCATCCTCCTTGCAGAAAGAATTCTTCCTTCCCCAGGCTGCAGCACATCTCGCAGCTGGGTGTTAGAAGAAGTCGCTGAAGAGAATGGAATCATCAAAGACTTACAACAACTTAAATTGTTGAATCAGTTTGCAAGTAAATTCGAAAAGAGATGAAATCAAATGAATTTGAATATTCATAAAAACCCAATCTCAAAAGTTCGCTCCGATTGGCTGCTAGCTTTTCCAAGAATTGAACCTGGAAGCGGTTGTCAGAATCAGAGTGCATCAGTACAAAGTTTGATTCTTGGAATTTCAGTATAGTATTTACACGTACGTACGTACGTACGTTGTGTAGACTACGCGTACGTGGACCAGAGTCACGAGACGTACAGTAGCTATCAGCTAGGTAATTCCTAATATTTCGACTTGTAATATGCATTTGCAATTTGTTTAAGCTATTAGGAATGTAGAACACAGACATAGATATATTAATTAATTACTATAAGAGTAATTATAGTTGAAAATTAGAGGAAAAATAGTGAAAAGAAATTAGATTCTAGGGTGGAGACTGATGGTTGCAGTCCATCCGCGGTACGGGACCCCTTGTGCTGGTAGTATGGTCGTACCGTCTGCCTATGGGGGAGGTTGGAAAATGTCAGTAATATTAAAAGATTTCCCCATAACAGACGATTATTTCTGTCCATGTACAGCACTGCACCGTAATATATGCACAAAGAGCAAGGTGCAGAAAAGGGCAGCCTAAAGGACAAAAAAAGGGGCAGGAGCACCAGGAGGAGGAGGGCTGGCTCTTTTCTCTGTATTAGTTACAACCTGACTACATATTATTGGTGAGTGACCAGAATCATGCCATGCTCCTAGAGGCTGGACAGGGAAATAATGATATCGCAAAAATAGCGATTCCGTCCTCTCAAATAAGAGGAAAAATTTATAGCGACAAACTCTTACTAATAATATAGTAGCAGAATCTGCAATTGCGATTTAGATCGCTAAAGTTGGCAAACTCCTACCAAATATATAGTAGCAAAATTGAAATAGCGATCTAACTCGCAACGGCTGCCCGCTCACCTATATAGTAGCAGAATCTGCAATTGCGACTTAGATCGCTACAGTTGGCAAACTCCTACTAAATATAATTTATATTTATAGCAAAATTGAAATAGCGATCTAACTCGCAACGGCTGCCTGCTCACCCATATAGGAGCGAAAATTGAAATAGCGGTCTAACTCGCAACGGCTGCTCGCTCTAATATGTAGGAGCGAAAATTTAAATAGCGGTCTAACTCGCAACGGCTGTCCGCTCTAATATATAGGAGCGAAAATTCAAATAGTGGTCTAACTCGCAACGTTCGGCTGCCCGCTCTCCTATACAAAATTCAAATAGCGGTCTAACTCGCAACGGCTGCCCGCTCTCCTATATAGGAGCGAAAATGAAAATAGCGGTCTAACTCGCAATAGCCTCTTGTCGAGGCCCTGGCGCTGTTGGAATCCTTGGCGATATGGAGGCAAAATTTCTGGTGGCGAGCGAAGCGAGCCAGAAAAACTGAGGCGCTTGCGCCGAGGGCCTCTTGACACCCGACCTGAATTATATATTCATGAGGCACGATTTCCTACTGAATTATGCATGAAAACATGAATAGTTAGATTACCGCGGCGATCGCCCAGCAAATTGGCCAATGAAATCTCAAGGATTTCTTACTTCAGTTCTGGACTAGTCTATTATTTTTTTGGGGGGGATTACGTAAATCTCTTGCTCAAAATACATTCACAGAAAAGCACATTATGAAGAATTCGATCTCTAGCTTACAAACCATGGTAATTTTAAATAAGACAAATGTACATATTTCTCAAGAGATCATCATATATTTACAAATAATGAAGAATGGGCAATAAAAGTCACCATTCAACAATAGATGCATCTCCATCAATTCTGAAAAGTTGACTTAGTCTATGATCAAAGCTTTTTTTCGAAAGTGAAGCTTACAGAAAGTGCTCAATATCACGCGAGTACGAGATGTTACACGGAAATACGAACAAAAATTGAGACTACCATTTGTTGACGAAGAACAGCTGATTTCTGCCCACACGTGCAACACTTTCATCACGACTTGATTGAGCTGCTTTACGTAATAACACAAGTTTGCATTCTTTTTCATAAATAAAATACAATATCTTGTGGAAGATTACATGCCAAATGAGAATGGGAGTATGTATTCGGATCGCTAGGGAGTGAGAGTCGAAGAAAATGACGTAAGTTATTGTAGTTTGACTGGCTATCATCATGCTGCTTGCGGGTAAGCTTGATACCCCAACAAAAGTAGTACTAGTAGTAAAGAGGGGAAGAGGACGTCCAAGGGCAAGTGACCGTGTTTGTTGTGTGTGCAATAGAGACGTGATTTTGTTTAAAAAATATTCCCTCGTCGACAGTGAAACTGCTGTGAAGCTGAATAACTTGTCGGATACTAAAATTGACTTTTCTAATAGCAAGAAGATTTGTGGTGTGTGCAGAGCAAAAGTGTCAAAAATACAATCAAAAGATGACCCATCATCGCTTGAAGTGAGAAAACTGATTGCCCAAGAACATGAGAGAGTCGTGGAAAGATTTAAGTGCATGAACACCGAAAGCCCATCCACCTCGTCACTGAAGAAACCTGCCCAAAGGACTCGAACAACAAGTAATGCTTCATTAGCAGGACCGAGCATTGCATCTGCCCCGGCAACAACAGTCAGGAGAAAGCAGCTACAATTCACAGAAAGAGCAGGAAAACAGGTATGTGTTTTATAGAGGTACAAATACAAGCTTGCAGTTTCATGCAGGCCTTCTTGGGTTCCTTCTTGGGTCCCACTTTTATTTGTTTGTCCTATAGGCTACTGTTTACTATTAAAATAATATATTCCATTTTATTGAGTGTGGCAGTCCTGCCTTAATTATACGTCATCTGTTTGACAGAAATAAGTTCCTTCTGTTTTGGGGAATTTTTTAATAAAACAGACATTTGACAACCTTCCTGTAACACAGATGGTGCACTGTACAGCACAAGGCATAAAGGGATTCACAGCCAGTTTTGGCTGGAATCTGGCCAAAAATGATTTCCCAATTTATTGTGCATTTATATAATATTGAATGGCCTTGAGTGGGATACAAGAATATATCGCACGAGCTATGAACATATTTCACGAGTCGGCACGACGAGTGAAATATTTTCAAAGCGAGTACGATATACTCTTGTGTCCCATGAAAGAAAAGCCATTCAATATTATTATTATTAATTGTATGATACCTAGTTCCTCAATTTTCACCATTACATGTCTTTGTGTTTTTGTATTGACTTCGACATAAAACAAAGGTAGAGAAACATTTTTGTCCTTACCCAAGCATCTTGCAAGAGCTGCGCGCATACATCCATTGTCTTAAACTTTGCGTATTTAAGCGCGTATTCACTTTTTTACGCGTCACGCGCACCCCAGACCATGAGATATGGAGATATATTGCACGGTCATCCGGGTACTTTTACACAAACCATGAGATATTGTTTTAAAATTGCACGGTCATCCGGGTACTTTTGCGCAAACCATGAGATACGCCAATTTTTCTGGTCGCCTGAAAACCCTACATACAAATAATAATTAAAGTTACCGATTAAATTAAACAATTGTAGATATGGAAGAATACAGATTTAAGAGTTATATGGTGTATAAATTTAAACTATTTAGAAGTAAAAAGCTATAAGGGCTTACTTTTTGGCAAATCACTCCAAATATTCACCCCCCCCCCCATCCGGTACTACCCCATACAAGGGCGTTCAGTCTCTGTACCGGCAGTCAGTGTAGCCAGACGTAGTCTCGGGGGAGCACCCATCGATATCACAGGCTGAAGCTATTGGTCTAGTCATCTGTATGATTAACTTAAGTACATGTGCCAGCACAAAATTCATTTGGTATAAAATAATTCTTTTCCATATTTTTTACATTGCAGGATTTGCAGACACCCACCCCAGCTGGACCAACTTCTGGAACTATAGATGAACTACGGAAGGCTCTGGATCGAGGTGACCTACAGAGTGTTGTCCAGCATGTGACATCATCACCAGATCTTTGTAATAATTAAATTTTCCACATTTTTTTTTAAAAAGCTTCAGATAGTTAAGAGGGAAATTCGTATTCTTTTTGTTAAAATTAAGAATAAACAAGAATATAACAGAAATTAATTAGCCCTTTGATAAGAAATTTAAAAAAAAGCTTTTTATATTTTGAAGCGACACCCATGGGTGTTAATGTAACACCATAAATGAACACCGGAATCTTAACACCAGCCTGGTGTTGCATAGGCAGTGGCGGATCCAGGCGGGGGCGCAGGGGATGCGCGCCCCTCTATAATTTGAGAATCATACATTGAACATGTACATTGATATAGCTAAATCTAAAAAATTGTCATTTTTGCACCCCCTCTATTTTCAATTTTGCTCTTTGCGCCCCCTCTATTTCCAAATCCTGGATCCGCCACTGCATAGGCCTAAACACCCGAGATTTTTGCAGTAAGCTGGAGCGAAAATTCAAATAGCCATCTACATGTAACTTGCAACAGCTGCCCACTCTCCTATATCGGAGCGAAAATGAAAATAGCAATCTAACTCACAACGGCTGCCCGCTCTCCTATAGGAGCGAAAATGAAAATAGCAATCTATAAGGAGAGTTTTTTTATTTTTTTTGGTATGTTTTTTTTGTCAAATCGTCTTTCGGCGAGAGATCTCCCTCTGAAAGCAGGAGAGCTGGAGCCCGAGCTGGAGGCTCTTGAAAGAAAAAAAAAATCATTAAAAAAGTGGATCATCCCCCACTCTCCAAAAGTGGATTTACGCCCGTGTTAGACTTCACTCAGGACGCAGCTGGATTAAATTGTCATGTAGGGTCTGTGCTTGCAGACTACTGTTTGAGCCAATATTTTAGCATACAGATATTTTGGCGATTTGGCACCAGTTTGTCATAGTTTTTATTTTCACGTTTTAAATTATTGATCCTTGTCTCTTGAAATGTTCAAAAAATGTCCGATACACGACAAGTATGTTTATGCTTATGCATACATGTATTTGTGGTGTTCCGGTCTAGCTTTGTATATGGCAGTGCAATTTTCCTGCCTTCATGATTATTGTCATTTTGCTATTTCTTTCTTATGTGTACTTGTCTCCTTTGGGTCAGTGCTTTTGCTGTGGCTCGACAGGCATGTTCTTTTTCCCCCCATTTTTGTAAGCTTGCCTAGCTCCTGCCGTGTTCGATGTGCTCCGTTGGGTTGGTTGCCCCTGTGGTGGTCCGCTTGCGCGATTGCGTGCTTTGATCGCCTGGAGGCGCTGAACTTAATCGGTTCAGTGCTTCCAGGTTGTTGAAGTTTGCATGCTGGGCGGCGGATTGCGATGGGGGCGCTGACTTGGCGGATCGGTGGGACGCGGCGGGGGTTAGGTCTTCAGGAGTGAGCATGGATGCTGGGTCACAGTAGGAGCACTGTTTCAGATTGTAATGTATATTTTTTTAAGAAGTTGAATAGTTTTAATATGTATAAATTACCTATCTTGTTTGTGATTTTTTTTTCACCTTAATACTTATATTTATATGTTTTTTTTTAAATTGTAAACCCACACTGTTAGTCTTCGGACTTTTTGTTGAGTCTTTCTAATAAAACCGAACTGAATCTGAATCTGAAAAATGATTTTTCTACGCATACATGTATGTATGGGCATCTTACTGAGTTGAAATTTTAGCGAGGACAGCACCGCAAAATTAGCAAAAATAAAACCACTTAGTCTGGGAGCCTGCGACATCTTGGCTTACCCCACTGAGCCCAGAAGGTGTGACCCCTGAAATATACTTAGACCATGACTCTAAGTCAGGAAATAGGTGTCAGCTGGTACCAATAGGGCGGGGGTGGCCCCCAGGCCCCCTCGAAAACACCCCTTCGGCGTAAAAATTCATTCCACTGAGCCCATGGATGAAACTTAGTTGAAGTGGAAGTAGCCAAGGGGTACATTACAAAAACATAAAAGCTGACATTCGAGGTTGGCGGAAAGGGGCAGCTGACCCCCCTCGAAAACGCCCCTCCGGCGGGAAAATTTACCCCGCTGAGCCCATGGACCGAAATTTTCCACAAGATAGCAGTATAGGTGTACATTACAAAAATATAAAAGCTGACACCATAGCTGGTTGGAAAATACCAGCTGATACCCCCCAAAAATGGAAAAATGCCCCCTCCCCTTCGGCAGGAAAATTTACCCCACTGAGCCCCAAAATACTTCAATATATCAAAGTTACATGAATACCAGATCAAAGCATTAACTTGCTGGAAAAGGGGAACTGATTGTCTAATTGTACAGTCAACATCAAGTGGAAAGTCGCTGTGTTTCCAGCTTCCAGCTGCTATGGGCAAGGAGTCAGAAATGGTTGTTGTGGTGGTACCCATTGTTGCCATTGCAAAAGACCAAGTTGAGTATGTACAACAATGTGGGATAAAAACAAAGCTGCTGGGCAGTGCTGCCCCAAAAGGTACCTTTGCAGAAGTAATATATAGGTGAGCGGGCAGCCGTTGCGAGTTAGATCGCTATTCCAATTTTGCTAATATAAATTATATTTAGTAGGAGTTTGCCAACTGTAGCGATTTAAGTCGCAATTGCAGATTCTGCTACTATATAGGTGAGCGGGCAGCCGTTGCGAGTTAGATCGCTGTTTCAATTTTGCTACTATATATATGGTAGGAGTTTGCCAACTGTAGCGATCTAAGTCGCAATTGCAGATTCTGCTACTATATAGGTGAGCGGGCAGCCGTTGCGAGTTAGATTGCTATTTCAATTTTTGCTACTATATATAGTAGGAGTTTGCCAACTTTAATGATCTAAGTCGCAATTGCAGATTCTGCTACTATATTATTGGTACGAGTTCGTGGCTATAAATTTCTCCTCTTATATATAAGAGGATGAAATCGCTATCATTGCGAGTGAGGAAACACCCGGCTGGACAGTTTCTGTCAGTACAACCGTCCCGCGCTACACACTACAAAGTGTGTAGCAATCCTATAGTAAGTGCCTTATCGGCACGCACATCGGGGCACGCGAGGTCAGGACAGCCTGTCCCTTTCCGGACGTCAGTAGACTGCAGGTTAATATTTGTCAATTTTTTACCACTTGAGGAGATCAAGAGATTGCCTGAGGAACTTTAGAATATTGCAAACTAACTGATGCTGAGTGGAGTGAATGGAAGGAAGAGGAACGCAGAAGGAGCGAGGAGAAAGTTTGCAATGGAGAAGAGTAAGGTAAAGAAAAAGGCAGCCCAGAGAACAAAAAGAGGGGTGGGAGCACCAGGAGGAGGAGGGCTGGCTCTCTTCTCTGTATTAATAAGAACCTGACTCAGTATTCCTGGTGAGTGACCAGAATCATGCCATGCTCCCAGAGGCTGGACAGTTTCTGTCAATAGAACCGTCCCGCGCTACACACTAAAAGTGTGTGGCAATCCTAAAGTAAGTACGTTAGCGCCATGTACATGTACATCGAGGCAAATGAGGCCAGGACAGCCTGTCCCTTTCTGGATGTCAGTCGACATTTGTCAAACTTTTACCAAGGAGATCAAGAGATTGCCTGAGGAACTTTAGAATATTGCAATAACTGAGGATGAGTGGCATGAATGGAAGGAAGAGGAACGCAGAAGGAGTGAGGAGAAAGTTTGCAATGGAGAAGAGTAAGGTAAAGAAAAAGGCAGCCCAAAGGACAAAAAGAGGGGCAGGAGCACCAGGAGGAGGAGGGCTTGCTCTCTTCTCTGTATTAATAACAACCCGTCTCAATATTTCCTGTGAGTGACCAGAATCATGCCATGCTCCCAGAGACTGGACAGTTCTTATGAATAGAACAGTCCAGCACTACACAAGAAAAGGTGTGTGGTAATCCTACTGTCAGTGCGTCATCACTAATTATTGAATTGAATTATGCATTCCTACCACCAGCTAATGAGGAGAACCTTAAACAGAACCTGTTTTCTTTTGGTAATCCACAGGCATTAGCTGGTGGGTTGTTTTTTTTTTCCATTTTTTTTCTTTCTTTTCCTCTTCTTTCTGTTATTGTACTTCGGAATTGTATTCTCTGTTATTGTTATATTGCATTCGTGGAAATGAAATAAAATAAAATAAATGAAAAATAAAATCACCATCCACATCAGGGTAAATGACGCCAGCACAGCCTGTCCCTTTCCAGATGTCGGTCAATTGCTGGTAAATATTTGTCACATTTTTAGCAAGGAGATCAAGAGATTGCCTGAAGGACTTTAGAATATTACAAACTAACTGACGGTGAGTTATGTGAATGGAAGGAAGACATACGCAGAAGGAGCGAGGATAAAGATGGAATGGAGAAGAGCAAGGTAAAAGAAAAAGGCAGCCTAAAGGATTTCTTGATTATCTTGCTGTCCATGATAGTTTGGGCCATTTTTCCGCCATTTAATTTTTAATTTTTTCAATTTTAATTTTTTTTTTTTTAGGGTCTGTGATAATCATAATGGATCATTGTTTTGTACATATAAGACTACAGTCACTTTCAGTAGTAATTATCTAGCCTGTCACAAATTCAGTTTGTTTTTTCTGTTTCATTTTTAGCTGGAGTTGTTCTTGAAGAAAACCCATCTAAACGACAAGGCCTTTGCTCAGCGCTAAGAATCAGGTGTACGAAATGCGGCCACAAACATGAGGCGAGAACATCCAGGAGAATTCAGGAAAAAGGACAATCACATGATGTAAATTGGAGAGCAGCATTTGCAATGGGAGAACTGGGACATGGTCGAGAAGCTATGGCAGACTTTTGTAGTATTTTCAACATGCCTCCCCAAGTAACAAGTGGAAACTGGAGTCTGCATAACCATGCCATCAGAAAAAATGCCGAAGATATTCTACAAAAAGAATGTGTTGACGCAGGCAGCCGTCTTCGTCAGATGATTACAAAAGAAGATAACAATGCTGCTGAAGATGAAGTTCTCGATATCCCTGTTTCTTATGATGGAACTTGGCAGCACCATGGATTCAGTTCTGCTCATGGTGTTGGTGTTGTAATGTCTATTGATACAGGTGAGGTATTAGATTCACATGTGCTATCGAAATCCTGTGTTTCATGTAATCGTATGAAAAATGTAGACCCCGACTCAGATGATTACATGATCTAGGAGTATGATCATTTTGAAGGAGGCAACTGTGAAAAAAACTATGAAGGTCCAAGCAGCGGGATGGAGCAATGATCTCCAATCTTACCTGCAGGAAAACGATGCAGCAGATATTCTTGAAGATGGAAGTAGGATTTATAACTGTGACAAGAGTGGGTTCCCCCTTGCAGGAAAGCTTGAGAAGGTAGTCGCTGGAAAGGGGGCCAAGACAGTTAGCAGTTATGCCAACTCTAACAAGACCCAAATAACAGTATTGGTTACTATATCTGCTGCTGGTGTTTTTCTTCCTCCCACAATAGTGTATGCGGGTCAGAGATTTAGAGAGAACCCCCTGGAAGGAGGACCAGCCCATGCCTATCTTGGGAGGTCACAGAGCGGGTGGATGGATAGTGAGGTATTTTATTGCTTCATTACAAACTGTTTCCACCCGTTCCTGACCTCTCATGATATCAAGAGGCCGGTCCTCCTTCTTGTCGATGGCCACGCTAGCCATCTTTCACTAGAAGTGGCAGAGTTTTGCGAGGCTAATGGAATTATCCTTTACTGTCTTCTTCCCCATAGCTCCCATGTAACTCAGCCATGTGACCTCAGTGTTTTTCGGCCACTAAAGAGTGCATGGGCCGAGGCTGAGAGAGCATACAGGAAAGAGCACCCTGGGGAGTTTGAACGTAAGTTGACATTTGCGCGGGTTTTTCGCGGACCTTGGGAAAGGGTCTCAAGGAATCCCGAGGTTGCAAGGAATGGATTTAGGGTTACAGGTATTTCCCTTTCACAAAGCAATATCCTTTAGAGAAGCTGGGACCAGCAGCTATCTTTGAAGGAGGCGACGCCACTCACAACCCTGAAGAAGCTGCTGAGCAACCTAGTAGGCCTACAGACCACGATGAACGTAGGACTCAACCCAATATCACCCTTCCGTCCACCTCCACTGGCTCCACTCCACCCCACCAAGTTTCATCTCCCCCGCCTTGGACAGGCATCTTAAGTTCCCCTCGGCACGCCCCAAACAGAAGAAGCAGAAGACCAATGATCAACTTCCGAAATGTATTAGTTCCAAAGCCTACATTGACTACAGGAAAGAAAAATCAAGACAGAAAGAAGAAGAAGAGAAAAAGAAGAAGAGAAAGGAAGAAAGGGAGAAGAAGGTGAAAGAGAAGCAGAAGAGCCGTAACCGTAACACTGAAAGCGTAGAGGTAGATGAAGATGTGTGCCCTGAATGCCAGGGGCAATACGATTACTACGAAGACGAGGCTGACAACTGGGTCGGGTGTGATTTTTGTAGCAGGTGGTACCACATTGTGTGCACAGATTTAGATGGAATGACAGACGAAGAAATTCAGGAAATGGAGTTTAAGTGCCAGCAGTGATCATAATTCAATCCTCAGTTCCTTATCTGTATGCAATATCTGTATGCAATACTTTTTTTTTCATGTTTTATTTTTATTCGTTCATATATTATTTTGAAGATTTATTTTCTTAGGATTTATATATGATTTCCTATTTTCCTCTGACACGTTTGCATTTTCTTTTCAATGAAATAATTTTTCTCTTTTTTTCAACAGGTGCCACAAACACAAGGTTGAAAAAGATTGAGATCTGCCAAAGAATGAGAACTACAAAAGATGGTATACCTTTTTTGTGTGTGTTGTTGTTGTTTCCTGTAATGCCCATGTACATGTACGTTGGTGTAGATCCATTCCGTCCTCGTTTATGTATTCTCCGTGGCTGCCTTCTTTACATATGATTTGCTTATTATTACTTTTTATTCTTCTGGTTTCTCTTTTTTATAGCATTTCCATTAATATCAAGAAATATCACCTCTTTGTAAGTTGTGACAATTGTATTTTTCAAGGTAATGTTGTCATTTTTCACTCAATAAATGGTCTACTTTAATATCTATTGCCATTTTCTGATATAGTTGTGAAAGAGTCTGAAATATTCTGTTTAAGTATAACTGTGTGTTCTCGTATTTGCAGCACACCGACACTATTTTTCTCAACAGAAATGGAAATGTAAGTATTGACAAATTTTAAAACCTATTTCAAGTTTTCAGAATAGGTGTATGCAAACTGAATACAAAGTAAAAATCCGTCCATAGATTGTATTTACTTGAAATCAACTGTCATGTATGTAGGCTGCATGTGCATGCTTTATTGATGCTTGTTACCTTGATGTATATACATGTAGACTGATTACTGAAATAAATGGGTATGAAACAAGTTCTTTCATCATCATTTTATGTATTCAGCGGGCCAAAGATCATGAATATACAAAGTACTGCCGTTGTTATTTCATGAACCTCAGTAATAAGCAGGCAAAGCCAAAGAGTTATTCATAATACTGTTATACTGTATCTACGAGAAGATGCTGTTTCTTTTTCATGTATAAGTTTGAATAAATTGGGTATGAAATACCTTTCTCACAAACAAATATCAAGTCTGTTATTTATTATTCACTAGCAGCAGATATCCCTATTGACTAAGTGATTGAATAATGATTGGATTTGACTGGATTTGAATGAACTGGTGAGTTATGATTCAGTGTTTAAACTTAACCAATAAGACTGAAGGCCAATTAGTTGGTATTGAAGGCCAACGCTAAGTATAAGTTGGTATCATTTGAACCAGGAAGATTGTTAGGAGAATAATCTTTTGATGCTCTGTAATGTTTTTCCATACAAGAGAAAATTGTTACATCAGATTTGGCTTACTGCACTTCTAGATTGGTTAATTTGCATGGTTCAGTGGTGGATCCAGGATTTACCACTAACCAGTATAGGGTCCCAAGAAGGGGCCCACTTTTTCTTCAAAAATTTTCTGACAAAAAAAAAAAATAACTAAAAAAAAATTAAAGGTCACCACCATTTCCAACAATCCTGTGGAATTTTTTTTTTTTTTTTGACAAGCAATCACACCCACTTGACGTCAGGGAGGGGGCCCAAAAAAATTTTGTACATACTTTTCTATTGTCTTTTTCACATTTTTTCTCCTGGGGGGGGGGGGGCGCCCCCCTGGATCCGCCAGTGGTATGGTTGTTTATTGCTTGATTATTCTGAGGAAAATGATTTGTGATGATGTATGAGAGCGTACGTTTTATGACTTGAACTGATTTGAACATAAATCCAACATCCTGCATCCATGCCCCATAACAATGGAAGATCTTAGATTAAATAAGTTAAAAATAATAGGCCCATTGTGAGGCCTCATATTCCATGTGCATTGTAGGCCCCATTAATATCCATTATTATTTTAAAATCACTCAATCAATCAATCAATTCATGGTTTATTTTAAAAAAATGACTTGCATTAAAAAATGAATTGCTCATGTCAAAGTCTAAAATATTTCAATTTTCAAAATACAAAGTACAATTGCAATAAAAAAAATATTCAAATAGAAATTGTACAGGAAATCATTGACAAAAATAAGAAATAACATAATATAGTCTACATTGACAAAATTATTAATGACAAACTTTAAAAAAAGGTATGTTCACAGGGTTTAAAAAAAAAAATTACGATAGCAAAATAAATGTAGACATTATTGAAAAGATTCAAATTATTTTAGTTATGATTTATAACATTAACTGAGCACACATACAAGATTTGGAACACACTTATAGGTAATCCCTCCCGGGAACTCAAGAGGGCGTTGTTTGACATACGTACTCGCTGCGGACGGCGCCAGCTGCCCATTGACACCAACATTATACGACGCTTACGCAGATGCCATGTTCTGAATGCCCGAACTCTGCCGATTCTCAGTTCGCGTATGCTTCGGCTGCTGTTCGAAGTTCCTGGCAGGTTGGCTCCGCCTCCTTCTGTGTGTGAAGTGACGTCAGCAGACGTTTGGAATTAATTGGGCCAGCAAGTAAGCAGCGCTAGCGCAGGTACCCGGGTATACTACTGTGTACTGTGTGCATGCTACGCGACGTGATTGTTAGTAACGAAAATACTACAAGATTGATGCTGTTCTTCTGTTTTGATAATGGAGGATAAGGAAGTTCGAAAGAAAAAGATAGGGCCAGTAAGATTTTCCCTCCATGAAGATCATCAAGAGTAGAAGAGGCAAAAGAATTTGTTTTTGCGATGTTCATTTCCAAGTCGTCGAGGGGATGATGCCTTTGCTCAGCACTTGCTTGACGTGCATGCTATGCACTGTAGTGATTTATGTCAAGCCGGGGACAGATCGGGTGGTGAAAGCCAAGGTGAAGTCGCCGCTGCTACAGCCTCAGGTGCAGTTTCACTTCCATTATTCGATCAGGCACCTGCACCTTTGGCTACCTCTACGTCTTTGCCAGCGCTGAATTTGAGACCTATGCCTCGATTGACCCCTATCAAAATACTTTTCGGGTAAGAAAGTCTAACACTAACTCAAACTGACTAGCCATGACTAGATATAGTTGAACTAAGTTAGTAACAAACAGTGCTGTTCATATGATCTGGGCTATAGCCTATAGTCTAGACTACACCGTAGACCAAAAATTCTGTCTCTAGTTTCGTTGTTAGCCTTCTTATTCGGGTAGGGTCGGCTCTCGAAGTGAGGAGAGCTGACCCTACCAAAATAAGAGGCTAACAACGAAACTAGAGACAGAATCTTCAGTCTAGACTACACCGTAGCAGAGTTGTCCCGGCAATGATTGATTTTTTTTTTTTTCATGACTGTCTTAGGTTTAACGTTAGTGTTTTAGTAACTCATTCCAGAAGATAGCGACTATGAGTAAGTTCCTGAATCTACGGATGATTTCACGGCCAACATTTGATAGGTACCAGAAGCTGTATGTTGCGCCAGCTGTTGATAAAATCTACAAGGAGAGACAGGAGAGTCTGCTCAGCAGTTATGATGAACCAGTTATTCTGTCAGGAGATGGCAGATCTGATTCTCCTGGTCACAGTGCTACTTACTCCATGTACAGCTTTTGTGATGAGAAGAAGAAAAAAGATTCTACATACAACTACAGTGATGACACAAGAAGCAGATGGAAAGTCTCCGAACATGGAAAGAATTGGCTTCGAAAGAGGACTAGACTTTCTACTAGCAAGAGTTAATGTGAAGACAATTGTAACTGATGCACATCCTCAGATAGGTGCATTGATGAAACAGACTGAAAAATTCAAGGATGTCAAACACCAGTGGGATGTGTGGCATGGTAGTAAAAATCTCACCAAGAAAATCACTGCTGCATCCCAACAAAAGGCCTGCCAGGACCTCCAGGCATGGACAAGGAAAATAAACAATCACTTTTGGTATTGCAGCCGGACGTGCGATGGTGACGAGAAGAAACTGGTAGGCAACCTTGCTGGCATGTTGCACCACATTGTTGGAGAGCATCAGTGGGGATACACCCTTGATGGAAGGCAAGGAGCTTGTGACCATGTTTACTGCTGACAAGACAGCGACAATGAGCGAAGATATGGTAAGTAGTTTCTTTGTAATTATTCTCCTTTTTTCTTTTATATTAATTATGAAATGGGAAATGTTTCCCTTTAACATATTTCCCTTGTCAGATAAATAATTGCTACAAACCTTACTCTTTACTGATGTTGCAAAATATTTAAAAACATTGGCTTGGCATTCTAAGTATAGATAGTGATGAAGAAAAGATAATATCTCTCTAAAGATATGTTTTACTTCCTACTTTGCCAATAAGGTGTATTTTTCAATCACGCAACAATGCATTTGTAGCAATAAATTGTCTTTTGCATAATGAGAGATCTTCACAACATTTACATGTTTTGCAATGAGCAAGCGTTTTCAAAGATTTTGGGGAATAAAAAATGACATGAATGAGATGATAATCTTTGCATCCTTTTTCATCTACCAGTACATCGTATGAACCAATGAAACCGATGTTCCTACTAATATAGATCTGAACAGTATATCTGTCTGGTGTGATTATGATATCGAAAAACATGTTCTATTTCAAATTGTTATAAAGGACAATAAAGACACCAAGCAAAGAAGGGGGAGGAACTGGGGCAACAACGAGATAACATGCCTCTGCCAGTTTGTGGCCAAACACAAAAGATCCCTGTTTGGCAAAGGACGCCACTGCAGTGTTCGAGTAAGCAGCACTCTAAACATACCCTCTTCTCACAAAGTTCAGATTAACCCTGTACTACTGATGGGACCAAGAGTAGTTCTAATGTCACCAATAGCACAGATTAAAGGGCCTATGCCATCCAACTATTTCTGGTCATAAAACTACTTAAACATGTTACATTAGAAATATATCACACATATCTTGCCTAGATTATAGCAATATAAGACAGGAAAGATGATTTTTCTGTCATAAATTGATGTATGCGTGAGTTCTTAAGCCCTGCCTACAAAAAAATTGAATTTAGGGTATAGGTGTCAATCATGCAGTCACGTGTCCTATTTCGTCCCGAGGGGAAAGTAGATGAGCTACTCTATGATAGTTTCATGCAAGTCTATGTTCGGTCATCACTTTTTAAAAATATTTTGCTTCGCTTAAATGGAAGAAGGAATGGGAAATGCCAAAGAGGTGCATAGTGGCAGGTTGTAGCAATACCACAAAAGAAGGAGTAAGCTTGCACTTCTTCTCAAAAGACGAGAATTTACAGCGAATTTGGTCAGCGAGAGTTAAGCTCAATCAGGCCAACTGGAATGGCCCTCGCGACTCAAGCGTCATCTGCAGCACTCACTTCCCCCATGAAGTCTACGAGGAGGGACTGTATTCTGACTTCAATATTAGCCACAAGAGACTGCTGAAGTCTGATGCAGTTCCCATGTTACAGATGGATTGGAGGAAGTTGAGAACCTGACCAAATTTCCAATTGAAGGTAGTTAAAGGGCGACATAACTGAGGTTCTTTAATAGCCCTTCTAACTTTTAGACAATTTTGAGATTTATTGTAAGTGAATGATAAGCAAGTTAATGAGACAGTTTCTCCTTGCTATAAAGACGTTTGCTCTGCTTTAGTCTTTATTATTTCAAAGAGAATGGCTCGTAGATCTTCAACTAAGCGTTGATATTTCTCCAGATTGGGAAAGAGAATGGAGAAGTTTTTCTTTATTAAAGAATCTATGCCGTTTCGTTTCAGGTGCACAACTTTTTCCTTCGATGAAAGCTTTGTAACATTTCTCATTACATTACACAAGTACATGTACCAGTATGTCAATGCATTTGATATGTTGTATAGTTATGTATAATAAGCTGACTATAAGCTGAATTCCTGCCATTTATAATTGCGCAATATACATAATAAAAAAGACTCTAAACTTATACGGCCGACTTACTTTCGTAGCATGTAGCAATAGAACTAAGATGACCATTATACCTGTGTACCAGTTATGCTACATGATATTACATGGAGCAACAAATTATGTTTATGAATTCTGATGTCATCTTCATTAGGAATCAATAGTAAGATCTATTTCCAAAGTAGATCTGAAAGTATTAATCTATGTTGTTTACTTTTGTAGGTTCAGATTTTTTCAGAATGGTGGTATGTCGCAGAACCGGACATCAGCCCATGGTTCCCTGCGCCCTAGAAGAAGCCAGGAATGGCCCAGGTTAGGTCAACGGCAGACCTTCACAAGACAGGTCACACTCCTGCTTTCACCAGCTGTGAAGAGTATTGCAGACTATGCTAAGCTGCAAAATGGTAATTAATTGATGATACCTATCTACATAAATGAAAGACCAAGGGCCGCTGGTCCCTGATAGCCCCTTGGCGGACTTAGAGGCCTTTGTATTTGTAGCTGGTAAATCTTATCTCCAGGTTATTGTTCTTCTCTCAATGGTGAGATGCAATGGATACCTATCATGGCACGATTCAAACTGGAAAGAGAGTGGTACAGGCATCTAGCATAGATCTCAAGATTTTCTCAGTCATAAGTTGAAGCAGTCAATTTTGAGAGGGATACATTTCCAACATACTCAGTGGGATCACTTTTGATATGAAAATCATAACTGACAAAAAAAAAAAAAAAAAAATTGAAATGGATGTGAAATACCAGAGACTGAGAACAGTACAGGCAGCTTGGTGTAGACCACATATTATTGTTTTTTCCCCAATCATGTGTTACCAACATTTACATTAAAGTGATTTGGTAACTTTGTAGAGGCTTGATAAAATCTGAGTTGCCTGGCCTTACATGCTATCAGTGTATGTAATATGGTGTAAAAATGAAGCCCACGAAAAAAAAAAAGCACTTCAAAATCATCATGTGCTTCACAAAAGTAAACATATGCAAGTGACCGGAAATGCCAGACTCATTTTCCCCCATAGACTCAGTGTTAGACTAAAGCGTATAGCCATACGCTTTTGTAAATGAGAGTATTCAGTCATAGATATCTTAATAATTGCATTATACATTTGAAAACCTTTCTATGCCTGGCTATTTATTTATCCTTCTGAACATCATTATACAAGACAGATATCAAAATTCAATAATTTATTAAATCAAACCTCCACAAAGTTACCGAATCCCTTTAATTTGAGAGAGATAGCGGGTACATTTTGATTCTTTACAAGCATAATAAAAAAAGTAAAAATCTGTTATAGTAACACATTCTTATCATCAATTTTCATAGAGGTAAGAAAAGCAACTTCAGAAATGCTTAAATAATTATGAGAGACACAGTTATTTGCTTCTATACAAACATATATATATAAAGAGGTCATCCATATAGAAAGAAGAGTCTGCATTCTTATAGGCACTATGTACATATGTAGAGCAAAAAAACCAGCTTTGGAAAGACATAGAGTACGCGCATTAATTTTCTCCTAACCTGCAGCTTCAGTCTTTAGATGACAGATCTATGTAGAGGAAAGTGGTCTTCAACATAACTGGACTTCAGCAAATGTTGACTGGATAACGATGACTCGTCTCATCGAGTCAGCAAAGGATGTGCCAGCATCAGAATCGCATCTGATCGCAAACATGGTTGAAATTCCTGTTGATTGAAAGCAGAGGCGGGAGAATAGAACAGTAGGAGATTGCGTTAGTAAAAGTCAAATAGAAACTGGAGGCAGAAGAAACTGATGAATGGAAGTAGGTTGCACTTTTTAAGAAGAGCTCTTTTCAGCAAGTACAGTGCATGAAATCATTTCGGTAACTGAACACCATAGATTGATTGATGATATCGTACCTGACTGCTAAGAAAGCAAGTATATGCTTGTACGCAACCAAGGCGACCGACTGCTTCAAGTCCTCTGTATTCGACTTGGTCATGAGGATTAACCAAAGCTTGACTTGGTTTCAAACACAAGACCTCCTGCAGATCAATGCTAGGGCAATTTGTCCTAAGCCCAGGAGTTACTAAAGGCAAAAATTTTGAGGGTGAAATCCTACAGACTCACATGGAAATTGAGTGGTCAACAACAGGTTTTAAAGAATTCCACTGCCAAGAAAGAAATTTTCTCCCAAGATACTTACGCAGCATGATGTGGCTTGTTGTACTGAGTCCTGCATGCCGCGCCCCAGTGGCAGTCATCCCTGGATGATACTAGTACTGAAATGCAATAACAATTCTGAATGATTGTAAACCAGTATTTCCGATTTGTACTGTATTGTGTTTCATGTTTTTTTAATTTTAAAAACAGGTTCTAGCATGTAGGCATTCCATTTGGTCATATGACACCACGTGAACATGCATTTTTCTTTCCTACAAAATGTACCATCATGACCGTGCCAAAAATTTCCCATTTAAAAGTGATAACGCACAGCAAAAAGTGATAACGCACAGCTGAGATGCCCATATGCATACCTATGGAGCTTTAATACAAAGTTAAGACGCGATGAAAAGCATGTAGTTTCATATGGAAAAGCCATGGCAAGGACTTTGATGTGCACACAGAGACGCGCATTATACTTTTCAAAATTTTGATGTGATGCCATCAAGGAACGCGAATGGCGGCCTCTTTGAGTGTGCGAATTTTTGCTTTCGAAGGGGTTTATAACCTGCATCATGAATTCATACTTTGAGAAAATGTAAACATTTAGTAATATAACATCAGGGTATCTCTGGACTATACATGTACTACAGTGCCTTTTACAAGTGGGTGCATATATTTGGTGGTGTGTTCAGGATATGTGGTCTGGTTGGAGCCAAAAGGGCATTAACTCTGTAAAAATGATGGTTGTTAATGCCCTTTTGGCTCTAAACAGGTAATGTGGTCTCAAGCAAATTTTCAAACCTTTTGAACATTTTGCTAATCCAAACAACATCTATGAAAATAATGTAAATGCTTCAAAATTGAAAATCACTTTAAACAATTTCTCTTAAAATACAGTTCCAGAATAACCTTTTTCAAGAACTCAAATTTCCTTCAAATGACATGGAATCCCCATTTCTAATGTTAATACCCCCCCCCAAAAAAAAAAAAAAAAATTACCAGGGTCTTTAGACATACAAACCCTAAAAATGCAAATCTAAAACCCCTGCAAAACTTTTTTTTTTTTAGCATGGAGCCCTGCCTAAACTGACATTAGAAAGAAGTATATATATATCTCACTTGGTAGATCGGTCTTTGGAATGTTTGCTCTGTAGAGGTAACCCAGCTGTTGGAACACTCTCAAGGCACATGTGTAACAGATTGGGGTATCAGCCGTTATATTACTTCTCTGAGTCGCTGAATATAAAGGAAGTAAACAAAACTACAATGTTAGTCTTTACAACTTTGAAAGCTTGCATAACTTGGCAGACATCAGGCAGAGCAAGGACTACATTGTAATGTACCATGTGAGTTTTTAAAAAAACCAACCAAACATCTGAAAAAAACAAGTGACGTTGCTGACATATACATGTACATGTACACTTATGGTGTAATAGCTGATCTTTTTAATTTGATAGGATGCGCAACTAAATGCGATTATGGATGGCTGAACACTGGCAATTTAAAAAGAAAAAAATGTCAAAAGCACCCTTGTTCGAGAGATACTGTTATCATGTGTGAAAGCTGTCCAAGTGGGATGGAGACCGTCAACTTAAAAGATAAAGTTGAGTCCAGGGGGGCATTTCATCAAGTGTCTCGTCTGTGATTTTTACCAACAAATTTGCTATCAGCCAATCAGATGCAAGGATTTCAGTAGCTTATAACTTACAGCTATTGCAACTTGTCATTGATGACAAGTTTTGTGAAACGGGGCCCTGGTCATGCTATTACATTGTGAAAGAAACTGTCTGGAAGCAATTGAGAAAGGTCGATTATGTAATACAATAAGAATTTGAATACTACTGAGAGGTTTTAGAATTGTCAAAAGTGATGATAAATTGACTCAATCTTGCCGGAAATTACATGCACTGCACACAAAAATGTGTATATGGGACTACACACACACACACACACACACACATGTTGCATGAAAGTTTGGTCCAAATTTTCAATTATTTCTTGTCATATTTCGAACATGAGGGCATTTGAAGAGCAATCCTTTTCAGGGAACATTTCTTATATACTTTTCTTCAAAATGGACATTTAACTAAAATGAGAAAGCTCACAAATTATTTTTCACCTTTACAGGAACTCAAACTTCTCTTTAACAGTAGGCATCCATTGCATTCAAACCTTGGGCAGAGGCAAGTTGGTATTATGGTATATTTTTTCCCCTTCTATGGAGTGAAGAGATTAACACCTGGGCCCCGTTTCATAAAAGTTGTTATCAATCACAAGTTACTATAATTCGTCGCCCGCATCACGAACCGTCCTCTCTGCGCGTTTCGAGGCGAAACTCGGTTTTGCAGAAAACGCGTTTAAAGGAGAGGACTTTTTGAAACGGAAATTTCTGTATACTAAAGTAGAATATATTGAAAATAAATGAGAATGCCTGATAGCATAGGTTTTAAAGTTTTATACAGTATGTATAGCATTTTTTCAGATGGGATATTTTAGCTACAATTGGTTTGTTAACAGAGAGGACGGTTCGTGGAAAAGATGAAATGCGCGATTGCGCTTCGCGATTTCACCACGAACCGTCCGCTCTCCTTGCGCGCGACCCGACAGTGTACAAATTGAATGGAAGCGAAGAAACTCTTTTGGGAAATCGTGATTTACTGACATCGATGTTCTAATTCGAGTTTTCAAACAGTTTTGAGGGATGATAAATATAACCAATGTGATTAGAGTATTCCATGACATATTTGTTCTCACTTAGCATCGATTCTTCCATTTCCATGGAATACTTTTGTCTCTACTCACTTACAAACAGAGAGGACGGTTCGTGAAAAAGATGAAATGCGCACACACGCTGAGATATTTCACCACGAACCGTCCGCTTTCCTTGCGCGCGACCCGACAGTATACAAATTGAATGGAAGCGGAAGAAACTCCTTTTGGAAATCGTGATTTACAGACATCTATGTTCTAATTCAAGTTTTAAAACAGTTTTGGGGGATGAGAAAAATATCTAGCTGTTTGTCCTTTTTCCCTTGAGTTACTTTTTCATACTTGATCTCTTACCAGTTTTTGTATACACAACGCTCCCATGGGGGGGGGGGGGGGTGTAAATCTCGCTAGTTCCTAATAGATAAAGTACATTTCTTGAGATCCATCTTCCTCTCAAAACTTAAACATTAAATTGTGTTATTTTGTACTTTAATTCTCTTTTTAGATATGGGTGTCAGTGCTTCATCAAACAGTAGGGCCCACGCTGTTGCCCATAAACTGGAAATAATTTTTCTTACCTCTTTCCTTGAAATGTGATTACATGATGGTGTCTTCTTGATAGATAAAGTTCATATCTTTTCAGAACTTCATTGAACAATCTCTATAACTCTTTAGAGTGATCAATAGAGTTCTGAGAAGATATGAAATCTATCAATCAAGAATAAATCATATTGTCACAATCATTTTTATGAAAAGATTTAAGAAAAAAAATTGTTCCAAACTTTATGGGCAACAGTGTATTTCGGTAGGTACATGTACAGGGCCTATTTTAAAATTGGAAATTCATGTTAGTCACTAAGAATGAGATAAAACAAACTTACATTTTTTTTTATAACGATGTATTATTTTGTTTAATTTATCTATTCAGTTCATTTGCAAAGTTAATTTCAAAATGTACAAAATGTGCATTGTCTACAGACAGAATCAGGCACTACTTCTAACATGAGTCAAATACATTTCATTTCGAACTGTAATCCCAATCACAAATATTTAAATTCAGCTAAATATTTCATTAGACATTTTTCGACCCCCCCCCCCAAAAAAAAAGAATGATGTAGATGTAAGAAAATGATAATTTTAAGCAAATTAATTTTCATGCTAATAGTCATTAACAAATCCCTCTTGATGTTTCAATTTCTTTTACAGAAATATAAAATCATGCCTTTATCTATATCACTGAAAGAATGTATTCGGGAAAGATTATACACTAGGCACTATTAAATAGGCAACTCTTCATAATAGTGGATGTAACTTCGCATTGTTCAAATTAAAATTTCACTGTTTATATGAAATTTAATTTCTGTTAATCATTTAGTTGTTCAATATGTACAGTATGTAATTGATACCGAGAAGGCTTGTGGATTCCCGCCAACTGGAAATTAAAACAACAATGTGTCATCGTATCATTTTAAACTACAATAACTATGATTTCAAGCTGCTATAAACAGTATTACGAGCACTTATGTTTTGTAGAAACATACATTTACACATTAAAGACACTGCAATGAATGTAATTCACTTATTCTTACTTTCTTTCTTTTTTCAAGTTGACTATATTACAAAGCAAAACAGTTGCTTTCATTTCAGTTAATGTTAGATTAAAAAAAAAAAATCAATGAAGATTAATTTTTACAGCATCGTTGTATATTCAATTCTAGTCATTACTACATCATGTACATGCAAGCACAAAACAATTATATCAAAACATAATAATACCGTGAAAAGATTATGAACAATGTTATTTTGATAAAATCTTATTGCATGAATTCATTTGAATATCATTGTATTCCTTACAATGATAGAATTAACATAATGCCGAGATGCCATTCAAAATATATATATATATATATATATAAAAAGCAAACAGAAATTCCATCATGGTATTACAAAAAAAAAAAAAAAAATATCAGAGAATCGTTAATAATAAGTCGAAAAATGAAACATACATTTTACTAAGAGCTTACATAATATGACAAGATCAGTCGATACCTCTATACCAACCTAAATATTTACAGTTTCTACTACAAACTCTTCATATGGAGAAAAATCAAAACTGTAGCATTTACTTCATCTTCAAAACTACAGTATATTGCATGTGCAATGATCAAGGTAGAGAAATAAAAATCACCAGTGGTTCAGGGGAAATATTCAAGAGGCACTCAAGTTTATTTACTCGAGCGTTACTTTCTTTAAACATAAGAAACCTGGGTATCTGGCATTTACTGGTAATGATTGTAAAATTTACACAATTACTAACAAAATGAAAATCAAAGCATAAATGTATAGGTGACATGGTTAGTGAGGGAGAAGTTTGTAAAATGCTTGGTGATCAGGATGCCATACTACTGGTGTGGTGCCACTGCAGAGATCCTGGAGGTCCTGGTATTTGCCTGAAGACATCTTCGGCGGGCCATTCTGATATAGAGGTTGAGGTGTCACTTCGCTGACATCTTCTCTGCTTCTTCTCAGTTGGTCTGTCCTGATGAAATCAAATTCTGCCTCCGTGTGAGAATATTTGAAGTAGATGGAATTCACTTCACCTTTCACGATTTTCAAAGCCATGAATTTCTTCCAGTCCACTGCTTGTCCACCCTCAGAGGTACGGACTCGAAGGATGCCTTTCTGCTGGCCTGCAGACTTCCAATCAATAATGTCTCTTGATCGGACCTCCACGACATGATACGGACGGGGATGAAGACGAGCCATCTTGCAAATGGTGGTCAATTGAGCCGGTACCATGACTTCTTTGATACGCCTCACATTTCGTTCAATGACACTGTGCATTGAATCGCCTTCACTCTGCCCATGGTTTGTAGGGAAGTAATTCACTGTGACTGATTCGACAGACTTGGCCTTCTCAATGAAATGTTGAAGCATCGTAGGGATAATCGAATTCTTGTTCTGTCCGACACAGCCATCACAGTAGAACTCTACCTGTTTCACACCCCTCTCATCTAGACTACGAAGATAGCGATGCACATGTGAGGCAACCTCACAGGATCCACGTTTAGTTTCACACTCGTGTGAAAGGAAGCACCATCCGTCCCTACTCGCTAATTCATATATTGTGAAGTTATAGTTGCTGAGTCTCCGTTTATAGAAAATCTCAGATTGCGGGGATTTCGGCAAATAGATGACTTGTTCCAGATCAAACACCGCAGAAACAAATAGGGGGTCAACTGAAGCTCTGTCCTTCGCGATACTCTTCATCTCTCTTACCTTTTCCTTCTCTGCGATGTGGGTTTTGTAGACCTCCGCAATTTCCTCTCTCTCGTTTGGGTTCCCACGTTTGTAGGTTTCGCACAAAGAGCACATGTCCTTTTTCGGACGATGAAACTTTATCTTCATCTCATTAAGTACCTTTCTGTACAGCGATAAAGAAGCACATTTATCTGTTGTTGACTGGTACATACGATACATGATTTCTGGATTTAGATCTTCTGAGAGATATTCACAACGACTTGTAGCGCGACAATAATGAGACTCCTGGCGCGGAAATTCGTCGATGTGGAGTTTAACCCCTTCGCGCAGTCGAGCGTCTCTCTCGGCTGTCTTCCTACCACCCCGTCTCTCTCCTTCAATAATACCGCATGGCTGCTTCTTGGCAAATACAGTCTTCACTTGCCTCTCGGAAATCCCCAACGTTGCCAAAAACATGGCTCTGCATACAGGGACTTTGTGGAACGGATCTTTCGAATTCGGCAAGAAATAAGCAAATTTGCGGAGTTTCTTCGGCTCTTCCTCTTGAATCTGGTCGGTGTGGCGCCCTATCCATTCTCTTTGCTCTGCCAGAACACCTAGATCATAGAATGACGATCGGATAGCCTCACGGTCCTCCCTACTGAGAGTGTTGCAACTAAGTCCCCTGGAATGACATTTCTCACACAAGGTCTCGTAGTCGGCAAATCTCCTTCCTGGTAGTAGTTTCTTACTTTTTTCACTCTCATAACTATAACCAGCATTTCTTTTTTCTTTCACTAACCGATTTTTACTTTTTATTACCACTTGCTGCCGTGGAACTTCAAGTGCTCTCTCCCCATCTACCTGAAATGATTCAGGAGACAATTGAAGATGCTCTGCAGATTCCCTTGGAAGGCTAGCCTCTTCAAGATTCTCGGGGATACATGTATGTGATACGTCAGTCTCTTCTGATCTGTTTGATTCCATTGATATCTGTACCTGATCTGCATCCTCTTCTTTTCTTACTTCCTTCGAGACCTGGTTTTCGAAATTTTCCCCGTCAGCTTCCATCGATGTCATAACTTGGTCTTCAAGGCCTCCTCCTCCTTCCAACATGACCCGGTCTTCACAGTCGCTACGTTCTTCTACTGTGTCCGTCGATGTCATTCCTTGGTAGTTTGTAGTACATAGGCTAGATGTCATGGGGAGTGGGATTTCACTAAAAGCATTGGCAACATTAAATGCAATATTATGGGAAAGACAATTGTCACTAAGCGTAAAATGTTCAAAACAAAGGAAACACCAACATTTAGGACATGCTGCCCATACTTCTTCCGTACACAAAAAGTTGTCACAACTCGCTGGATTCCTTGGTGGACCGCACTGCATATTTGGATGAACCGGAGATTCTGGAACAGAAAAGAAAAGAAAAGAAAAGAAAAAGAAAATGAAATTGAAACCTCCTATAATATGGTTCGTGTATTGTATTATATTGGCCCATTAAACCATACTAAACATAACTGAACACGATAGGAGATAAATCAGAAAAAATCTAAATCTTTAATTATTGAAAACTGGTGTACTCTTTCAATAGAGATAAAATATGAACTAGATAAGTCGACTTAAATTGTAGTGATAGTCTCAACAAGCATCCTAATGATTCTTTGAATAATATATCCATGATATATTGTGGCATGTGCGGAGATTTCTTGTCACGGCCGGGGGGGGGGGGGGGGGGGGGGGGGGGGGGGGGGGAGGGGGGACCAGACTAGCCTATGTCTTTGGTTGCTGTACAAAATTCAGAATTTCTGGATCAAATATATCATAATATATCCATGATATATTGTGGGCAGTCTCTTAATTTTACAATTTCATTTCCATCTTGTGGTTAAAGAATATGATTACAAGAGATTCTAACCTGAATTGCTGTCAGGGTCAGTTCTTGGTCCAGGTACTAATGCAGGCCCATGTCCTGTAGCAGTTTCGGAACCTGGTGCTGATCCTGGTAAAGATCTCTGTTGTGCTTCTGGAATAAAATTTAAAATTATTAAAAATTGAAATCTCACAAACACTAGATTCAGACTACCAAAAGATATTGGGCTTTAAAAGATTACCTTTTCACTGGTAGCAATATGTATCAAAACCATGCCAAGTTTTTAATACCTAATAACTTTGAATGGCATACATTCCCTGCAAAATAAGGCTGCCAGACTAATGCACATAACACATAATCAAACATCAACCTTCCTTCTAATTAGAGAATTCCTCAAAGAAATTCGTGCAAAATCTTTGCTCTTGTTAACATCAATCTTCTTAATACTTACATTCATCAAGACTAATTTGACTGGGCATTCCTAATACACATGAGATTACAACTGGACCACTCCTTTTCATACATTGCCCTCAAACACAGGAACTCAATACCTCTTGCTGTAGCTCATAATATGTCCTCTTCTCAGTTTGAGAAACAGTTGAAATTACACAATTTTCTGTATACTCCTTTGTCATTTTATTTTATATGTGTGTACATTTCTTTGTTTGTTATGTTTGCTGTTTTGGTGCTGTTTGTTTGTTTGTTTTTGTTTTTGATTTTTGCCTTTCAATCACTGTGTAATCAAAAAACCTCTCTGATAGATGATACTGTATGCTGATATGATACTTGTTAGGAGTACTACAAAAATATTACCAGTGTTTCATACCTGCATATCTGTTGCGAAGGAATGCCAGAGGAAAATCGTCATCAGATGATTCCGATTCTAATTCTTCAAAATCAATAACGACCCCTTGCCAGATGACCCCCTCCCAGTCCATGCTGACGTTATTTCCCTTCCTCAGCTTCCCTGCCCACTGGAGTTGTGATGAGACAACAACGTTCTTCGTGCCATTCAGCCATTTCACCAAAACATCATAGCCTTTATCCAATCTACAAAATTAATATGAATTTACACACAATTATTCAAAATTATATAGCCTGTTTTCAAATTGCATCATCTTGATTATCACATGCATATGGTGTACTAGTTTTCAGTAACACATTTATTCATATTAATACTGTTCCATAAGAGATACACTGATATACATTAATGATTAAGGCCATACAGTCATGTAGTAATTACATTTCTTTCATAATTATATGAGCTAATAATTTAACACAAAAATAAACAATTTCCATCAAACATAGATCTAGATATGATCATTAGTGGGAATGGTTTGACTGAAATATGAAATGGCTCCAGAAATTAATCATTCCAAAAATTTGATACTTTTGCAATGATGAAATTGTGAAGACCTCTTCCAGCACATACATGTATATCTCAGCATAGCATTATTACTGTTAGATGTTCAAAATCTAAAAATATTTTTAAAAAATAGAAATAAACAACCTCACCTTGGTCTTTTCCTCCCTTTGCATTTCTTTGATCTAGGCATCTTAAAGTTAATATGTCCTTCTCTGTCAAGGTCGTATATTTGCACCGATCTAAAAGTAGATCTAGACCTAGACAATATAAATAAAGATAATAACAATTAATTAATCACTTCCAATCCTCTTAATAGTACATGGCACTTTTGATAGGTCCACCAAGTCAATACCATGTTGAGAGGACCAAGTCTTTTGTGCAATATCAGTAGGAATCTGGATTTGTAATAAACATTGATGAAATATAATGCAGCCAAAAAAAATATATAGATCTAGAGACTAGATCTATACATGTATAGATCTAGATCTAGACTAGAAAGGTAGGGTCTATAGACCTTATAAAAATTTCCAATTAGACATTAATGCATAATAGTTCCAAATGAAATGACTAATTCCCAAAGTCTATTTACCCAAACATTCTATGCAGATAATTATGTTTAATATTTAAACAAATTGTTTACAATATGAACTTATAAGGGGTTGTTCAGTTCATATTGTAAACAACTGTTTGCATTTTAAAACAGCGTTTTCTCTGTGTAACGTTATTTCTAACTAGTTAACTGTTAACAAGTTATATATAGAAGATCTAACAAAGAAGTTTCTCGGTGTATTTATCATGCATGAATTCATAATATAAGAATCTAACGTTAGAAATCTATAGTAGATCTGAAGTTGGTGTCCGACTAACTCAAGACGGAATAGGCGGGACTGTTACGTAGACAGTCGTAGTTTGGAGTAGTATTTTGGTCAGATAATGAACGTTTTTGGTACAAATAAGCATCATAATCAAAGGAAAGGAAAGAGGACAATCCATTTTGTGAGGTCATAGCTATTTCTTACAAAATTGTAGAGCATACTCACGATATATCCCGTTGGGAGTAAATCTTTAACACGTCCGGACGCTTCGTGATACAGGCAACAGCTACAAATTGCATCAAATTCTGTATGACGAAGTGTCGTGAGCGCGCGCTCTAGCACTGCGCGCAAGAGAGGACGGTTCGTGGTACAGGGAAATCCCATTTATTGATGAGAGGACGCTTTTTGATGATGTCAGTATTACGTAACCACGCATTTTCAGACTCTGAAACTTACACAGGTTCTAGGTAACCATGAGTACATGCGAAAAATACAAAAAAATGGAAAATGAAAAAAATGTCAAATTTGGCCAGAGAGGACGGTTCGTGGTGAGGGTGACGAATTGTTATAAGCTACTGAAATCTTTGAATGTGATTGGCTGAGAGCAAATTTGTCATAGAAATTTGGCAGTTGTCAGTGATAACAAGTTTTATGAAAGAGGGCCCTGGTGCTTCCAAAATTAGTGGACTAACTCTTTGCATTTACTGTAGGCAGGGTTTGAACTTGGTTTAAAGTTAGGCAACTTTTTAAAGTACTGGCTATATCTTTAAACTTACCAGGTGTTGAGAAATCTTTTGCATCTAATCCATGCAGTACTTCTTCTAGGACGAGGTGAACATTGTGGAACCCCCTTGATATCATGAAATCCTAAAGTAAGGAAAAGGTAATTAGCAATTAGCCTAAATTGAAAGCTAAAAATGTATTTTCAGAATTATTAGTTACAATTCTACGATCTTTCACTCTCTGCCTTGTTTTGAATATTGGCCCAATGTAAATGATAGATTTCTCTCTCTCTCTCTCCCTTCCTCTTTCTCTCAATGTTCTTCTTCTTTCTCTCAACCTTACTCTCTCTCTTTCTCTCCCTCTCCACTCTCTCTCCTTCAACCTACCCTTCTCAACCCCTCTCTCTCTCTCTCCTTCTCTCATTTCTCTCAAGCAATCTCGCTATAGAACTTACTTTCTAAACAAATTAATAATACAATATTTTTTAGTACTGAACAGATATACCTGTCAAGAATGAAAGCGTACGACTTACTTTAAATATTTTGGATTCGTATCTGTTGTTGTTTACGATGGTATCCAGTATACTCTCACTGAACTTCATTTCTAAAAGCAACAATGAAAGAGAAGGTTGAGTTCTGGGAAAGGGTGAAAAATAATTTGTGAGCTTTCTCATTCCTTTTATGTCAGTTTAAAAGAACATCATGTCCCCTGAAAAGGGTTGCACTTCAAATGCCCTTATATTCGAAACATGACAGGAAATAGCTGAAGTGTTTGAGCCGAACATTCATACCAGATGTGTGTGCATCACCACATACCCATTTCTACATGTATGTGCGGTGCATGTGCGTTTTAGCGTGATTGAATCAATTTCTTGTCATTTTGATGATTCCATAACCTCATAGTATACACCAATTCTTATGTAGATAAGATCAACCTTTCCCAATTGCTTTAAGACAGTTTCTTTCACAATATAATCGCATGACCGGACCAGAACTCAACTTGATCTTTCAAGAAAAATGAAATAGTGAAGAAAAGCAATGACAGGAATTTTCCTTTTTCAAAAACATCATGAAGTATCCTGCCAGGTCAATAAAATTGGGACAATGAAAATCAGTGTGGAAAGATAAGTATGTACAGTACGTGTACTGAAGCTACTGTAATGATCTAAATGAACCACTCTATAATTATAAGTTGCAAAATAATAGCACTCTTGATTTAGGAGGAGTCCAAACGTTTAAGGAACATTTAAAAAGTTGGTACCAAAGCCATACTCTTGATCACAGTGTAATGATAAAAGCACTTCGAACAGGTCTTGCACACCTACAAAATCAACACCATGCCAAAAATGATGCCGCTAGGTTTCGCTAAAGCAAAACTGACCCCCTGCCCCCCCCCCTCTCCCCCCACACCCAAAAAAAAAAAAAATATATAAAAAAATAAAAAAATCACCAAAAAAGTAAGAAAATATACTTAAAGGAAAATTACATGTCCTGCTGCAACATTCTTCTGTATTATGCTTAACAAGTATGCTCATATAGAGGAGTGTGAATGAATCTATTTAAGAGAGAGAGAGAGAGCACTGACCCTTGAACCTGTTGAGACATCCCAAGCAATTGTATTGCCTGCATCCCCAGTACATATGGCAGTAGATCCTTAGGCAGACATGGCCTAAGTAGAGAAATAAACCAGAATAAGACATCTAGGCTCAAAATAACAGTTGCCTGGGTTCCAAAGATACTGACTTTTCTATACAATTGCATATTTCTATTCTATTCTACAGTGGGATAATAAGCAAAGAAGACTTACACAGTAAATCTATAAGTCATAAATACAGTCAACACTGGTAACCTCATTAAATGGTACAAGGGCATTTTGTACATGCAATGAATATGAACTGAAGATCTTATTCTACCTTACAATACAAACCTACTACAGCGTGGACCCAACCCCAAATCAAGTAAAATGATGACTCCCATGGCAACGTTATGTCCATTATATACTCTCTGTAACACATGGAACCTTGGGCTTGCTCATATATACCTCATACAACTTTTAAAAGCTCATGTACAGTTTTGTTAGCAAAAGGGAAATTGGAAAAAACATGTTAGATATAGTCTCATGTTGTTTTCCATGTATCAAAAGATGTTTGTACGAGATCATTTGGTATTCCATCAATGATTTCTAGTGAATTATATCATTGTAATATACTGCCCTACGCTAGGACCTTTCCACCCCGATGGCTCCCCGCACAACAATCTTGAGGCTTCGCATGGAGATTGTGTGTCAAAGTTTTGAACACGTGTATGGTGTATAGTGCACACTGAAGTTGTTGGGAGTTTAAATACCTGACCCGGTATCTAAATTATTTTTTGCCTCTCATTTGTTCCATATGCCACTTTAGGACGTGAAATCTTCACAGCATCTTTGTATTGCTAGTATCTTGCTATTCATCCACAAAAATTTAATAAATCAGACGAAAAGTTTTTGAGGGCTTACCAAAATTAAACATTACCTATAATACAAACAACTGGCAAGAGAACTTACATCTTTGAGGGGGAATATCTGGAGCTGCCTGTCTATTTGGCATGATTTCTATACAGCAGGAGCAAGCTACATGCTGGACACTGTCTAGATTGCACTGGAATTGAGGAGGGGTCGGCATGGGTACAGGGACACCTCCAACAGCTAGTCGGACTCTCTTGGTAGGGGAGGACGAGGTTGAGGAGCTGGCACCGTCTCCTGAAGATGTGGATGCTTCATTTCCTAAGCAGTAATAAAACATGGTTTGAAAAGATTGGTTTATTCTGACAGCTAAGAAATCAAGTATATGCTTGTAAGTAAGTAACCAGGGGACCGACCACTTTAAGTCTTCTCCAAATGACTTGGTAATGAGGATTAATGCCTTACAAAAGGGCACTAGCACATCCACTAGTGCATCCACTAGCGCATCCAGTTACGAGACCACTGCTCTACCACTGAGGAGTACAAAAAGATGAATGCTATTAAAAAAATCCCATCACAGTGTACACTTAACCCTTTTGCTGGCTATACTTGCATCATTTTTCATGGCACCATTAATGGACATTTAGGCATATAAACGCACAGGACAGGCCAAGATACAGTCTATGGGAACAGGCACAGACACGATGGCCTTGCGCAAGACTGATAATTTGTCTGAAAATTCATCGTAAACGCAACGCAGGCTTAGCAAATCATCAAATCTACGCAGACCTATGAGTGCATTGAGAATGTGGGCTTGAACAGAGGCGGCAGAACGTCAGGCTTGGACAACGGAAGTGGGGGTAGGGCACCTTTTTGTTTCGCGGACAAAAGGTGCCCCCCCCCCACTTCCATAACCCGAGCCCGATGTTACGCCACCTCTGGGCTTGAATACACATCTACACCTGGTCTTCTCTATACTGTTGGCTTTTTACCATGGCAAGAATCCTTCAGAACTGAAAAAGTAAACTAGAATTAAAGAAATGATGTCTCATTTGCAGCCAGCCTCATAGTGCCTAAAAGTTTACAAAATCACAAATGAAATTTTGTGAGACAGAGGTTTCGAAGTATAGAGCGTTATTCGTTCCTCTTCTTGATACAAAAATAGTTCCATCATGTCTTTCTTTGAAATTTGAAGATTTCTCACTTCACTCAACTCATGATGATCCTTTCGTTAAAAAACTATTTGTATCAAATATGTTTTAAAAATCATTTGGAATTCTCGGTATTCTCAATATGGTGTGCCACCTATTGGATGCCTCAAATGGGCCAATTTCCAACCTCCAAGGTTGACATAAAATTCTGCTATACTGCTGCGGCAGCTTTGTTGCATGGCAATTTCACCCACAGTATGTTTTAGATACATGGGTATTTCTCCAAGTTTTTAAGTTTCAAAGTGTGGGAATAGCATTCTATCTGTGCTTCGTTGACAAAAAACATGGCAAAAGAGGAAGTAGGACTGAACAAAAATTATCCAAATGTTGCAAGAATATATGCCGCATGTATTGTACATTAACCAGCTTCCTGATGTTGACCATTTCCCATGGGGCATTGCTGATTTCTTCTCCATTGTGCCTGATAGGCGGCACACCATAATGAAAATACCGAAAATTTAATCTGCGTAATTTGACTCCATTAGAATACTTCTCTTTCTGAAAAGGTTAAATAATACATTTCAGATTTCTCAGTCACAGAATCTTGAAGGGCAGAACAGTACTGATCTACAGTGCCCTAAAAATGGTTTCATGCAGAGACATAAAGCATACATACCCGAAGTTGTAGCACCACTTGAAGACGCATCCAGCGAGGACTGAATTGCCATCACAGCATCTCTATTCAGAGGCTTTACATAGTGCGGACACTGCCTACAGGCACTGCAATTTACCAACCAAAGTGTCAAAAATTATGATTGGGTATTAACATCTTTCTGCTCTAATTATTAATTGAACATTCTTGGAATAATAAAAGGTCACATTTTCAAAATAATGGGTTAGCATATTATTGAAGAAAATAAATAAATCCTCCAGTTCTATGAAATAAAGACCATGAAGATAAATTAAGGAAATAAAGAGAAACTTTTGATTTATCCATTGATTTATTTATTTATTTATCTATTCATTTATTTGTTTTAAATTACATAACTTATTTATCACTTTATTTATTTCTTAAGTTTTCTTTTATGAGGAAGCCCTGTCAGTAGTTATAATACCGTTATTCTCGGGGGCCTCATTCATTATTTTTATTTCACTCAATAGAGAAAGTGTGACAACTTACGGTTACAGATCAACAAAAAAAAAAAAAACGTAAACGGAAAAAACTTTTCCAGGTTCGCTGCATAGGAGCCTCAAATAGACTATAAGGAAAAATACCCAACTTACGATGGTTGGCGGGGAGGAGGAGGATTGTAGGGAGGAAGAACGTAGGGTTCCTCCTCCTCCTCTTCCTCCTCTTCCTCATTCTCACTCGGATCATAGTCACCCTCCTCATCATCATCATCCAATGGATTGTAATCTAATGTCTGAAAGAGAATACTGATAATCAAAATACTCTTCCAGTCCAATCATAAGATAACAAGAGACAAATAAGACCTGTCTGCTCAAAACCAGCAATACACACCTTTTTCACATGACTTGGCAAAATGCCTCCAAAAAGAAAAAAAGGGAAAAAGAAAGAAAACAAAATATATAAGCAAGTACTTCACATTCCTGAATCTTAAACACACAGATATGAAATAAATAATGCATAGAGGCCATTGTTGCATGAAGCTACTTTTACTGTCACCTCCACATACATGTAAAATGGTATATCCCGTGTGTTTCTTAAAAAAGGAAACCCAACTTTCTCCAGCAACACCTCGTCACGTAAACATAACTAGATTTATTGTAATACATCATAAAAAGGGAAATTTTGTTTCCTTTCATAAAATGCCACATTTGTGGTGGTAGAGCCTGGGATCCTTCGACTAAAACAATTCAAATCCAGCAAAGTAAAAAATGATCTGCACATGGGGTGGGATTTATTCATCAAAACAATGAATGGCCATTCATTAAACCTCACTCTGATTTCATTTCCTTTTTGTCTCGACTCGAACACACACTTCCGTGGACAGACACGGTGGTAATGTGGAAGGACATAGGAGCTAATTATGGACTCATATCTCATTCAAGGCTGCATGCACGTTCAAAGATGAATAAGAAAACATCAGGACTTTTCTTCGCTATGTGCCCTTATTTTTTGTTTTGTCTTTGTATCGAGCTTAACAAAATTACACTCTGCATTTCTTCTGTGTGCAAACTACTTTTGACATCACTGACTTAAAACCTTTCAAATTCATCCATGCACGACAATATCATAACATATTTGGCATCATATGAGGGAAGACGAATTGAGCTTTGAATAATAAGAACTAATAAGGGCATAATCATTTTTCAAGTAATTAAAATCTGTGTTTCCTTTTTTAAAGGAAAATATGGGTTTCCGTTTTTTAAAAGAAACACACTGTATTTTGCAGTGGCAGTGTATGTTGAGGTAGTTTACCATTTGAACGAGGCTTGGGTGTCATAAAACACTGCTTTCTCGAAGTGATCTGTGACTTTGTATGAACACAAACTGGTCAGAGGTCATTTTCAAATGGGATTCTGCACATTTTCCAAAAGGTTATGTCATTACAGTTTTAGGAACGCCTCTAAAGGGAATCGCAAATCTGATTTTTCAAGAAAAGACAATTTTACATTTTTTTTACTAATTACCGACTATACAAATTATTGATGAAAAATTGATTTTTCATTTTGGGGTGAAATGAACGAAAGTTAGAAACATGACAAATGCCAAAGTTCCATTCAAAACCTGAATAATACAGAATTATTCCTATTTACTACGTAATCCACCATTCAGAACAACGTCTAGATACATGTAGTTTCTATCATAATGCGACAGTATGACCAGTACTGAACGCCATCGGTAAATTCAAGAAAAGGAAAAAAAATGCAGGCAGTCTACTAATTACCATATTGGTGGGAACATTGCTGCGTGCATCCATCTCTTCCAAATCTTCCTTAGACCTCTGTTTATCTACGGATTAAAAAAGAAATTAAACTTATTTCTTCAAATAATAGGATGAAACAACTACACACAAAAATTATACTCCAGCTTGGCTATAAAGACCACTCCAGGGAGACAGGAAAAGCAGTCTTTATGATGTAAACATTTGCTCACTGTACGTGTATGTTTCAGTGAGAAGGAATATGGACATACATACTTTTGAAATGAGTTATTTTTGGAAACCTAACCTAAGGTTAGCTTTTTGCAACATAATTAACCTCTCTTGACATTTGACCATGACTTTTGACTCGATATTTGTTCCACATTATCTTTGGTACAAAATAACTCTGGTGTAAAAGTTTCATGAATTTGGACACGAATAAAAAGGAAGTGACTATAAAATTGTGTCTCACTCCAGCTACATAAGGGAGACAATTCTGTAAATTTTCCATTTTTATAAGGCTTTCCTCTTATCTGTTTTTCTCATTTTTCTATTTTTATCAAAATCAAGTTGATGCCCGGTTGGACTTCCCTTTATTTACACATACATATCTTACCTGGGTGTTGCTTCAGGTAGGCATCAACTAAGCTGTTCACAATGTAATTGTGGCCAACTCGTTTGACATGTTTTCGACACTGCAAGAAAACCCGTAAAGAATGGTTATATCCTTTTGATGCAAATTCAGCAATTTGAGGATCTTCATTTTCATTTTTCTGTTGGTTTTTTGTTAAGAAAGAGTCCCCAGGCGGAACAAATCTGAAAGCCTTTTTGGTCAATGCAAAACGCTGCCCTGTTTTATTTGAGAAATGATTGCACTCTCCAATAGTAACAAAGATATACATGTACATATTGTGTGCCATGCAGAAATGCGAGAACAGATCAACAGCCAGTGAAAGTAACATATACATTTGATAAAATAATTATGCTTTTTAAAAGTTTGACATTATCTATATTATACAGTGGAAATTCACTTTAACGAGGACCTTGGGACCATGAAAATTACCTTGTTATATCAGGAATCTCGTTATATCAGCTCTTGATAACGAGTTTCCACGGTACTGTCTAAAACTGTTTAAAATTCTTAACCTTTTATTACACACTTAAAAGATTTACCAAAATTTTCGTTCACACCTTCCTGCTTTGCACACAACTATATATTCTGGTTACCATGTCATTTAACATGCAGACAATAACTTCAACAGGAATGTGAAACAGAACTCACTTGTGGGCATCTCTTGGAGTGTTTCATCCATCCCGATATGCAACCAGCACAGAAACTATGCATGCAAGGTTGAAGACTGGAACAGGGAGAGAGAGAAAAAAAAAATCCTCATGTCTAAATGATTTTTCCTTCATCTAGTGTCTTAAATACTGCAAAAACAGAGACTTTCCCGAATTGCTAAAATGACAGCCAATTTTGCAGTAAGAAACTTTTGCAAATTGCAATAATTTCATGTCGTTTCAATTGTGATTTTATTATTTCGCGGCACGAAACTTTCGCAAATCTCAACCACTTGTGAAATTCGCGAAATTTTCATGCACGCAAAAATTCTGGTTCTGTAGTATATATTTTGAGCTCAACAGCCATGCCATTACACATAAAATAACTCCCCCCCCATCACTAATTAATCACTGCATGCACATGCAGATACAGTCAAACCTGCTTTAATGACCACCTGTATAGAAACACCACCTGTCTATAAAGACCACAATTTTTGCTTCACTTGAAAAGCGTTTCTCATTGAAATGTGTATTAAAGGAACCTACACATAAAGACCACCTGCTCATAAAGACCGCTTTTCTTGTCTCCCTTGAGCAGTCTTTATATACAGGTTTCACTGTATATAGTCATATACATGTAGTCTCAAATTCATAATTACATGTAGAATGTTAATTTCCCAGTTTGATGACAGTTACATAGTTACATGTATCTTTTAAATCAATTTTTCTCTCATATATTTTGTTGTGTTAGTTGCTGGTGAGGTACACGTATCTCACGTCTCTTGTTTTCTAGGAGGGGCGATGGCTCAGTGGTAGAGCAGTGAGTGGTCTCGTAACTGGGAGGACTCTGGTTGTGCTCTTTGGTAAGGTATTAATCCTTATTACCAAGTCCCTCAGAGGGGACTTAAAGCCCGTTGATCCCTGGGTTGCTTACTGACAAGCATACACATGCTTTCTTAGTCATAGCAGTCAGGTAAAAAAAAACCATGAAACCAAAACCTTTCTCTTAATGAGTACTATCTTTCTCTCTCTTCCACTGGGCAAACACTAAGTGGCATCCTTCACTAGTTTTCTTTGCTCTCTCTCTCTTGTTCCCCCATCCCCCTCTCTCTCTCTCTCTCTCTCTCATTCTCTGTATCTGACTCTCTCACCTGATACACCTATGAAGAATATCATGGCAGATGCTACATATCAGAGAATCCAGGATGTCATCTGTTTCTTCCTCCTGGGCAGATTTGGTTCCTTCTGCTTCCCCATCTTCCGTTCCATCTGTCTTCTCCTTTTCCTTTTTCTCCCCTTCTTCTGCATCCCCATCTCCCTTTCCACCAGTCTCATTTTTTCCTATCTTTGCAGCGTCGTCTTTGATTGATTTCAAATCAGGGGTTAACTTGACGTTATCATCTACTACGCTGTCCCTTGCATCGCCCCCTGGCTTTCCTTCAGAACCTTCAGGTATTTGAATGGTGATGATTTGAGAGAATATTAAGAGATAGAGGGGTTAGGGGTGGGAGGATAGGAGATAAGAGAATAACAGAGAGAGAAAAGGAGAAAAGAGATAGAGATAAAGAGAGGAAGATAGAGATACAGACAAGAGATAAGAGAGAAAAGGATGGAAAGGAGACAGGAGGTGGGAGAGGGGTAGAGGGAGAGAGAGAGAGGGGGGGGGGAAGAGAGATGGAGAGACAGAGGTAATGGAAGGAGGAAGGAAGGAAAGTGAGTTAGAGAGAGGGGAACCCATGAAGGAGATGAAGTGAGTTGATAAACAGAGGAAGGTAGTGGTACAGAAGGGAATAGACAGGAGGGAGAGAAAAAGGAAGAAAATTTAACAAGAATTACTGATACTTAAGGAAAAAGAATCAAATCAGCCAGGTTACATGACTAAGAAGAGACTTACCTCATCTACTTTTATCCTCGCTCGGTGATAAAATGGTAAAACACAAATTGTATCACCCTCCAAATGTCCTGCATACTATCAAAATTTAAATGAGCTAGGACAAACTCTTACATCCATTATCATCCTTTTGCATTCCTTATATTATTGCTCTGGTTTCTAAGCAGTAAAGCCAGTTCGTAATTATAATGTGCGCATGTGCAGATAAAGGTTATCTGTACCAAGTGCAGTTGACCTTTATATGCTGTCATTTTGTACACACCATAATATGCGCACCAATGTGATTTTAGTTGTTAAACAAGTCGCATATCCATCAAAACAAATGCACGTGCATGTACCAATTGGGGTCATATCAGGGTCATTTGTACCATAAACCAATTATGAACTGGCTTATTGCACATTGACTTTTCTTAAAAGAAGGCATTGAGAGTCATCAAACTGGAGACAGACAGAACGCAGAAATTTTACTTAATCCTTGCACTTGAAAAAATGATATGAAAGACGTCTTCAATCACATCTCAAAATATCAAAAAAGAGAGAAATATAAATCACCAGTTGTAAAATGCAGAAAAGACTTCTTTATCTCACAGCATTGTACATTCTCAAGAAGAGAATTAACAAGTACAACGTCAGAGGCTGGCACAGTTCATGGTATCATAAAGAAGCACAGAATAATGCAATAAGATCGACATAATAAGAATTAAAGTTTCTTTTTTAAAACATCTTCCTTTGAAAAGGGCACAAAGATATTAATTATATGGTTCTCAAACAAAAAGTTTTCATAATGGAATTCAAAATTACTCCTCTAGTCTAGTTTAAAGGGTCTTTTTAACTCTTACTGTGCCAAGGGCTTTAGCTCTCTTCAAAATTTTACCAAAACGTGATCAATGCTTACTTTTCGAATGTCTGCACTTCATTAACCATCTATCAATTCACAAAACACTGTGTACAAAACTTGTAGGAAATTTATTACCATTTCTTATGATACCAAACATCATTCCTTTTTTACCCAAATATATGCATATTAAAGAATTATTGAAAATTATATTTGAGTTTCTTTTTTGTCCATTATTTTTTTTGCTTCTCATTTGTTTGCTCTTGTTTAATGTTGAAATAAGGTAATATCTTTTTAAAAATTTGCAATTTTCTCTCAAAATTTCTAGGGTAGCATATAATTATAATCATATATTTAGAATGCTTGAACTATGCTAAAAATGTTGATATACATTGACCACCATATACCTTTCCTGTGGTCGAGCAATTGGTGAATGAAAATGAGAAGTCTATCTGTCACATACACACGACATCGGCACTGAAAGAGTTAAAGAGTAATGAATGCATACTAATAAGATTATCATTTCAAAGTCACTCTTCTTGCGTTCTAAAGACTGCACTTGTATCACAATAATAAACTTACCTATATTTTCCTTTTTCTTATCAACCTCTTGTTCCCCTTCTCCTTCTAGCTTTTTAGCAGCAGGCTCATCTGAGTCATCAGGATCCTTCGTAATGGATATCAAATAGAATTTGCATTGAACTTTTAATCTGTCAAATAAAATCATTCACTTTCAAAATCAAAACAATAACCTATACATGTATATGTTTATTCTCAAAAGACTAAAATGCATGTAATATATCAGACAACTATTGGGCACAAAATTTTCTAACATGACATCACCAATCAATGATCAATGACCAATGTATCAGATGGTCTATCTATCTATCTATCTTTGCCAGTGTTGTTTGATTTATTGTAAATACAGTGGAACCTCATTATATAAAACTCCATGGGACCACAGAAATAACTTGCTATATCGAAACCTTGTTATATCATGGCTAGAAAACAGTAAAATACAAAGAAGTGGGACCTACAAAATTACCTTGTTATAATGACAGTTTGTTATAACTGTATTCTTATAAAGAGTTTCCACTGTAATGATATTTGTACTGCAACCATTTTTCATATTTAAACATGATTCAAACAAGCTTGCATCCAAATATCTTACAGGAATACAATAACAACAAGCATGCAATTTTCATGACACTTACATCAATTTTTTTCCGCTTCCTAGATTCTTCCTCTTCTTTGTTTACATCTTCATAAACATAGTCTTCTGTATTTTCATCTACACAATGGGGGAAAAAAAAAAAGAGAATCAAATCATAAACTGCCTCAATCGTGATGGTCTCTTTCTAAAACATGCAATGCTGGCAAAATACCTACAAAAATTTCTCAAACAAATGGGACATGATAGAGTAAAGTTTTCTTTATTACAAAATACTCCAGTTGCGAGTTATTCAATCTAAGTATAAGCTCTCTAAAAATAATATCCCTGCAAATTTTGAACAACCATTCTTAATTTACTGTGAATAATAGGGAGTAGTACACTGTAGGACAATATCTATTTTTTTTGTGTGTACATGCATTTATATTATGTTCCCCAAATATTTGATTTTTTTTTTTTTTTTTTTGGTGTGTGTGAAGCAGTTTGCTTTAAGCATTAGAAGATATTTAGAGTACTTTCAGAATTATCATTTTATTTTTTTAATTTGCAAAATTATTCGAAAAGGCAAGTTGTGTTCATACCGGGATCTGCCATTTCTTGCGTTTGATCCAATCTTTCTTGTTCAGCTTCCAGCATGGCACAGTCTTCATAGCGGTAAATTATATCTATGAGATTAAGAGAACAGACAGAGAAGTGACAGAGATCTGGGATGGCGAACTGGATGTGCTAGACCTCTCTGCACGAGAAAAAGAGGAGCGTAGATCTCTTGCTGTCCGTGGGTCTGACCAAGATATCACACAAGATCAAGCAAGGCAGACTTATACCCCACTTACAGTGGGTTCAAAATTTGATGCGGAGGTAACCCCAGAGTGTAACCCAAGGCAGGTACAGATTAAATGGATTCAAGCTAGGTGATTTAACCACGTGCTGAGGCACATCTTGTACTAGCAGTGAATACACACTGCCAAATGAAGAGGTCACGGTCTGATCCAGATCACTTGGTAGTTATATACATGGTACATATATACATGGTACATAGAACAACATGGGACATATGAACAAAAATAGAGCGCACGTTCAGTTTGGTCACACATCCCCGCTGTCCTTGTTACCCTCTGTGGAATTTTAACCCACTGTTAGTGCATGGCTCCATTAAAACTGGATCACTCTCGCATCAGCTCCAGTTCAGACCTGAGCTTGACTCACGTCATGAGGCGAGCTGGCTTTGTGTGGGAGTGACCAAGATTAATTTAACGATGGTCGCCTCTTTTAAACTACCCACACCCCCTTCAGGTGCTAAACCTACTTTCCACCAATTTTTCTCTTTAATGCTTACCTTTAGCGCCCTGATTGCCCTGCTGTTGTACCACTGCTATTTCATCTTTGTGAAACAGCCTTTGCTTCTGAAAACAAAATCCAAGACAAGTAAAGAATTATCAAGATTTATTTCTCTTACTCATAAATTGCAAATTAAAACTAGCTTTTTTTTCATAAAGTGATAAATACTGAGAGAAATAGTGAAGTGTACAAAATACCACAATACAAATTAGATCAATCTGTACACAGCCCCTCAAGAATAAAGAAAATACAAATATGTACAAGTAGGCATTTGCCACTTTATATATATATTCAGACAGCAAGTTGGTCATTTTGTATATTTTCATATCTTAGAATAGTACACTGTCATATCCTATTCAGTATATTTTTATGAAAAAATTACATTTTATTAATTAAAAAAAACTGCCCAAACTTTTGATCACTAAAGCCACCCTGTCAAAATTGTGCCTGTACATCTACATGTATGAATCTGTAGATGTAAGAATATATGTAATTTGTGAAGCATTTACCTGTCCTTTGCCAATCTTGACTCCATTTAACCACGTTCCATTGGTGCTATAGAAACAAAATATATCAAGGGGGAAAATGTGTGATAGGTACTCAAAGTAAACATGAATCTACCACAAAGTAATTCTTGAGAGCTGGGGCTGCAAATGCACAAATTAAAGCTCATAGACAGTCTCGGTAGCAAAAATCATACTGGCAAGAAACTTATCTAACATAGTCACATACGACTCTCCTTTTATCATAAGACACATGTACGAGATTATTTAACATTCCATTCACGATTTCGAACAAATTTTAGTGTAAATATCTGTACGCTAAGACCATATCCACCCGAAGGTTCCCCGCACAATAAACCCAGCGCTTCCCACTATGTGTAGCGTATTCTATAAACACAGCAATCCTAAAGTGAGTAGTGTGTGTGGCCGTTGTTTGAATTTACATCCCCTCTTTTTTGGGCCAGGGATTTTTATTACTTTTCACCTCTCATTCAGTAAATATTTCACTTGAGGAGGAAAAAACTTCACAGCATCTTAGTAATGTTAGTACCCTGCTTTTTATTAAGTAAAATCAAAGAAATCTCACGAAAAGTTTTTGAGGGCCTCCCAAAACTATCTGTTACCTTTAACACAAAATAACATAGAAAAATAGATGATTCTGCACACTTGGAACTATACCACTTAAAATGACCTAAACAATTTAACATGTTGAAACAGTGAAAGAGTATCATGTCTGAAGAATCCTGCAATAATATCTCACATGAGTTTTTTGCAAGTGACCCACTTTGAAATTGTACTGTAGAGTAATGTGATAACAGTATTGTAGAAACATTTTCAAATGAATCTCAGACTAAACAAATTAATTTGCAAATTATAGTGGTTCTTCAAGTAGGCAGCTACAGTTTTCAAATGTGTGTAATTTATGTTGAAATAATTTCTAGACAATACCCACCTTGTATCCTCCAGCCATACAGTATTATTTCTCCTGAAGAGATTGCAATGCCTCCCGGATATGAACTTGTTATCGGGCATCGACAGGTCACAAGCTTCCAGTCAAAAAAAGATAGGGACATAAAATAACATTAATCATTTTTCACTTCGGTATGGGAAGACACCAGGCATGGCCCATATTACTTGCCCACTGAATTATTTATCTCTCTGTTGGGGAGATTGCTTGGCTTGATGTTCAGATGTCATATTTCGGAACACTCACAGAACTATCACTATGTGGGGCTGTGTCAATTTTGGCGGCAGTCACGACCTCTAACTAAGTTGAAGAGGTAAAAACACCAATTTAATCAGCAAAAATATGAGAAAATACTTCCTTCTACATTTTAAGATGATAGAATATCTGATTTCATGCCAGATTCTTCAATAGGATCTTTATATCTTGATGAAGTGAAATTTTCAAGCTGTTTTTGGCCGGGAATCTTGCTCCTTTCCAGCACACATGTGCTAGAGATCACATACTGCCTAGGCTACAGCTAGGTTATGGGAGTCTAAGTATGGCTGCAACAAGTCAAGTCCAGCAAACAGATTTTGCATAGTAAAAGTTAGATTGATTGACCCTTTCTTTTTTAATACCCCAAAATAAGCGAAAAAAGTAGACAGTCAGGACAATGAACAATGGTGAAACCCTCGTTAGACAGGTAATTAAATGATTAGTATAATGTTGCACCCATCTCTCCCCCACCCCACTCACACTTATGTGAGGTTATTGGAGATAATCTCGCACTCTGTACCTTCATACCGTGAGCAATTGCCTCCCATAGGCAAGTGTGTGATATCTTGCCCATATGTGTGCAGGAGAGGAGCAAGATCACCGACCCAAAACAGCCTGAAAATTTCACTTGATCAAGATGATAAAGATCCTATCGAAGGATCTGGCATGACATTAGATATTCTATCATTCTAAAATGTAGAAGGAAGTATTTTCTCAAAATTTTGCAGATTATTTATTTTGGTGTTTTACCTCTTCAACTTAGAGGTCGTGACAGGCCAAAATTGACACAGCCCCATATAGTGATGGTCCCGTGAGTGCCCCCCCCCCCCCAGCCACACAGGCTTGATGTTTTAAAAAAATTTAACATTTCTGATATTCTAATGAGTAAGTTTGCAAAAAAAATCTCATCAAAATTAGAGCAAGAACAATGCATTTTTACCAAAAAACGGCGGCCGTGTCATTTCAACACTGAAAAAACAATGGCGCCCACGTCCGTGCACTCATTCATTGTACACGCAGTTCGGGAGTTTTGACGTGAAAGACAACATTTTGAGGCTTGTAAATAAAATGTCTGAAATAAGACCTTTTTTCAAAATTTTGACTCATTTTTTGCATAAATACCTATCGCTATAATAAAGATGAAAATTTGTGTTCAGTGCATGTTTCGTTTTATCACAATCACGCAGTTACGCATGTGTGCAAACAAGGGTACACTACTGCGCAGACTTGGGCACTCTAGCCATACACATAACTCGCACGCGTACTGCCGTCTATGCGTGCGACAATGCGAGATTTGGCACAATTAAATTTAGCATGCTGCTTCGGGATCGCTCAGCGTTGCACTGCCTTGTACTCCATTCATCTACAGCGCACATTCCGTGCCGACTTGCCGTCTTTGTAATGCTAATTGCACAGCGAAAGCTACACGTGGACGATGAGTAAATCCACATCGATGTCGCGATAAATTGTAATTTTTTTTCTCACGATCTGATTGTTGAAGAGGTCGGATGGGCTGGAAGAGGAAGAGTTTATAGCAAACTCCGAATGTGATTTGCAAGGTTCACCATAGAGATGGATGAATCTTGCCCACTGATTTTCTTGTTTATAGTCTGGGAGCCTGTCCCGAAATAGTCAACCCATTTTACATATGAGATTTGACCCCTTAAAGTTCCTTAGACTATCCATGTCATTCACAAAAAGATTGTCAGCTCGAACGAAGCCGCCGGGTTAGGCCCCCAGAGCCCCCGAAAGGGGCCCCTAAGTCAGGTCAATTTCAACCCATCTAACAAACTTTGTCAGAAGGAAGGTGTATGATTATACATTACCAAAACACCAAAACTGACAAAATTTTCCATCGGGATGGGTTGTCAGACCACCCCTAAAAATTGGGGCAAATTTTTCCCCTTAAGGCCCATGGACCAAATTTTGTCAGAAGGAAGAGTTATGGGTGTACATTACAAAAATATAAAAAATTACAAAAATTTCCATCGGGAAGGGGGTGTAACATGCCCCTGAAAAAAACACCAAAGTGCCCCTAAACCCATCTTTGCTGCCCAAAATGCTATGGATGTAGAGAAAAACCATTTTTAGGCTTTATAACCTTAAAACTCCAAAGTATCTCATTCAATTCATGTCAAATTTACCTAGTGCAATCTTGAGTATTGTATCTTTCTTGGGGTGAAATTTGGCGTCAAATGATCATTTCAATAATAATTTCTTGAATTGTAAAAATTGTATTGCTTTTTCAAAAGTAGTCAAATGATATTGTCAGGATTATGTAAACACACCCTTTGTCCATCTGCACCTGTTTGACAAGATAATAGAGGAGCGTGTTAAGTATCTGGGCTATGTGGCTGCCATGCTGAAATCTACCATTCATGTGTTAATTACACAAATACTTTGCAAGCTCTCTATTACGCCTTGCCAAACAGGCGCAGATGGACAATGGGTGTGTTTACATAATCCTGATAATATCATTTGACTACTCTTGAGAAAGCAGTACAATTTTCACAATTTAATAAATTATTATTGAAATGATCATTTGACACGAAATTGCACCCCAAGAAAGTTATAATACTCAAGATTGTACTATGTAAATTTTAGCTGAATTGAATAAGACAGTTTGGAGTAATATTAAGGTCAACTTGTAATGCCAAAAAATGTTTTTTCTCTATATCCAGAGCATTTCGGGCAGCAAAGATGGGTTTAGGGCCACTTTGGTGTTTTTTTTCAGGGGCATGTTACACCCCCTTCCCGATGGAAATTTTTGTAAGTTTTTATATTTTTGTAATGTACATCCATAACTCTTCCTTCTCACAAAATTTGGTCCATGGGCCTTAAGGGGAAAAATTTGCCCCAATTTTTAGGGGCAGTCTGACAACCCATCCCGATGGAAAATTTTGTCAGTTTTGGTGTTTTGGTAATATATAGTCATACACCTTTCTTCTGACAAAGTTTGTTAGATGGGTTGAAATCGACCCTACTTTGGGGCCCCTTTCGGGGGCTCTGGGGGCCAAACCCGGCGTCTTCGTTCGAGCTGACAATCTCTTTGTGCATGGCATGGATGGTCTTAGCAACTTTTAAGGGGTCAAATCTCATATGTAAAATGGGTTGACTATTTCGGGACAGGCTCCTGGCCTATTTTCTACTTGTCTCTCCGTATGGGAGACTGCTTCCCTTGACTGTGTGGCTTAATTAAGCCTTGACATGCTTGATGTTCAATGACAAATTTTATAAAACATCAAGCCCATGTTTCAACCCCCCCCCCCCACCATCTCTCTCTCTCTCTCTCCAAAAAAAGTCTAATTAGTAAAAGAACCAAGCCAAAGGCCAACATTCAACAACATGATGGCAATTGCCAATGTCATGACACGAGGACGAGCAGCGGAATTATCGCCGGTGCCCTCGCAGAAGCTCCGCCGGAGTTTCTGGCTACTGAGTTCACCATGCAAAGCCCCACACACAGTGCTGAGAGGATATCCTCGGAAGAGACCCTGCCTACCTTTGGCTCTGCCAACGGAAAACACATCACTCGTAATTGGGATAATGAGTCCATCTTCTTCACTTATGCATACAAGCTGTGCCCATGCATTGTTGTCTGTCATTGTACTCAAACTTTTGGGAATTCGCTCCTACTTTGGATGATAATAACAACAACATCGAAGTCAGGAAATTAACGTCGGACGGCAGTGCGTACCGTATATACCGCGTGCAAGTACAAATTAAAGTCAAGCTCAAGTTGATTATTGTTTGCGCATAATATGCATAGCGCATGCATATGCGCTATGCATTTACTGCATGCGGCCGGTGTCGTAGCGGCGCGGCATCTACCTGTCTATGGCATCTACAAGCCGGAGATAACATGCCCCGCCCCATTCAATCTTGTCTCGACTTGATGATGCCTATTTTTCGGAAATAAGCAGCCCAAATGACTGAAAGAGAAAAAAAAACATACCGTATCATTATAACTTGCGCTTAACCGTATCGGCATGCACAGACCGGGGAGGGGGTCACATGCAATCAGTCCGCCTGCTCCCCTTCGAAATGATGATAATGTGGGTAAAGAGACTATTAGGTGGGGACCAGCAAATGAAATGGAAACAATATTTTGATTATTGTACTCGGCATATAGCAGGAAAATTCATTTTCTTCTGTAATTATGAATTACAGCTCAAGCTATCTTTACCGCCATTTTATGTGGAACTATTAGAGACATATGGTTAGAAGTGGGAGATTTAAGACATATTTATGACAGTTATAAAGGTAATGAAGTTATTTTTAACAACAAACATATATGTTTTCGAGGTTTTCCATTCTATCATGTAGATAAAAGGCATAGTGAGATTGGAACATACTGTAGGTGTAGATGGTGAATTGAAAACAGATGCATATTTTACTAGTAGAGATCTTAGTTCATGGAATATATTGCAGGTAAAACACATATTTGAGAAAAGGCCTTAGTTGGAAAAGGTAAATGCATATAACAGATGAAAAGAAGAAGGAATTAGACCCCGGGGGGGGGGGGTACTCACGTATATTGGGTATACGGGGATGTGCCGCTGGGAAGGGTGACTTTTTGAAGAAAGATCCTTAGACATGGATCCCCTTTTCATTAAAAAGATCCTTAGACATGGGTCCCATTTTTCCCAAAAAAATCCTTAGACATGGGTCTCTTATCCCGGCTCTTATCATTTGTTTCATTCCTCTCTTTTCTCCCTCATTTGTCCGGGAAATCCTTAGACATGGGTCCATTTTTCACAAAAAATCCTTAGACATGGGTGCCTATTTACAGCAAAAGGACCCTTGGATGTGGGTATGGGTCTGGAGTTCTCAGCCGCACACCCCCGTCCGATTATAATCTGAGTACCCCCCCCCCCCGGGAATTAGATAGGGAAGGAATTTTATTTATGCTCTCAGATAAAATTGTCCCTTTTATTAAGTGAAATTGTTTCGAAGAGATTATATACAACTATTCTCAATAGTAAATTAGAAGTCCCCTTGTAGTAAATAGATTAAGAGAATCATTTGATTTGTCTATTAGAGACATTGAAAACATTTTCCTTAGACCAAGGAAATGTACTTTAAATAGTAATCTTAGAGAATTCCAATTCAAAATGTTACATGGGATTATTTACACGAATAATGATTTATATCGGTTTGGAGTGGCTCCAAGTATAGTTATGCTCCTTTTGCAAAAGGGAAGAAGAAACGTATCGTCACGTATTTCAAGAATGTGAACATCTTCAATTAGTATGGGAAATCATGGGTAATGAGCTGAACTTGCCGATTTTAAAGGAATTAAAGTGGGAGAGAATTTTATTTGGTGTGACTTTGGGCGATGTGGTGAAAATGTATTTATTGAATCATGTAATATTGTTAATAAAATATTTGATATTTCAATGTAGGAAGAGAAATATACCTCCTAACAGCAAAGAAGTGAGAGAAATATTGGTAGGAAATCAAGCTGAAGAAAAAAAGATAGCACTAGATCGTAATACCCTGTCATTACACTTAAAGAAATGGGAAGCTTTTGATTTCGGATGAAGGAAGGAGTCTTGGATGTGAAGTGCAATAGATAGAATATGTTAATTAAGAACTATTAATGGATTGCACTTCCATCCCTCCCAGGGGACTTTGCTTTAATTTTTGTTATTGGTTGTCTGCAGATTCTTTCGCTTATTGCAAGTCACGGAGTGCCGAGAGGAGCGCTCAGGGTTTGGGGTGGGAAAGGGGGGGGGGGGGGGGGGCTGGAAGGGGTGAGGTATTGTGTTGGGATGTGCGGGTTTATCTGTCTTTTTTCCCCCTTCTCTCTCTCATATTTCATTTTTCCTTTTTTCCCCTCTCTTTTCTTCTCCTTTTTTTTAATATTTATCATTATACATTTTTCTTTCAGTGAAAAAAAAAACATATAAAAGGAATAGTTATATTTGAGGTATATTTTCAGTTGTATAAATCCTTGTGCGTCCATGAATGTATACATTTTTGCAGATAACGCAAAGGTATATTATTTTTCAGTTGTACATCTTCAAGTAAGCTGAGATATTAAGTGAATTAAAAGTAAATGTATGTGTAAATTCTTTGTTCTTCCATGAATATTTCTATTTTTGTATATCTGTTGATTTCACTGAAAAAAACCGAATAAAATAATACTTAAAACAAAAAGAAACCAAATTTTGGCATGTAAACGTATACACGAAAGATTTCGGAAAAAAGTGGGGGCATCAGCCCTGTGCTCCCCCTCCTGATCTACCCGGCGAGCCGCTAAGAGAAGGCCTAATGGCCCAGCGCTGAGTCGACGACATGGTTTCAGAAGTGGCAACTAGTTGACGAGATATTGGAACTCGGCAAGTCGACTTGTTTGAGACAAGAAGACGAGTTGACGAGCAACAACTCGTCATCTTGTCTTCTTGTCCCAAACAAGTCGACTTGCCGAGTTTCATTATTAAAACAAGTCATCTCGTCTTCTTGTCCTAAACAAGTCGACTTGCCGAGTTTCCATAACTCGTCAACTCGTCTTTTTGTCCAAAACAAGTCGACTTGCTGAGTTCCAATAGCTCGTCATCTCGTCTTCTTGTCCTAAACAAGTCGACTTACCGAGTTCCAATAACTCGTCATCTCGTCTTCTTTTCCCAAACAAGACAACTTACCTAGTTTCAACGACTCGCCATATTATCTTCTTGTCCAAAACAAGACGACTTGCCGAGTTTCATTATTAAAACTCGTCATCTCGTCTTCTTGTCCAAAACAAGTCGACTTGCCGAGTTTCAACAACTCGTCATCTTGTCTTCTCGTCTCATACCTACGGAAGCTTTAAAGTGCCATTCTACTTGACGAGATGGCGAGATATTTTATCTTGTCAAGTCGACTTAATAGCCTTATCATGTCGACTTATCACCTTTGTAAGTCGACATGGTGACAAAAATTATCATGCCAAGTCGACTTCTAAAAAGTTACATGTCGTCATGTTGACATAAGGTATCTTGCCAAGTCGACTTCTAAAAAGTTACATGTCGTCATGGCGACATAAGGTATCTTGTCAAGTCGACTTCTAAAAAGTTACATGTCGTCATGATGACATAAGGTATCTTGCCAAGTCGATTTCTAAAAAGTTACATGTCGTCATGGCGACATAAGGTATCTTGCCAAGTCGACTTATTAAAAGTTACATGTCGACATGGCAACATAAATTATCTTGCCAAGCCGATTCTAAAAACTTACATTTCGTCATGGCGACATAAGGTATCTTGCCAAGTCGACATGGCAACATAAATTATCTTGCCAAGTCGACTTCTTAAAAGTTACATGTCGACATGGCGACATGTAACTTTTAAGAAGTCGACTTGGCAAGATACCTTATGTCGCCATGACGACAGGTAACTTTTGAGAAGTCGACTTGGCAAGATACCTTACGTAATCATGACGACATGTAACTTTTGAGAAGTCGACTTGGCAAGATACCTTATGTCGTCATGACGACATGTGACTTTTTAGAAGTCGACTTGGCAAGATACCTTATGTAGGGATCGAATCTCTTTGAAAACTCCTAAAGACGTCTTTAGGAGTTCTGTGCGCCACCACCGATCTCCACTACCGATCTCTACCGAAGGGCGCCACCCGTCTAAAGAGTGAGCACAGACGACTGTGGGCGGACCGCGTTGTGAGGAAAAGCGTTCGGAGGCTGGAATGTGCAAAGGGCTAAAGCAGCGGACCAGGGGGAGGGGTGGGGGGGGGGGGGGCATGGGGGATACCAACGTCTAAACTACTAGGGTCCCTTTATAAAAGTGTTATGACAACCTATTATACATGTATATGAACGCCATAAACGGTTTCCACTTTTTATGCAACGCTTCCATTTCAGTGCAATGAACACTTGTATGGTTATTTCGTTTCCATGTCGTAACTCTTTCTATAAAAGGACTCTGTGTATATGTCAGTTTACATTTATTCGTGTTATTAATAGTGTGCATAATTATGATAACGAATACAAATTTAAAAAAAAATGTTTTTCAATTCTAATTAGCCAATACTTGTATAGTTTGTGACTTTCAAATGAGTGATGTGTATAAAATGCATTAAGATTAATTGGAGAAATCCGATTTATTTTCCTCTTTCAGAAAATCAAACTTGTATACAAAAGATGGGTTGTCCTTTCGCACACACTCACACAAAAAGTTACCATTGCAAATTTGTAAGGAGGTTATTAGTGAAATTATTCGTGACATTTTTGTCGAATATAAACATACGCAGCTATATGAGTGCTCAACGAAGACTCCCATTAGGGGGGGGGGGGGGGTAAAAAAAAAAGAGAACAGGAAAATAGGCGTATTCTTGTGAGTGTTTGAGATACATGAATCAGTTACCTTAGCGAAAATCATTCTAAAAGTTAATAATCGATCAAATTATTGAACACTGATACAGTAGCTATAATGAATGAATGCGTATAATCAAATATAATTCGAAGTAAAAATACGTTTTTATTTCCCCCTTTCAATAATCATATAAGATTAATAGAAATGGGTGACAATGAGTGAGATGACAACATACATATTTGATAACATAGTAAAGAGACAGATAGAGGGTAGCGATGAAAAGAAGGATTAAGGAAAGGGGTGCATACAGAAAAAATAAGATATTATCATAGACACGAGAAAAGCAATGTTGCATTAGATTTTCATTACTTGAAAGATGCTTACATTACATACTCTCCATATTCATAAAGTATTCATGGATCTTTCTGTATTTTGATGTCACGCTTGATCAGAAGGCAACTCAATACTCGGGTATTTTGATAGTTGAAAAACCAAAACAATATCTTACCCGTTTTACTGAAATTTAAAAAAAAAATACACACTATATAGTAAAATAGTATCTCATACCGCAAGTATGGTGATTCATATAAGTTTACATACATGTAATTAAACTACACGACAAGTAGAGGATAGTTCCCATACACTTTAAAAAATGTTGGATGAAAAGTGCCCAACATCGATGAGGGTATTTAAGATTCCGCTCATCCTATGGGCAAGTTTATGCCCACCTTTGGTAATATCTTGCCCAATTATACGATCACTTTTTAATACAAGTTGAGCAAAAAAATTATCAAACACATAATTACGCTCATGTTTTGCAGTTTTTACCCAACATTTTAGTGTATAATATTACAGTGGATATGCTCCTTAATCCTGCCTTTATAGAAAAGGCTTTCATACTTGTCTGATGAAAAACACACTTCATTACCTTAAAAGTCTACGTGAAAAAGGTAAAATACAAACTTAATTAAATTTTCCTCCAATCCTTCAACAAAACCTCAATAAACTATTACACAGAATATCTCCAAAAAAAATGTATTATAATATTCACCCTTGTATGGCGCTATCATTAACGTAAAATAGACTATGAAAGAAAAAAGAACAAATTGACAGTATGTTAGTTTGCTAGTAAATTTGAAAATGTTACATATAATGTAGAAAAAAAAATGCTTACTTATTGAAGTGCTTTAGGTTGTATGAAATTATAATAACTTAAAGGAGAATGAAACCCTGGGAAAATATCCATTTTAATGAAAAGAGAGGATAGAGAGAAGCAATTTTTAAAAAGTTCCATCAAAATCGGTTACGAAATGAAAAAGTTATGAAAGTTTGAAAAGTCTCAATTTACTTTCTATGGCGATCCTCAAATTGACAATGTTGCTTCAAAGTGACAGGTTATAGTAGTACAACTCTCCATATGTTTTGTACACAAACTTTCGTATTTTCCCCCATTATCTCTAAAGGTGCAGCTTGTCTCCTTCTTAGCTCAAGATATATCATGGGAAAATGTATTTGACACAACATATGTTGAGTTCACAAAAAGACAAGCAGCATGGAGAAAATATGAAATTTTGTGTACAAGACATTATGGAGAGTTGAACTACTGAACCTGACACTTTGAAGCAACATTGCCAATTTGAGGATCGCCATAGAAAGTAAACTGAGACTTTTCAAACTTTCATAACTTTTTCATTTCGTAACCGATTTTGATGGAACTTTTTAAAAATTGCTTCTCTCTATCCTCTCTTTTCATTAAAATGGATATTTTCCCAGGGTTTCATTCTCCTTTAAGTTATTATAATTTCATACAACCTAAAGCACTTCAATAAGTAAGCATTTTTTTTTCTACATTATATGTAATGTTTACTGTTAACCAACATTAAAATCATGTAAACTATAGTTTAAGATTATATATCCTTTTATCATGTTTATAATAATTATGAAAGAAAAAAAGGCGATCTAGGAAATCAGCTGCAATATGCTGGCAGTCAAAGCGAGAAGGAGAACCCCAAATCCGGAAGATACTATGACGGCTACAAACAACAAGAGAATACAAAAGAAAATAAAACTGTTACCAGGGAAATTTTGAGAAAGTCTTCAAATTCTAACCCCGTTCTAATTATAAGCACTGGATATTGTATCTCTGAAGAATGTTTGTAATAATAACCAACATCGTCAACACCATCATTATAAATCGCAACTACCATTTTTATTCGCGGCACTAGGATTCGAAAAATGAGAGGGGTGCAAACTGATGGCAAGGAAAACATGGGACATGTTTTTCCGGAGTCGCCCAGCCGGAAAGAACACAGTGTCCCACACTGTGTTCATAATGTGAAACACAGTGTGAAATCATCTTCACACTGTTAAATTCGAGCGTTTTAACATTGTGAATCACATCTTCACATTGTGAGTGAGTAAATTCACACTGTGAAATCGAACATCACTATGTGAACACTCTGTGGTAAACCACACTGTGGAGGTGTCCACAGTGTGAAATCATCTTCACACTAGCTGTTAAATTCGAGCGTTTGAACATTGTGAATCACATCTTCACAGAGTCGACTATGTGAACACACTGTGAACACACTGTGGGACACTGTTATTTCCGGCAGGGCGTAACGGAAAACGTTTGTTTTCTTCTTCTTGTTTTATAGCTTTAACCAGAACTTCCAATCTCGCTATGGACTCTGTGTGTGTGTGTGTGTGTGTGTGTGTGCGTGAAATTGTTATTGTTTTTTTTTTTTTTGGGGGGGGTTGGCGGTTGAGGGTGTTCCCCCCTACCAGCACTAAAATCGCAAGAATAATTTAGATAATTTTTTTAAAAGTAAAAGATTTAAAACAAAAAAATCATGAACTCTTGTACAGGAGTTGAAAGTAGGCACAGTCTTGCCCTCTCCCTTTTCCACCGCAAGCATCTTACCATCTGCAGTAGTGGACTCCATGTTCTGCTGGGTCACCGGGTTCGTGATGGGCCCCGCTACAGAGAGATATAAGACAAATAACAGAGACTTTTATCATTTCAGCATAGCAGTATCCCCAATGCACGTTTAGTTCAATATAATCGGTCAGTCAGCATCTTCTTATTCTCAATTTCTTCACGTTTGTTTGATTACATTGTATTAGTTTTTGTAGGGTTAAGTGTCGCTCCTTGATGTAGACCTTATCAAGGGGTAGATTTGAATAGAGTTGCCCCCTAATAATATATTCCGGAATGAAAAGTGTGTCATACTATGGGAGCTAAAAGCTAATGCTTTTAGTTATACAGCGTTTCCCCCACCCCATGCATCCTCATACCGAAGACGAATTGACACCAAAAACGCCCTTGTAATTATAATACAATAGTGGATTTCATTCTCTAGTATTTATTTCCGTATAAAAAGCATAATCACAATAATATACGGTGGATTGCCCACATTCAGCTTAACCTACATAGGAAAGCTGGTCTTCCGTGGGATCCGGAACAATTACATCAATAAATACAAAACATATACAAACATCCCCTCCATGAACAAAACAATATATAAATATATCAATAGAAAACATTACATACAACAAGTAATCATAACAAGATAAGTGAGAAAGATTCTAAAAAAAAAAAAGGGGGGGGGGGTCTGTGCGCTACAGTTTTACAATCTTCGATTTGAGTATATATTAATACTGGGGGACGATTTGATATGAGGAGAAAGTGCGTTGTAAGTTTTTGCGTTTCTATATTTGAATTATCTTTTGAGGTGATTTGTTCTTGGTTTGGGTAGTTTTATTTTTATTCCAATTCGGGAAGGGTAGGAATGGGTTATCAACTCAAATTCAATTCTTAAATATTTGGAGGTCAAATTATTCATGATTTTATACATAAGGACAGGGGCGGATCCAGGATTTTGTATAAGAGGGGGCACACAAATGCAGGTTTGTCAACTTTTGGAAAAGGGAGACCCGTATTTTTTTGGTCTCGTCAGCTCTCGAAAAGTCGCTCAGTGAGGGGGGAAGGGGGGGGGGGGGGGGGGGGGGGGTCGACAAAAAAAATTTTCGCCAGACCTCCAAAATTCGCTCAGTGGGGGGGGGGGGGGTTATGGGGGTCCAGTTCCCCTCCATAATTCTCTGACAAGCCAAAAAAAAAAAAAATGTTTTCGTTCTAAAAGGGGGCCACGATCGAAAAAAGGGGGCTGCAAATGCATACTTTTCTTTCAAGGGGGGGGGGGACGGGCAGGATGTGCCCTCCCTTTCCAAATCCGCCACTGCAAAAGGACAAGGCTTTTTAGTGGATCCCCCACATTTCCTCAGAAATTAAGAATTTCTTTTAATAATTCATTAAAATAATTTATATGTTCAGTGTACTTTGTCTTGTACACTTATCAAGAAAAAAATGAATTTGTACATATATTTTCATATTTTCTGTAATAATATAATTTGTAATGCCATCATCTTTTCTTTCTGTTGAAAATGAAATAAATACGAATTTGAAGTTGAATTTGAAGGGAAGGATCACTTCTTCTTTTTTTTCCAAGAGTTGCCAATTAAGGGCATTATACATTTCCACAACAGAGACATGAGATTCATGTTTAATTTTAAGTATAATACGGCAATAAGAAGTAACACTTCTAAAGACAATTTATGATTTTGTGTAATTATTTACATTTTCGGTTTATGCCTTATGCTAGTGCTTCTAGTCGTAATTTTACTAGCCGTAATATAACTTTTTGACGTTGATTAATAAGGATGAATAATACTTTTTTTTTTTGGGTATTTCGGGATAGATGTACATTTCTACATACTAGAGGAACATAGTTGTGCCCCTATATATTTATTGACTTGTTTCAGACTGTACAATGGATGTAGTGCTACAATTGCAATTGAGTATCGACAAGGCACACCGCATCACCTTTTCAAAATACCATAACAAATTTCGCGTGCCCTGAGGATGCGTATGTATGTCGTATTCTATAGCTTAAAAGTAGTTGATTATTTATTGTAATTGTAACCATGGTTGTGAAATTATTCCGACCTTGCTTTAGCGGACTATTATAAACAATTCATTCCCTTACCACCATCAGTCCTGTTCGTCGGGTCCATGGTCACGGCTAGAAAGAAAATTAAATTAACATAATGGCCTCATCTATTTTCTCATTGTTCCATGTCTAACTGTACCATAATCACTGATGCGTAAGTAGATAAGCACTTGATCCTATATTTAATGCACAAATTATTTGATAATTATAACGCCTTTTCCTTGCAGTTACAAAGCGGTCCTTAGAACAATTGTCCTGTGTTTATATCAAGATGACATTTTTACCAGTATTTATATAGAATTTAAGAAGAAAATGGTAAAAAAAAATAGCAAAAGATCTTTCCCATGCAGTCTACTTTTATAATTCAGCACCAACACAAGAACGATAGCGCTTCATAGAGTTCTATAAAGAAACGATGAAATAGTAAATATAATGACTGTAGAAAAAAAGTCAGTTTCGTGTGCTCAAAGTCTGCCCAAATTTTCATTTTGTATCTAGCATGTCTAGTGAAATTTGAACTTCCTTCTTGAAATTTGGAGAAAAAAAACCCATTTCGTGAAGGAAAGTTCAATCGAAAAGAAAAATTCCTCTTAAAATCTTCGCTGAAATAAATGTTTGCAAATTTTACGGCGTAATGAGGGTTAAGACTCTGGTTGTAAGGTTTGAGTTGATATCAGTATTTTATATTTTCCAAATCCGATTTAAAAAAACAAAACCTAAAAACATTTTAATGCATATTTCAGTGTAGTAAGATTTCGGAAGTTCATAGAGAAAAAAAGTAGCAGCATTTCAAAAAAATCGTATAATTATAGTCCTTTATTTATTGCAACCATAAAGTTAGATTTCAAATACAAATAAAAGTACAAAGAAACACATATCAATGGTTGACAATGATTATCGGTTATAAACATGATAAACTATATAAAGTTTGTGCAATTTTATAAATAGATATGGTAGCAAATAAAAATTAATACAAAACATCAAATAAAACAAGCAGTAATTGGTTACAGACTTATTAGCTGTGTCAGAACAATATTGCATTATATGACGGTATATTGTAACATCAGGGTAAGGTAAGGTATGGTAAGTTAAGTATAATTTGAATGGATCATGATGAACTTATGGCTTATACCTTAGTCACATCAACGAGACGGACTCCAGACCGACAAGTAAAATATAGTCAATCATATATATATATATATATATATATATATATATATATATATATATAATTTTTAATTTTTTTTAATTTTTTTTTTTGAATAATGAATAGTTAACTTTGTCGGTAACAATTATTATACTCTAAACCGATATTATACATATTCGTGCAGTATATCAATGGAAATGAATAAAATTTCTTACCGTTACCGGTGGTGTTCATGGCTGTGGAAAAACATATGAAAGGTTCAACAGTTAGCAAACTTGTATGTTTAATAATTAACCAGTATGTAAGTAGCCAATTTCTTTATTTAAAAAGCTTTTTAATTCTATAATCATTCAACTTGGGTCAACATAGACATGTAATTACCAATTATATTTTGGTAAGCTTCAAACATATAAATACTGTAGAGATGATGACACTAAAAACAATATATAGCATCAAGGTAAGAGTGATTTAACATAATTATTTATTCACAATTTATTTCGATTTTTGATTTTTTGACTTTCATAAACGCACACCAATTTACACGCGGTCTAAACATAATGTTTGCAGACTTACCACTGGCCTCCTGCAGCATGTTTGACATCATTCCTCCATAGAAGTTATCATGATCTATGGCAACAGCGCCGCTGTAGAGAGAGAGAGAGAGAGAGAGAGAGGGAGAGAGATCGGGGGGGGGGGGTGTTTCATAAAGCTGTTCGTAAAGTTACGCTTGAATTTACGAATTACTTAAATATGACAAGCCAAATGGAATGCTCAGCCATTTTTAACTGCATCAACTAAAGTTGAATTGTGCTGATGTAGATTAACATTCTTATTATAAAAAACATTTTTAATGAAAAGTATATTTTTTGCCATAATTTAATTGAGGTTATTGGAAATACAATCACACTTTGTTAAAACGTCAGGAAAAACTTTGGGCATCCTATCTGGCACTTCATATTCAAGTCGTTCGTAAAGTCATGCGTAACTTTACGAACAGCTTTATGAAACACCCCCAAGGAGAGAGAGATATATAGTACTGTTCAATAACACCTAAATATTATTATTGTATTATTATTATTATTATTATTATTATTATTATTATTATTATTATTATTATTATTATTATTATTATTATCAATAGTATCATCATCATCATCATTATTTCAGTGGGCAAAAATATACATTATACAAATCAGAAAAATAACTGAACAAAGATAGGAACAGAAAAAGTTAAACTATGTGGCAGAAAGCCTTCTGTCAAGTAGTTGTAGACATGTATATCCACAGAACAAAAATATCTCATAGAGAAATTACAATATTGATTAATTCATCTCACGTCTTCCAGAAAAGGGAAGAGGCAATGAGAGGGAGAGAGAGAGAGAGAGAGAGAGAGAGAGAGAGAGAGGGAGATTGCATTTGTTCACAATTTACGATATACGAATAAGGAATTTTAAAAATAAAATTATATAATCCTGATTTGTGGTAAGGACGGCAGCGAATTTTAGCAGAACCAAACGAACTCGCAAAGAGTGTTCAATTCTAGGAGAACAAATGAATGATATCAATCAATCAATCAATCAATCAATCAATATCTTCTGAATGATTTTGGTACGATTTTGGTATAGTCAGTGTCTAGAAGCCGAGTGAAGAGCAGCCCCTTCCCCACTAAATCGCCTTGTTCTCTAGCATTATTTTCATGCACGTAGAAAGACTATAGAGGCCCCTCCTCCGTGATCCAAGGACTGCCTTACTTTCTGGAACGGGCCCGTATTCAATTCAATACTTAAGAGTGAAATATGAGTAGTTTACTTAGTTTTCGGCTGAGATAAAATACTTAAGCAATTTTGGTATTCAGTTGAATCTTTTGGCTAAGTATTTTACCCTAGGTCTAAGACAGCTCCCTAGCAGACTTAAACCAATTACTTGATTGGCAGGTATGTGGCTTTCATACATACGCGCAGTAGTATAAGCTGCGCACAAGCAAACCATGTAAGCGCGCATCTACTGTGACGCATTTATTGCGCATGATTTTGGACAGGACATGTGACGTCACAATGGATATCAGTAAGTATTTTGCCTCAAAGTCGGGATACTAAAGAAAAATACCTTAAAGTGATCTGAATACGAGTTAAGCCATTTTACTTAGCCGAGTTAAATACTTAGTAATTTACTTACTTAATGCGCGTTTTTAATTGAATACCGGCCCAGTAGAGTAACTAAAGGAGGATAAGTTTGGCACGTTCCCCTTAATAGAATGAAGGGGGGGGGGGGGGTGAAAAGAGAAAGAGAGACAGAGACTGAACGAGACGAAGAAGGGAAAATAGACGAGAAATCGATGGCCTTGTTAATTGATATTTCTTTCACCGATTAAAGCCGTTGACATCCAACATGCCATGATGCAAATGCCCCCGCACTGATTAGACCCACGCCACGCCACTACACGGACCAATGCAAAGCCACAGTGTGAATGAATACACCGAGGTTAATCCCACTGCTCACTCTACGATCGACTGCGACCCGATTTTGAAAATAAAACGCAATAACATGAAATATGGGCATTTTAACAAACAAAATCTACCAGAATCAGGTTACGAACAATAATGTGAAATAAATACAAAAAAAAAAAAAAAAAGAAAGAAAGAAAGAAAGAAAGAAATCAAGTATTTTTGATTTAGGTTCTGAATAGTCATAAAGATAGTAAAATCGAATATAAAGTATATTGCGAGTTTTGTAGTCGGAGGAAAGCCCAAATCGGCTCCGAGTCGTAGTGACGTCAGAGTAATCCTACGATTGCCTACGATTTGAAACCGATTGGGCCCTTATTCCGGGTATAAGACTGACAGATTTGAGATTTAGATTTAGATTTATTTCATTACACAGGACACCAAAATACTAAACATATCGTTTTGGTGTCCTGTGTAATGAAATAAATCTAAATCTAAATCTGAAATCTGTCAGTCTTATACCCGGAATAAGGGCCCAATCGGTTCCTAATCGTAGGCAATCGTAGGATTACTCTGACGTCATTACGACTCGGAGCCGATTGGGCTTTCCTCCGACTAGAAAGCTCGCAATAGACTTTATATTCGATTTTACTATCTTTATGACTATTCAGAACCTAAATCAAAAATACTTGATTTCTTTTTTTTTCTTTGTATTTATGTTTTTATTGTAAAACAACACATCATAAACAATAACAACAGAACTTGAGATATATAGTAAACAACAACTACTTAAATTACCTACACAACTGGTACATACACAAGAAAAATAATTCTCTCAGTAGCAAAAAAAAAAAAAAAAAAAAAGAATTAAAGGCAACCAGAATAAGGGGAAACTAACATTTTCCTAATGGATATTGAGTATTAATCTATTTTTTTTTTGTTTTTGACAATGCACTTAAACATATATGGACCTCAGCTAACGGTAGTCAGCGACTTAATCTCTACATGGTCAGCATTTGCAAAACCGACCGAAGTTACCCTTACTATTCGGGTTGCGTATGTTGCACTTTGTCGTAGTGAGGGAATAGCATAGCCCGCCCGAAGAGTTACAGATAAACCCGATTGGCCCCGAGTCAGGCCAGGGGAAAGATGCATAGTCTTGTCAGTTTACACCCCCTTTAAAGGACCACTTCTTGAAATGCAATTATAACTTATTATTCCTTTCTGCTATCCTGTACTCTGTTTTGTGATTCACTTTGACAAAGGACATAAAAGCCTGAAAATTTTAATCAACTTCTTGAAACTTACATCTCATAGTATAGAATTTAAGACATAAAAACAAGAAATTAATACACATATCATGTTCCACCAATATCAAAACCAAAAATAAAACTGACATCAGGATATACTGTTGTTTCATTAATAATAAAATCAGTGTTGTCACTGAGCTTTTTTCGAATTGGTAATACCTTTTCACATTCACAAAAAATAGGCTTTAATGTTACATGTCGTATATTGTGCGGTGGGCTTTACAGAAGTGTCACCCATGACAGGAGACGCCTTGATTAAAATAATTATACCATTGTATTCGTGCGTTGAACAGGAAATTGTGGATGCTCTTCGATTATTGTTTACTTGGACACCTTTGTGGTATTACTTCTGGTGAAATCAATTCAGAATTTGTTTGGCGATATGATTCAGTAGTAACGATGACGTGGTAATAATTTTATTGTATGCGACATGAACTTGATTTAAAAAAGATCCCAAACTGAAGAGCTGGCTATTTATGCCGGCAGAGTTTCATAGATGTTGCAATCAACAGACTCACTTCAAACAGGCCTGTATGATGCGCTGTAATATAAGCCAATGGTATAGGAAGAGGACTTGCATGAACTTCCGCAGAACAGCCTTAGGGTGAAGCAGGTGTTCACGCAATGAATAAAGAAACTAAGATGAAATGACATGAAATGAAATGAAATGAAAGTGTAAAATGTGACAGGCGATTCGTTTTTGATGAAAGCTGAAACTCACACGAATTGGACCTGTCCCGTTCCAGCGGCAGGAGCAAGCCAGGTAAACGTTAGACCAGTCTTGCCATTGGGATTGGTGTGGGTGACACTGTCAGCAGCACTGGTGCATTCGCGGAACTGCGCACCAGTAGGGAGAGGGCCCTGGAAAGTCCCCACAGGAACACCGGTGTCGGTACGACGAGCTTGCAGGAAAAACCCGTTGACCATGCCACCACTGGCCTCCGCAATCGTCACTGGTGTATAAAGATCATAAATACGAATTAGGATGAATGTGTAGCAGTGATTGGGGATAGGAATAAAAATGTAACATTTCTTTATAACACTATGTTGAAACATATTTTCTGAAATAATTCTGTGATTGTACTTTCTTGAAGTAAAAAGCGAATGGGAAACTTGTGCAAATCAGTCGGGACCCCTTCTCTAATAATAGATATACAGTGCACGTATAAAAAAAGTATATCCAACTTTGGTAGCTTCTAATTAAGAAATTGTAACCTCTACGGGCTTAAAATTTATTTTATAGTAAAGATCAATTTATATTCTGTCCAATGATACCTTATTTATAACCGTGCTGCAACGGATGACTGAGCAACAGGATTTTCAAAAAGTATTGTACCAAGTTTGGGCTGAAGCAACGAATGTGGGTCAAAACCATTTACGCATTTGTTATTTCAGTTTGAAAACAATTGCTTAGTTATTTCAGTTGATTTTGTGCATTTGAATAGAAAAGGTGTTAATGTCCACTTGAAATCAAGAAAAGGCTTATTACAAGCAAAATTTATATTTTCTTAGCCATGATGACACATTCTCGGCTTCATCAGCATCGCTTGTTTAAGGAAAGCCTTTTTATTGAGTCATTCAAAATGGGCAGTTATTAGAGAAGCTTCCTTTTTTAAATGAAAGTCTACTATCAATTACTTCCTTATATTTTTTCAGTCTTTAAAGTCAGAAAAACCTGTGAGTTCGTGTGCTATTCGAGAAAAACACCTCAAGCACCTTATCCAGGTGAAATGGTGCAATGGGCAAATGAGCAGCGAGTTTTTTTGTTATCATGAGACAAGAAGTTAGAAGGCTGTTAAAATAAACCGAGATTATCATATGAATTGAAACAAGGTCATGTGAAAGCTTAGATACTCTGAATCACTTTAAACAAAGAAGCATTGAAGCACGAAAGAATTAAACTTTTAAAAGGATTTCAGACTAAAATAACACATTCATATGGCTTGATCCACATTCGTTGCATTAGCCCAAACTTGGTACAATGAGATTTTGAAGACACTTTATCAAAACGCTGGTGCTCAGTCATTAGTGGCATTAAAATTATGAATGAGGTATACGAGGTATCATTGGACAGAAAGGAGTTACTCTTCACCATGAAATACGCACTGCATATAATATCTTTATAAAATTATTCTGCGATGGTTCATGTCCAATACATTTTGATCTGATATATACCCAGTCAGATATGCGGCGATTTCTTGTCAGAGCCAAGGGGGGGGGGGGGGGGGGGGGGGACGCAACTAGCCTTTATCATTGATTGCTGGCCATTCTTCATAAAGTGAAATAAACGGTAACACACGTGACCATCTAATTTTGTTATTGTTAATGTTATTGATTTTTTAAATCACCAGTTTCTTACAATGAAAAGATTTCCCTTTCTTTGACAAGAAAAAATTATTTCCCAACCACATTTTTTAAAGAGACATTTCAAGACGTCTTTTCTTTAGTGGTCACACACCTGACCGACCCAATTTCCACCTCTAAAAGAAAAGAATGTTCACTCATTTATGGAAAATTGCTGTTAAACTGTTCAGAGCAATCCCATCATACAGCAATGAACAGTGGAAACTTGCACGCACTTCGAGGGAAATACGAGAAAAGTAGGTTTGAAGACGAACAAGTAATATACGACCCCTTTTCATGCGAGGTCACACACACCCATGACCAAATGATTACCCTCTGTCTGTTGGGGGTAAGATTGTTATTTTAAAAATCCAAAATGGGAGACTTCTGCATGCCACAAGAAAAATACTGAACTATTTTTCAGGATTTTGGTCACAAACGTGACTGAGAATGGCCTGCTGTTCGTCCCCCTCCCCTCCTCCCCCCCCCCCCCCGAGATCGCCGCCCATGCGCAGTCACACCGATGAGACCGATATCAGACCGACAATAGACCGAACAAAACGAAATGCATATCCCCAATGTCAAGATTTAGTCGATCAACGGTCAGTTTGGAGCCGGTTTGACGATGTTATTGGGTCATTAGGGTCATTCTCACAGATCTCATTTCCTTACGTTCCACTACTTCCTCAAGATCCCTCCGTTCATCCTCTACAATGCAGTTAACTCCTGGACCTCGCACTTCCACAAAATATGGTGATCGTGCTTTTTCTACAATTGCCCCTTCTCTCTGGAATTCTCTACCTGCCTATATACATCAAGCCACTTCCGTTAATCAGTTTAAGTCCCTGCTGAAAACTTACCTTTTTAGTAGATAGTCCTCTGGAATGGCCCAGTTGTGGATCGGTCGATGGAGGTGCACACCGACTTTGATTTTCAGTATTCCTTTACCGTATTTATACACTGTATCTATTGTTTGAATTACATAAGGTTTCTAATAATTTTTGTATTTTTGTATTATTTTGGATTTAATCTTAATTTTCCTGTAAACCGTGCGCATAGAAACATCCGTATTAAGCGCCTAATAAATGTATTGTATTATTATTATTATTATTATTATTCCCTACATGTTGAAAAGTACCTTCGCTTTGTATCTTCGTCTGTCTATCCTTACCTTGAAGGGTTTCTCCTGCAACATATTCACTGACGGCAACATTGAAGCTGTACGGATTGTTAGCAGGATTAAGCGGCTGCACAGGGTTTCCACCGGTCGTATGGATGGGCTGAGCTCCAGCACAGGCCCGAGGGACTGGAGCCCCAGATCCATAAGCATCACCCAGCGAAAAGAAAGATGCAAAAACCACACAGACATGTAGCAGCAAGATAAATGCTCTAGTCGACCTCATTTTCTTCTTTAAAAAAAAACAAACTCGGAGAGGTAGTAGAATCAATTACCAAGAATATTGCACTTTACAGTAGTGAACTACAATGAACGCTTATTGAACTACTGATGAATCACATCAGAGGTTATCTAAATTTATGTTGTGCTGAACGCTAGACCATGAAGAGGCTTGTATACGGGTAGGACTATCAACGGATATTGTAAATTATCGAGAAGCAGTAATGGTAATAGTGATTCATCGAACGTGCATTGAATAGAGGCCTAGTATTAAACCATTGTTAAGGCTTCGCAGGTGGCGTACCCATCCGCGGAGATATTATTATAAACCTCAATATACGATGGAATAATGTGACAGCCATTTCAAGACTAAACCATACCGATTCCTCACTATATTGGCCTACCTGGTACTATACCCAGTACTACAAAACGAGTTTGCCAGTGGGCGTGTTCGACTGGAATCTCGTTGAACAATCTTCTTAACAATCTTGTCTGATATTTCAAATTTATTACGACTTTGTGATAGTAATTCATGTTTAATGTTTTTTGAAGGAAAAATGTCCTATGGTGGGTGATACATTTCTGGCCTGCAACATAATGTCGTACATATATATTTCTGACCAGTCAGAATAACTAATGAAGAACTCAAGTTTTAGGTGGCTGGAATCTCTTCAAAATATCTTCTGACACAAACTGTACTTACCCATTATACTTATCCTCAATGTCGTTATAATATCATCAGTATTATTCGTCATCATAGTTAGCAACAGAAGGAGATGAATGCAATAATAGCCTATAAACAACACATTCGAACTTTTGAGACCCCCTTTTTTCTTTCTTCAAGGTGATATTTTTGTCGTTTTCGTTCCTAATTTGGGGGGGGGGGGGGTTCTTGGCGGGGGCATGAAAGAAATCATACCAGGTGAGGTCACATCAAGCATGACGTAGGGTTGGAAAATTTTCGCCTAAAGAGAAATATAATTGTAGATTTTTTTAAAGAATGGCGAGGGGGGGGGGGGGAGCGGGGAGAAGAGTCCTTCATTCCGCCCCTCGCTTCACCGTTCATGTCATCACGGGACAAGAAAAATGTAGTTCGTACTACAAAATCGAAGAATAGCTTTAGATACATTGCATAGACATACTGAATATTTCTTGCGTTTTACACTGATTAGTGTATAAGACGAAAAGCTTCTGTATGTCTGTATCCTATGGTCTGTATTCAAAGCTATCTTTCGAATATGTAGTTGTCCTGATGCATTCTCTTTTGTTACCCATCATATTTCATCCTTTCCCACACACGCTCTTTCCTTTTCCCATGCGCATACTCCATGGTTACGGGTTATGGAACCCGTACCGTCACTATGGTCGCCATAACTGCGTGGCAGTAACGTCACCAGTATTCATGGACAGGTAACATCACGTGATAATCACCGCCGGCGCCACCAATCAAAAGGAAGAAGAGAAGCACACACAAAATCACACCTGGGAACACCGCAAGGGAGCACTGGCCACTGCATGTGGACACCCGGCTATCGACCAATCTGATGTCTATTCACTTGAAAAATTTATGGACAAGAAATTAAAAAACCAAACTGAATTGGAAGTAAAAATCTATTTTATTCATGACAATTTTAATGTCTAAGGTATCAAATGACATGACAATATAGAAAACATGAAAGAAAAAATCTCTATCTAAGTTTGGGAGAAGTAAGGTTTAAAAAAGGAACATCTGAAATATAGACTGCCAGATGATATTGTAAAACAAGACAGAATAAAGTCATAAATATAACAGAGAAATGGAGAGGGAGGGGGAATCGAGAGAGCGAGCGAAAGAGAGCTATAGAGGGGGATAAGATAGTTAGGAAGTGAGACAGAGAGGGAGACTGATAGACAGACAGACAGACGGAGAAAGAATAATTGACTGATTGATACATGATATAAGAGGTTATTTATAATGACACATCGTCCAATTTACATGATATCTACTTCTGTTCTATTTTCGAAACATAACATCCAACCGATATCTCACTTATATATCTGGAACAAATCCTGCATTTTGAGCGATGTCCTGGTAAATTGTAGGTAGTATCGATCACAGTAAGACAACACTTGCTAGAAAACAACCCTTGACTACATCATGTACATGACGTACATGACGTGACAATAGTTCCTAAACTTGCTTGTTTTGCTTGATAATTAGACGCATATAGGCCTAGAAGAGGTAGCGTATAGGGTTATATATTTCCTCACCTAATAACGTAACGGATTTCTTCTCTGTCCGGCTTACTATAAACATGGATATTATATCAGCCTTCATATGAAAAGAAATCACTTTATATACTACAGTTGTTACTGAACAGAGTAAAATGAAAACATAATTATTGTATATAGTAAAAAAAATCAGTTGCCCATAATTATCATCTTGCCAAAAAGAAGCAATAAACACCTACCAAATTTACTAAATTTTTCACAATCTGTCTATGAACATACTGTCTTTCATGATAGGAGAAAAGAAATCAAGATGATTCAAAATAAGTATGGAAAATGATTAGTAATTCAAGTAATGCCATTAATTAAGTAATTAACCCTTTCAAGACAATTGACCACATTTTGTGATTTGGCTTAATAAGTTTTGATTCAGAACTCTAAAAAATATACCAGATATATGAGTAGAAGGAGCAAAAATTTCTGCACATGCTATGTCCATTTTTGTTACATGACCATATTACGTTTGATGTCAGGAATTTTAAAAAGGAGAATAAGCTTCAAAATCCTTAAATTGGCAACACATTGAGAGATTCAAAATCATTGTTTTTCATCAAAATTGGCAATTTTTTCAACGTATCGATAAAATCACTAACCATGTTTATTGTTCTGAAAGACATTACACCTATTAGAACCATCTAACACTAAAATAAAAATATTATTGTTGCCAATTTGAAGAACGAAATGTGATCAATTTAGCCCTTGAATAATTCCTGTCCTGAAAGGGTTAAATAAGTACAAAATGCAGAACACTACTGAACGCAATTTCGACTACGAATTTTTGAGCTAGTCATGCGTTCTTGCTATGCCTGGTTTAACAACCATCTCTGGTTATGTAACCCTAAAGTTAAATCAGTTTAAACTATACAGCTTAATCCTTAACGCAATACTTTCTCAGATGATAAGACATTCTAATTTCGAGGTAATGATGTAAAAGTGCGATCTACGCAAACATTTGCAGCGTGCTGATGACTGCAGCGAGTAGAAGAACTGCAAATCCAGAAGACATCTTGATAGCTACAAACATGACAATAAAGATAAGGGGGGAAAATAGCATTAAATTAAAACTAGACGATCGCAATGACTTTCGAGAAATCAACTCAAAGGCAATTTCAATGTATATCCCATAGTAATCTTCTTTGAGTATAACGCATACGTCACTTCAATGTTCACACATTTCATTAAACGATGGATAAGGTTATTGGATTTACATTAACTCTTTGTATGCCACATACATACTCTTCTATTGGATTTGTGTGTAAAGGCTGTGCCAAATGGCACAGTGGCACAGGAAGGGTTAAATTAATTTTTCGAAAGCCTTGCGATTGTACTCGACTAACACTGCACTGCAAATACAAAACAAAAACGGTCAAAAGCAAATGGGCACTTTTTCATAAGTTGTTGTCAATGAGTATGTAGTGGTGTAACGAGAAAGTGAAAGATAGAGGGGGGGGGGGGGGGAGGGACTATGGACTCAGAGTAGGGTGTCCGGAGAAAAAAATTATTTCACTTATTTCAAAATAATATTAAATTTTCTTTCTGGATTTGAAAAATAATAACCATCAAACTGACAGAAATATGATATTTCATGAAAAAATTCCTGTTAATTACTGCAAAATAAGAGAATAAAATCAGACCATTTTCAGCTTTTTCCTGCCATAGGCTATGTAGTTAATAAATGGGACACACACAAATGCAAATTTTGAGCTTCCGAGACCTGTTATGACTATACTTAATGTCAAAAACTTGTCCTTTACATGACCAGATAGGAAATTTTACAATATTTCTGATGGTATGAATTTTTTCAAGGTTTGAATATCAGATCACAGTGCAAAATTGCAAAAAAGTGACAAAATTTTTGTAAAACATAAATTTCAGTTTCCCATAGGAAACGCATGGGTAAATGACAATCTGAATACACACAAATATAATGGTTTGCAATTTATCTCTTATTTTAATTTTCTAGTGAGCCTAAAAACTTGTCCTTAGTGTCAAAAGAATGACCAGGATTTTCCCTTTCCATACATTTCAAAAATGAGATAAAAATTAATTCAGATCACATTTTAATAACAGGATGAATTTGCCCCCAAAATTGTGCCATTTTCCCCCCTGAATCAGCACGTTTTTAAGCTGACACTTTTCAGCATGTTCAGTGTGACTTCAGACACCCTACTCAGAGGTATACTGAACACTAGTCATTTACTCCTATATTTTTAATTTAAAAAAACAACATAAAGTTGAGCTCTGGTAATGCGGTTACATTGTGAAGGAACCTGTCTGGAAGCAATTGGGAAATGTTATGATGTAGATTTTTTGAAATCACCAAAATGAGAAGAAATTTACCCAATCTTGCTGAAAGTCACATGCACTGTGCACAGAAGTGTGTATATGGGACTACACGCTCACGTGGCATGAAAGTTTGGTCCAAACGTTTCAGCTATTTCTCGTCTTATTTCGAATATGAGGGCATTGAAAGAGGAATCCTTTTCAGGGGACATTTTCTTCTATGATATTCTACCAAACTAACTAAAAAGAATGAGAAAGCTTACATTTTTTTCCACCTTTACCAGAACTTAACCGTTACTCTTTAACAGTTTAACTGATTCATTTTCTAGGCCTTTTCTTAAAGAGAGATGGTGATAAAAGGAGGGTCAGGCCCGTATTCTTAAAAATGAACTAAATTAAATCTGGCTTAACCAAGTCCATTGAATTATAGAGTGCCAAATGTCAGCGTCTTTATGTCGCACAAATTTGATGTTATTCTTTAACAAAACAAATAAACAAAATGAATGAAGTCATGTATTATGTAAATAACAAATTGTGATATTGTTAATTTAGTTACAGAACTAATGAATTAATTTGGTTAAAGTTGATTAAAGTATTTCCTAGTAAATGAAGTGGGTGATATTTTGAGCTTCATAGATCCCGTGAAACTCAATCCTCTCCATATTTTGTGGTTTAAATTTAGACTGAAATACGTATTTTAATAATACCGACTGTGACACGAAAGGAACTGTCTAGACCGTGCTTCCATGTAGATACGTCACAAATTTTTAGTTCCATGTGATTTGAATCACATTCGCATTCCATAATGTGTGAGATATCTCATCATGGTAAGGATGCGGTATGCCATCTGACATTATAAGGACGAGTAATTATGTCGTTGTCTCTTTTCCTCCCTCATTTAAAGCACCAGATATAGCATTACTGGCAGATTTAAGGGGCACAACCGCCCTTTGATTTTTTTTTTTCGCTTGTCACCCCTTTTGCGAAATTTGGTGCCCCCTTTTCCCCCCCAACAAAATCATGGATCCGCCCCTGGATATCATGACACTTTTCTAAACATACCAATATATCTTACATGATATGGATAGCGATACTGATTAAAATCGGTCTTCGGTGGATACAAAGAAAAAAAAATCTATATAGTCATGGATTGTATTACCGAACTGCATTGTATTACCGAACGCGTACAATTAAGCGCGTAATATTACGTCTTTCATACGCTTGGGACCACGCGTATGTTCTCCACACTATTTGACACTAAGAACACAGGGCAGAAGATCATAAAATGAGGCCCCCCCCCCCAAAAAAAAAAACAACAACAACAAGAAACAAACAAACAAACAAAAATAGACAAACAAACAAAAAAAAACATAAGTAATATCTTATATAACCCTGGGAGCGTTTCATCAAGTGTTTTGTCAGTGATTTTTACAGACAACTGTTATAAGCTACTGAAATCCTTGCATCTGATTGGCTGAGAGCAAATTTGTCGGTAAAAATCACCGACAAAACGCTTGATGAAACGCTCCCTTGTTCTCTCGTCACCCCCAGTCGTCACCCCGTTGGCCCCAAATCGGGGTAGGTGGTGTGTCTTTTCCCCCATAGGGGGCACATGTTCGGTAATACAATACCTTTTTCAAGGGTCCAAAACGTCGTGTCTTTGGGCAGGGGTTCGCTCGGAAGGGAATATCGTATTAAATCTACGTTGTCTTTTTCAAATTCCACCTACTTCTTTTTCTGTAGGACTTTAAGCATTCATATAAGTCTGACAGAAATTCATTTGATATTTTATTTGCTGTGGTTGATTTTCTGAAAAGTGTTCGGTAATAGGATCCACTGCCATACATGGAAGCACAAGATAGGAAAAGTAATGGCTAAGTCACACCGTTAAACCGACTTCAACCCGATTTCAAAATGGTTATTTTCTTGGGGTCCACTCGCTATTCACAAGGACCGCTATTCATAGAAAACCGCTATTCATTTAACACGCGTTATGAATAGCGGTCCTTATGAATGGTTATAAATAGTGGTCATTATGAACGGAAGTCCTTATGAATAGCGAGGTAATTTGTCTATGGTTTGCTCGCTATTATGTAGAAGGACCGCTATTCATACAAAACCGCTATTCATTTAGGCACGCGTTATGGATAGTGGTCCTCATGAATAAGTGGTCCTTATGAATAGCGGTCCTTATGACTAACGAGGTTACCCCATTTTCTTGGCCGTTCCGGGTAATGTAATTTTTTGTTAGGTCTTTTGTATGATTGTTGTCGGTCTCGTCATAAATCGTAATAAATCAATCATCCAGATTCGATGAACTCCTGTCATTTTGCAAAATCATGATTACACATCATCTGTACAAACACTATTTCGAGTTCAAAGTAAATATTGGTATTGCCAAAAAATTCAGTGCTTTGTTTGTAAGAGCTTTTCACGTCAAAGAAAGGTAAACTGTATCAATCTCATGCCACCATTCTGATTTCGAATTCCATTCGACACTATCCTTGAACTTTCATACATCACAGCGTGACGGATCTGAGCGCTATACCAGAAGCCACCATTATTATTATTATTATGTACTGCCGGGTATATGTACTACAAGTTGAAACGAGTTAAACGGATTTTGGAAAACCTTCAACTTGGTGAAATGAGTTGATATGAATTTGTTTGAATGAATAGTCAGTGTCGTGTTATTTATTTGGATTTATATCATTTTTACCCTTCCCTAATCCATCCAGTATATTATCGAGGATTTTTTTTCTTTGTCGTCATTATCAGCATTATTAGCGTCATTGTCATCGTCATCATCATCATCAGCAGCAAAAGTATCCTATAATGTTATGATCATTTACATACACCTACTAAGCTTTCAGATAAATTTTATAACTATTGACATGAAACTTGATTTTAAAAAACAACTGGCACAAGCCTGTCACAATTTTGCCCATAGCTAATCAAATGCTAGAATTTCAGAGGATTATATCATTTTTTCCCCCTGGTAACATGTTAATGGGAACAAGTTTTGTGTAAGAGGGAAAATAAGATTAAGAAGATTTTTCCTGTCAGATAAGACATTTTAATCTGAAACATTAAAAAATTAGTAAATAATGTCACATCTTACCATCGGCAGTGGTCATTCCTGTGATAAGAACGAAAGACGAATAAAATTGAGTAAGTATCATGCACACAATATTATATACTTTGAGAAAAGTATGCAATGTCAATAGAACCCAATGTCTTCAAGATCTTAGGATTTTAGGATATGAGGCAAAGTTAGACGCAACCGTTCTGGACGGAAAGATGACCTAGAAATAGGCCTACCAACATTGCGATATTCTTGTAGAAAACGAACAAAAACAACAACAAAACAGTAATTTCTCTCTTTTCATACCCTTACGTGATAAAACTTTCCAATACAATTTTCAGCATTTGAAACAAGTTTGTTACTCATTTCAACAATGTCATTTTCACTCATATAGAATAGGTCACATTATATCCTGTACTGCGATCTTTTTAACCAGTCACTGAACACATTAATAATGACAAAGGTAGTTGCTAATATTCACAAACTGTAGCAAATACTAAATAATTTCCTTACCAGCGGTAGTCGGTTCGCCCGTGAAGGCTAACAAAAAAAGAGAACAAAACAAAACAACATAAAGATAGTTTAGCACGGCATGCTTTTAAGTGGATATTGTTCTCTAAAATGTGCATGATTGTGCCTATATCTTAATGAACGCTTCGTAAATAGGAATAATTTATCCGCAAGACCGCAACACAATACTTAGTGAGATGATGTTCATCAAAGTAATACGAAACATAATCAATGATAGTGATGAATAATGAATGTGCTAATCATTAATCAGGGCCTTTCAGGGGTATTATAAACAGGCTTCTTTTTACCGTACAAAGTATGCAGAGGCGGCATAGTCAACTCATCAATTCCTACAAAATAAATCTATCCCAATCCAACTTTGCCATCGAGTTTATTGTCCTTATCTGCCCCGACATACAAAAATAATTATAAGTGCAATCTTTGGAAATGTTGATAGTTCCTATTCTCACAAAGTCTCTGGCCTGTCAACTTTTCATCTACAGACAAAAATGTTCGATTTACCTATATCGGCAGATTTTTTGTGTTCCATTTTTTCAAGATGGGAGCAAAAACAAGACCTCATTAAAGTTACACGCACAGATATTCTCTTATTTCGTCTTCCATTAAAACAAGACTATTTTAGAATCTCGGTTATATTTTGCAGAATACATACCGTCACCCTCAGTCAGAGTCTCTGATGTCAAAACGAAGAAGACATCGTGGTTCTCGGCAACCGTGCCGCTGTCAAGGAAAATTATGAATTAAAAAAAAAACAGCTATTACACAAATACACCGATGCTTAATTGAAAAAACAAAAAACAAAAAAAAAACACCCAACAACCAAATCATAGCTAGTAGAGGAAAGATAGTTGTGACACGAGCAAGGGTGCGGGATCAAAGGTCGAATCATGGAGCTCCAAATAGTTCCACCCCCACCCATCACCACCACCACATACAATTTCTGTGGGAGGGCGCACCATGAATTAGACCTATGAACGAGCATGATTGTGCTGGGTGTCACAACTTTTTCTCTTCATCTCGCTATTGTATCTCGAAAGACAAACAGTTAAATCGTTAAAGTATTACATGTACATCATATCAGGGGCTGTTTCATAAAATTTGACTTACGACAATAACAACGTTCCTATCTTTAACAAATCTAATTGCAACAGTTGTAACTTGCCATAAAAAAAAATCAGTTTCATAAAACTACATAACAAAGTAATCGTTCATTGATCGATAAACATGGCTTGGCGCATGCGCTGTAGCTGACTGTGCTTCGTCGTGCTGGACTTTGACAATTTTTTTTCTTTGATCAGCGACAATGTTTAGGGCTAATGGATGCACTCAATACAGCATGAATTGCTAATAGTAACCATGGAATGCATAGAATCCTCTTGAAAATAAAGGTGTGTCCTCCAACTATGTATACACTACATGAATGTATATTTTGTCATATTTTTGTTAAAAATACATGTACGTTATTTTTTCATTTATTACTTTGTATACTTAGAAAGTTGGAAATGAAATGTCTTTAAATTGAAATTGAAATTGAATCCCGTCACCCAGTATCGTTATTTTGGTACCATGTACAATAGACGTTCATAATGGTGAGAGGCACATGGGAAAATTGTATAGGGACGCAATACTGCACTGTATGTAACAGGGGTGGGCGCAGGAAGGGGGGGGGGGGCGGGTTCCCCCTTCCCGAGCGAAACGCGAAAGCTTTGACGTTTTAGCAAATTTGAGAGAAAGATAACGGCTCGTAGCACCTTTTTTAGGCGGAAAGTTAGTTCAACGGCCTGACTGCTTTTTAGTTAGGGACGCAATACTGTACTATACGTAACAGGAGTAGGCGCAAGGAGGGGGGAGTTTCACCCTTCCCGCGCGAAGCGCGAAAACTTAGACGTTTTAGCAAATTTTGAGAGAAAGATGATAGCTCGTAGCACCTATTTAGGCTTTGTTTATCTCACTTCCCCCCGCTTTTTCGCTCTCGCTCTCTTTTTTTTTTTAGTTGGCTTTTTGGGGCGACTTCCCCCACCGCCCCCTGACTATGTACTTGATAAGCTACTGAAATCCTTGCATCTGACTGGCTGAGAGCAAATTTGTCATAGAAATGTGCCAGTTGTTACTGAAAAAAATGTTTTTAGTGGCATAATTGGTTCCTTCAGTAGTGCTGAAGAACCCCGTTATCGGGGGGGGGGGGTTCGTTTTTACCCATCACTTAAAAACAGAATTGTTATAAATCTTGCAAGTAAATGACGGCCGACACACCTTCATAATCATCCAACAAGATATGTGAGAAACATCCATAATCCTAGACATAGAACAGTTGCGTTTCAACAAAATATTCGTTTTTCTAGTCCCAAACTCTGGAACAACAAATGATTCTATTAAAACATGCTCTTCACTCCATACATTTACTCGTAATGTAAACAAAAATATACTTTGTACAATATGGTCAGTAGAACATATTGCAGATTTCTTTTAATTTTTTTATTCTAATTTTATTCTTTTATATTTCAGGTTTTTTGTATACTATATTTGTTGTATAATATTATATATGTAAATATGTATTGTAAAGGCGACCCCACCACATGTCATGTGCTTCCGGGGACCCTCGCCTAATTCCATCATGCTTTTGTATGTGAATGTACATTTCATCTTGTATTTAATTACGAGAAGGAAATAATGTACATTTGTATTTTGAATCTGAATCTGAATATGATACCTTGATTGGAAGAATTTATCGAATATTACTTGCTATTCATAACTTTCTCCTTTGTTTCTTGGCCATTCGGAATAAAAGCGAATAATCATGATCTTCAATCTCTTTTGATTAGGGGTATTTGATTAGGCGCATGGATATTGAGGAAAGTCGGTGGCGAATTAAACATTATTACAGAGGCTCCAATGGAGAGCTCGGGGTTCTAAATACAGGACAGGGTTAAGAACACTCAATGGTTCTAATTTGGATATTTTTTCTTTCTTTCTTTCTTTCTTTCTAAAGCCTGGATCTCAAGAGGCTTCATTTACCTGACGTAGGACTGCGTAAATTACTACGTTTTAGGCGTCATGAAAGAGTGATGTATAGTTTAAAAAGTGATGGCAAAACGAACAGTGAAAACAATGCTTTTGATAATGCATAAGCTGCCCTCGATTGAACTCACAAGAATTGGACATCCCCTGTTCCAACGTCTGCTGCGTGCCATGTAAAGGTTTGCGCAGTCTTGCTGTCAGAATTGGAGTGGGTGACCGTGTCGCCTTCGTTGGTGCAAGTGAGAAGCTGCCCAATGGAAGAGGCCGGGGCTGTAAATGTGCCCACTGTGGCATTGTCGCTGGTACGACGAGCCTGCAACAAGAACCCCTCGAACGTTGCACCGTTGGCCCCGTCGATCGTAACTGGTTTTGTATTTGAAGAATATGGTTATGATGAACATGATGGACAAGGCGAGGAATAAGAAGGAAAAGAAAAATAAGGAGCAGAAGAAGAAAAAGGAGAAAGAAAAAGAAGAAAGAAGAAAATGAAGAGGAAGAAAGAGAAGAAATAAGAAGAGAAGGTGAAGAAAGAGAGCAAGAACGGAAAAAGGAAGAAGAAAAGAAGAAGAAAAGAAGAAGAAAAAGAAGAAGAAGAAGGAGGAGGATGAGGAAGAGAAGGAGGAGGAGGAGGAGAAGAAGAAGAAGAAGAAGGAGAAGAATAATAATAAGTGGAAGGAGAAGGCAAAATGACAAAAGAGTATTACATTAAGTAAAGAAATTAAAAATACAACAACAAGAATCGAAGCAGATATTAAGTTAAAAACATATGCCATTTTCGTATCCATAAATCCTGTAAATAAGTTAAAAAATAAATGAAGTGGTGTTTTGTCATGGTTCAACATCGCGACATCTTATGGGTAAAGATTTCTATATTCTTTCTAAGATATAAGAGCCCTGATAAGGGCTGGTGAGCACCGCCACGAGCTATAACCTCGGTCCAGAGCTTATTTTGGTTTCTGATATTTTCTTTTTGCGGTAATTTCAGTTTCTCCACCATAAACATGATAAAATATCTATGAAACTTCACTCATTAAGCTGCGACACCTGTGAAGAGTTCGGACCGTATTGTGAATGGATCTTCTGCATAATTATACTTGCTATGAAAAAAGAAGAAGCAGTGAATGTGTATAATCAAGGTAATTTATAATTCTTTATCAAAATACCAATTGCTATCTCTTATAGTCATTAATTCCAGGACAATCAGAATGGGGAATCAAGTTCGAAGACAAGTCACGTGCCCCCCCCCCCCCCTTCCGTGTGTCCGTCGATCGTGCATCCGCTCTTATTCATTTGAAACCTGTGAGCATATACATGTATATACATGCATGTGATTGTCAGTTGTGGCCTCTTTGTAACAAGCTTCATTTACTTTTAGTCTGGGAGCCTGTCCCGAAATAGTCACCTCCTTTTACCCATAAGATTTGACCCCTTAAATTTACTTAGACCATCTAAGACATAGACCGTAGCCGTCAGGTTTAGCCCCCAGAGCCCCCCACCAAGAAATCCCAAAGTCGGGTCGATTTTATCCCATCTCCCCCATGCACCGAACTTTGTCAGTAGGAAGTAGTATGACTGGACATTACAAAAAAAAAAAAAAAAAAAACCTGACAGAAATTTCCGTCGGGATGGGGTGTCAGACGGCCCCTAAAAATTGGGGTAAATTTTCCTCTTGCAGCCAAGGGACCAAATTTTATCAGATGGAAGAGCTGTGGATGTAAATTCCAAAAATATAAAAACTGACAGACTTGCCCATCGGGAAGGGGGTGTCAGGTCCCGAGAAACAAAAACACCAAGGTGCCGTTTTGCCCCGTAAAATGCTCTGTTTGTAAAGATTTTTTTTTATACCTTCTGACTATGATAACTCAAACCTTTAAGGTGTTTTACTACATTCAATTCAAATTTACATAACATAATTTTGAGTATAATAATTTTCTTGAGGTGCAATTTGTTGTCAGTTGGTCATTTTATGAATAAGTTATTAAATTGTGAAAAATCTATTGCTTTCTCAAAAGTAGCCAAAAAATATTGTCAAGATGACATTCTGACAAGGCATAATAGAGGAGCTTGCTTGGTATCTGTGTAATTAACACATGAATAGTATATTTCAGCCTGACAGGCACATACCAGAGATACATGATCAAGCTCCTCTATTATGTCTTAATTGTCAAACAGGTGCAGATTGACAATTGGTGTGTTTACATAATCCTGACAATATTTTGGGGCTACTTTTGAGAAAGAAATACATTTTTCAAATTTAATAACTTATTAACGAAATGACAAATTGACACCAAATTCCTCCTCAGGAAAATTATCATACTCAAATTTACATTATGTAAATTTGAATTGAATTGAATTGAATAAAACTCTTTTGAGTTATACAGTGTGTCCCAGAAAAAACGAAACCGAGATGTATCGATGAATTATTATATTTTAATCATAATTATGATCAATAATCAATACATATTTTTAAAGCTTAGTCCCTCTTCTTTCATCACGTACTAATTCTATGACACTTGCTTCACGCATGAGTGAATGAGAACAATATGAAACAGGGCTTCCAAAAAGTCCACTGCACAACGATACCTAGAATTCCAAGTAATATATTAGAAAACATATTTATCATTGCAATATGAAATTAATACTCCTTAATAGATAATTTTCTTCTCTTTAATTTGACACCTCAATGGATAAAAATGAGCCAGGAATGAGTAAGTTCTGTTTGTTTAAAGTGATGCTTGCATTTCCATAATGAATGAATTCGTTTGTACTCGCTGCCTGCCATAGCAGTGAACAAAGAAGACAAAAGACTGCATGCGTGGTTGATCGTCAACAAAATGGAGTGGTCAGTATAAAACGTCTCCAAAATGATAAACGCTCATTGATCATGAAGAAGGTCTTCATTTATGAATGACATTCATGGAAAATAAAGTTATTTTGTACTGAGAGTGTTGACGGGTATGCCGAGTTTACGACTTATTAATTAGATAAACAAACAGCCATAACATCAACACACACACACTCACACACACCTACAAATATACGGAGGGAGAGAATGGAAGTGTACATGAGGGATGAAGAGTTTTTAGTGTTCCGAGTGGTGTAGGGGATGGAAGTGGAAATAAGTGAGGGAGGGATAGCTGGTTTGATCATGCAAGTTAAACGATTATGCAGTGGTGTTTGCTTAAATCTAACTAAAGATCATTGGACCATACACAAACATCCTCTCTCTCTCTCTAACACACATCCACACACGCACAACCACACCCACACCCACACACACACACACTGCACACATAAAGTGGGAGAGGAAAAGAGAGGGGGAACTTGGGGGAGTGTAGGGTTTGAGGTTCCGGGAAAGATTGGCATGATGGGGGGGGGGGGGGGTGGTGGTAATAATAGGCAATGAGGATGAGGAGGGTGGGATAGTATTGGTTTCTACTCGAAAGCTTTTAGACCATCCATGACTTTCTCCGCATCCATTCATGCGGAAAACCGATGCGGAGTTATGGAACAAAGGATTTTTAAAGATCATCGAAATGCAATCAATATTTAAATTCTAGTTATCTCTGTCATCCGTTGGTCATTTTTCAAGATTAAGGTGTCAAACGAAAGGGCGGAAAATGAATTTTTTAGACATGTGATTATCTTTTTAAAATTCAAACATCGTTGGCCAAATGAATTTTTGACATCCCAACTTCACATTGTTATTATTCACTCATGCGTGAAATATGTATCATATGAGTGGTATCGCAGGAAAGAAGAGACTCTAAGCTTTACAAATATGTGCCACTTATTAATCATAATTGTGATAAAGATATGATTATGCATCGATCAATCTCGGTTTCGTTTTTTCTGGGACACACTGTATAGTCAGAAGGTAAGAAAAGGGTTTTTCTTTACATACAGCATGTACAGAACATTTTGGGAGACAAAACGCTGTCAAAGGGCACTTTGGTGTTTTTGTTTCAGGGGGCCTGACACCCCCTTTCCGATGGACAATTTTGTCAGTTTTTGTATTTTTGGAATTTACATCCATTATAGCTCTTCCTTCTGATAAAATTTAGTCCCTTGGCTCCAAGGAGAAAAAACTAACCCCAATTTTTAGGGGCCGTCTGACACCCCATCCCGACAGAAATTTTTGTCAGTTTTTTTTTTGGCCAGTCATACTACTTCCTACTGACAAAGTTTGGTGCATTGGGGAGATGGGGTGAAATCTTCCCGACTTCGTGGTCTCTTTTGCGTGGCTCTGGGGGCTAAACTCGACGGCTTCGGTCAGGCTGACAACCGTTTCGTCAGTGACTTACATGGTCTAAGTAACTTTAAGTGGTCAAATATTATGGGTAGAATGGGGTGACTATTTCGGGACAGGCTCCTGGCCTATTTTATTCTTACCTTGAAGGTCCCCACCCGGGCGATATGAATCGACTTCAACAGTGAAACTGTAAGGGTTTTCACCAGTTTGAGGCTCTATTGCCATACGGTCAGTATCCCCGGCACTTCCAGTAAGATGACTTGGTCGGCCTTCCTCGCAGGCTGACTGTGGTGCCCCGCCTGGAAAGGCCTGGCCCGGGGAAAAGAGAGCAGCAAAGACGACATATACCAAAAAGAGAGAGCTTCGTACAATCGCCGACTTCATTTTTGTAACCAGTGCTCCTTCGTATCCTTTCGAGATGTGAAACTATAGATATAAAACTATAAATCTTGAAGAGTGCGGAAGGCTGAACAGGGCGTGACTAAGCTCGTTCAACTTTTTTAGAAAAACACGGGATGGCTCTCTGTGCACCTGAAATTTTAAACCTTGCCAATGCATATTGATTTTGCTTTCTGGTCAATATTTTCTTTCGTTGTTTGAATTAAATGTGAAAGATTTTGAGTAATATTGGCATTGTCTATTAAAGGCGTATCCAGCTTTGGGGGAAACTGGTGTATGCCCCTGCCCGGCTGATGACCAAGGAAAAAACAATACAACTTGCAGTGTGTCCGCAGCACACGGGGTCGCTCTCATTAATTATACCCCCGCCCCTTATAAGTTTCCGGATACGCTACAGTCTAAAAGTAGAGAGGGGTAGTCAAACAAACACCTCACTTGAAAGGACTCGGGTTGTGTATTCGTCATGTGTAAATAACAATCCTACAAAAATAGGGGCGGGGTCGTTAAAAGTGCAACTACAGCTATGATGCACGACAGTTAACTTCGAGCCCTGACTGTAGGTGCAAGTTTTAATTTGAATTCAAAATTCCACTAACATGACTAAGAACTAATACTACTACAACAACAGATAAACAAACAATAAAGAGTTCTAAATGGAACATATAGATTCGTATTCATATAATTTTTTTTTTACCATATCAATATTCATTCATGATCAGTTGGTACCAAACTGTGTATACTATGATTCTGAAATATAAGAGGAATAGGTTTCATAAAAAACTGTTTTCGTACAATAAATTTACATATTGTAATATTAAAAAGGATTTTTTCTTCTTCTTCTAAGAGCTAAAACCACTTTTATGGGGATAGGGAGGAACAACCTCACGCCCACTCGTCGACGCCCATGTTTTTCATGTTGGGTAAGATATTACTGTCATTAGTTTATATGATAAGTTACATTCATTGATTAGTGACGTACGTTATAAGTGTACTTAATACAAGTTTGGCGAAGTACAAAGTACGGTTTAATCGTATGCGAAAAACACCAACTTTTGTTTGTCTACACAGTAAAGGGCGCATGACAAAATGAGAAATTCCTTCTTTCACGTTCTTATGTGTCAGTCACCGACCAACACTGACCACACCGAACACAATTCCTGTCATGGGCAAAGGACAAATACACAGAGGCCAAGCGTGGGTTTACATGATCATGGGGGCACTGCATCTTACTACGTGGTAATGGTCTCACCAGGTGGCCAAAAATTCATACAAGTTTTGGCATTCTAGTAATGATTGCATGCGCAACGTTGGAATCACGCCTGAAAACTCACTTAGTTCAACAACTGTATTAGATGATTTCACTACATAATTTTCGTGCCTTTTCAACATGATACCATACAAATACTGTGAATCATCATAATCAGCATGACCATCAGCATCATTATCCTCATCATTATCATCATCATTATCATTACCATCATCATCATCATCGTCATCGTCATCGTCATCGTCATCATCATCACCATTATTTTCATTGTCAACACAAACAGTTTCCTTAAAATCTTAATGTAAGATAATTGAGAACTAAATATTCGACGAATTGGTATGTCTAGATAACGATGGACTAAATTTTACTTTGCAAATGACAAGATGTAGCTCATCTATTTGATAATCTCTGGTTTACAAGTAAAAACAAATAAAACAATCTTGAAATAACATGCACAGTATAGTTTGTCAACATGCTGATAACATCATTTATATTATTTAGTTCTTTGGGGGGAGGATAAGACACAATATCCATTCAAACTTTAAAAAAAAAATGAAGTCAACCATGTAAAATTATACACAAAGAGATGCGTTTTATTTCAAAATGAAATTTGTGGGCGGTTTTGTCCTTTTCCCCAATCGCGTATAAGAAATCAAATTTCAAAAATTCAAACACATTTTAAAAAGCAGTTTCAGATAGATTTATGCACAAATTTTAAAGACCACTTTCATTTTTTTCTGCTAAAAAAATGTTGGATGATACATGATACTAAGGTCTTATCACACAATCAATATTCTTGCAAAATATTTACATTCAATTCCATGCATCAAGTTAGTTGACATAGCATATGCATAGCGATTCTTAACCAAAACGTGATAAATATAGTCTAAAATAAAATCGAAAGATATTTGGGGTAAGATATACATTATCCCTCATATTTACAATATAAGAAACTCAAGACATATTGTGATAATATGTAAAGATAAAAGCGCCATATTCTATCTAAAAATAGCTGGTCTCTTCATCTATATATACATTTCATGTCGACAATTGTTTTCTCATTAATTAATTTGCCCATTTTCTGAATTAAAAGACACGATATGTTTATTCTATCGGATCACAAGTTTGCCATCTTGTCACAAACCTAAGTCCCCATCTACCACACTGACTGCTGAATGGTGACGAGCAGAGCCACTAAAACTAATCCAAAACAGGAAGACAGTTTGGTGGCTGCATGAGATAAACAAACATAAAACGAATAGCAATTATGAAACATGATGTATGACTTCTATTATTTTATCGAGCATGAAATTATAATGATGGCTTCAAGAATAATCAGAAGTTTGATTAAAATGGAAATGAAGAACTGGAATGAAAAAGAGATTTAAAAAAAGGGGGGGGGGGGGTGGTAGCAATAGAATGACCGAAAAAAAGACACTCCAAAGCTCTGCATGTTACAACTAGCCAGTTCGTATTACAATTTGCGCATGTGCAGATAAAGGTCATTTGTACCGAGTATACGATTTCATAGTGTGCGCACTACGATGCGCACACATTACGATTTCACTTGTAAAACAAGTAGCGCGTCCACCAAAACAGATGCGCGTGCGGGGACAAATTGGTGCCTATTTAAGGGTCATTTGTACCACGTACTGGCTTATTCACTATGGCACAGACCGAGGTTAAACACAAGGGAAACTTATTAGTTTAGACGTGAATGCGCACTCTGTTATCGAGTCTATTATAACTTTAATGTTCTAGTGCACATCATTGCCCAGTGGCGGATCTACGGGGGGGGGGGGGAGGGTTTAGGGGGTTTAAACCCCCCCCCCCCTTGGGCTGCCAAGTAAACATTTAATGTGCATAGGAAAAAAAAAAAAAAAGAGAAAAAATAGAGCATGCAAGTATGCTTAAAACCGCAAGCTGGCAACCCTAAAAATGAAAAATCTCCCTACTGTGGGAGGGGGTATCCCCCCTCCCACACCCTCCCCCCTCGCACGCTTCGCTCGCTCGGGCTCGGTCGCTACGCTCCCTCGCAATACCCAGCTCAGCCCCTCAAACCCCCCCCGTTGGAAAAAAGCTAGATCCGCCCCTGTTGCCATTCAGCCAACAATAGGAATATCTACTTTGAATTATCCAATTGTGCGTGTGTTAGTTTATAAGATATAAAACGTGTAGTAAAAGACCTTCGTGTGAAAACGAGGTGTTATAAAAGACCTGGGGAGCGTTTCATGAAGAGTCTTGTCAGTGATTTTCACTGACAAATTTGCTCTTAGCCAATCAGATGCATGGATTTCAGTAGCTTATAACAGTTGTCAGTGAAAATCACTGACAAGGCTCTTCATGAAACGCTCCCCTGCATGTTTACTAATTTTACGCATACTTCTTTCTCTAGCTTGACAACCCAACAGCTTGCCAGAGGCTTGCCCTACAGTACATAGCAACAACTAATTTATGCAAAATGGATTCCATCCATAGAGATGCCATTATGCATAGCAGGTGCACTAAATAGCTGGTAACTAAGGATTTTGGAGAGAAACATCCATAACTTGAAATACATAAGTAAACAGGTTTATTGAAGATAAGAGGGATAAACTGATGAAGCTCGTGCATGAACGGTGGATGCCGCCGCTCTCTTAGTTTCTATATAACGATACTATGTTAGTTCGTAGTTATGTTTTGCACTAATAGTACATACCATACCATAGTTTCATCCAAGAGATTAATTATTGCGTCAATGACAATAGACCTGTTCACAAATATATTCAAATTTTATGCATATACTTTTAACACAAAGGTTGTTCTTGACAACCTGAAAGCTTGTCAGAGGCTTGTCAGACATAGCAACAAGTAATGTATGCAAGCTGGATTCCAAGTATTATAGTTCATTCATTAATAGCAGGTTAATGGAATAGCTACCTCGTTACTAGTTCCCCTAGTAATGTATGCAAGCTGGATTCCAAGTATTATAGTTCATTCATTAATAGCAGGTTAATGGAATAGCTACCTCGTTACTAGTTCCCCAAGAAAGGAACATCCATGAATTTGAATAACTTTGTGAACACTGAACAGGTATTGAATTATTTCACATCGTTTTTCGTCCCCCGCCCAAAAGTAAACATTACACAAATGTCAGATATCTTAAACCAATATCGTCATCGATAAACTACTTTTAAGAATGGAAGTAAATCTCTTGCTGAAATACTCACTTCCATTTCCTTCAGACAATACCACAGACTTCATTCCACCGTAGAAGTTGTCATGGTTCAATGCAACGGCACCACTAAAAGAGACACGAAACATATTCAACAATAACTATATCATGGTTTTTGAAATTGACAATTATGCTTGTTAAATCAGAATTGTTTTTTTTATGTAAGAGTGGAACAAATAAACTTCAAACTTCAAACTTCAAACAAATTATAAATGAAAAATTACGGTGATGTTGCTTTTATACAAGTCTTTTGATTAAAAAAAAAAAGATTTAAAACAATTATATCCACTGAAAAATTACCCTACCATGAAGAACTTAGAGTCAAACACAGTAACTGCAAGGGCAACAGATCCCCGGAAAAATACGCTTCATGGAAAATACACCCCCCCCCCCCCCCGACAAAAAACTCCCAATATACTACCTCTTAGTTCAACTTACCCCTTGGACCACTACCCCTTAAAGAGTTACCCCAGTTACCCTAGGCCAGTTTTCCTATCAGGAGATAGTTTCCCAGAGGTAGTTTTCAGGGAGTAGTTGTTCAAGGAGGCGGTAGATTTCTGGGAAAATAGTCCGAGAGTTGTCCTGGGATCATACTGGTTGCATGTGCAACACAGTGTGATTCGCAATGACCAATGATGCGATGGATTCATGGTGTGGACGGACCACCGTGTGGCCTTTTAAATATTTTACAATACGAAAAAGCTGTCATGGACTTGACAGCCGGGGTACTGAGGGTGCTTATTTTGCTGTCAGGGGTAAAAAGGCACCCCATAAATGTGATTACATTTCTTTTCCCTAATTGATTTCATCTTTTTCTTGTCAAAAGATTTTCGAACTTGTGGGCAAAACTTTCTACCCTCAGCACCTTCAGTGAAAACATCACTCTCAGATTCCTGAACGCTTCATGTATTTCACGATACTCACACGAACTCAACTTCCCCTGTCCCAGCGGCTGGAGGACGCCACGTAAACGTTAGCCCAGTCTTGCCATTGGGATTGGTGTGGGTGACACTGTCAGCAGCATTGGTGCATTCGCGCAACTGCGCACCAGTAGGGAGAGGGCTCTGGAAAGTCCCCACAGGAACGCCGGTGTCGGTACGACGAGCTTGCAGGAAGAACCCGTTGACCATTCCACCATCGGCCTCCGAAATCGTCACTGGTAATTAAGAGAATATAATGAGAAAATGAAGTAGGATTACATCATAGTGACCTTGTAAAATGGTAACGTTTAAAGCTCACTACAAAAGTTTGAGAAAAGAATCTTTTGATTTGAAAGATTAAACATTAAATTTTTTTAGAGGTTTTAGCATTTTGTGCGTCTAATAAAAGTGCGTTGTGAAAACTCTAAACAGATCCAAAGTGAGCAAAATCCAAATGTCAATTTCGAATGAGAAGTCAAATTATCGAGTCATACCTGTCATAGAGTTAAGAATGCTGGATATCAAACAATGACTCCCTTCGGTATGGAGAGGGTTGAGTAAAACGCATGTGACACTTCTCGTAATGGGGAATCGGATCCTTCAGTGTGAGATAGCTCATTTTTCGGACAAGAACTGAATGTCGTATCAAAAGGAGCCACTTTTATGTGAGATAAAAATTGTGCTATATTACAGGAAATAGATAATTATGTTAGGACGTAAAGGTCATATTGGCTTTGACCACTTGATCCTCATCCCCCTTTATTGGTGTGTGGATGGGTTGCGGGCCAACGTGTGTGGAGTGTATGTGCGGGTGTATGTGGGAGTTTTGTGTGTGTATATCTCACTCAAGATCAAAATTACCGTCACATTCCCCTTATAAGCACTGCTTCCACAACTCATATTCCGATATTGAACTGTAAAATATATTTATTCCATTTATTACTTTGACATTGAGCGTTGAAAGAATACTCGCCCTTCCGAACTCACAAAAAATAGTTCTTAGATCGCCGTAGACTTTACTGAAAATTAGTCGTTAGTAGTTATCATAATTTAGATCTCTTTGCATTGTACAGTATAATTATGAATCTATAAACGCAAGATTGCAATAAACCCTTTACACATTTTGTTTTTAGGACGAATAATTAGACCCCACCTTCACCGGTTCAAAATCAAAGGGTGCTTAACGAGAGAGTTTATAGCGATGCTCAGTGCTTTCAAACTTTTTTTCTTTTTCTGGTGGACATTGCGCCCGAATATTTGCTATGAAAATGATGGCCTTTATTTGAACAAGGATATCTTTCAAAGGTTATTCTTGTTCAATACGATGACTATGAAGTATGACTACGCAAGTTTTTTTATAATAAAATAAAAGGGTCAAACACTAGGCCTACTTAACTGTATGTTTTGGATACATGTATGAGGATTGATCCCAAAACCTTTTCGACTTTAGAAGCCATCATTTTCAATAAATAAGCCGTGAAAGTTGGCGCCTAGACCATGTAGACTGATTCCGCACCTAGAAAACCCTTTTCCAGACTCCGACACAGGCTACAGGTCTGAATCTTTTTATATCGCGTTATCATCGAAGATGTAGTTTCTTCTTTTTTTTTCCATGTTGTATAAATCTTTTTATTCTTACAGAAATTACAGGGCAGGTAAAGGAATTGTAATTTCTGCTTTGATTTTGTCTTACCACGCCTTGATTCGTGTTCAATTCTGATTAATCCGTGAACAGTAAAGTTCTTTAAGTGCTTTACTACGTTCCTTGTAACTATGGACATCTGTTGTATAAATATGGTTTTAAAGAGGTTTTCATGTACATTGAAATTGATGGACGAAAACCTCTCACAATAATAAAGGAGTTCTGGTTTCAAAACCATTTATTGGACATGCTTACACAAATGAGATGGCGGCCAAAAGGGGCGAAGGTCGTCCAACAATAAATATAATATATCCCGCCTCAAGATGGCAGTAAACACAATGGAGCATATTAATCTTTTAGAATCATTTTTGCCCGTTTTTCTGTTTCCCTTAATTGACCACCTTCCTGGGTCCCGTGTACAACATGGGAGAGTTGTCCCAATGTACTAGACTTTAGATCTAGATTCGGGTTTAAATATTAGCAAAATTTGAGATTTACAAATATTTACTGATCTCATTTTTAAAACAACTAACTTTCTTATAATTTGTCCAATGAGATCAGTAAATCTTTGCAAATCTCAAAGGCACGTATTCTGCTAATATCTAAACCCGACCCTGGATCTAAAGTCGAATTTAACAATTGAAGTTAGACCGAGGTCTAAGTTTTTACTTTTGATAAGCATGAATTTAGACAAAACGTCGGGTTTAACTGAATTGATAGAACATGTAGAATACCAACCAAAGTGATATATTGGTGACGACAGTGAAGTATATTGGGACAATTCTCCCATTTTGTACACTAAAATATCATGAACTTGCATTCTTCTATTAACATGATAAAGTAATGTTGCCCTCTGAGCTATTATGGATATTATAGATTGCAATACAAGTCTCCAAAACTAAATTCCCAGGAGTCCCAATCGACAATAGATTATCCTGGAAATCCGTATTGACAACATATGTAAAACCGTCTCTCAAAACATCGGAGTTATTAACAAACTAAAATATTTCCCTCCTTCTCCAAATTTACTCACATTGTATCATACTTTGATATTATCATATATAAATTATAGTATATATTGGCATGGGGTTGTGCAGTACAAACACAATTGAACAGAATACTTCTACAAAAAAAAAAGTACTAAGAATTATTTTCATGCAAATCACAGATCTCAGACGGATATTTTATTTTTTGAAAATAACATCCTCAAGGTGAAGGACATTCATGTACTGGAACTCTTGAGATAAAGAAATAAAAGAATCCCCTAGTCTTAACCATTTTAAACGCAAATTCAAAAGATATCTGCTCAACCTAAACCCCCTGCAATCAGGTCAAGCCTAAAATTAAAAATTAAAACAACAAAACATTCACCCTTTTCAAGGGGACGGGCTGACGCCTTTTGGCCGAATATTAACTTTTCCATTAATTTTTATTTTCCTTCTTTTTAAAAACTTTTCATCGTGAAATTGTACAGAAAATACATACAGAATTGACAAAATTATCCGAGAACCTCGCTGTCCAAACATGTGGATATTCTGGCACCTCGCTGCCCAAAAATGCAGTGGTGGTTGCCCGAATATCGGAACTTTGAAAATCCTCGGGGGGGGGGGGGCTGCAGTCCATTCCGAAGGGTGAATCCTTTTGCCCGATTATTAACTTTCTAGGTTTTTTTTGAGAGAGCGAGCGAGCAAAAAATTTGGCCAGTCTCCCTTCTTTTATTTTCCTTCCCTTTCCTTCCTTCTTTTCATTGTTTTTCCCCTTTCCTTTCCCTGTTCATTTATTCTTTTTTCTTCTCCTTCTTCTTTTCTCCTTTTCCTTTTCTCTTTCCTCTTCCTCTCCTTTTTTTTGCCGACAGTGGCGCATTTGCCGAGAGCAATTTTGAGTGTGTGTGTGTGGGGGGGGGGGGGATGTGACACCCCCCCCCCCCCCCACTAGCGACGCCCCTGTATGTGTTGTAATAATTCGTTTAGCTGTTTGGTGCTTCTATGCTCCATTTAGCCGCCGATTGTTGCAGCGGTATAATAGGCTCCCTGCAGTAGCAGTAACTTTTTCTTGCACATGAAATTTACTGATAATGTCTTGTCGACAACTGTCGACATCTGTCATAAAAATTTGACACGCCATTCGACAAAAAAATTTGACAGCACTATTTTGATTCGATTCGTCAGGTTAAATACATGACATGTATAACCAGATAACAGTGAAAGGTAATCTACCTAGACAGAATAACCCATGAAAGCTGAATTCCAATGGGGTCCCAATAATATCTTTAGTTATTGATAAATCATAGATATTTCATTTTAGACAATTTAAAGAAACAGATCAGTGAAAGTTTGAGCAGAATCCGATAAGAAATAAGAAATTTATGAATTTTTGAAGTTGTAAGCAATCATACACAAATTGGCAACTCCGTGACGTATCTTGCGAGCTCCTCTCCCATTCGCCCTGTACCCCCCAAAACATTAATTTCAATTTTCTCTAAAGAAAATATTCAATCATACATGCACCTTAGATATAATCATTGCTCATATGTTTTTACACAAAACCTGTATGAAACAAATCTATTCCTTCATCAAAAACTATAAACTTAAAATTTATGAGATTTTCTGTACTGAGCAAATGGGAGAGGAACTCGCAAAGATACGTCACGGAGTTGCCAATTTGTGTTTGATTGATTACAACTTCAAAAATAATTTTCTCATTTCTTCTCGGATTTTGCTCAAACTTTCATCGATCTGTTTCTCTAATTTTTCTTCTGTTATTCAAGTAAACTTAATACCATGGTGGAACAACACCAAGATTCTTATACCTTCCAAATCTTCCCCGGGGATGTATTCATCGACTTCGAAAGTGAAGCTGTACGGGTTGTCAGCGGACGGAAGCGGCTCCACAATCGATCCATTGGTCGTGTGGATGGGCTGAGCTCCAGCACAAGCCTGAGGGACTGGAGCCCCGGTTCCATAAGCGTCGATCACGGCGAACGACGTCACGAAGACTGCGAATACCACCAGAAGATATCTCGATACGCGTGTCGACTTCATTTTCCTCTCTTGTCTGTTCAGTTTAGACCCGAATTCCTGAACACTCAATGTCTTCAAAGCTAGATAGACACCCGCTGAGATGGTGAATTGACACTGCATATGAAGCCAGTTGAACTTTGATTGTATTCGCGAGTTAAGTTCGTTTCCTTCGATCAAAGAGTTTATGTTCAGGGGGCGCAGGGGACGTGCTTATAACCCCTTACTTTTCTGCCTACTACAGTGACCTAGCATGAACTCCTAAGCTTTACCCCCTCTCCCTCCATCTCTATAGTATTAGTAATGCCAATTATCACAAACATGTGTAGTGCACTGGTGGATCACCTCCCACCCCCCCCCCTCTTTTTTTCTTCAAAATCTCGCATCCGCCACCGCTGATTGGTAAATATGGTGAGATATCAATTTTGATAATTACCCACTTAAAATGAGATCACTATCTCGTGCTTACACTAAACTCATTTTATGAAAGGTGAACAGTGCATGAGTTTGTTCGTCGACGATTGTGTTTGTACATGTACTAAAACGAATCTCTGGTATCAGTAATACAATTCAATCATTTTGAGACAAAATGGTTCAAATTAATTCCCAATATATTGTTTATCACATAGGAGATGGTTCGCCTTTAGCCCAGCAAAATACAAACATCCCAACAAAATCTTGCTGGAAATCATATTCACTGGAGACCACATGTTATGCTCCTGTGTCGGAACGACTAGCTCATTCCCCATTACTCAGCTAATATTTATATTTTCTACCCAAAACTTTTGTCATAGATATCATTTTTATTTTCAGTGTTTTACATTTAGTATAAGTCAAGTTTGATTTTGTGAGAACTTATTTTTGGGTCATTATCAGAACCCAAGGCTGATATGTATAGAATGATGTTAGGAGTGCAAATGGGGGGGGGGGGGGGGGGAGAATAAGTAACCCTCTTTATTTTTCTACGACTGAAAGACACAGTATCTAATAAAACCTCAGATCTTTTGCCCTCAGATAAGGATAAAAGCAAATAAGGAGAGGTCAGTTTGATATTTTTTAATGTCGCTGCTGCAAGTTGTATCATAGTCAAGTTTAGAGGCGCATTATCCAACTTTTTTGACTGGCTATTGAATTTAGGGTAATTACCTACCTCCCCCCCCCCCCCCCCCCCCCCCCCTCCGTAGGCCTAGCCAGGAAGGCACAAATGGGCAGTGTCCTCAGTTAAAGAGGCTCATCTACACAGCATAGGCGTCGAGACCTTAACCTGTCCCTAGCCCTACCTCAGGTGTTTGGAGATCAGCAGAGGCAAATCTGAGACTTTTTGGAGGAAATTCTGTCGCTCTGCCATTTGTGACCATAATTGTGTAATTACGTAGTCTATAAAAATAAAAAAAGAACACGATGGGCGTCACGATCATGTTGTTGAGCTTAACCTACTTGTGCGAGCTTTGATAAATGTCTGGTTGAAAACTGATTTTCTTTTTCTCTCTCTCTTTCAAGCTGTATTATGTTTCAGTGCTTTTAACTGAAATATGATATTTTCTACCTTTGTTCAGTTAAACAGCTCATTCTACGCTAGCCTCTTCCTCGTCTTACTATCCTCAAAGAGAAGCCACAATATTTTTCCTTTTCTGACATCTGGTTTGACATCTGGTTTTATTTTATATTGAAAGCGAAAATTGCAGCGAAAGACAATGATAACATTTCCTTTTCCGGCTTTGACATTGTCTTGCAAAACGTGTAGTACCATGTTTGATTACACATACGTATCGGGGGGGGGGGGGGGGGGGGGCAAAACAATACCGGCCCAAATGTGAGTAGAAACAAGCATGAAAAACTTTTTTTTAAGGACTAAAATTGTAATAATCCGAGGGGATAGATACACGATCTCTATACCACATAGCATGGTACCTGCGGCTCTATTCGAGAGGTTGATGAACCTGCAAAGCGGCGAAAACCTCCACTGGGCTCCCATTCACTCCCTACACGAGGTGTGTGCACATAAAAAAAGCACATGAGATGAATTTCTTTTAAAAAAAATGAATGGTAGATATCGATGATCTAATAGCCAACATATCGTCAATGCATCCTGTTTCCCAGTTGCACCAAGGCCACCCGTACTTTGAACAATGGTTTTAGAAGATACGAACTAGTCGGGTATATGCTTGAAGTGATATTGTCCTTTTTTTTTTTTTTTTTTTTTTGGGGGGGGGGGGGTCTTTTTTTCGGTCCTCAAGTTCAAACAGGAGGGGGGGGGGGTGGAGTGCACTGGCGTCACTTTATGTTCGAACGCACTGCTTTGTAGTTTGTACCCATGATCTAGTGTAACCATGGTAACGTATGTTGAATGGTGATGAGCAGAGCCACTATAATCCAAAGCCAGAAGACAGTTTGACACCTGAAAAAAAAAATAAAAAAAATATAGAACATAGAGTATTAAGATAAAATATCAGGCTGTAAAGAAAAATGAAGAAGAAGAAGAAGAAGGAGGAGGAGAAGAAGAAGGAGGAGGAGGAGGAGACGACGACGACGACGACGACGACGAAGAAGAAGAAGAAGAAGAAGAAGAAGAAGACGAAGAAGAAGAAGAAGAAGAAGAAGAAGAAGAAGAAGAAAAAGAAGAAGAAGAAAAGGGAGAAGAAGAAGAAGGAGGAGGAGAAGAAGAAGAAGAAGAAGAAGAAAAAGAAGAAGAAGAAGAAGAAGAAGAAAAAGAAGAAGAAGAAGAAGAAGAAGAAGAAGAAGAAGATGTAGAACAATACGACTTAGAAAACAGGTTTTGATTATTTCAGAAGAAAGAATAAGATAAAGAAATGATAATGCTAAGATGAAAGAGGTACTGGTATATATCTTGAATAGGAATGTGCAGTCATGAATAATTATATCTACAATGCACTGCAAAGCAGTAAATAAAACACACACAAAAAAAAAACAAAAAAAAAAAAAAAAAAAAAAAAAAAAAAAACCCATCACAAATCATTACCAGTAACACTCAGTTTTATCCTAAAGCATCAATCAGTATGATACTCGGCTTCTGAAGTACAATCAGTATGATACCCGCTTACTGATTTACAGATATCCCGGTTTGTATACCAAAATAGTATGTCTCATGACTGTCACCTGATCTGAGGGCAGAGTTTATTGCTAATGGTAACGAATAGGGCTCACATATTAAGTAATTCTGGTCCTCATGCATTCGCTCACGTGATAAATCGACAGTAATCAAAAAATCATATTTTGAAAATGTTCTGGTGAAATTCGTTATAATGTTCAGAGTAGGGACAAAATATAAAAATTTCCCGGCGATAACAAAAGTTATGAAGACTGAAACGCGGCTAAACATAACTCTCGTTGAACTCGCAGGCTGAAATAGGGGAAATACACTGAGATAATATAAACCCTCTAAAAGAACACAAAAACAAGCTCACTTCAGCCGAGGGGTAAGTGCCCAAATAAAGTACCTAATTTTGTAGTATCATCAGTATTGTAGCTACTCTGTGAATTAAAACGTTTTTTGTAGAGAGATCATTTAAATATGAATTTTTGATGAGCTTCAATTTAACACGTGTTTCTATATGGGCGCCCGAATTACTCGTGTGTGCCCTATATAGAAGCCGAGCATAGCGTTGCTAGGAAAGTGTCGGCTGCTAGCGGAGCTTTGCAGATGTTCTGAAATGACTTTCTTACAGGACAAAACATCATGAAACATCATTTTATGAAATTTCAAATATTTCAATTTTTATGGCTGTGATATTAATAAAGATAGGTTACATTAATGATGATTTTACATGTTCCATAAGGAGTCAAACCATGTTTTACATTATTGAAGCAAAAAATTGAAATATATGATGTTTTATATAATAAAGTACATAAGGAGAGGTGAGTGTTTGACATCATCGGTTCACTCATTTGCATACCGCCCATGTTATGCATATCACTGTTTCAAGATATAATGCAAAACTTCAAAATGCCGTAACTTTCTTATTTTACATCCGATTTCAGTGAAAATTTCACTGTCATGCTGGCTTAATTTTACTCTATTTGTTCAAATCAACTTGATATTAGTGTGGACTTGGCCTTTAACCACAACGCAATGCAGAGTTAATCAATCATTAATCTAGCTATTCCCCGTGCCTGATCTCCATGTCTCCCCTCTCGTTTTGTACCGTTGGTAAAGTACTGGATGGACGGAATAATTTAATAGGCCTACAAAAAGTTATGTTTTGTGGTTGACTCTTTTTAACATGACACTGCCAATGAATGATCCTCCATTTGTACGTCTCCCTTTCCCCATCCCCCTCCATTTTTCTCTCTTTCTCCCTCTCTCTCCCTTTCTCTCTCATTTTCTCTTGTCATTGTGATCTTAGACTGAAATCATCTCAAATGTTGCTTCTCACTATTTCCGATAAAGCCAGTGCGTTATAAAAGATCTATAACAGTTTTACAACAGTTAATTATAAGCATATGTTGCACGTGTTTCATGGGACCGATTCTACTCAACTGTAAGAGATATCGGAAGAGGGGAGCGTTTCATCAAGCGTTTTGTCAGTGATTTTCACCGACAACTGTTATAAGCTACTGAAATCCTTGCATCTGATTGGCTGAGAGCAAATTTGTCAGTAAAAATCACTGACAAAACGCTTGATGAAATGCTCCCGAGGTCTTTGAAAAGAGGAAATCAGAGAAAGAGAAACCTCTAGAGTGTGAAAGAGAGCGAGAGAGAGAGAGAGAGAGAGAGAGAGAGAGAAAGAAAAAAATGTTTCCTCCACAATACAGCTAGCATTTCTTTACTTTCCAATTACAACGTAAATTTCATTTTATTTTTAAAACCGAATTTACGTGCCAGATTTCATTCTTAATGGTTTTTCTATGCTCATAATGATTTTTTGTAAACTGAAAGTCTTTGTAAATTATTTGCTGTTATTGTGGAAATAAATGAAATGAAAAAGAAAAAGAAACAAAATTAAACAAAACGATTTCCTTTTCATACGTTTTATTACAAATATCATGAATCTTTCATCAAAACTTAGATTACTGCCAATAATTTAACATACCTTCATCAGATAAATTTATAAGATAATTTTAAAACGAACTTAAAAACATTCCCGAATGAGTCGATTTTTAGACCCATGGTCCTGGGTGACCCGTTTTGACACACTCGTGTATACATATGCCAATATCATAAAAACAAACTACTGTAATTTTTCCCTGTGATGCTTGATCATTCTCAAGGGCTGAATATCTCTGTGTTAAACTGGGTGAAAATGAACACCAAAATATGGAAATATTAACCTTTGTTTTTATTACGCACCACAATAAAGGCTCATTTTCAATGTTTTGATAATGGAGACTACATGTAGTTGGATCGTCTTCAAATGATGTAAAAATAAATCACTCTTCTTGACGTGGGCGGAACGAGGATGGGACGAAATCGGCCACCCCTACACTTGGAAAAAGTAAGAAAAATTTGCACTAATCCTACGCTTCCGAGGATTCACAGTCTTTCATAATTTTAAGACATTTCGACCCCACCCCCATCTGACATTCCTGGATACACCTCTAGAGGTGATAACTCTTCTTCTCCATATCATGTATCTTTTCTCTTAAAGTACTATTATTTAACTTTAGAGTGATTAACTTTGTGAAAAATTCAAAAATCAGCTCAAATGCCAGTGAATTGTGTGCAGTCCTCTAACTACATATATAATTAAGGATATGTGAAAGTATGAGAGAAAATGGAACCCGTTTTACTATCCTAAAAAAGAGAGAGAGAAAAAAAGCGATCGATCACTATAGCGCAAGTCGCTCGGCTTCTGCGCTGCGGTGCAGCGCGCTGCAGTCACAAAAACCAAGCACCAGCGCTTGGCGATTTCAGAGCGGGTTTCCAATCCGTGAAGAAATAGGGATTCGTTCATTGTACGGTATTCTATGATAGAGCTCTAAGTGTTCTTTAGGGTTCGGTGGTACTCTATCCCGACATCAATGTTAAGTCGTAAATAACCTGATATATAAATGACCGATCAGCTTATAAAACTCAGGCGATTCCTGTCTGACCTAAAGGTTTGCAATTATGATTACAGCATTAGCTGGAACAGTGTTGTTTTTTTTTCAATCCTGGGCAAAGTTAATCATTCCCTTTAAAAACAACACACATACTGATAAATCAGTCCACTATTTCATATCTTATTGAAATTTAAACACTTGCAATAGTTCATGAAATGATTTCATTAAAAATGGCATATTTTTTCTGCCTTCGTTATCTCCTCAAATAAGAAAATAATGCACACATTTCAAGTTCCAGGCAGGACAATATATTACTATAATCTATATTTGAGCGTTTCGTGCGAAGTAAAGAACGGCGCACACGCAGCGTCATCTCGATTGCGTCAGTACCTGCGTTAATCGAGACTGCGAAGGCAATCAACCCACATATCAGGTATTAAAAGTATTGTGTGCACTGTTCATTTTGCAATCACTTTCCAAACGATATCCGATATCGTTCTTTCTTGACGTGCAAAAGGTCGTACCAGTCACTGGCGCGGTCCTAAAGTTAGCAAATGACGCCTCGTAGGAGTCGTACTTAACCCTTTCGAGACAAATGACCACATTTAACTTTTGATTCAGAGCCCTAAATATATACCAACAAGCATGATTACAAAAGGGCAAAAAATTTCTGCACACACCGTGTAAATTTTTGTTTCATGCCAGGAACTTTAAAAAGGAGAATAAGCTTTAAAATCCTTAAATTGGCAAAAAGTTGAGAGGTTCAAAATCAGTGGGATTTTTTTTTGGGGGGGGCAGGGGGGGGGGGGGTCAAAAATGGCAATTTTTCAACTTTTTGACAAAGTTCCTAACTATGAATGTTGTTTTCAAAGACTTTACATTTTATAAAAACCATGTAGCATTAAAAGAAAAATATTTTTGTCGCCAATTTGAAGAAAAAAAGTGATCAATTTAGCCCTTAAATAATTCCTGTCCTGAAAGGGTTAAGGCCCGTTGCACAAGGGGCTTCATTTTACTGACGTATAAGACAGCGTCAGCGACTGGAGCGGTCTTTGACGCGACGTGTGAGAATGACAACGTACAATACAAGGGATTGCAAAACAAACGGTGCAAACAGTGCCCTGAATTATTGGCGTATGCGCTAATTCTTAGGTTCGATTAGCGCAGGTAATGACGTAATCGAAATGATGCAGCATCGTGAACAACGGGGCAAAATGCAGCACATCTTCCTCCTATAAAAACAGTATGCAATCGTTCTAATCGTCCCGTTGTCTATGCTTTTGATAGATGTCTTCTAGAACCATGGTCCTGTTTCTTAGCATCGTCTTCCATGCCAGCGTCGCTTCGTCCTCCAGATGGTGGAATTCTTCTTTCACGGCTTCGAACCTCAGATGGCGGGTCGGAGAATCTATTACCGAACGAATAAAAGAAAAACAATGGGATTTATTTTTAATCTAAGCCATTATGAGATGCTAATCATAACGAATAATGTCCACTTATCAATTTCAATGAACTAAATAAATAATGGAAAGTCCAAATTTTCCAAACGCAAGCTCGATCCTTCGTTCATGAAGCTGTGTCAAGGGAGTTCACCTCAGTGTATTCATCGGTCGATCAGTCAGTTTCATAACTTTTTTTATTACAGTAGTTAAAAAGTGATGCTTTACTACAACTATGAAGTAATATGAATGAATTGCAGGGCAATTGATCTATGTTCTGACATTTCTACATTTTATCTGTAAGGAATATTTAATTCGTAAAAAGACTTACCCTAGGGCCTAGAGGGTATTCAGGGTAACATGTGGCTTCCGAAATTTGGTCCGAAGTTGTATACCATTTCTAGTCATCTTTGAAATTTGAAAACCTTTCACGAGCAATCTTTTTCATCGGAAATTACCACTATGATAATTATTCACATATAGGAATAAAAAAAGAGAGAAAGCTTACAATTTTTCACCATCCACAACAGAATCCCCTCTCTAAATGTTCTTACCTGAGGCGTGTTGAATCTCGCTTGATTTGATTTCAGTCCAGAAGACATCATGATCTTGTGCTACTGTACCGCTGTAAGAGAATAATTTTTGTAGACGCAAATATAATTATAGAAATTACATGGATTGCGATAAAATGATTAAAAACAGGAACATCAGGCGCCCCTTCTGTAAAAAGGCGAGTTTGAATTAACGCAAGTCCAAAATACGCGATCCTGATTGGATGAAAATAAAATTTAAAGTTTAACTAGTTTAATATCTTGAATTGCCCCAATAATTCTATCAATAATAACAACAGAAGAAAGGAGAACAAGAATACATTTAGTGAATGAATGAAAGTAACTAAGAAAAATGAGAAGTGAGGAGTGAGGAGGAGGGCAGGAGAAGGAAGGAATAAAAGGAACAAGAAGAGAGGAAGATGAGTGAGTAAAAACAGGGTTAGAGAATGAAGAGTTTATATCGATGAATCAGAAAAGGCAGTAAACATGGTAAAAGAAAAAAGGGTGAAACATTTGAAGAAAAAAAATGAAAGTAAAGTGTATAGAAGATAAATACGAAGAGGGTGAAATTAGAAGCAAAAGTCATAAATCAGCAATAAGGGTATGAATAATTACATATAGAGAGCAAATAAAGAAATAAATGCACTAGCCCTTGTCTGCACAATGCTTTCATTGTCGATTATATTAAAGGGAAACAACTGATCCTCGTTAAAAAACGTAAACAATAACTTTTAAAAAGAAAATGAAGATAACTCAGCACTCGGTGTTTGTTTGTTGGTGTTGTTTTTAGAATGATGATATCTTTGTCATCAGTCATCAGACTTTTTTTTTCAACAAAAAAAAAGACAGGCAAAAACATTTAAAAAGAAAGAAGAAAGAAGAAAAAATGTCTTATTCAGAGGCTTGTTCAATCGAGAAAAATAAGGAGGGAGGGGGAGATTTAAGTGTATTTGGTTGTGTACTTCTTAGGTTTCAAAAGGGAAGCACAGGCCTGCTGTGTCCCCTTTATCCTAATGTTAAAGGAGAATGAAACTTAACTAACATTATCTGATAATCATGTGGAAAATTGTCAGCCAGTTCAAAATATCTTGAAAATACTCCTATTTGCTTACTCAGTAAGGAGAACAATCTCTGTAAAGTTTGCAGATTCCATGCTAGATATTATCCCATGGGGGCTGCCATTTTGAAAAACTGTGATGTCATAGTAGTACATGTCCATTTATCTGTACACAATGGATGTGATGTTGCACAATGAAAAGCTATTGTAAAACTAAAGCCACCAATGCTAAATGGAAGCCATCTTATTACCCCCATTGTCTCGCACAGGTGATATCTTAGAGCAGTTGTAGATCCTTGTCACTTCTTTAAAGAATTTACAAACCTTTGTCTAACCAAGCAACAACTTGTGCGTGCCAAATCCTTTTTTAACAAAAGAAACAGCTGAACCATATATCTTGACACAAAAAAGGTTATATAACAGGGTAAAAGTATCTTCATTTGAATGTACATGACTACAAAAATGCTTTATTATGAGAAAATACAGTGTCATGCATTCCACAGGTGATCATGAGTGTCATTTTAGCTAGTGTAAAGATCAGTGGGTATCTCACAAAACGAACTGCTCTGACATATACTTTGTAAAGAAAATGGCAGCCCCCATAGGATAATGTCTAGCAAGGAAACTGTAACTTTTTGTGACACTGTTCTCCTTCTTAAATAATCAAATAGAAATTTCAAGATATTCGAATAGGGTGACAATTATCTACATGATTATAGGTTAATGTTTGTAACATTTCACTCCCCTTTAAATTCCTAATCCAGCAGCACTTACAAGAATACGATTGGTCCTACATCCTCCTTGGTGGACCACACGAACTGCATGCCGGGTAGCTTGGGGTCAGGGCTCGTGTGAGTGACGCTATCGTCATCAACCTTGCATCCAAGGAGCTGAGAGTTAGCCGGTAGGGACGAGAAGCTTCCAACGGGTTCCTCGCCTCCTCCTACCCGCCGGGCCTGGATGAGGAATCCTCCGTATGTTTGACTCCCTTCGATAGTAACTGTAGAGTGGAGATTCAAAATTTTAAAAGTAATTTTCGGGAAAGGATATCATCACATGAGCATCTATAGTCATGGAGGAAAGGGGGGCGCATGTAAATTATTCAAGTCATGTAATGTATGTTTATGCAGGGCTCGACATAAAAGGTATCTGATACACAGTGATCCCTAAAATTTCACTCCGGACCCCCACATTTTCTAAATGTTATTATGGCACTGCATGTAGCACACAGACAAGAAAGCGTCACTTTAGACCCCCAGCAACTTAAATGTGTTTTTAGCCTCAATTGCTTTGGTTTACGTCTTGGCTTATGAAACAGGGATTTCAACTTGTTTAACGAACGTAGTCAGAATGTAGAACTTATAATGTGCTAGAGAAAATCACTGTATAATGATAATCATGATTCATTAATTACTTGCAGCCAAACTTATCTCATAACTGTACAGCAGCCTACCAATTGTCCAGCCATTTAATGTGGGCACAATAAATTGATTCTACCTCTTACGTATTTTTCTCTTGTCTTTTTTTTTAAAGATACTTTTATTATATCAAAGTGGTACCACCCCCCCCCCCCCCCCCCCACCACCACCACCACCACCACCATTCTGCGCCACTGTTATCATTCGTATAACAATCATTTGGAACAGTTGAGTGAAAATGTAACCGCGAGGCTTGATTTTCATAGAATTAGAATCACCTGTGAATGACAGACTCGATCCACTCGGCATGTACAATGAGCAATAATACAATGAAGTACATGTACATATTCTGTTGATCGGATGAATCTATATAATAATAGCGGGAGCTTTTTCGGCGGTTCAGCGCCGTAAACTTTTTTGCCGCCTCTCCTCGGAACGCGCCCTTTGGGGGAACAGGTAGCCGAGGTGCCGAGGCAGTGCAACGCCGGGTTCGTATTTCGCGAAAGCCCGCCGTTTGGTTGCAAAATATGATTTTTCATAACAAGCGCCATGGACAAAGACAACCTGGATGGCTTGCAACCTGCTACGCCCACTGCCCGCCTGTACACGAACATACACGAACCGTCTAAAAATAGCAATATGGCCACGAGTGCTCGCAAATACCACCCATCCAGTACCCGTAATCCATGAGCATTCTGTAGCGTTATACCAGGCGTCCGTATTTCTTTCCCAGGAATCAGTTGGTTCTACAACGGGAGAAACACGAGATTTAAACCTCTGAATATTTAAATGATGATCTTGGACAGTTTTTCTTGCAATTCAGATCTTTCATAATACCAAAAGAAGGACACAAAAGAAGAAAAACAAGAAGGTTACAATGTCCGTTAAACAGAAGAGTCTTCACGGAAGAAATCGCCGAGCTTTGCAGCCACCAATCCAAGAAAAAAACCGTACCGTACATGATACATCAAGGACACAAATTACAGACTTCGCGGTATCCACCACAATGGTGCTTGCTCATGGTGGAGTTCCCTGGAGTTAGTAATCGATGAATATGAGTAAAAGACGAGTGACTACCAAGATTATGCCTGTAAATACTAACATCAATTAACCAAAAAAATGCTCTTAACCACTCAGGCCCAAGAAACCTTAGTTTTTATTTACTCACCCATGACATGACCCAAAATTAATGTCTTTAACTAAAGATCCTTCTTGCAATACAATAATTGTTTAATATTTGTTTGAAAAGAGTTTTGTTGCAAAAAAAAAAAAATTACCATTTACAATTAATTCTGAACTATGGCCACAGAGGTATAATTCAAAAAAAAAAAAAAATATCTTCAATGATACAGCACTTCTTACATAATTATGAAGCTGTAATTTGCAACTTATAGACAAAAGCACATATATACATTTCCCGTATTATTTCCCTTATAATTCAGCAGCTACCTTTAAAAACAAATATCTAGCATTCACCAAAATAGATCTATTGCATTTTGCAACAAAACTCTTCACATTTTTCAATCCACATAAGGGTTATTTTTGCCTTTCCAACTATTATGTCAAATAACAAGTCTAATTGTTGCAATCAAACTCATCCTAATTTCAATAGTGCCCGTGGATTTCCACGGGTTCCACTAATGATTATGTAATCTAAGAATACTCTGTAGTGTGCGCATGTGACTGTCTCCAGTCTACAGCTAAACTCAAACAAAGGGCCAACAGACAAGCGTGCAGAAACTGCATGCCCTTTGTGTATTCCGTCAACATACTATCTTAGTCGAAGATATAGGACTACTCTACATAATTTTGACAAAATGAAAGAGTCGTTACCTTATTTCTATTTTTCACATTATTTGCAAATTCGTGAGAAATTGAAAAATTGTCATAATGAACTATGAAAAAAGGATGTAATTACTGTAGGCTCATATACATACGGTGTATAATAAAAGGACGAGATTGTGTGGCATCTCAGCGAGTGCCATGGTAACCTATATGGAGTGTAATACCATGAGACCATGGATGAAGAAGTAATTCAAGAGTACCGATTTATGAGATTTTATTGCCTCATCAAGAAAAAGTTGAAAGTTGGTATATTTAACCCTACACATATTGGTATAAGTATTCATTTTCAGTGGCAGATTTAGAGAATGATGGGGGGGGGGCAACTGGACCCCATAACCCCCCCCCCCCCCCCCCCCCCCCACCGAGCGACTTTTGGTGGGCTGGCAATTTTTTGTTTCTTTTGTCGCCACCCCCCGTTGACAATCCTGCATTTGTGTGCTCCCCCCTCCCTTATACAAAATCCTGGATCCGCTCCTGCATTTTGTATACAAATTTAGGGAAATGAACAAATCGATCCATTCTCTACATTTTATGACAGGAAATAGGCCTATGCAATTACACGCTCATTATCATCATAACTTGTGCAAAGGCACAAAGAAAAAAAAAAGAAGAAAATGTTAGGAATTTAAGAAAGCAAAATACACAAAACAAATTATATAGTAAATCTATGTTTCTTTGGTGAGGTCGTGACATTAAAGCCTATAGTTGTTGGCCTGATCACTTATGCAAACTCTGCTTTCAAAAAGCGCCCTGCAGTTTAACAAATCATTCTAAATGGGTGGGGGGGGGGGGGCGGCGATAAAAAAAATTCGCCAGCCCTCCAAAATTCGCTCAGTGGGGGGGGGGGGGGGTATGAGGGTCCAGTTGCCCCCCATAAAAAGAGAAAAAAGGGTTTTTGTTCTAAAAGGGGTAGGGGGCACAAGAACAAAGGGGGTCACAATGCATACTTTTCTTCCAAAGGGAGGGGGGCACGGGTCGGATGTGCCCCCCCCTAAATTCGCCACTGATATGCCTACTCACCTACTGTACACTGACAAATTATCGGTTATAACTGGAGAACGCTGTGCATAAAAATGATACTACAGAGAGATCCTGACTCACCCGTAATTTTTTGACCGACTTTATACTCCTTAGAATCTACAGTGAATGAATATGGACTAGGTCCTTCGTGCGGCTTTATGACTTCCCCCTCTCCCGTGTGGTGTTGCGGGGCGGCAGCGGCACAGGCCTCCTTTGGCGCCCCGGTCGGGTAGGTGTAGACGGTCGAGCTGAAGTATGGCAGCAAGACCGTGGTGAGTAGCAGAACCAAACGTGAATTTCTGACCGGGAACGCCATTTTGGATACCAACTGTGACTGGGTCAGTTTGAAGTTACAGACAAAACATGACAATATCAATGGGTTGGGTCAGCTTGATAGCAAAATCATTATCTGTAGATTACTGATATACCGTAATCACGAGTGCAAAATGACCTTTGGACGCGCTCTGCTAGTTTAGTTGCATGTAATCACTCAAGATCGAATTAGCAACTGTGTAAACACTGTTACCTAAAAAAAAGGGGGGGGGGGTGGTTAGAAGAGTTTCATAAGGCTTTTATTAAAATTGTGTCGTCGACGTGCCCTAATTTCTTTCGATATACATGAATTAATTTTAAAAAATTATTGGAAATGCGTGGCCATTGATTTAATGCATTACCTTGATTTGGGAAACCTGGTCAAATACAGACCACTACTTGACAAGCTCTTTGCATTTTATGTAAACAATATTTTAATACTTTTTGAACAATATACATGTTTATTCCTTTTTGTAAGTTGTCGTGGTTTTAACCCTCACCCCCCCTCTCTCTCTCTGCCCCCTCTCCCTCTGCCCCTACCCCCCCCCCCCCCCCTCTCTCTCTCTCTCTCTCTCACTCACACTTTGCATGCATGGTTGGTGAATCAGCAGTGTCATCAATTCGTGCGATGATAAGTTTATCCAGGGCGCCCTCACTTTAAAAAAAATGACGTGCGTCTCGGATCCGGGATTTTGTAAAGGGGGTAGGGGGCACAATCCTGAAATATTACAAAATGAAGGGTGCATTCTCTGTTGCACATTGCTTAAGGTATACCACTTGGTATTCAAGGGGGAGAGGAGAACACTGGTCGGTAGTGCCCACCCCACCCCGACCCCCCCCCCCCCCCCCAGTCCTCGACTGGTCTGTCGATCTGTAGCCAGACATGTCTGAATTCCTGTACAAGTATAATTCTGTTTAGACATGCTTCTGACACGTCATGACTCGTGATATTTTCATCGAAAGTTTTCACTTTAATGACCTTTCTATTACCGGATCTGTACTGGGGAAAATGCATTCACTTCTGCCAAAGGAATTTCCAGACCTTATCTTCCATCTACATGTCTCTCTTGCTGGTAGTTCATACATTTATGTGTGTATGTGTGCTGTGCCAATGGGTTGGAATAATTATGACACTACGGTATTCCCAAGGGTGAATATTGGAATTGAATTGAATTGGAATTGAAATGGTTTATTAAAAAACAACAAAACATGCAGCCCGAAGGCTGATACTGCTTGTTTTACAAAAAAAATACACAGATAGTAAAATCAACATCTCAAATAAAAAGAGAATCATAATACAACGCAACATAACACAACATACTCTTAAAAAGATATAAAATTACATATTGGCATATACAGCGAGTCTATGCATCATGCGAATGTCCATAGCAATTGGGTTATTGATTCAATAAATCACAATCTCTGCAAAAATACAATTTATGACTAATAATTGATAATGAAAATTTGTACTTCCCCCAAATATATTTGTATATGAAATTGACAAATTTTGCTGAAAACAAATTAAATTCAGATATATAATGTGAATGTGTTCTACTATGGTGGTTCACTTTAAATGAAAATGGAAAATTAAAATGTACATGATCGTCTGATTTTTTTGAAATCTACGGAGTGAGTTGTTTTCTGGGTTCTTATGTGCCTTCCTTCCTCAACATGTTTTATCAGTCATATTTTACCTCTTTTTTTTTTTTATTTGAAGATCATGCAGTGTAGGGTGATTCACATTGGGAAAATTTTACATACTCGCGGTTTTCAAAATTCTGCCCTTTAAATTTCCATTAGACAATCATGGATCCGCCTTTGAAGTATGTTTAAAGATAAAGTTGAGTCTGATCAATTTTTGGTCATGCGATTACACTGTGAAAGAAACTGTCTCAAATCCACTGGGAAAGGTTGATCATGAATAGTTGTGAGGTTTTGGATGATCATCAAAAATTCAAAATAATAAGAAATTGACCTTATCTCGCTGAAAAGCACATGCACTGCACATGGGATTGCACATACATGTGACATGATTGTTTGGCCCCGAACGCTCCAGCTATTTCCTGCATATTTCGAATATGAGAGCATTCGGAAGAGCAATCTTTTTCAGGGAACATTTCTACTTTGATGTTTTCCAAACTGACATAAGAGGAATGAGAAAGCTCAGAATTAATTTTTCACCTTTTCCAGAACTCAATTTTGTCTTTAATTCATGCAGTTATATTATTCACAATCCTAAGTGCTCTTATCCAAAATGGAGTAATGTGTAAGTGAGATGTGAAGAGCAATTTAGATCCCACTCGTGACATAATATAACCTCTCGTATTTCCTTGTTTTTGTTGCTGTTTGTTTGTTTTTGTTTTTGTTTTCTTTTCATTATAGTTTAGTTAAGTTTATTACATATATTTTTAAGGAGGAGGGGGGGGGGTTCTCTATCAAATTTTTTTACGCCGTGGATTCAAGTGAACAGCTTTTTGGAATTTCATGAGATGAACATAATCACACTGTATCGATTTTCCCTTGGAGTTAGTTGATTTTCGCCAGTATATGAGAAGCCTTTAAGGGAAATTGGTATGCACAATCTGTAACAGCATGATGCAACAATTTTCTGCCATTGTCACGGTGAGTTGTGCTTTTTAGATTTGATAAATCATGTGTGGCGATCTCTCGTAATTCTAATCGAAACAAGGATGAATCCATTCGTTTCGAAACTGGGTTTTTTTTTATAAGGAGCACATTCTTGAATATTTATTCGAAAAGATAAAGAGTGTTGGAAAAGAGAGGGTGGGTAATAGAGGGAGATTAAGAGAGATACAGAGACAGAGAGGCGGGGAAAGATAAAGAGATATGTATGCATGATATAGGCGAAATAGATGCGTTTGTGATCGTTTGATTGCAATTGTAATTCCGTGTAAGCTAACGATATAAGAGACTTGCATTTTAAGAGGGTATTATTCCAGATTCAACTGATGGTTTAGCAAGGGTTTGTTCCATTTATTATTTATCTTTGCTGTGTTATGTTACTGCTATCTATAAACTAAGTAATAGCAGAAATACATGTATTGCTATGCGGTAAAGTCAATAACCTTTTCCCTCTTTTCATCGGAAATTCTATTGTTATTTTTGTATTATTCTCTTTTCATTTTTTTATTGTAGTCCTATTATTCTTTTATTGTGGTTTTTAATGCAAATTTGATGGAGCTTATCCTCTTTTGTTCTTCTTCTCGACATTTTCTTATTTGGTCATTTATTTTTAGCACTTATTTTCAAGGAATTGAATTATGACAATAAACCGAAAGAGGAAATTTTCTATTGTGTTATCTTTTTTACTATTCTTTCATTGCCCGGTAACGCACAAGACTTGTCAAGGAAATGAATCTCGTGAAATCCGGCTTCCAAATTACCCAAAAGGATTGGAGGGTATGTATTGACTGCATGGATAGACTGTTTTGCGGCTCTCTTTTTATATAATCGTCTCCTATTTCGAAATGTTGTACCGGTACCAGCTGTTAAAATCCAAAAACAATCAGGTTGTTATTAACGGGCTCCACTTGAAAATTAAAATTGTATCATTTCTTGGAAATTGAAAGAAATTTTGTAGCAAACATTTAGGAAATGACGTTATGTGATTCACCCATGTGACCTCTCACAAGCCCTGCATGTAATTTACATTTCAATTTTTGTATGAATGAATATTTTCATTTTGCAGTACGTACAAATCTACTAAAAAAAATGAATACTTTTGATTGTAGATAACTTAAAAGTTGGGACTCATATCAAACTAAATTTTGCATGCTGTAAAGTTGAAAATGTCATATCTAATTTGAGTCCGGGTTACTGCATGCTTTAGAATTTCCAATTAGATTTGTTTTGGTGACCAATCAAGGCCACAAAATGTGTATGTACCAGTGATTATTTCAGAACACAAAATACCACTGTGAGTCGCATGTAGCTGACATTCCAGAGCTCCATGGTAATCATTAATGACATTGCATAGCAGAAAAGGAAATGAAGGTACACAATGTATTGTTTTGTTCGGAATCAATTTGATTTGATTTTGATTTGATTCGATTTATTTATTTATCTTTATGATCCTTTTTTTCTTCAAACATATTTTACAAACTGAATTACAACATTAATACATTATCAAATAGAGTAATTGCATTGTATAATTAACGTAAATGAATCATAAAGAAGGATTGTCACATAAGCAAAGCTTGATGGAGTGACAATCCTATACAAAAAAATTGGAAATACTAAAGAAAGGGGGATATTAAAAAAAGAAAAGGAAAAGATGAAAAAAAGAAAGAAAAAAGACTTTTCGTTGTATTCAAAGTAATAGAAGTCAATTAAGGATGGGGATGAGATGAGATGTATGGAGGAAGAAAACATAAATAGAAGAGGATGGTAAGTAGAAAAGTGGACTGTGTTGAAGAGATATTAGAAAGAGAGAGAGAGAGAGAAAAGGAGAAAGGGAGGATGAAGAAAGAAAGGGAGAAAGAGGAGAAAAGAAGATGTAATATGTCATTTACGCCCAGAGTCATCATACTGTTTGACGAGGTACTTTTTGGCGGCTGCCTTGAAAGAATAGAGAGTAGTGTGTGACTTGACTGCATCTGGTAGTGAATTCCATATATCGGGACCGGTATGTCCAATAGATTTGTGTGCTAACAAAGTTTTAAGTGGTAATTATTAGCGTAACGGGTTGGGTATGAGTGAATACTTCTGTTGAGCATAAACATATCGCTAAGTGGAGATGGAACTTGATGTATAGATAAATACAGGTTTCCTGAGTGATGTGTCAAAAAAAGAATGTTTTCATTTCAAAATTCAAAGCTTTGTTTTGAAAAAAGGTTATTGGAAGAAATGTATCGTAAAGCTTGCTCGAAAGTTTCATATTACTGAACTTTACGATGTGCAAATTTCAATTTATACCTCAAATGCCTCAGAAGTTTCAACTTTCAAAGTCTCAAATTTGTCGAGTCATTCATTGTACATGCATGATAAATTTAAGACTCCATGCACCCAAGCTTGAGGTTTTAATGTTTGGGAGTGAAAATGGTTCACTATTATATATGCGGAACTGGTATACTGCGAATACAAAAAGCATCGGATTAAGGTAGGCGACATCATTGTTATTATTATAAAGGGAATTTCCGGGGGAAATCAAAGTTCACTGTTCTTTATTTCGTTCTTCAAGAGTACCTCATTTTTATAAATTGTTGATATTTTTTTATTTCCTTGTCATTTACGCGCATTATACCTGGCTGATAAGAAAACTTCTGAATATAAACGATATTAAAGTAATTTTTTGTTTTAATTCATATTTTTCTTCCGGAATCGGCACATATTATGAACATCATTTTTTTTTTTTAAAGGAAAATATATTCAAGAAGCATTTCATTATGTGGTATAACAGAAGTAAAGTGATTGAGCATAAATCATACATTACAATTGGAGATCTGTACTGAAAATTAATTCATTAATTTGAGATAGTAGCCTATTATAGACAAATTGTAATGTAATATACCACTTCAAGATTATCATACATTCTTTCAGAAAATGCGGTATGCAATTTGCCATGGTTTTCTAGAGATTTCATTTTGAAAGAAATCAGTATCCGACTGTGTTTTTTTTTTTTTGGCCTGAATTACCTTGCTGTCCAAACAGTTGGGATTGATTTTGTGTTATGCCAAAAATGGGTCATGACTTCAGTTAAATTATATATTATATGCAAGCTTATTACCACAGACGGTTACGTGCGATACTGTTGTCATTAAGCAAGTCAGGATTTAATCAAATGAAATACCCTATTTATCAAGGGTTCATTCATTTATTTTTGTGAATAATCATAGATTCAGATTTTCTCAAAACCACCGAAACGGGCTAAACAAAAGCAATTAAATAGTTCTTTCAACTTGTTTCATTTTCACCGAAAGAGAATAAATTACAAACGTAACCAATCTTCTCGAACTAATGACAAGTAGCAAAGGAAATAATCATGATATTAATTTTCAAAACAGTACAACGTGAACAAGGGCAAGAACTGTATAATCGCGTGAGAGTATAGGATAAAGCTTGTGGTTAAATTCTAGTAAAGGTTAGAAATAATTTGTAAGCTTTCTCATTGATTCGTTGTTAGTTTTGAAGAATCTCATAGTAGAAATATCCCCTTGAAAGGATTGCTCTTCAAATTCCCTCATATTCGAAATATGACGAGAAATAACTGAAGTATTGCCCGAATATTCATGCCACATGTGTGTGCAGTCCCATGCATATACCCATTTCTGTGTGCAGTGCATGTGCTTTTCAGCGAGATCGGGTCAATTTATTATCATTTTGATGCTTCCAGTTCAAAAACCTCACAGTTTCCAAATGCTTCAAGACAATTTCTTTTGCAATGTAATCGCATGACAAGAACTCAACTTTATATTTAATAGTATATGTAAAGTATCCGAATCCCCCTTCCCCCTATTTGTATTTTATCCCCTTTCCTCTGTTATTATTATCATTGTTTTTGCATGTTTGTCAGAGATTTGTGGAGTAGAAAGATACCCCCAAATCCTGGTAACCTTGCTTTTGCTCGACAGAATTTTTTTTCTTTCTGAATTGTGCCCCCTCCCCCTTTTACAAAATTATGGATCCGCCCCAACAGCATTATACATCGTTTATAGTTCTATGAGCCTAGGATGTTATTAAAGGGGGAGTCCAGTCCAAAAATACTCGATTTTGATAGAAGCAGAAAAATCAGACCAACAGATCAAAAAAGGTTTGAGGAAAATCGGACAACTAGGCCTGAAAAACTGAGGAAACAACGAAAATCACTAGACATATTGGCAACTCAATCATGAGTTTGTGATGTCATTGCTGCACAACTCACCAATTATGTTGTTTATATTCATAATACAAATTTTTAGATTTTTGTCCAAGAATATATGATTTTCCTCATGACTTGAACCAACTTATATTTATAGTAGTGTGTTTTTGCACGTATATATACAGAGTAAATAATTTTCTGGAAAAATCATGAAAATATGAATTTTTTATACACTTTACATAAAAAATGAGTGATTGTGTAAATGTAATATTTTGAAAACAATATCAATATTTTGAAGTTAATGAAATATTCTGTAAAGTTTATACATGCAAAAACATATTACTATAGATATAACTTGTTTCAAGTTGTGTGAAAATCATACTCTCGGACAAAAATTGAGAATTTGTATTATGAATATTAAAAAAAAATGTAAAAATGGTGAGTTGAGTACCATGGCACAAACCCATGACTGAGTTGCCAATTTGTCTAGTGATTTTCATTGTGTCCCTAGTTTGTCATGCCACTAAAAAATTCTTAACTTTTTTTAATTAGTTGTCCGAATTTCCTAAAACTTTTTTTGATCTGTAGGTCTGTTTTTCTGCTTTTATTAAAACCAAGTAATTTTTGGACTGGACTTCCCCTTTAATGTTTGATAAAAACCTTATAAATGTCCTGCCTCTCCCTCTCTCTCTCTCTCTTATGGTGGTTCTCTCTCTCTCTCTCTCTTTCTCTCCCTCCCTCTCCCCTCCCCTTAGCCCCCTCTCTTTCCCTCCCCCTTCCCTCCCCCTCCCTCCCCCTCCCCCTTCCCTCCCCCTCTCCCTCTCCCCTTCCCTCCCCTCTCCCTCTCCCCCTTCCCTCCCCCTCTCCCTCTCCATCCCTGCCTCTCCTCCCTCTCCCTCTCTTTCCACTCCTCTCTCTCTCTCTCTCTCTCTCTCTCTCCACTCCTCTCTTTCTCTCTCTCTCTCTCTCTCTCTCTCCCTCATCTCTTTCTATCTCATTTTGTTTCCCTTCATTACTATACCTGTATGTTTCACGTTACTACTGCCACGTTTAATACTTAAGCTTAAACATTTCCAAGGGCATATTTTATGCAATAGGAAGCTACATATACCGGTGGCTTTATTAACATTACAAAACTAATGAGAGCCTGTGATATTATCAGACGGATATTGAGTAGACATGTACGGGATTATAATAATATCATGTTACTCTATCCATGAATAGAGTTTGATTTTCGCTGTGCTCTTCCTCTCGATTTTTTAGGAGGGGGGGGGGGTGTCATTTTGTTTTTTATTTGTTTATCTATTGATTTTCTCTCCTTCTCTCTCTGTTTCTCTCTGACGATGTCCTTATATTTCTCTCTTTCTTCTTCATCTTTCTCTTTCTCTCTTATTAACCTTTCTCTTTGTCTGTCTATCTCTCTCTGTCTCTCTCTGTCTCTCTTCCCTCCTCTCTTCCTCCCGGTGACACTCGCCCCTCTCACCACTTCCCTCTCACCCACCCCGTCTCCCTCTCTGTATACATACACTTTCCTGTCACCTGCCCAATAATATACTCTCTATACGTGATATTACTAATTGATCTATTCGTCTCCTGTCTCGATATTATCAAAAATGCAGTTTTTTATTTATCATTATGACAAGTCAAAAGTGTCGGGGAGAGAGAAAATGACGTAACAACATTAATGCTGAGTGCATGTTTCACTTGAAAAATGTCGATGATCTTGTAACTCTGAATTTGGTGATTTATTTTCTCGTGAGCTTGTTATCGCATTTTCATCACGGCACTTTAAAAAAATTTATTATTATTTTCCCCACAGCGCTCTCTGTCCTTCCAGAGACATGTCTCCACTCCTTTCCTCTCGAGCTCTTAACATAACTGGAGTATTATAACGCGTCTAAGTACCGCTATTATCTCTCCCACACCCTGGGCATTGTAATTTGCTTTTACTTTCTAGCTCATTAATTCCTTTCCCGCTTTCCTCGTCCATGTTTTCACTTTCTTCCCAAACTCTGAAACCCTGGAAATTATCATTCACTTTTGCTTTCTGACTCACTGTCTCGCGGCATTGCAAAATGTTTGCACTTTGTCTCGCTTCCTCCCTGAATTGGCATTTACACGTATACGATTCATGATCTCAACGAATGTTCTCGCAAAATCATGGATGGTCAAAAGAAAAGAAGACCGTGCCCCCTCCTAATCATTGGCCACACGAGGCGTGTATTTTGAACATGTTTTTTAAAATGTGGTATGTTTTTGATAAGGTTTGTTTTATAGAAGAGGGGCATTATGTTAATACTACTGTAATGGGCTATCCGCTTTATAATCTGCCATGTATATATTTTAATATCGTTGTGGAAATGAAAACAAACAGTGAAAGGTGGGTTTTATTTCTTCTAATTAGAATCAGTGTTTAGGCGCCCCAAAACAGATTATAGACTGCAATGACAAATTTGTAGCCCATTCGAATATTAGATCAGAATAACGTGTATTTTTTCCCGTCATCTCTCCACCCCCCTCCCTCTCTCTCTGATCTTATCCCCTCTCTCTCTCTCTCTCTCTCTCTTTCCCTCGACAATGTAATTATAGAAGTGCAATGACAAAAAAAAAAGTAAAAAGCTGCTATACCAGGATTGATTCTATAACTCACAAATTGCATGTATTTGGGTGTGTCTAAATGAGTTCAATTAATTGGTTACATGCGGCTACCTATAGTTGGGTGGATTGTTATACGCTGATGGTACTAATGCATGATTTTCGATGATGCATTGGCAGGTACCTGTCACAATTCCATGTATTGCCTTGAAAGCATTTGCTAAATGTGCTCCTTGAAAGGGTTTCAACATCATATGGCAACCCTGGAAAATTTTAAAAAATTATCCACAGGTGACAGGTATCGCGCAACGCCCTGATATTTCGGGACTTTCGTGGAATTTTACCCGCTGTTGCAATTTTGCTCTTCTCGTCATCACTTTTTTTTACTTCATGAATAGACCAGACGACGCCGTTTTTGTAATTCGGACCAGTGATCGATGCCACCTTCGCGGTTTGAGGTGAGGGAGGAAAAATCCTAGATGGGGAAACTATTGCGAAATATTTCTATAAATAGCGTACCAGGGATTTTATGTAGCGCTAGGAATCCCATATACTCTATACAATAACACCCCGTGTGCGATGAGTAGTGTACGTGTGCGCGTCAACAGAGCTAGCCAAAAGTTCGGGGGAAACCCCCTTTGAGAGAGTGACGCAATCATCGTTCTCATTGTGTGTGCGTAGCCACTGTTGGCTCAATAATTTCTGTACAACCGAACGGCAGCACGCACGCTTGCGTACGCGCTCAGTGGCGTGTTTACATTCAAACACACAAAGAGTTGATGACCTTTGTAATGCGACAGGCAACAAAGGATAGATGTCACCAGACAAGTAAGTTATTAGTCATTCAAGCTAAGGCCTGCTTTGTATTCCGGATATAAAGGAGTGAAGATTTCGAGTAGTTTCATAATCATTGCGAACTGTAGCAAGCGGGTTGCACGTGTCGAGTTGTTCTAATTGTTTCGTTTTGAAGTGAAATTAGTAGAAATATGAGGATTCTAGATTGGTATATCGCCGCCCTTACAGCTCTAGTAGTTGAAACGGTTTTGTCAGCGAAAGTGGTAAGTAATATTCTAAATTGGATATATATATATATATATATATATACATATAAGTCGATTTACGTCAAATTTACAATAAGCTCCTGCTCCTTTAGAGTTGATACTTTTAACACAGAGATAGCTTGTATACGAACATGGAAACCATTATCTTTTAAAAATTTTATATGTTGTTGGATATGTACTTATTTTATTTTAGCCTAATTATCTATTAACTTATTAGTAAATTTAAAAAAAGGTGCATTTAGGTACCATTTTAGACCGACTGTATGACTGCATCGTGCTTGACTAGATGAATTCTCAAATACCTTCAAATTCAAATGGCGCTTGTTTCCCAAGAGCCATGACTTACTGTTGCACTCAGGGGCGGATCTCGGGGGAAGGGTTGGGGCCTAGGACACTCCCCTGGCAAAAAATAAGAGAATTTTGGAGTCAAAAGACACCCCTAAAACGCTGATGAGCTCCTGTTTTTCTTTTACTTCTTTTTTTTCCTTGTCAGAAAATTTTGGAGTAAAAACACACCCAAACGCTGATAACCTTTTTTTTCCTCAATATTTTACCCCATCCTTCACAAAATCTTGGATCAGCCCCTGATTGCACTCACCTGTTACAAGTTATTGCATTTCACAAATCAGAATGCATTTGTTGCTTTGTCTGACAAGTTTTGGGGTTGCATGTCCCTCGTATCGAAACTATTATTGTAGAGGCATGAATACAATTTTAATGCATTTGTGAAGTGGTCGAAACTTGGCTCAAACATGTGCACATGAATGCTATAATAATATACAAGTAGTCACGATGGAGCGCTTGAACTATTCGCGGGCACGACTAAAAAAATGATGAGTCATTTTGAGTCACGTGTATCCTTTATTAGCTTCTTTGTTTCTCGATCTTTTGTCATTCTTGTAACATTTTTTGGTTAAAACCTCTTTGTTGTCATGTGTTTCCCTCTGTATTCTATCTTCCCCATCCTTTCACCTGCTCGCTTCCTTAATCAACAACTTCCTTCATTCTTGGTAACGGGATGTTCCACTGTTAATTTTTTCCTCTTCCACTGGCGGATCCAGGATATAATGCAATAGATGGATATTAGCCCGAAATGGAGATCCGGTGGTGGTCGGTGGGTGTGGGTCCTGCACGTAAAACTATATGCATGTTTGGACTTTTTTCCTCGGGGAGGGGGGGGGGGGGTTCTATTTCTGCAGCCATTGGTTGATCAATCCGTCATCGCCCTCACAATCCACCTTTTCCCCTATAGTAAAATAGTATCCCTTTGCTTTCCTCTAAAACCCCACTGTCTCTGTCTTTCAAGAATTGCTCCACTTATCGTCTTATCCACATTTTCCCTACTATACTACTACTACTACTACTGCTGCTGCTGCTGCTGCTGCTGCTGCTACTACTGCTACTACTACTACTACTACTGCTACTACTACCACTACTACTGCTACTACTACTACTTCTGCTGCTGCTGCTGCTGCTGCTGCTGCTACTACTTCTACTGCTGCTGCTGCTGCAGCTACTGCTCAGGGGCAGATCGAGGATTTTGTAAAAGAGAGGACGCAGAGTCGGAAAAATACACAATTAAGGAGGCAATTTTTTTTTTATTGTGTACATTTGGGTTTCAAAAGGGGGGGGGGCGGCCGATTCGGCCCCCTTTGATCCGCCCCTGCTGCTGCGACTACTACTACCACCACCACCACCACCACCACCACCTCTTCTTCTTCTTCTTCTTCTTCTTCTTCTTCTTCTTCTTCTTCTTCTTCTTCTTCTTCTTCTTCTTCTTCTTCTTCTTCTTCTTCTTCTTCTTCTTCTTCTTCTTCTTCTTCTTCTTCTTCTTCTTCTTCTTCTTCTTCTTCTTCTTCTTCTTCTTCTTCTTCTTCTTCTTCTTCTTCTTCTTCTTCTTCTTCTTCTTCTTCTTCTTCTTCTTCTTCTTCTTCTTCTTCTTCTTCTTCTTCTTCTTCTTCTTCTTCTTCTTTTCATGTTGCCCAACAGAAAGTGGATTTGTCCTTTAATAAATCCGGAGGTCTTGGGTTCGAGAACAAGTTAGTATGTAGGCTAATGCTAGCGCCCTCAGCCGGGGATGAATATATCATCTTCGTAAAAGAAACAAATAATTGATGATTATTTTATAAATTTTGGCTATGTTTATCTTTGTAGCCCGTCACGTCGTGTCCGTTGAATCACTACGCTGTCCTCAATGATGACGGGAGTGGCATCTCAGCATGTCTCGTCTGTGATTCCTGCCTGCAAGGCTACGGCGTAGTTCGGCCCTGCTCGCCCACCGAAAACACCGTCTGCGGCCTATGCCCATTGGGTAAATACACATTTAAAGCCCATGCCAAGCAAATGCATGTTGATTTTTGTTGGTTAATGATACCCTGATCATCATTTATGTGGCCAAAAAACTATCTAAATATATGTCATATATTTTGTAATAATTTTTCAGTATTTTTTCTTCAGATTACTGGGATCCGCCAACAAAAAAAGCTGCAAAACCAACATTCCCCTTGTGACATCACTTGTCAATCACCATCCAGAAAATATTAACATTTCAATAGATATTGCTATGTCGGATAGTCACTGTCAAGTGTTTTCTTACAATAGCATTCTACAAATATACCTTCACTTATCTTTATTTTGCAGGTGTATTGCATCAGTGACTATCAGTGACAGTGACTATCCGACCTAGCAATATCTATTGAAATGTTAATATTTTCTGGATGGTGATTGACAAGTGATGTCACAAGGGGAATGTTGGTTTTGCAGCTTTTTTTGTTGGCGGATCCCAGTAATCTGAAGAAAAAATACTGAAAAATTATTACAAAATATATGACATATATTTAGATATTTTTTTGGCCACATAAATGATGATCAGGTTATCATAAATCAACAGAAGTCAACATGCATCTGCTTGGCTTGGGCCCTTTAAATGTTTTAAGCGGGTGATGTAATTCAATGACACTACTGGATATACCTAATTCCAAGTAAGTAATGTCAGTTGCACGCGACTGACACGAGGCGTCGTTTTGCTGACATCACGACTGCATCAGTGACTGGTGCGGTCTTTGACGCGCCTCGTGTCTCATAAAACTTGTCATCAATGACAAGTTGCAATAACTGTTATATAGGCTACTGAAATCCCTGCATCTGATTGGCTGAGAGCAAATTTGTCGGTAAAAATCACTGTCAAGACACTTGATGAAACGCCCCCAGGGCCTTGTTTCATAAAACTTGTCATCAATGACAAGTTGCAGTAACTGTTATAAGCTACTGAAATCCTTGCATCTGATTGGCTGAGAGCAAATTTGTCGGTAAAAAGCACTGACAAGACACTTGATGAAACGCCTCCAGGTATAATTTGCAAATTACTCATGGCGTAGTGTAGTTTCAGAGTCATGGGGGGGGGGTGAAAATAGGATGCACTAAATGTGGGACTCCGAGTGGATCAACTGAGTGGAGGGGATGTTTGATGAAGTCATATTATTCTCACGTTACTATCTCTCCCTCCCATCCCTGTTATACATCTCTCACCTTTCGGGGGGGGGGGGGGGGGAGCAGGTTCCCAGCACTGTCCACTGCGCTACTTTCTTGTGTACAGAGAAAATGTAAAAGTATTTTTGTATTTTAATGTAAGAATCTCATTTTCATGTTATATTTCTTGTCCTTTTCCAACAGGTACCTTTTCGACTACAATAAGTGCCGAGGATAGATGTAAACCGTGTAAGACTTGCCACGATGTGGGCATGGTAAAAGAATGCAGTCCCATATCAGACACTGTATGCATGGAAAGCTGCACGTTTGGTAAGTAGTTTTTTTATTGCTTCATAAATCGGATCATACAGGCCCCATTGCGCTCAATTTGCGAGGCTGATAATGACATCTGATGTTGCAATAATATTTATGACTCACCGGTAAACTGAATAACACGAGGGGTGGGGAGCGGGAGGGGGGGGGGGGTGGAGAGAGAAACAAACTTTTCACCCAAAGAGAAAAATTCTTGATGGGTCTGGACAGTGTCCCATGTGTACCGTCCCGACAGCTATCAAGAAATTAAAAATAAATCATTCTATCAAATTTTATATCTCCCTGAGCCTTGTGATGAGATACTGTCTATTATTTTGTGTCGATGATTTTTTTTGGATTTTTTCTGAACCGAATCTTGACAATTTTTTTTCATAAACATTTTGTAGCTTAACACAGGGGCAGATCGTGATTATGATTTTGCTACTGATTTATTATGTGATTATTGTGTTCAGGTTTTGACATAAACTACCTTTGCTTTTAACCCTACAGGCGAATACTACAATCCCGCCACACGCTCCTGCGTGCAATGCTCCTACTGCTTCCCCGACCGCCCCTACGCCCGGACCGCCCGCGTGATCGACTGTCAGCGACAGGGTCTCCACATTGACTACCAATGTTCCCCGCTTCCCGGAACCGACGCGGTCGACGTTGCTCACCCGCTGGTTGTAACCGCAGATCGGCACCGCAGCGAAACCGCGGCCAGGCGTCATCGGGGCCGAACGGTACATACCTCCACCGCAGTTGAAACCGGACAAAATGCTGAGATAAGCGGTAGAAGGATTTCGGGACAATCGAGACACGGTATACGGATTAATAACGGTAGGTTGGATGCTTGGTAATAGGAATGAAAGCTCTTGTGGTATAATTATCTAAAGACATGTCATAAAGTTGGCAATATCAGGCAGACAATTTTTGTAAATGACCTGCTCGACTTATGAATGGAGATAATTATGTTACAGTAAGTATGAAAAAGGCGTTTGAATACTAACTTCGAGTTTGGTGCCCTTAGTTTTCACCAGTTTTCTATTTTTAAAAAAATCAGTCTCCGTAATTATCTAAAAGAGAGAGAAAAAGGCACATTTATAACACTACTTTTAATTTCTTATCAGGTGAAACCACTGGCAACGTGTATCATTCGGTCCTTCCTCTTTTTCGAACAACAGAAGGCCCTTCCTTGTATGAAGCTACAACTGCGAGATCCGACAAATTTTTTCATCATTTAAGAACAGATATGTCAGCAACATCTGGGGAACAAGTTACTGCAACAAAGTCGTTTTTGAGTGGAGACAAAGAATCGAGAAATATTGAAGTAACAAAAATATCAGTTGGGAAGGACAAACAAGTTTTGGACCCATCATCTGTTCCCAGAACTGGAAACCAAGAGTCAATAATTCCGTACTATCACTCGATGACATCGACGGACGTCGTACTCCTGATCGTCATCGTGATCATATTGATTTTGATCTCGATCGTGCTCACGGCCATATCATGTTACTGCTGGATGAGGAGAGGGAAGAACATGCGTGGGCAGAGGGTGAAATCGGTCAGCGCGAAACCGCCATCGAATGCGTGGACGTATCAGGACATAATGCCGCCGACGACAGAACTCAGACCCCTGGTCAAAGACACACCGCCGCAGTCGAGGAAACTGATAACATGTGTTTGATCGAAGAAAGATTCGAAGAGACACTGAGTGAGCTTCAGAGCTTCACAAATGGGGACCAGACATATTTTCTATCCTAACTGGATGGGCTTTTGTAAAGTTTTACGCCCGTGTAAAACTTTGTATTGCCCCAACCTATTCTGGCTATAATCAGGACTACAGGACAATACCGAAAGGGGATAGAATAGGAAAGAACAGACGAAGAGGAAGTTCAGGAGATGTGAACAAAATCTCACATCTTGTTTCCACAAAGATTGGTTTTGCTGTGGTGTCGTTTTAATTCCTTTTCTTGGCCAGTCTGTCGCCTCTTTTAATAATAGAATTGTACAGATGGGGTAAATGCAATTGTAGGGTCTAAATCAGCATATTAATTGTCTGTAATGTTGTAAATAGCGGGTTTTTATAAACAAAAACTTTCCATAAAAAGATAGCAATTGATATACACTGGGAGTAATATTCTGTGTTAATACTTACTTTTTCATATATTACCAATAACATGACAGATTATTTCTATGTTTGCAGTACTACATTAGTATTATTACTACTTCTATTACTACTACATATACTACTCCTGCTACTACTGTTGCTACTACTCCAGCTACTACAACTGCTAGTACTACTACTATTACTACTACTAATTCTTCCTACTCATCTCCAATTTACTAGACTACTACTACTACTACTACTACTACTACTACTACTACTACTACTACTACTACTACTACTCCTGCTCCTACTTCTTCTTCTTCTTCTTCTTCTTCTTCTTCTTCTTCCTCTACTGCTACTCAAATCCAAATTTAAATACTTACTACCAACTTTTACCACTATTACTACTTCTATTTCTTCTCCTGCAACTTTCCTTACGTCAGCTGCTATATGAAAAGTGATAAAATTATGATAAGATGACAAATATCAGCGTGACATTCTATTTTGATACGGGAATTGCAAGCATATGTATATTAAGTGGTCATAATGATAATTACGACGGTAATAATGATATGATTATCCCTATTTATTTTCATAGCTATATTTTTGAAACTCCAATTTATTACTTTCGATGTCTTTATGCACCAATATTAAAAGAAGTCCTTTTAAGGCTTTATTATTCTGGCACGACAAAATATCAGTACATCACGTTAATATTAAGGATTTAACTTAAAAACGCAACAGAAACACGTTCGAAAGGTGTCGAAATGTCTTAATACTGAAATTTATATTGGATATTTCAAAATGAATCTACCATCTTAAAATACAGGAACGGGTGGGAATTGGTTGCATAATGATATCAGTCCGAATAATTCTATTTTTGACCGGAAAATACAATCAATTTTTTAATCAAGAATTGGACAGCTCCTGTAGTGGTAATTATCAACACAGTCACACGGATTTCTTTTCATAGTTTTCTTTTATCAAGTTTTATGCAGTAATGACACCAAATTTAACAAAATAATGCATATTGCTTCATAGACAATTCACTCTTAAAGGATCTAAGTGTGAACACAACTCTTACCACAATGCACATAGGCCCTACATGTGCATGTGTATTAGTTCAATATATGTAAATACTTTTCAATATGTCTTTCACTATTTTACAAGATACGTATGCCGAATTCAAGTATTGTTTGTGCCTGTTATTTTCAGACATGAAGTCGAAGATGCGTTACTAAATTTGAACAGAAATTAATTTGAATGATACTGCTAGATTTGTCATTGTTTGCCAAACTCAAATAATATGTGTTCACATTACCATGTTAATTATCTTAACCGTTGCATGATTGTTTTTTCAAATGACGCAACCTATCATTATTATGAAGCCACGTGATTGTCATAACAGAATTTTAAAACAAACCAGCTTGAATGATGCCAGCTTCGTCGTTGTGTACGAAACTCAATAAGATATTCCATGTCTTAACCGTTGCCTACAGGGCATGATCGGGTTTTTTGTTTGTTTTGTTTTTTCAAATCACGCGACGTTTATATGTAGCTACTCAACTGTACTTATCTTGACTCATTCACGTTGAATACACAAAGACGTGGTGATTGTATAGCGTGACAATGATTCATTATCTTGCATCACTTCTATGGAATATTACCAAGATATTTGTTCGCGTTTCATATTTCAAAGATAAAATTGACTTCTGGTCATGCGATTTCCATTGAGAAAGAAATTGTCTTGAAGCAATTGGGAATGTTTTTTTTTAATATAAAGTACTTAGGAATATATGTTTCCTGTGATGTTTGAATCATCAAAATGTTAAGATATTGACTCAATCTGGCAAAAAAATTACAGAAGTGCACCGAACAAAGGAATGGGTTTACTGGACAAGGCACACATTTGACATGAAAGTTTGGTCCCTACTTTTCAGTATTTCTCGTGACTGCTTTTCAGGAGATGTTTATAGGATGATATTCTTCCAAACTAACATGATAAAAATTCAAAAAGCTCGCAAATAATTTTAACCTTTGCCAGAAGTCAATTTTCTCTTTAAATATGTAACTTGATCATTGTTCTGTCCTCTTGTCATTACGTTATTTTATGACCTGGTGAGCTGAGGGTGAAATTTGAATCAAGTCTCTATTGTGTAAGATCTCATGTTTTTCTAGCATGTCTAGATAAATCGAAACATACGGGCAGCGAATTAAGATTAAATTTCGCTGCCTAAGATTGTGAGATCTTACACCGTACGAACAGCGAACAAAAACAAAACAAAACAAAAACAAAAACAAAACAAAACAAAACAAAACAAAAAAACAAACAAACGCTACATGAATATTAAAGCTCTGTGATTTGTCAAGTATTCCATGGATATGTCCAAAACTGTGACTTAAGATTCTTATCAGAATATATATTTTTAAAACCAGCTCACACAACCATAGACATTAAAACCTATGAAAAGGTATTTTAGAAACAACAGAAATGATATTTATTTTATACACTTTTTCAAAACTCTCACAAAGAAACAACTACAGACACAAACACACACAATTTTGGCACCGTGGCAAGTGGGAATAAACTACACAATATTTGCGAAATGTCACTCTCTCTTTTAAACAGCTGAAAAAGTTTCGTAATATGAACATTTTTTTTTCCTCGTTTTGAATTTGCATGTTTTATAACCACGATTAGTCATAATGATTGTCGATTATATTTTTTAGCATGTAGATCGTTCTGAATTTTTCTTGAATTTTATCGAGAATACGTTTTCACTGTTTTAATGACTGTGTTTTTTACAGTTTGGTATTTCAAAATCGTTAATTTATTTTCCTAATTGAAAATAAAAACCGATAAAAAGCCAATTTCGAATTTGCGTGGGAATGTTGCTCATTGAAGTTAGATGTGTTATATGAAGATGTGAGTGTGTGTGTGTGTGTGTGTGTGTGTGTGTGTGTGTGTGTGTGTGTTATTGTTGGTACCGTGTCAATTGGTCAATAACGAGAGCGTTGCTGGTTTTTCGTGCGGACGTTGATGATATAAATGACGTCAGCGAGAATTTTTGTTTCTCACCTAAATCTCGGCGTAATCAAAGAGCAAACAACGAAATGAATTTGAGACGAAATTCTTTGGTCATTTTATGGTATTGAAGTATACGGAATGATTACGAATAGCTAAATATACCATGGATAAGTTTTGGACAAGATTTCATTAATGAATAAACAGAGATCAAATAACAAAATAAATTCGAGTCGAAATTCTTTGGACATTATCATCATGGTCATGTTATTGAAGTATTCGGGTTAAGCACGAATAGCTGAATGTGGTTAAATTTTGGTCAATATTTGATTGAGGACTGACGTCAGTGGTGATGGTTGCGATGATGATGATGATGATGAGAATAATGAAGATGATTATGATGATAATGATGATAATGACGATGATGAGAATGATGCTGTTTTTGATGAGAATGATAATATTGATAATTATTTCTTTCATGTTGATGATAGTAATGGTTAGGTGTCGATAATGTGTTCATTTCGATGATAAGCAGGGCGAGCTGGGACTAAAATTAGGTCCGGATTTCCAACCATTCATTCATTCATTCATTCTAAGATACATGTATTTTAAGATATTTTGGTTGTAAAATACATCCTTCAGCGACAATTACTCTGCAGTCAATTTTCTAAACTTACCAAATTCCTTATTTCAACCCTGGACTCAACATTATTTTAGTCTCAGTTTTTCCTTATTCATCATATAGAGGTGTCGTGGTCGAGTGGTTTAATCACTTGACTGGGAATGCAAAGGTCGTGGGTTCGAACCCTGGGACGGCACTTATGTCCTAATTGAGCAAGGCATTTTTATCTACATTGCCCCTCTCCACCCAGGTGTTGAATGGGTACCCGGTAGGATGCGAACGTCATTGTGGTTGGATTAGCATGTGCGCGCTTGGAAACAGGCGACTGGCTGGAATGCTCCCAAGAGGAGTGGAGAATGTGCACTGTAATGTGCAGAATCGCATCTGAATCCAGTGATCTAATGCTGCAAGCGCTTTGCTCGGTTACATTGTAATTGGTAAGGCGCTATATAAGAAACAACTGTTATTTTTATTATTATTTTATACATGATATACATTATTTTACAATGTATCGTTCTGATATTCTCCTTCATGTTTGTATATGATGACCATTTAGGGGAAACGTACAATTTCCCCCACGAAAAGATTAGGCTTATTGATTAAACAAAATTGTCAATAGTATGCTATTCTGTCTTAGATATAATTATTTGAATAAAAACAACACTGTGATAACATCTAAATACTGGATGAACTTTGTTTTAGGGTACTTTGACTTCAGACTTGATAAGGTCCTTTTGTTACATTTTTTTTTTAAACAAAAGAAAAAGAAAAAGAAAATAATTTTAAAAGGAAATAGAAGAAGAAGAAAAACAAGAAAAGCAAGAGAAATAAGATGACCGCCGTCAGCCCGTCACCGCCATAAAAAATTAAGGGCCAAATTATTAGTCCCATGCTTGCAGTCTTTCTCTACTCATTATACACATGATATACCATTATTTTACGATGAATTAAGTTTTGATGATCTACTAATTGTTTGTAAATACTTGACTTGCATTTAGGGGAAACGTAACATTTCCCCCCACGAAAAGATTAGGCTTACCGATTAAACAAAATTTTTTAAATATTATTCTATTCTGACTTAGATATAATTATTTGAATGAAAACAGAACTGTGATAACAGCTCATTACTGTATGAACTTTGTTTGAGGGCGCTTCCAGACTTGATAACGATTTTTCGTAATGGCGTGGACTTTAAATCATTAAGATTATTATTTTTTTTTTTTTTATGTTTGCCTTCAAAGGTACGATTCAACATATTGAATGTCTTTCCCTGTATAGCTTAAGCCTTAATAACACATCAATGTAAATGTATTCTACAAAGTAAAAACATATTGGATAGTTTTAGAACTATGTGATTTTTAATCAAAGGAACCGCCTTCTTAAATTATGTTTTACTTCGATCTGTTGGAAAAAAAGGAGGAATTACGATCTGAAATCTTATTCTAAAGCAACTTTATTTCACATGTGTGGAGAAATAATTCTTTAGGTGTGTGTTTTCTTCGCCACTTTTCTGTCAGTTTTACTTTAGAACTTTAGATAGTGCCATGTGGAATGATATGTAGCAAATTTTTATTATGTGATTTGTCTTAACCCTTCAGGTACATTATTTTTATTCATTTATTTCGCGTACCATTGAAATGTACAACTCGATTTGATAGACTGAATGTAACACCATTATGAATGTTTTAAACACGGAGAATTTTCGTCTCATATCCAAGAATCCCTTTTACCCCGTAACTTTGAAGATATTTCGACATCAAATGACTCACATACAGAACATTTTTTTTTTTTTTTTTGTGTTTTTTTTTCATTTCTCTTTTTCGTTTCGTTTTTTTTAGAAATCTTTAAAATACGTAATCAAACATTTAGCAATTCTTTTCTTGACTTGGGGAAAAAGTATTACACAATGCCCGTTTCCTGTGCGCAGCTACACCTTCATTTTAGCAGGTGTTAAAAAAAAAACCATTAACATTTTTGATTGTTAATAACTGAAAAATTATAAATCGCATCAAATTGAGGTTTTTACATTGTACAGTTGAAGGATGTAAACTCTATCGGATGCAAGTTTTATGACATTTTTCTGAATACTGTTCTTTAAATATTGCCATAAATATTTAATTACATTTTTCACTTTTTGAAAAACCAAGACCACAAAATTTGTGTGTATCAGTAATTAATTCAGAAGACAACAACTGCCATTGTGTGTTGCACCTGTCATTTCTGTTAAACTTTTGCTGTCTAGTGTCATTAATGATTCATGACTCTGGGTTAAAATGGTGTTCTGGAATTTCAGCTGCAACACACATTAGCAATTGTTGTGTTCTGAAGGAATTGCTGATACACACAGATTTTGTGGCCTTAATTTTTCAAAACGTGAAAAATCTAATTAGATATCCAGAGCAATATTTAAAGAATATTATTCAGAGATATGTCATAAAACTTGTTACCGATAAATTTTACATCCTTCAACTCTACAATGTAAAAACCTCAGTCTGATATACGAGGTGTGATTTTTGAGTCATTATCAATAAAAGTGTCCACCATTTTTTTTTTAAACTCCTAGTACTTTTCTTTAAAAAAAAAAAATGGGGGTTTGTGCTTCCACGCAAACAATCGAATTTTTTTTTCTAAAGGTGGTCCCAAAGGAGAGGCTCTTAAATTTTATATTTATTATTCTGCCTTTGCTCCGTGCTATCTACTTGTCTTTTAAGAATTTCCGCCTCACGCTCTCCTTATTTGCCTTAACTAAACTAAATTCACATTAAATTCTGTTGAATTTCATATCTTTATCCAATCTATTATCTTTTTCTTTAATCTTTGTACTCTTTTGACGGTAATAAAATATAACGAAATATAATAAATCATCATAATGTTTGCTTAACATAAAGACATTAACCTATAATAAGCTTATCTTTTGTTACATGCCAGGGTTTTTTATTTTGTGCCTCATCTGAAAAACCATGTCTGAATATTGTTGACATGAATAATCTCATTTAGAAAGTATGATATGCATAAATCATATTTCTTTTTATCAAATGCTCCATTTTCTAGGAAGACATTTGCAATTTTCAGATATGTCACCGTCTATATTTTGTTTGTTTGCTTGCATGCGTCCGGAAATCCAATACATTATATATACATATGTATATATATATATATATATATATATATATATATATATATATATATGGGCCCATATTATGAACGCCGGTTAAACTTAAACTCAAGTCTAAGTTAAACCAGACTTTAATTAAAACTGACTTAGACCGCACGTCAAGTCTAAATTTCTGTACAAAATTAAACTACACTTAGACTGGACTTTAAGTTAAACCCGAGTTCAAAATGTGTTTTTCTGAAACTCCTGTTTTTAAAGGACAGGTTTAGACTGGGTTTAAACCACACTTAGATTAGCGGTTTAAGTTAAACCAGAGTTCAGAGTACTGGCCATTAAAGTCCAATATAAGTACGCTAAAATGTGAATTGTGCTTATAAAGTCATAATTATGAAATAAAATTTGTAGCTACCATAAAATTATCTGAGATTTTAAAAATATTATATTGTGATTTTCGATTTCATAATCCAACGGAAAATATTTCCGGACAGCTTTCCCGTAGGAGAAGTAAACATATACAGGACAACTACAGCCTAGGACAGCTACCCTTTAATAGGATCCCATATTTTTAAAATTACCTCCTCGATAGTTGTTTGTGAGTAATTTGGGAGTTTAAAGGAGAAGTCCACCCTGGTATTAAGTGGATTTGAATAAAAGCTGAAAATTTGAGAAACAGATTAGTGAAAGTTTGAGAAAAATCCGACAAGAAATGAGAAAGTTTTAAATTTTTAAAGTTGTAATCAATCAAACACAAATTGCATGGGAACTCGGTAACATTTCTTGCGAGCTCCTCTCCAAGTTGGTCTGTACAGAAAATTTGATACATTTTAATTTACTCATTTGTTGATGAAGGAAAACATTTGTTTAATACAAGTTTTGTGTAAAAAATGAGTACAATAATTATATCTAGGTTACATGTATGATTAAATCAAGTTCATAAAAAGTGGAAATTTATGATTTTTTTTTTAGTACAGGAAAGAAGCTCACAAGATATGTCACGGAGTTACCAATTTGTGTTTGATTGATTTCAACTTCAAAAAAATCATAACTTTCTTATTTCTGATCGGATTTTGCTCAAACTGTCACTGATCTGTTTCTTTAATTTTTCTCATTCTTTTAAAATCAACTTGATATCAGGGTGGACTTTCCCCTTTAAGGGGGAGGTCTAAACGGCAAAAACAGCAAAAGTAAACGTCCAGTTGTTTTCTTCTTCCAGTTTATATTTATTTTGGCCAAGAACAAATGTGAAGAAAACAAAAACTCCACCAAGCAGCAGACATGCAAAAATTCGGAAGTATATGAATGTTTTCATGTCTAGGGGAATTCCCTTGCATTTTTAACGGCTAGTATCTTTGTACATTGGAATGCGATTGTGATTGTTGTTCTGCTATTGATCAGGTGGGCGGATTCACCGTGCACAATAACTCGTCTGACTCTTCAAAACTATATTTGGCATAACAATTTTTTGAATGAAACGGAAGGGGAAAAGAGGGATTTCTGTTGACGAGCTAAAATGCGTTCTCATAATGGAACTGCATTCTGAGGTAAAAAGCTTGAAAGTGACTTTGAATATTATTGTTGAGACCACTATATTCCTTTCGTTACTTTTCTTTGCTCTCTGCATTATAGGGGAGATACAACGAGATAGACAGAGAGAAAGAGAAAGAAAGAGAGAGAGAGAGAGAGAGAGAGAGAGAGAGAGGAAGAAGAAGAGGGAGGTAGGGTAGAGGAAGATGAAGGTGTTGGTCAGGGCTTTAAGTTAAGGGGGGGGGGGGGAGTTAAAGGAGAATGAATCCCTGGGGAAAAATCAATTTTAATGAAAAGTGAGGATAGAGAGAAGCAATTAAAAAAAGTTCAATCAAAATCGGTTATGAAATGAGAAAGTTATGAAAGTTTGAAAAGTCTCAATTTACTTTCTATGGCGATCCTCAAATTGGCAATGTTGCTTCAAAGTGACAGGTTTAGTAGTACAACTCTCCATATGTTTTGAACTTAAAATTTCATATTTTCCCCATTGTCTCTCAAGGTGCATCTGGTCTCCTTCTTAGCTCAAGATATATCAGATAGGAAAATGTATTTGACACAACATATGTTGAGTTCACAAAAAGACAAGCAGCATCTTTAGCGATAATGGAGAAAATATGACATCTTGTGTACAAAACATATTGAGAGTTGTACTACTAACATGACTAAGCCTGCCAGTTTGAAGCAACATTGCCAATGTGAGGATCGTCACAGAAAGTGAATTGAGACTTTTTAAACTTTCATAACTTTTTCATTTCGTAACCGATTTTGATGGAACTTTTCTCTCTATCTTCTCTTTTCATTAAAATGGATATTTCCCCAGGGTTTCATTCTCCTTTAATTTGCTAAAATTGCTGATCACTGCTGATCACTTGTACGCAGTACCGCAGTACCTGAGGTCCAACAAAACAAAATTTTATTTTATTTTTGTTAAGTACAGGCCCAATTTTCCAACTTTGTTTTCCTTTCTCCACCCTCTCTCTCTTACTCCCACTTTCTCTCTCTCTCTCTCTCTCTCTCTCTCTCTCTCTGTTATATAATTTTTCCGTCTCCTCGCTCTTTCTCTCTCCTCCCCTCTTTCTTTCTTTCTTAATTTCTTTCTTAAGAGAGAGAATTTTCACTCTATTAGGACCCCATTGGCAATTGGCTTATTGCTACCTTTCATGGGTAATCTTGTTCAAGATATGTCTTTTCCTTGTAATGTTATTATTTCATGTTTTATTATACTTGACGAATAAAATCAATCATCCAATCAACAAAACCCTCACACACAAACAAAAATTAGCAATGTGTGTGTTATATGAACGGTATTTTTTAAAATTATATTTCATTTTTTGTTCAATTTTCACTTTATTACGTTACGCCCTTGGAATACTCACATGCACAACCGTGTCTCGGGCAGAATGTTTTCTCCACTTTAAGGAGAATTCAATTAAACATAAGATGTATGACATTATTATATACATATATATTGTATTTTATTATGTTACAAGATATAATTTTGCTGTAATTATTTCCACATTTCTTTTTTGAAAGGTTGAATAGCCCCTTTTCAGTGAATTTACCTCGTGTCATTTAAAAGTGTTAAATCGTATCTTTGAATTGTTCCTTCAAATTGTCATATTACATGTACTTGATTCGAAGTTTATATTCATACACAACGTGTGTAGCATCAGATATCATTACAATTAAACTGCATTCAAAATAATTATAATCCATTCTCAACAAATCTATATTACATACATACGTGGACATATTCGCCTTTGCATTCAAACCTGCATAATAAGGGTCAGATATACATTTAATGGCACAGGCATGTACATAAATTGCTTTTATCCTGGTTATAATGTTTCTTTAAAAGTCACTTTTTTCTTCTGAGAGTATATGAAAACAATAATAAGAGATTAGGATTTTGCATTATATAATCTCATAGTACTTTTTATAGTACTGAAAAGCTTGTAGTTTACATTTAGATCAAATATCGCATCGTGAGAGTCCCCTTCAATTTTAGTTGTTTTTATTCTTCCACCCTAACAAGTGCAATAATTTTTTAAGGGTTTATACATAGCTTAACCCATTTGATTGTTACAAATGTGAGTAACAATCCAAAACTAAATATATATAATACATGTACATATAATGTATCATGTAATCTGGGCCCTGTAACATAAAGAGATAAATCAATCTTACGATTGATATCAATCGTAAGTCTATGGCAAACCATGTACTGAAGAGTTACAATTGATCGTAAGATTGATTGTATCTCTTTATGTTACAGGCCCCAGGTTATATAATATGCATTTTTAATTTTAGTTGTGTGTGGCATATTAGTAATATACACAAAACTGAATGCACGTTTATATAATATATAATCAATTTTTCCCAAGGACGCTAAAACCTGAAACTACATCACCTGCTCGCAAACCTACACTATGAGAGTTTGTTTAACCCTTTCTGTGCCATTGTGCCATTTGGCACAGGCTCTACAAACACATCCCGTAGAAGCGTATTTATGTGGCATACAAAGAGTTAAGCTTTTTTTTAATATGATAGGCTTAAAGGTTGAAATTGGTTGACAATATGAAGCTTATTCATTTACATTTCCCCACTTTTACCGTGCTTTATCTTTTTTCCCTTCATCTTGGACGAATTTGTTTCAATATAAACATAAAAAAAACATTTTGGTACTGGCGTACTGGTGGGATGCAGCCCCCCCCCCCCAAAAAAAAAGTTCCACGAAAAAAAAAAGGAAAAAAAAAGGGGGGAAGAAAAAAGGGGACAATTAGAAATTACCTACCGGACATAGGTCTAGATCTGTAACAAAATTACATTGTCATTAAAAAAAAAGGTCGATTTTTGGCTCGCTCGCTTCGCTCGTCTCGCAAGTATTCAGAAATTGTGTCGCGTATGCCATGTTCAGCCCCCTCAATTTTTTTTTTTTGGGGGGGGGGGGTGGGGGGGGGGGGGGTCACTACGCCACTGAATTTGGGTGCACTCGCTCATGGTTAAAGCATCCCTTGTGTGAATCTAATTGTGTAAAGGTACCTTTGAAATCAGTCAAAAATATTTACAAATGCAAAACATTTTAATCCGAGTAGATAAAGTAGTACTTAAACGAAAAAAAAAAAGAAGATACAACAAATATATTATCTTACACAATGTACATGCCTCTAACTGATGATTACGTAAAGGTTTTTAACGTCTTTCATACCCATTTATGTGCGTGTGTGCGCGTGTGCTTTTATGGTATTTTGTAATTTCTTTCTCCCAATTTCGTACATTATGCGTCTCGTGCACGCCTTGCTTCCCTTGCTTTCCCTTTTCCTCATGGATATCTCGCTGTCAAGATTCACCCATGTGGGAATGTAGTCTCAGACCTAGCCAACACAAGCGCCTTGCTTCACGAGATTCTACGCCTTTCCCCTGTATCATACGCATGATACTCTGTACATATTTGAACTAACGCCCGTTAATTGCACACAATGCGTCATTTCAGTTTCGTTATTACCTGCGCTGACGTAATCCTACGTCAGGCTAATGACACTTCGTGCGCGGTGGGTATTAAAATAATGTGTGGGGTTTTCAATTATAATCTTAATGTTTGAACAGAACTGCATTGATATCCATTTTTTTCACGATAAAAATAAAGACAGATTTCATTGGTTGGCGTGATCAAAACAGAGTTTTAAGCGTCTACCCAGGGGCGGATTTTTTTTTTTTTTTTGCGGGGGGGGGGGCACTTCCGGCCCGTGGCTGTCCACCCCCCCCCCCCTTTTTGAAAGAAAAGTGTACCTCTTTGAACAGATAACCTTTTCTTTTCTTTTTTTTTTTTTCTTCTTTTGCTTGTCAGAGAATTTTGAACGACAAAGAGAGACCAAAATGTGTGATAACCTTTTTTTTTTTTTTTTTTTTTTTTGCTTGTCAGTAAATTCCTGAGTTTTGTGCCTCCCCCCCTTAAAAAAAAAAATCCTGGAACCACCCTGACAAATTTAGTAGGCGAGCTTTCATCCACCTCTGTGGACTTTCTCAAGCCAAGTGATTCTTCACATTGGATGGGATGATGTCCATAGTACTGACTTTGAAAGTCGAAAGAAACCATCTGCATCAAAAGGGTTAATCGTTCAATGAATATACAGAGAATCTGGCTATTCACTGTCACCTATCTTCGCTCCAGTGCTCTCGGGGCAGCAGGCAGCAAGAACCTGAGTGACGAATCACTTTGCTTGAGAAAAACATTAAAATTGTTCACGACTTTGTGTTTTAGGCATAGTATCCGAAGAGGAAGGCGCACACGCCGGCCAAAATGACTCCGTTGACGGCGGCGATGTTGCGCCACTTGGGGTCTTCGTCGGCTGAAATTTCTTGTGGTTCTTCCTCGACATGACCCTCCTTCTCTTCCATGTCGGGAGTTGAGGTATCGATACCACAGAGGAGGTTCCAAACCTTCCATTTGAACCCGGTTCGACTCTGGTTCTCTGAAATATCAAAGAAATTAATAATATTATTAATGATATCAATGATAATGATAATATAATAATAATAATAATGATAATAATGATAATAATAATAATAATAATAATAATAAGAATAATAATGATAATGATAATAATAATAATGATAATAATGATAATGATAATGATAATATAATAATAATAATGATAATAGTGATAATAATAATAATAATAATAATAATAATAATGATAATGATAATGATAATAATAATAATGATAATGATAATAATAATAATAATAATAATAATAATAATGATAATGATAATAATAATAATAATAATAATAATAAGAATAATAATGATAATGATAATAATAATAATGATAATAATGATAATGATAATGATAATATAATAATAATAATAATGATAATAGTGATAATAATAATAATAATAATAATAATAATAATGATAATGATAATGATAATAATAATAATGATAATGATAATAATAATAATAATAATAATAATAATAATAATGATAATGATAATAATAATAATAATAATAATAATAATTAGTAATAATTAATAATAATGATAATAGTAATGATAATACTAATATGAAAAAAATAATAACATTAATAATGGCTATTTTTATAGAGCTCATATCCTCCACCCAAGGTGCTCAAGGCACTCTAATAATTCATTATGACTATAAGCAGTTTTACATTTTGACAATTTTTTCCCCATGCTTTGCATGAGCCCCGCGTACCCATATATGTGTGTGCATTGCATTTAGCTGTATGTTATGTTCAGTAAGATTGATTCAATTTATTATAATTTTGATGATGTCAAAACCTCACTACGTACAATTATTATTCTTATGTACTACATCATCAACTTTCCAAATAAGGTCTAAGCAGTTTCCTTTCAAATCTTATCTTTATGTTTCTTTAAACTCTTACTGAGCCAAGGGGTTTAGCTCTCTTCAAAATTTTTCCAAAATGTGATGAATGCTTATACTTTTCAAATGTCTGCACTTCATTAACCATCTATTATTTCACAAAATATTGTGTACAAAACTTGTAGAAAATTTATTACCATTTCTCATAATACCAAACATCATCACTTTACCCAATTCTTATGCATAAAGTTGGGTAAAGTGATAATGTTTATTACCATTTCTCATGATACCAAACATTATCACTTTACCCAACTTTATGCATAAGAATTATTGAAAATTACATTTGAGTTTCTTTGTTGTCCATTATTTTTTGGTTTTTCATTTGTTTACTATTGTTTAATGTTGAAATAAGGTAATATCTTTTTAAAAATCTGCAATTTTCTCTGAAAATTTCTATGATAGCATATAATTTCAATCATATATTTAGAACGCTTGAATTATGCTCAAAATTTTGATATGCATTGACCACCACATAGCTTTCCGGTGGTCGAGCAAATGGTGAATGAAAATGACAAGTCTATCTGTCACATATGTGTGACATCGGCACTGAAAGAGTTAATGAAATAATGAAATAATTAGTGGGGTTTCTCACTCAATGCTTGCTCTTTGGCCTTCTCCTCCCTCAACTGTTCGTTCTTCTTGGCTTTCTCTTCAACGGCATTAGACATGGCTTCACGTGGGAGCTTAGAATGCCTGGTCCACCAAGTCAACCGAATCAACTGGGAAAAAAAAATCATGTAAGTGATAACAATAATGGTAATAATTATATTGTTTCGGATAACTAGGGTAATATCTTCGTGGGGGGGGGGGGGGGGGACTCTGTTGTTGTTTTTTCCGAACATTCCTAATTCCGAAATGAAATAAGGTTCATTATTCCGAAGGTTCGTAATTCTAAAAATTATATATAGGGTTCGGAATTACGAACCTTCTGAAAGACGACATGTCACCGCGTCATGAATATTATTAACTCTGTTCTTCCTGAGAGTCCTTCCATCATAATTATTATTACCCTCCGTCTTTATCCCGGCTACCATGACAAGGCGCTCAAGTATTCAAGGAATTTCTTTTCTACCGAATACCAATTTATTTCACCTGGATGGGGAGTGGCAAATGTAGAGTAATAATGTCTTGCCCAAAGAGTATGAGAGAAGCTAGACTCTGGTAAAAAAATCAAATTGTTGGACCTAAAGGGGTGTCGGACCAAATTTGCCGACAAGTTTGCCAAATATATTCCTACAAGCAAAAGAAAAATCCTTTGGTTTTAAATTTCTGGACAGGCATAAAAATAACAAAATTCATCAATTTTTTATACTCTAAATCTTCCAGATTTGACGGACAGAAAGTTTTTAATTGGAATGTCACATATTTTCGAAGGAGGGAGAGAGAGAGAGAGAGAGAGAGAGAGATAGAGAGAAAGAGAGAAAGAGAGGAGAGAGGAGAGAGGGAGAGAGAGAGGAAGAGAGAGATAACTTTATAAGAAAGGAACATTGAGATTAAAGGGAAAAACCTTATGACTAAGATGAATATTCCGGACGTTGCGTACGTCTGTTTCATTTTTTTTTTAAACTTCAGTTCATTGTATCTAATCATATTAATTTCGCAATAAGTGTTTCCATGACTACCTTATTTGGCGGGATGGGATCTTTGAAGAGACTGAAGACGCAGATAAGTATGAGGGAGAAGGCGTAGAGGAAAGACGCGAAATGAAGATAGTGGAAATTCTTGACGATGCCTGGCCTGTCATCTGTTTCACCACAAGAGGGCACTCCATACACAAAGTCGAGAATGGACCGCGTGAGGCCTACGAGAAAACCGCAGAGCATGCCCCAGAAAGCACCCTGTGTTTCATTCAGAATAGGAATAGGAACAGTCAGGAGGTGAACAAAATAATACAAGAATAGAATTTAAAAATTTTACTTGAACAATTACAATTCTTCTTTAAATTCGAATATGGCGGATCAACATTAAATAATAATAATGATTATAATAATAATAATAATAATAATAATAATAATAATAATAATAATAATAATAATAATAATAATAATAATAATAACAACAACACTAATAATAATGATAATAATAATAATAATAATAATAATAATAATAATAACACTACTACTACTACTACTACTACTACTACTACTACTACTAATAATAATAATAATGATAATAATAATAATAATAATAATAATAATAACACTACTACTACTACTACTACTACTACTACTACTACTACTACTACTACTACTACTAATAATAATAATAATAATAATGATATTACATTTATATAGAGCATTATGTGAATACATCTAATGCGCTTTGAAATGTTATTTATAGGACAAAAATAGGACATTTTTGTAGGAGTGTGTCCTTAGCGACAAAAATATTGACCCCATTCTGTAGACCATGATTATACGCTTCCAAAGTGCTTTATATTACAACAACCTTCTATTTTTACCGTCTATACCAGCCATCTCCTATCTTTAAGGGGAAATTCCACCCTGATTACAAGTTGATTTCAAAAGAAGCAGAAAAATTAAAGAAACAGTCTTTTTCTGTAGGACTTTAAGCATTCATCATGTAAGTTTGACCATGAAGCTACATGGTTTGACAGATATTTGTTTGATATTATATTTGCTATCGTTGATTTTCTGAAAAGTGTTCTGTAATAGGATCCACTATCATACTACAAGAGCAATCCTATCCACAGGACGATAAAAAAAAAAAAGGTAAAAAAGTTCACAAATTATTTTCACTTTTACCAGAGCGTTCTGTCTAAAGACTTGGGAAATTAGAATATGATATTCCACCTCTTCTGGATTGGATGTATAAAGCCAACCGCATACTTTGATTAATATCGGCATTTAAAAAAATAAAATCTACCTGATTCAAGTTCTGAACAATAATATGAATACTAAATATTAGTAGGATGTTCATGCGCTGTCGGCCTCATACCCGGAATAAGGGCCGAATCAGTTAAAAAAAATCGTAGACAATCGTAGGGCTGCTAAGACCTCAATACGACTGGAGGCCGATTTAGCTTTTTCTCCGACTAGAAAGCTCGCAATAGGCCGTTTTGTCGATTACGGTATGACTATTTAGAACCTCAATCAAAAATAAGTTCATATGTGTATATTAAATGCAACTACATTTTCTTCCCAAATCGGATAGCAGACTGATCGTGTAGTATGCGGTGGGCTTAAGAAAAACGAAACTAACTTACGAATTCATTGACCCTTCCCCACGAGATGGCGGCGGTGAAACAAGCGAATACTGCGGGCGAAAGGTAGGAGAGGATTGACTGGACGTAGACGAAGAGTTCCCCTGATCCATAGGCTTGGATAACTGGGATCCAGAGTACCCCTACCACCACCAATACCAGGGTACATAGTCTGAGGATAAATGGTATAGACAACGGCGGGTCAAGATGGCGAACAGCTTTACCGAATGGGATAGCCCATGCCCCGTTCTCTTTTTGATATATATGGTGTTAAAGTTAAAAGAATGATTATGGTTTTGTTGAAAATATACACTCTAAAAACAATCTGTATAATTATAGTCAAATATGACTAAAATCTATAGTCATATTTGACTAGAGTAACTATTTCCATGGGCACCTGCACTATTCTAGTCAAAACTACTGGTTTTCGGGTATGAAGTGAAGAGAATCCTAATTCAAAATGAACAGAATCCTAGTCAAATCCTAGTCAGAATGACTAGAATCTGATTAAGAAAATGTGACCAGGCGATCTGGATTAAAAAAAAATAATAACTAGACATTTTTTTAGAGTGTAGTGACGTATATTATGTGTACCAAATTATCACTCGATCAGCTGCAGATCTGAGGCAGTTGAGAATTGTGATTTGCCCTTTTTATTCGCTTCCCCCTTTTTTTTTCTTTTGTTGTTGCTGCTTAAGAGACATTTTTTTGGAATGGTTACGCCTTTAAATATTACTGGATGGGCCCTTGCGACCTTTCCCGTAGCTCACTTTCCTACGATTACGAGTTCGAGCTCGGTGGATGTCGGCCTGATCTTGTACCAGATGTCGATGACGAACATCGAACTGGAGGCATTGAAGATGGAGGTCAACGAACTTATCATAGCGGCTAACATGGCCGCCAACATTAAACCTTTCAGTCCTACAAAAAACAAAACGAAACAAAACAAACAAGACTGATTTGTAAAACTTTATGCAAGCTATACTCTAGAATCCATATAGACCACTTTCGAATTAAACTGTTACTAAGCAATGCAGCCTAACAAGGCAAAACGGTGAGAGGGGTGTGGCTAGACCACTTTGAATAAGCAACGACAAGTTCATCTAACATTTTACCACAAGCAAATTATATGGTTTTAAGATTTTGAAATTCTGCCGACGAGAACTATAGAAACAGTCTTAAGATACTAAAAATTTGTTGACAGGAGTTAGGAAGAATGTCAAATTTTAGCGACAACAGACCGAGATTTGCCGATGAAAATTTCAATGGTGATATCCCACACGCCCTCTAGCGACGCTTCTGATTGGTGAGATGCCATCATGAACTCAGTAAACCTAAAATTGATTTTAAGCGGCATAACAGGCTCGTGCCCTTAGAAAACCTATTTCTCATATCTCGAGTACATCGCCAAAATAATGCTCCCCCTTTTAACATTTCAACCCCAAAGGCACCTTTAAAAATGGATTAACCTTTTTTATTCTGCACTTAGTTTTGTTGTCAGTTATTTTGTATACTGTTGCACGACAGTTATTGTTATATACTTTGAAAAATGAAAATGAAATGAAATAAAATCTAAAAGTGAAATCTGAAATCTGAAAATCTGAAATTCACTTGGCAGATATTTGTGAGTATTGTGCCCCCTCCCTTAACAAATTAAGTGATAATACGCTTTGAAGCGCCTTGATCAGTTACTTAACTGGAAAGGCGCTATATAAAAAATAGTTATTATTATTATGATTATGATTATCATTGTCATTATTATTATTATTAATATCATTGGGCCTATTATTATATATTATTATCATTGTTATGTACCTGTAGGCATGAGTTCCACCACTAGTTTCGGGTAGGCGATATCTGAGCATCCGGCTTTGTTACCGCAAACCCTTTCACAGAGTTCCGGTTCCACACAAGCGATTTCATCTGAGGAATGACATTAAAATCATACCATCTAAATCTACAGGAGTGAATAATCCACTCTATCATACCTTAGTCACATCCACATCAGGGGAGCGTTTCATGAAAGGACTTGTCAGATATTTCATCCGACAAATTTGCTCTCAGCCAATCAGATGCAAGGATTTCAGTAGCTTATAACAGTTGTCGGATAAAGACATCCGACAAGTCCTTTCATGAAACGCTCCCCAGACCGACACCAGACCGAAAGGCCAAGAATCGATCGGTATACAGAGTCGGTTTGGCGGTGTGACTATTAAGGTATAAGGAATCATCTTCGTGATGGCTTCGTTTATTAGTTGAATCCCCTCTAAATTTTAGTGGAATCCACTTCAAAATAGTTGTTTGAATCACTCTTTTAAGACTGGATTATATTATTTTTAAAGCATGAATTTCCACTTTAAACGAATTAAGTGATCTGTAATAATTATGGATTTCTTGATGTTATAGAATCAAATTTTATGTTTGACACGAAGTACATACTGATTACTACATAAATCTGATTTGACTTGATTTAAATTAATTGACTTGAATTTAACTGCGTTGATTATATTCTATTAATTTCTCTCTTGCGGACAAAGTCCTGCTGATCATATACCCGGCCAGATCATAAGGATCATAGGGAGAATCTTAAAGCAGCCCGTCAAGAAGAAGACTGCCTTGTTGTGTATGGATCTGATTTGATTGAATTTGATTTGATTTGATGTGATGTTATTTGTTTTGTTTTGATTTGACTCAATCGATTTCTCTCTTACCTGCATACAAAGCTCTGCTGATCATACCAGGCCAGATCATAAGGAACATAGGGAGAATCTTAAAGTAGCCCGTCATGATGCAAGCTGCTTTGCTGTGAGTAACATTCTTGGCTGCAAGGGTACGCTGAACAATTACCTGAATTTGTAAACAGAACAATGGGTGAAACGTCCATTACATAATTGTAATCGTACATTGAATTGGCTGGTCACATTTAGCCCCCAGAGCTCCCAACGCAGATCCCAAAGTCGGGTCGATATTACCCCCATCTACCCCATGCACAACTGATTTTGTCAGTAGGGACAAGTTTGACTGGACATCACAAAACACACACACACACACACACACACCCACACACACACACAAAATGACAAAAGTTTCCGTCGAGATGGGTTGTCAGACGGCCCCTAAAATTTGAGGTAAAATTTTTCTCCTAAAGGCCCATGGACCAAATTTTGTCAAAAGGAAGAACAATTTTTTTTTCTCCAGCCCCTCAATAAGTCGCTCAGTGGGGGGGGGGGGGGGGGGGGGGAGGGGCTATCAGACGTTTTGCTCCATGATTCTCTGACAAGCAAAACAAAAAACAAACAAAAAAAGGTAAAAAAAAAATCTGTCAAAAGTTGTCAGGGGGGCACTCTGCCCCCTGCCCCCCCCCCCTTGGGTACGCTAGTGAAACACACCCATTGTTCATCTGCACCTGTTGGACAAAACATAATAGAGGAGCTTGCTAAGTATCTGAGCTATGTGGCTGCCATCCTGAAATCTACCATTCATGTATTAATTACACTCTGATACTTTGCAACAGGAATTAAATAACATTGAGTAAAGGCTGACCTGATTCGTGCACCAGAAGTAAAGCCCAAGGATGAATACCCCGAAGACCACTCCAGGCCAGGGTAGATCCGACGTCTTGGCATTACGGAAGATGTGCCATGTCTCTTCGGTTGGTATACCGCATGAGGTGTTCCCATAGAGCTGCGTTGTGTTCGGGATGGCCGTCATGTAGAGCAGACGTAGGTTACCGATACCTCCGATCTCGGCGATAGCTGCAGGAAAAATGAGAATTTATCGTTCGATATGAAGTGTCTGTACTAGAAGAAATAGTAGTTTTCAGTGGGCCTTGAACAAAATGTATCTCTGTAAATCAGATTCAGATTCAGATTTCGATTCAGATTAACAATACATCTATTTCCTTCTCATAATCAAATAAATACAAAATGAAATTTACATTCACAAAACACATGAAAGGAAGCGATGGTCCCCAGGAAGCACATGGCTTGTGGTGGGGTCGCCTTTACAATACATATTTACATATATAATATTATAACATACAAAAAAATGGGGGGATCATGTTGGCTACCATATATCTTTGACGAAATAAAGCCTGGTGAAATGTCGCCTGAGTAAATTTTAGACAACCCAGTATTATGTAGCCCTGTTTTATTATAAAGATGATGTATTTCGAAGTTATTTGATATGATCTTTTTATACATGCAATTAAACAAATATTCTTCTCTTACCTAGGCCCATAAGAACGAAAGCGCCAATGAGTACGACGACGGCCTGAAGAGCATCGGTGAAGATGACAGCCTTCAAGCCACCAGCGACGGTGTAGATGGCAGTGAGGCAGAGGAGGACAATAACCGAGGTGTAGATATTCCATCCCAGGGCTTGCTGGATCACAATGGAGCCTGCGTACATCTCACCCTGTCACGTGATGCAGGTACACAAATGAAACGAATGAACGAGCTTTATCTTTAAACCAAACAATTGAATCGCATTTGATTCTGATTTTCCATCGGTGTGAGTTAATGTTTAGTTTTGGTACTCCCTCAAAAACTTATCGTCACATTTCTTAGATTTTTGTTGATAAATAGCAAGATGCTGTGCAGATTTCACCTCCTCAAGTGAAATATTTAATAAATGAGAGGTAAAAAGTAAATTATATACCGGGCCAGGATATAAACTCCAAACAACGGAAGCGTGCACAATACACTATAACGCGTGCAAAAACCTATTAGGATTATGTGTATTCCACACACAGTGACACACATGCTATCTCCACGCGAAGCCCCGAAACTATCGTTGCGTTAAACTATCGTTGCGTTGGGAGCCATCGGGGTGGAAAGGTCCTGGCGTAGGGCAGTATGTTACCGTGATCTAGCGTTCCTTCTTACAGACCTGTACACTTAAATTCACTGGAAATCATTGATGATATATATATTTACACTAAAATTCACCGGAAATCATTGATGGAATATCACATGATCTCTAACAAACCTCTTTTGATACAAGGAGAACAACATCAGACTATACTGAACACGTTTCTTTCCAATTTCCTATTTGCTAGCAAAACTATCCATGAGTTTTACGCTCTTTGCTGGCTCAGGCAGATGGTCCTTGATATTTCTTGAGGTATTCTGTTTGTGTATCGGGACAGGGATGTCAAAATGAGATGTACGCTGTACGCTGAGATGTACGTTGCAAAATACAAGCTTTGCTTTTTAGCATTCCCCTCCATTTTCAGCATTTATTTATTATAATTATCTTTGAAAATTACACTGAATGAAAATTATTGTTATTACATACATTTTGTTCATGATATTATTTAGGATGTATTTACGTTTGTTTTTATATTGTTGAAAATGGTTCATGATATTATTTATGATGTAATAACGTTATATTCTGTTGAAAAATGGTTCATGAAATTATGATGTAATTACGTGTTATATTCTGTTGAAAATGGAAAATAAATGAATGAATGAAAATGAATGTATGGATTGAGTGGTTATTAACATGTTAACTAATACCATAGTGCAATTAATTCAATTTTCCGTTACTCTATAATTATGATCTTCTGTATTATCATCTTATATAAACATGCCACCCTTTCTCTTTCTTTACATCTGTTAAATCTTTACATCCTCCTTCCTTTCCCAATTATCTTTATCTGACGATAAAATATTTTTTTGTTCTTGTTTACGACGTTTCCAACACGAGCTCCACTTTTCGGGTTTTCGCCTCATTCTTTGTAAAATTTTTGTTTGTCAAATACTTTATTTTGTTCAGAAGGAAATAAATTGATATGAATTTAGACAAAAATCATTCTCACACATCGATAGCATTTCGTAATGAGTGAATGGCCGAAAGATTATCGAATTATAACTGAGAGAGAAAAAATATGCATCTCTTTTAAAATATGATGGCTTACGGAGAGCATGATGACAATGGCTACGATAAGGTTGATGACGGAGATGAACGTCTGGAGCCGAACACCTCCGAATCGTAACCGAAGATACTCGGGCACAGTCGAAACCTGGAAAAGAGTAAATCATGAGACGGAAGGCTTCATAGGCAACAGTAACATTGAAGTTTATTGAGGCATGGATCTTGAATGACTTTGTCTATTCTCTCAATCACTTTGGGAATTCAGTTCTTATAACAAAATCGCTTTAACTTAGGGAACATGCTAGTTGATACACGGAGAGGAACATAATGATCTAGAGAGTCAGAATTGCCTAATATACATGTATATCAGTAAACAAGGGTATGATTATTCAGAAATCTCTTTGAAGCTCAGATTGTATGATTTTATTTTTTAAGGACTTCCAATAATTGGCGTTGCGTGAGCCCAGGTATTAAGAGGCACTGCCGTCCGGGGAGGGGGGGGGGGTGGAACTGGTCTTTATATACTCGATGAATAAAATGCCAATAAAGAATGCCACTGCTTTGGGGTGTTACGGGAAGGGGTATACAATCATCATCTTTTGTTCGCCCCCCCCCCCCTCCATTCCACTTCTTTTTCTCTATTTATTCATTTTGATTTTGTTCTTCTTTTTCACTATTCGATCGGATCAGGGGGGGGGGGGGGAGGGGGCGTGACCCTTTGTCCCAAGTAACAACGCCACTGCTTCCAATTGCCAGATACTCACATCAGCTGCGAAATAGACTGGTGCGAATATGAACCCAAGGAGTAACAGCGCCATCAGCGCCTGTAGAGAAAGAATTTAAAGGAAAACATGACAGATCAAGACAAAAGAACAAAAGGATTACTTGCTGGAAAAGCCTTGCCTTAACTTTACTGATATCAAAATATTACGAATGCTATAAAAAAAAAATATGAAGCGAATTAATATCCAGAAAATTTATTACTGGTGATTAACAAAATGTTTTCGTTGCCATGCATCAGATTCTGTGGCCATCTGTCAGGCATAAGGATATACATTTGCTCCTGCATAATTTTTCTGTGTGTATGCGTGTGTTCTGTATTTTTGTTCTGTTTTTTGAAATGACTTTAACATATTAGGGCTGACACATTGGATACAAAGCTTTGCGTCACGAACGCGAATCGAAAACGTGTTCGTGTGTCCGTGACGCACAACGTCCGCACCAAGTTTTGTCAGCCTTAATGCCAGTTGTATGACTGTTTTTTTACCTGCGCTGATCGAGCCTGTAAATGTACTTTGCCAATACGGCAGTGATTTTCATTTTTAAAAATGTGTGCAGTGTTCATTTTTCTTCTACGATTTTACACTGACTCGGCGCGTCAAAGACCTCACCAGAGTCTGAGGCAGACCCACGTCAGCAAAATGACTTCTCGTGTGCGATGGGCATAGGTCCAGCTCCCACGAGGCGTCATTTGACTGATGTTAGGATCGCGTCAGTGACTGGTACGGTTTTTTTTTTTTTTTTTTTTTTTTTTTTGGGGGGGGGGGGGGGTTTGCGTTTCATGGAAGATTGATATCGTTTAAAAAGTGATTGCAAAAACGAACAGTTCAAACAATACTTTTTAATAACTGGCTTTTGGGTTAAATGCCTTCACAGGTTCGCTGTGAGCCGGGCCATAAGGCCACCTTCTTAAAGGGTGCTCTACTTACATAGTATTCATAGCATATGACGGCATAACCTGACACGGAAGCAGTTCCCGCAACTCCGATAAAGGTCGAACTGCCGATGTTGGTGACGTAAAGTGAAAGTCCCACCTAGATTCGGATAATAGAATCAATTCTGAGCTCTTAAGTGATTGGTTGAAATACATTATTGTTTTATATTTTGTGGTATATTGCGATATTATGTACAGAAACTTATCATTAAAAGTCTAACTCTATATTCATTTCATTTCAACAGAACCCAAGGGGTATTTTCAAGGAGTGTTATTGTCTCTGCAAAGGTATTGCAAAGTATAAACCAAGTTACAATATACATACTCATATAACAAAATTATAAAAATGATACTATAATTATTAGATGATTATATTACAAATAAAGAATAAAATTAAGGATTTATAATGTGGGTGTATGTTGGATGGAAGAATTGAGCGGGGGGGGGGGGGCTGCTAAAAGCAGTATAGATCCACAATTAAGACTAAGAATTCGAATTCATATCGAAGTGATAGCCTAGTGATGTACATTTGAAATGCCCAATGTATCTTTTCAAACGTGAGGACGGATTTAATTCATCCATAAATAATAACCCTATAGATCGACCTCTACTTTTCTAAAAGTTTCATTTGTTACTTACCAGCCACCATGACATTTGTCGACCAGCAAGAAAGTAACCACTCGTCGACCCTTTGTCACCACCCCAAGCTGCCTATAGATGGTTAAAAGGACAAATAGAAACATTTGATTAATAATAATAGTGGGTTCTTGTATAGCGGAGCTCATGTCTGGCACATTTGCCACTCCTGGCGCTCCAGGGCCCTGTTTCATAAAACTTGTCATCAATGACATGTTGCTATAACTGTTATAAGCTACTGAAATCCTTGCATCTGATTGGCTGAGAGCAAATTTGTCGGTAAAAATCACTGACAAGACACCTGTTGAAACGCCCCCAGTATCACTACCCCGGCTTTAGCCAGGCTGTCATTACAGCGCTCAAGCGTTTAAAGGAATTTATTCATGCCAGGTACCCATTTACCTAACCTGGGTCGAGTGCGGCAAATGCAGAGTAATTTTTGCCAAAGGACATTAGTGCTGCGACATTGATTCGAACCCCGTACCTTGTGGTTCACAGTCCGGAGACTTATCCTCTAGACCACAACCTGGCATTTCATCAAGTGTCTTTTCAGGGATTTTTACCGACAAATTTGCTATCATCCAATCACATTCAAGGATTTCAGTAGCTTATAACAGTTATTGCAACTTGTCACTGATGACAAGTTTTATGAAATAGGGTTCTGTAATATTAATTGCACGCGAAGCGTCATTCACCTGACCTAGGACTACGTAGGGGGCTACGTCAGCGATTGGTGCGTTCTTTGACGTGCCATATGTGAGAGTGACATCTCACAAAATGTGCATTCAAAATTCACATTGCAAGCTGCGCATTGCCCTAATATGTTACTGAAAAAGAAAAAGATAGATGATTCTTGCCAAGACGGCATATTTTTATGTCATTGCAGGAGTGTTTAATGTTTTGCTGATGTCAATTACTCCCCATAATTTATTAACAAGAACAAGAATTCCGTCAGAGCCACGAAAACCCATATTAAGTCACCTATCTATTGACTTTATAATCTTAATTAACGATATCCCTCTTGAATTTCAGAATTAGAAGTATTGCATTATTCTGTTGCTGAGGAGAAAAACGTAAGTCATATTATGAAACTTTACGACTTAAAATTTAATTCTGTGTCAGTGTAATTTTTTTTTTCAGAATTAGGTCATCAGGCCAGTGTTGATTAAGGGTGGTGGGTTAAATTTTTTACACCGTTTCGAAAAATGTGAATAACTTGAATATCAAAGACCCATGGGACCCAATTTGCAATCGCTAGAAATTCGGTCTCTTAAACTGTAGGTCTAGTGAACTTTCAATATACATTTAGTTGTCTACAGCGACCGATAGCAATCGTTCTTGAAATTGTCATGAGGCCCTTGAGAACGAAAATGCGGTCTCGTGGACGTTCACTCCTCTAGACTTTTGATCTCTTGAACCTTTGGTCTTATGAAATTTCTGTAAACTTGGACCCCCTCAGACTCCTTATAATTATCAATTGAAATTTGGGTCACGGTCAGATACCAATGTGTGTAAATTTAGATTTATCAAAGGCTGGAATATTTTAATCATGATGGAAAATAAGGTGTTAGGCGATATTCGTTCAAAGTACATGAAATTTTAGACATCTTTTTCTTTATAACGTTTGTGAGATTATCGCTGATAGCAGAATGACAATCTAGATTCTCTTGTCCTAAGTGTAGACTTGTTGAACTTGGAACTACTCTGATCTTCTTTTTTTCGGGTACACTTTTCAAGTATTGGCTGACATAATGAAGTCGGCACTGTGAATATGATCTTATGTATGCATGAATGCGTACTACTTGTATGTGACTTTGATTGAGAATGTGGTATTAAAGGGTGACTAAATTAGAGAGAAAAAGGGTGCTGTTTCCATGTATTTTTGCATTCAAATCACGAATCTGGTAATTGATTGTCAAAATTATGTCTCGTTTTGGCGAAAAAGGGGGAAAAGTAGAGGTTTGGGGACCGTTCCTTAAAACTCGTGAGCTGATTGGCTAATTGACGTCACACCCCCCAAGTGACGTATGAAGAGTAAGAGGCACAAGATCTACAGGCTGCGGCAATGTAACATTGTACACACAATGCGTTATTTGACCCCTCTGTTCAACAGACAATTTATGAAAAAGGGAAATTAATCAATACAGTCTAAGGAGTGAATAATCGTTATCAATATATTTTCTTTAAGATCAGTGAATACTTTTGCCCAAATATACAGCTCTTGTTTTGTTTTTTAAACTTTTCTTTGAACAATGTTCTCATCCATCTGAGCTTGCCGAACGATAGTTTTGCATTGGTCTTAAACGCGTACACAGCCGTTTTATGCGTCTGTGCAATGTACTACACTTCTTTAGTACGGCAACTATGTTCCCCCTCGTACTAAGCGACTGGTGAACGCTTTTGTTTGTTTTGTTTTCACTCTCGCCTTTTTTTACTTCGCTTTACATGTACTACGGTAGTACTGACTTAGATTTTTGGCTGAATTCTTCGAGTAACTTAGAGAGATGGATAGTGATCGCGAGTCCGATTTGGAGGACTTTTTTGAGCCAGATACGAACTCTGATTTATCAGATGATTTATCGATACCGAAAGAGAAGAAGCTCAAGTGCAGTGGCAAGGGGAATTCGACCATTATGTTTGAACCCCTCGCAGAAGACGCGCCAGGGCATGGTGAAGGGGCCGCGGGTGAAGCTGCTGCAGCTGCTGGAGAAGAAAAGTGATCACTGCAAATTGTACTCCACTCGCTTGGCCCTTGCCACTCTGCCCGTGTGAGAATACTGTTGCGACCCACAATTTCCGTAGATTTTCATCTTTAGGAAAATGATGTACGTAGGCTTACATCATCTTTAGGGGTCTTGCTACAGCCCGCAACTATACACCGATTTGGCATTACTGATGAAATTGTGTCCCAAAATCAAAGTTATTGTGAGGAATTAAACACACGAAAATATGCGATGCAAATGGTCGATGCGGTGAATGTCACGCTCGGCACCGGGCTAGGCCTGCCGGGGCCTGCGGGCGCGCACGGTATATAGGTTGGTGGAATATTTTCCCTTACTTCTCGTACGTCACAGATCACGTGATCATGATGTCGCTCGATGGGTTTTTTTTAGGGGCGGGGCTTATGACTGTGTAAATCAGCAAAAATGTACTTTTCAAATGATTATGAAATACGACTGAATGCATAAAAAAGTGTGTGATAGATATTTATTGGCTCCTCATGACTCCTTCCTACGAAAAATGGGCAATCAATTTTTTAATTTAGTCACTCTTTAAGCAATTATAGCAGTTAATTTTCCATAAAGAATGAAGAAGAGAGAATGCAGAATTGGCAAACGTTTGCCCTCATAAGAGTCAGAATCAAGGGAAAAGATAATGACTCGTGTATTTCAAGTTTTGATTCATAATTCATTGGTTTGTATACAGTGACACAAATTTTATCATCAAAGCAAGTGAAATATTCCAGAAATCATAACGTTATAACTGTATTTAAAGTTACTTTGTAATTACATGGGTGAGTACTCCATTTTTTAATTTTTTTTTTCTATTTTAAACGAGGACCTTAAAGATAAAGCTGAGTTCTGGGGCCCGTTGCACAAAACTTGCGTTTAATCGCAACTCCTAAAAATCAAACGCAAGTCCTTAATGCGCTCTTCTGATTGGCTGAAAATAAAGTTGCGTTTGATTTTCCTGAGTTGCGTTCAAACGCAAGTTTTGTGCCACGGGCCGCAGGAGAGACATCTTGTGACGATATGAAATATCCTGTCTGAGGACTTCCATAAATCAACGTCTCGATTTGCATTATAAGAATTTAAATGAATCAACCACAAGACTACAGTTACAGCTCTGCTTATTGTAGAAGTGTCAACATCGAGATGTTTGAATAAATTTGACTGGAACTTAGGTCGTAGGGTTAAGCCCCGTCAAGGCGCCTATGTTCTTTGGAAAGAAGGTAATTTGCCACTCTTGACCCAGGTGTAATGAATGTGTTCCTTGTCATTGCTGGTAGGCATGACAGGAAGGAATACCTTGAACCTGTTGAACGCTGTGAGTAGCGAAATCTAGTTTAGCAAAATTCTGAGTAGTTAATGGCGGATCCATGACTATCTGGCCGGGGGCTGGGTGGGGGCACACCTCCGAAAATCTTCGACAAACAAAACATGGTTATCACATTTTCAGGTGATTCTTTTATCTGAAATTGCTACAGGGGCACATTCATTTATCTTTTGTAATTAGTGTGTGATTAAGATTGCCCTGTGGCCCTCCAGAATTCGCAACTGGTAATATTTGAGCTCCTTGAGCGCCACTGGAGGCAGATATATCTAATCTAATATCAACTCCCTTTTCTTCAGTGATTTTACGGAGACTACTAATGTTGCGTATAATTACTGGTGTTAATTACCACATCAAATGATCTTGACCGAAAATCAATTTACGATACGACATTTGTGCAACGGGCCCCTGGTCTTGCGATTACGATTGTGAAAGAAACTGTCTCGATGCAATTGGGAAAGGTTGATCATATCTACATAATAATTGGGGTATACTGTGAGGTTTTGGAATCGTCAAATTGATAAGAAATTGACCCGATCTCACTGAAAAGCAAGTGCCCTGCACACAGTACAGAAATGAGTATATGTGACTGCGCACATTATGTGGCATGAATGTTCGACCTGAACACTTCAGCTGAGTTTTCGAATATGAGGGCATTTGAAGAGCAATCCTTTCCAGGGGACATTTCTACAATGATTTTCTTCCAAACCAAAAAGAGAAAAAAGAAGAAGAAGAAGAAAAAAAAAAAAGAACGAGAAAGTTCCCCAGAACTCATCCTTGATCCTTTAACCTAAAAGCGTTGAAGACTTGAAGTCAGTTTTCTTTGTATCAGTGTCATCACTAATAGAATTGCATTCTATCTATTCACGATTTTTGGGTGTGATTGAAATTGAGATGTCTCGGTTTGTTTAGATGGTTAACTTGCATATCAAAAAATTAAACATAGGACTCGATTTGGATGTGGTATTTGCCTCGTCCTTGCCCAAGATTTGACTCCATAATGATGATGGGGTAAGACATTAAAATTCAACGGGTCATTATTCGCATCTTGAAAGGAAAATTAGTTCTCAAACAATCTCGGAATGACTAATTTAAAGTAGGTGATCAAAGGTCTGCCTTTGTCTCTTCTGCGATAACCACGAGTTGAACTCGTGTTGAAAGAGTGTGATTTAGATTCTAACAGGAGTATCAAAGATATCTGTATCTTAATATATAGCATGTTATTTTAGAAGTAATAACGGAGTTAGTAGAAAAAATAAGCTCTTTGTTAATCCTTTTACATTAGACAGAAAGAGAGATAGAAAGAGGCAAAGGTATAAAGAAATAGATCGTAAACATTGGTAATTTATGCTTGACTTTGCGAGTAAGTTGCTGCACATATGTATCAATTATTCAGAGAATTTCTTGGCATAGTAGGATAATATGCTATGCATTCACACGAAAAACAAAAACAATTTAAAATCCAATGAAGGAACATTTTCACCATCACAGATAAAAGTTCAATCTTGAATACTTTTAAGTATCAAAAGCAAAAATTGTCTTCATTTTAAAAAGAATTTAGTTCAGGCGTCGCAGAAAGATTTTAGAAGTGGAAAACTCATTAAAGTGATTTGGTAACTTTGGAGAGGCTTGGTAAAATCTGAGCTGCCTGGCCTTACATGCTATCAGTTTATGTAATATGGTGTAAAAATGAAGCCCAGGAAAAAAAGCACTTCAAAATCATCATGTGCTTCACAAAAGTACATATATGCAAGTGACCGGAAATGCCAGACTCAATTTTCCCCCATAGACTCAATGTTAGACTAAAGCGTATGGCCATACGCTTTCGTAAATGGGAGTATTCAGTCCTAGATATCTTAATAATAGCATTATATATTTGAAAACCTTTCTATGCCTGGCTATTCAATTATCCTTCTGAACATCATTATACAAGACAGATATCAAAATTCAACAATTTATTAAATCAAGCCTCCACAAAGTTACCGAATCCCTGTAAAGGCATGAGGGGGTCCATGTCGGGTCCACTCGCTATTCATAATGCCAGCTATTCATAGAAAACCGCTATTCATTTAACACGCGTTATGAATAGCGGTCCTTATGAAGAGTTATGAATAGTGGTCCTTATGAATGGAAGTCCTTATGAATAGCGAGGTAATTTGTGTATGGTTTGCTCGCTATATAGAAGGACCGCTGTTCATACAAAACCACTATTCATTTAGTCACGCATTATGGATAGCGGTCCTTATGAATAAGTTGTTCTTATGAATAGCGGTCCTTATGACTAGCGAGGTTACCCCGTCCATGATGGGCTTTTGTCTGTTTGTTTAAAAAGGAGGAGGATTTTTGAGCCCCTGCGCCTTAGCCCCCTCTTCCATAGCTCTGAGTTCAAATGTATGTACTTACAATTATGATGATGAATCTAAATTGATTTCTTCATGTCTTTCTATAAAGATTCATATTCCATATTTCATTCCATTGTTTTTATTACTTTCCCTTACCCACCGACCTGTCAACAAAGGACAAGAATTCTCATAAACACATAAATATGTATATACTCTTTTTAACTCCATTGCTGATCCAGGGAAAACATGACACTAGCTCTCGGTATCAAGCGAACAAAATTCGCGATATAAATAACCACTACTGTGAAGAAGAAAAAAAAGATTATTCCTCGGGTAGACTAACGTCACATCTATGTCATTACATGAGCGGTCAATGTTTACACCAATGTCAGGTATATGTATAATTTGTCATGACAAGAATCCCATTTTGGTCAGGTAAACTAATATCAAGTCACTCATCCGTTCACTTTATAATCTTGATTAAGGATACCCTATACTCGAATGGCAGAATTAGAATTATGGGAATTATTCTGTTGCTGAGGTGGAAAACGCAAGTTATATCGTGTAAACATTACAAGATAAACTTCGATTTTCAATAATTATTTTGAAAAAAAATATATATAGATTTAGGTCATTGGGACAGTGTTTAATAGGGCGTGGTGGGTTAAACTAAATTTTTACCCCTTTTAAAAAACACAAACATTAACTTGAACTTGTGACTTCACATTAGTGTCACTAATAATCTATTATCTCATGGGTGGAGTGTTGTGAACGACATCAATTAGGGGCGTCACGAGAGGGGGATGTGAGATGTGACACCCCATTCCAATTTAGGCATTTTGGAGCTTTTTTTTCTCGCTTGTTTCCGGGGTCCATCGGTAATTTAGGGGGAGGGGGGGGGGGAGACTGAAGATCATTTATTTCCTATTTCTTTATCATTATTACAACGATTTTTTTAAGGGGGAGGGGGCTTTTCTATGTTTCTATTATATGCCAACTTGTCGGGAAATTTGGTCGGACATCCCCTCCTCCCTTATTCAGAGTGGTCTAGGGACGGTCAATATTTTTTATATAGCAGCAAGGTGAAGGGGACCGTCACATTCAAAGCGCATACCCCCCCCAAAAAAAAAAAATAAAATAAAAAAAAAAAAATAAAAAAAAAAAAATAAAAATTAAATAAATAAAAAAAAATGGCGATGTCGTTTCCCTAGTTACGTTTTGTTATGAATTCAATTTGTGTTGGAAAGTATGTTGATAGCTGTATCTGTTTCGTTGTATTTCTTTCTTTCAAGAAAAACATCTAAATATCAACAATTTCTTTGTAAAACAACGAGGTTCCAAAACAGCCCCCTACCTTACCTCTTCCATTCGTTAAATGAATAAGAAGTAAGGTACATGTTTCTGACTATTGTGTATGCACTAGCACAGATGTTTCAAAATTCAAATCACAAACTGATCATGAACCACATTCTCATAATTTCAAATTGTATAATATCCTTATAATACTGTACAGATATCTTATGTACAGAAGGATTATCTATTGTTTTAGTGTTGTGTTTTGGTTTTGACTTATTTCATTTTTTCCCGTGTTGTGTCAGTTAAAATTATTTGGATATAATTAAGTTAGATAAATTTTCATTTTAATTCTCTCTTAGGCTATAATTATCTACGCTATTTATCAAAGTTAACTCCGTTCTTTTTCTTTCTGTTAATACTCACTTAACAAAGCAATTATTTATGTATTTCCAACATTGATGTGAGGTCATGTAACCTATCAAAAAAGCAATTATTGGTAAACAGTGTTAAAGGAAATTAAAAATAATACCAATGACTACATGTGAAGTAAATAAATATAGTGATTACCATTCTTGAAATGACTAACCTCTTTTGAACGCGACCGTCATAATGGAGTGATATTAACAATATGTGTCTTGTTTCTTGGTTATTTTTTTTTTATCAATATTTTTATAATGCAAAATTTATTTGCCTCAACATTGATATAAAGTCAGTCTGTAACCTAAACAAATTCATCCTTTAGTACTTAGTAAGGAAATGAACAATAACATCATCTACTATTAATATTGTAATGATTATTTCATGTATATAACACACTTGAAATTTTCAATAATCCCCTGTTTAATAATCAATGCTTTGTAAACATGAATTTTAGAGTCTGATTGTAAATATTTAAAATGTAATTACAATGTATTTCTATTTTGTATTTGTGAGATCAACTTGTAACCCATGTACAATTCAAATTCTGGTTGTGATGCATGAGATTTTTTTTCAATACAGACAATTTTATCTATCTATCTATCTATCCTCCAATCTCTCTTGCGTATGTTTTTTTATAGGATTTTTTTTTCTCTCTCCGTCTGTTATCAATCACCAAGTCATTCTGGACTTTATACTGCTATGCGCGATAAAGGCTACTTCACGTAAAAGCCTTAGGATTAAGAGCAAATTTTAGCCATGAATTCACTAATGCAGGTTGTGAAGTAGTTATTTCCGATGCTATAACAACCAAATAATGTTGTCAGGTCGTGGGTATTGCCCTGATGACGCAAGGAAGCGTTGTCCATCCACACCATTAATAATAATTGCATGTAGGAAGGATGCAACTTTATCGTTTTGCACTATATAAAAACGTAAGCTGCATAAATTCAGAAAGGATAAAAGTGTATAATCATACCAAAATTGAGAAAGAAAAACAAATATATAGATAAACAAAATTATTGTATACACTCAGATAAGGGTGGATTATGGATGAATATATAGTTAGATAATACAATGAATGGATGGATGGATGGATGGACAGATAGAGAATTCGATGGAATGTCTCATAGTAAAATAGATAGATAGATAGATGGATAAATTGACGGATAATAATGGACAGACTACATGTTATTGTGTATATAATGCAAGTGAATAAATGAAAGACAACTAAACTACAACAAATATCATTACACAAAAACTTCAACTTGAAGTCAACTTTCAAATCGTATATTTTTATACAGTATATTCTGTGGCATGATATTATACAGCATATGTTTGTTTTGTTTTGTTTTTTGTTTTTTTCATGTTTTATTATGCATACATATTCATATATAAATTGTATTATTATGTAATGTACATGTCTTATCGTCTTAAGTGTATTTTTTATGTTATGTATGCATTAATTGTCTCGTTATAGCAACCCGATCACAAGTATAATCGTGCTTTTAGGGAATATCGCCTCCTTCCTCAGTACATATTTGAATAGAAAAGGAAATTAATGTTTTAAATCTGAATAACAAACACATTATTCTCAGAAGACCGTATCACAAGAGAACAATCTTGGAATATGAAAAGCGATATTTGAGAATGACTCTATACATGCAACTCTTTGAGAACTGTCCGTGCTCTTGCAATAATGTTGTCAATGAAAAAATGGCGAAATCGTACATCGTCTGTTTGCTATCAACTTGTTCTTTCTCAGGCCAAACAAAAAGATACAATGTTTCCTTTACATTTTCCTCTCTGCCTCTCTTTGCGACATTCTTGTAGGTTAGAATGTTTGGTTTGCTAGGAAATATAAGAAAACTTTGACGTCATATGTGTGGTCACCACTTCTTGAGAACTCCTTTGAGCTTTGATTTCCATCGATTCGTGGACTTCATAAGATTTCTTTTCAGTGTCTTCTTGAAAATATGCAAGGATAATATTGTCCATGGGGAAAATAAAGCTTCATTTTTGTTTGAGTTTAGTCGGTTTATCAGATCACAGTTTTAACAAAAATATAAAACACCATTCTTGACAAATGATACTTTCAATAAATCAGTGGAATAAATGGAAATATAATATCTCACTTATGAAGTTCAGTAAAATGAAAAGTATTTCATCTTTTCTAAAGCAAGTTAAAAGCATGCGTCCGTTGAAATTTAGGAACCCCATTAGATGTTACTATCTATGCACAGTAAAACAATATATTAATTTATTTTTAAACAGATGCGTGTCGCACTAAATTACATTTAAAGAATGTAGCAAAATTGTGGCATTGCTAGGCGATTTTTTTTTAAAGTAAAAAAAAAGATGATTTCGAAATTCCTGTTGTAGTAGTAGTAGAAGTCGTAGTAGTAGTAGTAGTAGTAGTAGTAGTAGTAGTAGCACACTGTAAAAAATGTTGGGTAAAAAGTTGACCAACGTGACGGTAACTATGTGTCCGACAAATATTTTGGCAATATTTTACCGAACTTGGAATTTTTTGTTTGTTGTTTTGTTTGCTTTTTTTGTTGTTGCTCAGTTTAGAATAAAATATGACCATGGTTGGGCATATATAAATTGCCCAAAAGTTGGTCGGACCAAGAACCTCCTTGGTCGGACACATAATTACCGTCATGTTGGTCAAATTTTTAGCCAACATTTTTTACAACGTAGTAGTCGTAGTAGTCGTATAGTAGTAGTAATGGTAACGGTAGTAGTAGTAGTGGTCGTGGTGGTAGTAGTAGTAGTAGTAGTAGTAGTAGTAGTAGTAGTAGTAGTAATGGTAGTATTAGTAGGAGGAGCAGCAGTAGTAGTAGTAGTAGCAGTAGTAGTAGTAGTAGTAGTAGTAGTAAAGTAGTAGTAGTAGTAGTAGTAGTAGTAGTAGTAGTAGTAGTAGTAGAAGTAATGGTAGTAGTAGGAGGAGCAGTAATGGCATAGTAGTAGTCTCGGTGGTAGTGGTGGTAGTTGTAGAAATAATAACACTAGCAGTAGTAGTAGTAGTTGGAGTAGTAAATAGTAGTAGTAGTAGTAGTAGTAGTAGTAGTAGTAGTGGTGGTGGTTGTGATGGTGGTAATAGTAGTTGGAGTAGTAAACAGTAGTAGTAGTGGTGGTGGTTGTGATGGTGGTAGTAGTAATTGAAGTAGTAGTAGTGCATGTAGTAGGAATAGTAATAATAATAGCAGTGGTGTTGGCGGTTGTGGTAGTAGTAATATAATTATTATTAGTAGTAGTAGTAGTTGTTGTTGTTGTAGTTGTAGTAGTAGTAGTAGTAGTAGTAGTAGTAGTAGTAGTAGTAGTAGTAGTAGAAGTAGTAGTCGTAATCATAGTAATATTAGTACTAACAAACTTGTAATTATAATTGTACAGTAGTGACAGCTTCAGCCTTGCTACACAACGATTAACAATTAACCTAAATTCAGTGTGTACCTTGAACTTCACGGTTTTTACCGTCTCTATCGTGAATATTATCACCAATTATCTCTCTTGCTAATGGTTTTTTCGCGTCTCTACAAAGCTTACAAAATACCTGACTATTATTTATTCTCTTTGTTCTCCCTGTGTGCATATAATATCACCGACTATAATGGGGTTATTAAAGAACCTTTAATTTGTCCATTTTAACTGATGCACGCGATGTGCAGATGATCAAAGAGGTGATGTGATCGAATATATAATTCAGTGGCTTGAGAAAGTATTGTATAATTTTTTTTTTCTTCTCTATAATTTGAATGATAGACACGTATATCACACGAACGAAACGATTTGTATTTTTGGATATTACAGTGATGTAAACGGACGTGAGCAGTGGAGAGGATGTGTATAGGTGTCTGTGTGGGTGAGCGTGAGGGTGTGTTTACGTGTAAGGATAGGTGAGCGTGAGTGTGTGTTAAGGTGGAAGGGTGGTGAGTGCGAGGGTGTGTTTGGGGTATTCGGATGGGTAAATCACAGGATGTGTTTAGGTGTATGTGCGTGCGAGTATGAGGGTGTGTTTAGGTGTGTTTAGGTTTAAGTTGGAGGGCATTATATGGCATAAGGATAGTTAAGTGAAAGGTTGTGTTTAGGTGTCAGGATGGGTGAGTGAGCGGGTGTGTTTATGTGAAAGGGTTGCTTAGTGCAAGGGTGTGTTTAGGTGGGTGTTGGGATGGGTGAGTGAGCGGGTGTGTTTAGGTGAGAGGGTGACTTGGTGCGAGCGTTTGTTTTATAGGTTTAAGAATTGAGTGTTAGGGTGTGTTTAGGTGGGTGTTATGATGGGTGAGTGAGAGGGTGTGTTTATGTGAAAGGGTGACTTAGTGCGAGGGTGTGTTTAGGGTGGTGTTGGGATGGGTGAGTGAGAGGGTGTGTTTAGGTGAAAGGGTGACTTGGTGCGAGCGTTTGTTTAGGTTTAAGAATTGAGTGATAGGGTGTGTTTAGGTAGGTGTTAGGATGGATGAGTAAGAGGGTGTGTTTAGGTGAAAGGGTGGCTTAGTGCGAGGGTGTGTTTTAGGTGGGTTTGGGATGGGTGAGTGAGAGGGCGTGTTTATGTGAAAGGGTAGCTTGGTGCGAGGGTGTGTTTAGGGTGGTGTTGGGATGGGTGAGTGAGAGGGCGTGTTTATGTGAAAGGGTAGCTTGGTGCGAGGGTGTGTTTAGGTGACTACTTTCACATGTCTATTTTCATGATTCCTGAAGAAGCTATCATCTTTTACTTCTATGGAACTTCAATGTTTCAGCCAAATTATCTAAAAGTATGAAAAAAAATTTATGTCAGAGAACAGCCCATATCTGGAGGTGAAGGCACAAAACCAAAGATATCACTTATTAGTGCGAGGATGGGGATGTGTTTAGGTTGAAGGATTGTGAGTGCGAGAGTGTCGTGTTTAGATGGGTATGAGGTTGTAAGGTGTGTTTGTTCAAGGCCGGACTGGGACTAAAATCGGAAATTTTGGAGAGACCGGCCCTTTTTGTTGTTGACCGGCAACTTTTTGTATGACAGGCCCGTGGGAAAAACTCTCCAAACTCCTCCCCATGGCCAGTCCGCCTCTGAGTATCACTGTCATAACCGAAATCATTGCCATCACTTTCATTATCGTCCCTGTTTTTATTGTCCTCGTTCGCTCTTTTCTGTTTCTCTTTCTTTTCTTTCTTATTTTCCTCTTCTTCATCAACGTCTCTTTTTGTCACCTTGTTATCAATTGTAGAATATGAAATGAATATGTACAAAAAAATATTTTTAACATCATGTGGGCCTGGTTAAAAATCCTTATTTGTCACTAAAAGGTAGAAGGGCGATGATAGGGAGTTTCAAAATAATTCAGAATCAGATACAAGAAAGCATACATAACTTCATGCATCGGAAACAAATAATATTTTTGCGCCTTTGTATAATAATAATAATGATAATAATAATAATAATAATAATAATAATAATAATAATAATAATAATAATGATAATAATAATAATAATAATAATAATAATAATAATAATAATAATAATGTTGTTTATCAAGGGAAGCCTCATCAGCATCAATGCTGTTCTTTCTGAGGGCCCTGCAATTATTATAACCCCAGCAATTTCCATGTCCCCATTTACACCTGGGTCGAGAGGGACGCAAATGTGGGTAAATCATCTTATCCAATTAGGATTTAAGCATCCAGTGAGGATCGAACCCAGGACCTCTCGTATAAGAGGCAAGAGCCTTCACCACTTTACCACAGTGCTCCCACTGTATGACATTAACCGATCAATAACCAAGTTTCCCCCGGCTGAATTACTCGATTAATGAACGGACAAAAAGAAAAAAAAAATAGAAAATTGGAAGTGAAATATAAAAGTACAGAGCGGTCACGTTTGCCAGCTGAATATAAAGAAATTTACTACTCTATAAACTACTCTCTTTATTGCTCTTTACTAACTACTTGAAAATACAGTGAATAAAAAAAAAACATACATACATACGTTTGTCTGCAAGGATATGAAGAAATTTACTACTACTAAACAACTCTCTTTATTTATACTTTACTACTCTTTTACTCACACGGTTTTACTTGACAGACTGCAGTCTGAATATGGCATTTGTGATAAAGCTCTGTAATGGTTTAAGACATATCTTTGTGACAGATCTTTCGGTGTTTTAATAACCAATGAATTTTCAGATATACATCCTCTGAAATACGGTATTCCGCAAGGCTCTGTTCACTTTGTACGTCAAACCACTAGGCATGCTAGGAGAAATAATTAATCGATATGGTATTCATCATCATGTTATGATGTCATGATACAAAGCTGTGTAGTTTCGATCCTAAAAGACCTAGATTAATAGCCTAATGGAAGTAATCGCGGGTGTTTTTCATGGTTGTATTGCTAAAAAAAAAGTGGATGGATGTCACACAACAGATTGAAACTTAATGAAGACAAGTCAGATATGTTGGTGATAGTATCGCCTAAACTCAAACATTATCTTCTAGAAAAAACATCTCTTTTTGTATGTCATTCTTAAGTTGAGACACCAGATCATAATCGTAACTTAGGGGTGATCTTAATTCTTTGCTGTCCTCATTTAAGAAAGTTACTTCATTGGGCCAATCTCTGAATTTTCACCTTCACAACATTTCAAAGGGAAGGAGATTATTGACAGAAGAAGCATGCCATTACGCTGTCCGTTTACTACTCATTATGTCGGCTGGACTATGCCAATTTCTTCCTCCCTCATTAATACCCCAGTAACTGAAATTCATAGACTTCTGCTCGTGTTGTTCTTCGAGGTAGGAGGCAGGATCACGCATCACCCATACTTAGACAACTTCCATGACTACCGGTTGAATACAGAATAATGTACAAAACTGTACTTTTTTTTGTTTTTTTTTTTTTTTTGTAAATGCACATATAATTCTGCCATTGAATATGTGTCTTCCTTGCTACGATCTGCAAGTCACTGCACATACGAACTTCAACTACAGACACAACGGATCGCTATCCACCTTTGTGTGTACAGATTTCAGTAAAGCCTTTGACAGGCTTGATCATAATATCCTTATCCGCAAAATGATCGATCTTGATGTACGACCGTGTCTAATTCAGTGGATTGTTAGTTTCCTAGAAGGCCGTCGACAGTGTGTTAGGTATCAGGGTAAAATATCCGAAGCTATGAATAACAATGCTGGAGTACCTCAGGGTACAAAACTAGGTCCCTTGCTATTTTTGATTATGATCAACGACGCATGTAATTCTTCCACTTTCCCATATTTCAAATACGTTGATGACCTAACTCTAGCTGAGTGTAGAATAACTTCATCACCTCCCAAAATGCAAGAATGTCTTGATGAACTTCAAAATTGGTCAGTCAATAATCATATGAAGCTGAATCCCTCCAAATGCTTTGGTATGAATGTAACCTTCATGAAAACACCACCTATTGGTAATGACCTATATATTGGTGAATCTGTTCTAGCTTTCGTCTCTTCGGCTAAGATACTGGGAGTGATAATACAGTCAAACCTGAAATGGGATAACCATGTAGGTGAAATTCTCAAGAAGTGTAACAGAAAATTATATATGTTCAGACTGCTCAAACAGTTTGGTATGCCTGTTGAAGACCTGAAAACTGTCTTTGTTGGATACATCCGTCCCTTACTAGAATATTGCACACCAGTCTTTAACGGAGCCCTAACCAAACAACAAATCACAGACCTTGAAAGAGTACAAAAAAGGGTCTGCAAAATAATACTAGGACGTAATTACTCATCATATCAAGAAGCTTGCCAAACTATCAATCTGGAAACTCTGGAATCTAGAAGGAAAAGTCTTGCCCTAAAATTTGCAAAATCTCTGACAACCAACCCAAAGTGCAAAAACTGGCTCCCTCCTCCTAAACGGCTAGATATTTGTCTAAGGAAAATACCGAGGTTTGACCAATTCAAATGTAAGACCAGCCGATTCCGAAATAGCCCCCTACCTTACCTCATAGACTTACTTAACGAGAATTAGGTGAACTTCATTTATCAAGTGGTTATTATTAGTTAGAACTTGCCTCCTCGAAGTTTTATTGGTTAATTTATTTAATCTTTAGGACATACCTGCTCATTGCTTTCTATTGCCTTGTCCCCACTCAGTGTATTAGATTTTCTATATTTATTATGTAATTTCATTGATTCTATGCAATTATTAATTTCTGAATGATTACTATTTGTGACCTATTTATGTACTGTGCAATAATATCCACTACTCCTTTCTTCCTCCACCCCCCCCCCCCCCTCTCTCTCTCTTCTACAGTTCTTGAGTTTAGATCTTCTCCGATTATATATTCGTATCTCCTCTCTTGCTTCTCTTTCTCTACTTATTCTTTCCTTATGTTAATCTCACGAATTGTTTACACAATCTAGTTGGTATCTTGAGCTACCCATTAATTTGCTATATTCAAACTCAAATTTTTCGCAAATTACCCATGGAATGTCCAAGTATAGATTACTATGTATATATAATATAATTTTGAAATATTATTTGTCAATGTATTTTTCTCTTCCACTTACACCTTCCCTCTCTTTCTCTCTCTCTCTCTCTCTACCATTACTTCGTTTGTCACCCTGCCTCACCCTTCTTCCTTTGTATCCCTCCTTTCACCCCCTTCTCTTTCTCTCTCTCTCTCTGTTAGTCTTCCAATGCCAGTGCTCACTCTCTTTCCTATCTCATCTATTTCCACCCTATCCTTTCCTCTCTCCATCTCTTTCTCACCCTGTCACTTTTGTTTCCTTAAAATCTGTTTGTCATTACCTGGCTCTATACCTCTCTTCATGAAGACACTGTTAATCTGTTATTAGGTGCATGGAAGTACATGTAAAATATGTGTGACGAATATAATTTGTGTACTTTTCGATTTTCTTTAATGTTTAACGTATTTTAATGATGTATCTTATAATTTGTTTACTTCACTGACTGACTTTCATTTACTGTATTTATACCTTGTATTACCAGTAGTAGTTTTTTCGTTCTTGTTAATCTTTGTAATTGATAGTTTATATTGTACACATGTTTTATTCAGCTTTTGGCTGCGACACATGTTTCTTTCAATAAACCATTTTTGAATTGAATTGAATTGAATTGCTAATAATAAATTAAAAAATAAGTGAACGAGGTTTTCATTAAAGTGCCCCGGTTACGTAGAATAGGTTACCACGTGAATTACACTATAAAAGAAACACTTATCATTATTATTGTCATTATTAATACTACTTAAAATAAACAGTGAATAAAAAGAAACACAAAGGAAATAAATTTTTAAAAGTCTTTTAAAATCATATCGGAGATCTAAATCATTTAACACGTCTAATTTAAGTATTACTTCACTTAATTGCGCCTTGAGCACATTAGTCATGTGGAGTTGGCGCATTACAAATTATTATCATTATTATTAACAATCAAATAATAGAGAATAATTCGGGAGCAGCTTGGAACTATGATTGTCTTGCTATTTATCACCAAACCAAATTTAAAATGTACACATATTGCTTTTCTTTTTCTCATCCCTCAATTAAGTTGTTTATTTATCTTTAAAATCATAAGAAAATATGTTGTCAGATCATCTTACCTCGACAATGCATTACTTTGATAGTGCATTTAACAGTTTCTCCAGTACCCATTTGTCTAGATATTTTAATTGTATAGTATTAACAATTCTGTTATTATTCCCCTTTCAAAAAGATATCCTACTTTCAAAATTCTGTAATCAAATCCATATTTGTTCCTGTGAATTAAAAATTTGTATGCACACCGACATGCTTACCCATATTCCTAATGAGAATACAAGAACGAAGTGGAGGACGATGACGACGATATCCCATGCTTCCAAATTACCAGTCGATGTGGCGCTACCCATCTTTATAGAGGCTCGGCTTTAGCCTTTGGGTAAAAAAAAAGGGAATTCGAGAAATAAGCCGGCGACGTATACGAAAATCAAAGTAAGGAGCGTCAACTGTCATAGACAAGCTCTTTGTTAGCCTTCGAGTAAAGCACAGGAATTGAAGGAACAAGCAGGGGACGAACGAAAAACTAAGAAAAGAGCACGGAATGTCTGCTTTAAAGTTGACTTAAAACCCCTTCCAACTAGTTCGATTGGTATGGAGGATGGGAAAGAGCTAATGCTGAGCCAGAGTTCATGAAGGATCTTGATTCCAAGTTTATGCCGATAAAATGATTAAAGTCTCCCCGTGTGCGTGATAACGCGATAAATGATAGTTAAGTTAAGACAGGGGTATGTTTGGGTACGATTTGGGCGTACGTAATAGGCGTAGCCTCCTCTTAGTTCAAATAACTTATCTAAGATAATTGTAACAAAGATTTACCAAAAAAAATAGTCATAAACTAATTATTGTAATCAACAAACGGGTCTTAGCGGGTCGTTGAAAGCGGAGCCTGTTCAAAATCCAAAGGTTTTGTTTATCAGTTTATAGACCAAACGTATCGCCGTAGCATCTCACCCCTTCACTTTGATATGATTTGCCTATGAGTTTAGAGGTTGTCAGTGTTTTTTATGCCCCACCCCTCGAATATTCTCCAAACTTTTGCTACCCTGTGGCGTTCTCATGGAAACGTAGGTATTTGTCACTTTTAGTGGAATTATGTTGACTAATGGCGCCCTTTTTAAGCAAATCAGCTGGCGGGAGATTAAAGCATGCGCATGCGATAATGAGTCGTATGGAGACGCCTTGTCCATTTTCATATTTTCAGGAAAAGAGGACAGAGAGAGAGAGGGTTTTGCCTTTACTCTCTCAAGCTATCTCATAATAATCTATCTCTCCTTTTTTTTTTCTTTCGCCATCTCTCTCTCTCTCTCCCTCTTTATTTTATATTCTATATCTTCATGATCTTACACTTTAAAATATCGGAGGGAAACACGATGATTTTGCAATGAAAAAAAATTGTTCACTATATGCCTCCTTCCTCTCTCTCTCTCTCTCTCTCTCTCTCATACACTCTCTCTCATGATCTAGTTTCTCCTTCTCTCTCTCTCTCTGTCTCTCTGTCTCAGTATCTGCGTCTTTGTATATTTTTGTGCCCCAGCTCTCTCTTTCTTTCTCTCTCTCTCTCTCTCCTCCAACATATCTATCATCACTGAGAGTATTCATTTCTTGCAGAATTTACCAGAATTCCACTTTCCGTTTTTTTAATTTTCCCTTCTCGCAGAGAATCTACTCTAAACTTTGATATTTGCCTACAGATTTACTCTCCTGTTTGTGCAGAGACTTACAAATCGACCTTCCCCTTTGCCTTCTGCATGCAGAATATTATGTGTAATATTTGATAAAGTGAGCATAATAAACCATAAATGTGCTTTTATAGATTCTGCTTTATTCAACTAAAGTGAGATATAAATGATGATAATTACAGTCATTGCATTGTAGTACGTATTACTAATACCCATATCATTATGTCTATATTTATTTATATTTTGATAGATTGAACACAACAAACACAATGTCCCAAAATATGAATAGTTCCTTAAGAATAAAATTACTCAATGACGTGAGGAATCACAGTAAATTCTAGTAGATTATGCAAATGTCATTACATCTGATACTTAAGTACAACAAACTTTGCTCAAGTATATATACAAAATCAATAAAACTATAGTGTTAACGAGGTCTTAGCATTCCCCGATAAAGCGAAGATATTTCATTTATACGCAGGTATTTAAGAGTAGTGACAAGATGCTATTTACATGAATGATATCTACATGAATATTATCTACATGAACAAAGCAATACTTTGACGTTCATCATTTCAGTACTCTTATAAGCGCAGTATGATTATAAGATTTATAAATGATGTAAAGCCAGTCACTAAATGTTATGTGCAGCAAAATTACATAAATAAAATACACACATTGGGTGATTTATTTCTTTAAAAATAAAAGTTTTCATATGACATTACGCCTACGGTAATTGTACTCAACATTTTCTGCGCACCCGTAATTTTTATGAAAACGAACTCGAAAAAAAGAGGAAAATACCACGTTTCCTTGGCGTACGATGCGCATAACGATGATATTTTCTTGTAATATCATTACTGATCAATTAAATATAAAATGTTTTGAGCAAATAACACTGGCAGGGGTAATTGCTACCTATGTATTGCAGCATTTCACAAGTCAATTGCCAGGATATAACGAGAAAGATGATAATCCTCTTAACTAGTTTAACCATATTTACGATATTCATGAAACAATCAAAATTCAAAATTTCTTCGACACATTTTACCATTTTCATCAAAATACGCATGGTCAAAACTGATAGAGGAAAGTATGTGAATCATTACGATTTTTTTAGACCAATGAACTGCCAGTAATGTTAATCTAAAACATCCACTGGGTAATGTCGTATCGTAAATTGATTTTCGGTCAAGATCATTTGATGTGGTAATTAACACCAGTAATTATACGCAACATTAGTAGTCTCCGTAAAATCACTGAAGAAAAGGGAGTTGATATTAGATTAGATATATCTGCCTCCAGTGGCGCTCAAGGAGCTCAAATATTACCAGTTGCGAATTCTGGAGGGCCACAGGGCAATCTTAATCACACACTAATTACAAATGATAAATGAATGTGCCCCTGTAGCAATTTCAGATAAAAGAATCACCTGAAAATGTGATAACCATGTTTTGTTTGTCGAAGATTTTCGGAGGTGTGCCCCCACCCAGCCCCCGGCCAGATAGTCATGGATCCGCCATTAACTACTCAGAATTTTGCTAAACTAGATTTCGCTACTCACAGCGTTCAACAGGTTCAAGGTATTCCTTCCTGTCATGCCTACCAGCAATGACAAGGAACACATTCATTACACCTGGGTCAAGAGTGGCAAATTACCTTCTTTCCAAAGAACATAGGCGCCTTGACGGGGCTTAACCCTACGACCTAAGTTCCAGTCAAATTTATTCAAACATCTCGATGTTGACACTTCTACAATGAGCAGAGCTGTAACTGTAGTCTTGTGGTTGATTCATTTGCATTCTTATAATGCAAATCGAGACGTTGATTTATGGAAGTCCTCAGACAGGATATTTCATATCGTCACAAGATATCTCTCCTGCGGCCCGTGGCACAAAACTTGCGTTTGAACGCAACTCAGGAAAATCAAACGCAACTTTATTTTCAGCCAATCAGAAGTGCGCATTAAGGACTTGCGTTTGATTTTTAGGAGTTGCGATTACACGCAAGTTTTGTGCAACGGGCCCCAGATCTGAGTGTAGTAAATGGGGGAAGCTTTTGGAATAGAATTGTTTGAATACTTCGTGCACTGATATAATGGGCAGCAGTCATCATCATCATTGTAATCATAATTCAGAAAATAGAGGAGTGATTTCTCTTTGCTACAACGTTAACCATAGTAGGCTAGAATGAAAATACAAACGATCCCCAGAAGCACCCCATTCAGTACGGCTACCTTGGCCCATTTAGGATCTTCGTATGCCGTGGCCTTTCTGTCTTGCTCGGGCTCCTTCTCGACATCTTCCCCGTCATCGCCGGCCGCTTGGTCAGTGGGTGATCCGCTGATTCCGCAGAGGATGTTCCATGCCTTCCACTTAAGCCCCGTTCTGTTTTGAGCTCCTATTTGAGAAGAAAATCACCATTGATTTTTACAATATGCTTTTGAGGTCGAAATTTTGAAAAGGGTTCATGCGGGGTGTTTTTTAAGGTATGTGACTTGGATTTTAAAAGAATACAGGGGTCGATTGTGCCCCCGCCCTTAATCTACAAGTAAATGTTATTAGTGGGCAGTAGTTTCAGCAGAGCACCAGCCATGCAAGCAATTTTTAGGGTTGTCATCAAAATGTGCCGAAGACTTAACCACCTCCAGCAGCACATCTATCTTAAATTTGCTAGCATAACCATTTAGGTGACATTATTCACTCGAAGACACCAAATTCCCATTTCTAGCTTTTCTACTAGCAATTACTAATAAAACTTGAAATTGGTTGCCACTTTGGACGCCATCTTGGATTCGGAATAGGCACTAGTATGATTTTTGAAGACTTACTATGTTTTTTTATTTTTTTTTTTTCTACACATATCCCAAGACCTAGGAGAAAGAGAGGGAAATGAAAGTAGGAAGTAGTGATGATTTGAGTTGAAAGATGGTAGAAATAATGAAAGGAAACCTACGAATAGCAGCCTGTTTCTCTTTCTCTGCCCGAATCGCGTCGTTCTCCCTGTCTTTCTCTGCTTTTTCCTCTGACATCGGCTCTCGTGGGAGATTCGAGAATCGCGTCCAAAATGTCAGCCGTACCAGCTGATAAAAAAAAAGACACAGCAAAAGTGTATGGGGGTAAAAGCAAAGTGCAGCATTGAAAGTTGACTCTTACCACAGCGTAGAGTAAAATCAGAGGCAAGCAGTTTCTCAAGTAATACCAAGGTATTGATTATGTTCAGTTTTAATTCACTGAAATTTGTCACTCAAACTGAAACGTAAGATTTAGTTTTCCATATTGCAAATCAAACGATAAAGTGTTATAAAAAATTGATCTATTCTGTTAAATACTGAAAAAGATATCTGTTCTTACTATCATTATCACTGTCATAAAATCAATCATAAAAACAAACTAATAATTATATTAATTGATCAACTAACCTATAAGTAAATTGAAGAGTAAATTCATCATCAATCAATCATTCAGTCAACAAATCAGCCAGCCATTTAACCAATCAGTAAATGGAATATCGGGCAATCGTTATAGGGAGGGATGCAACAAGCAATTAATTGACCGTATATACCTTACAAGATGGGGTTCAATCGATACGGTGCAGTAGTCAGTCATTAAGTCAATTAATCAAGCTGACAGTCGATAAACATATACACAAACCAATCAAATCAGTCAATTAATAAACCTATCAAACAATAAATCAATCAGCCGATCAATTAATCAATCAATCAATAAGACTGATCCATCAATCAGTCAGTCATTCAAGTAGTCGTCACTGTCAATCAAACAATCAATCAATCAATCAATCAACCAATCTATGAAACAATCAAACAATCTACCAATCAATGAAACAATCAATGAAACAATCATTCAATCAATCAATCTATGAAACAATCAATCTACCAATCAATGAAAAAATCAATGAAACAATCATTCAATCAACCAATCTATGAAACAATCAATCTACCAATCAATGAAACAATCAATGAAACAATCATTCAATCAATCAATCAATCAATCAGTTGTTATACCTTTTGAGGGGGGATGGGCTCAGTGAGCAAACTGAATATGACGATGAGTATGAGAGAGAACCCGTAGAGGAAGGCGGCGAAGTGAAGGAAGTGGAAATCCCTGACGATGTCGGGTCTGCCATCTTCTTGTCCGCACGACGGAACACCGTAGACGAAGTCGAGAATGAACCGGGTCAAACCCACAACGAAACCACATACGAGTCCCCAGAAAGCGCCCTGTTAAACAAATATTCAAAACTCAAATCGAAATGTGTTCTCATAGTGAGTCACTGAGTTTTTATTTCGTGTGTGTGTGTTTTTTTAAGGGGACCCTTAAAATAAGCAGGGGCGATTCCGTACGCGAAAATAAAATTATTACATTTCCAGCCCACTTACTATACAAATAATTATTGGTCATTATGATGTGATGCCAGAAAGAACTTTTTTTAAGGAGAATGAAATCCTGGGGAAATATCCATTTTGATTAAAAGAGAGGATAGAAAGAAGCAATTTTTAAAAAGTTCCATCAAAATCGGTTACGAAATGAAAAAATTGTGAAAGTTTGAAAAGTCTCAATTTACTTTCTATGGCGATCCTCAAATTGGCAATGTTGCTTCAAAGTGACTGGTTTAGTAGTACAACTCTCCATATGTTTTGTACACAAAATTTCATATTTTCCCAATTATCTCTCAAGGGGCAGTTTGTCTCCTTCTTAGCTCAAGATATATCATGGGAAAATGTATTTGACATAACGTAATGTTGAGTTCACAAAAAGAAAGCAGAATCTTTAGAGATAATGGAGAAAATATGAAATTTTATGTACATTGAACATATTGAGAGTTGTACTACTAAACCTGTCACTTTGAAGCAACACTGCCAATTTGAGGATTGCCATAGAAAGTAAATTGATACTATTCAAACTTTCATAACTTTCTCATGTGTTAACCGATTTTGATGGAACTTTTTTAAATTGCTTCTCTCTATCGTCTCTTTTAAAAAAAAACTGAAATTCGGTCATGTCAAGTGATTGTTTTCTTTGGAGTGTAATAAAATGGGAAAACAGTCATGTGTCGTACGGGACACATAGATGTCTTATACGAGATGTGGCAATTTGTATCAACAATGAAGTGACCTGTCCAGTGATAAGCACGGCACTCTGATATGAAATTATGATTATTACAAAATTAATCACAACCAGCTATTTGTATGATTTCTATATAGGGTTAAAACTATTGTTAAAGTGTTGTTTTTTTCTCAGACTATCTAAGAATAACATTCCATTCTTGTATAGCGCATGATATGATATAACGTCCCTACGCGCTTCCAGAGAGCTTTAGGATATTCCTCCCCAGGCTTTAGCTCCAGCAACCGTTAACAGCGCACTGTGCATTTCAAGGAATAATCCTACCTGGTATACCTATTCATCTCTCCTGGGTCTAGTGTGGCAAATGTAGATTAATGCCTTTCCAAAGGACGTCAAGTCTGTGGCAGGGATTCGAACCCCAAACCTTGTGGTTCGCAGTTCCGAGACGTATCCACTTAAAATTTCTTTTACTGAATTTGGAACTGTGGAGGCCACCCAAGCTCTCTGTTGTTACTCCTTGTTTTTACTATGTATTCTAAAATGTACCATGTGTACCGTAAAATGAGTTGAATCGACTACAGTTAAATTGAACTGAGTATGTATTGTGCATATTCTTGAAATAAGTTAACTTGTTTTGTTTTGTTTTGTTTTTTGCGTTTTTTTTTTTTTTTAAAGAAGACTGGTAATCACCTTTTCGTTGATTCTCTGCCAAGCGATAGCACCGGAGAAAACAGAGAAGACCGCAGGAGTGAGATAAGAAAGGATAGCTTGCATGTATACAAAGAGTTCACCAGAGCCATATGCCTGAATGACAGGTATCCACAACACTCCCACTACAACGAGTACAATCGTCGCAAATCTGAAATATCAGATGAGAAAGATATAGTGATGAAAACATTCCATTTTCTATAGCACATACCACATTAAGATGTAATGTCTCTGTGGACTTCTAAAGTGCTTTGGAATCTAAATACCAACACGATCGCAAAGACTTTCGAAAATATAAACTCAAGGGCACTTTCAGTGCCCTCTTTTACATCCCTTAGAAATCATGTTCGGATAACTTAATACGTCATCGTAAGGGCTATTGAAATTGTGTTAGATTGGTCTTTGCGATCGTGTTTACCCTGAATTTAGCTCTGGCAACCGTTATATTTTCTTGAAATATTACATTTCAAGGAATAAATCCGTTCAGGTAACCACTTCGTACACCTAGGTCGGAAGAGACAATTGTATCTAAGGACATGAGGGTGGGGATTCGAACCCTTAACCTTGAGATTGACAGGATACGAGCTACTATACCACTTCAAAGTAGATCATTTACTATCATGACTATGTGTAGTCAAACTCTTTCAGTCATATCAAACGATTATTTTATCTAAAAATCTTTGCACATAACAATCGTAAACACATGTACATTTAGACTTACTTCCCTATGATGACGAGTTCGAGCTCCGTCGATCTCGGTCTGAATTTGTACCAGACATCAATGACGAACATAGAGCTGGCAGCATTGAAAATGGAGGTTAACGAACTTATCATGGCTGCCAACATCGTCGCAAGCATCAAACCTCGGAGACCTGCAGAGCCGAACATGAGAGCGACAATGAAAGCAAAATCGAAAGCGATGTTTAGCTTAAGTGCTCGATAATGTAGTAGTAAAATAATAAGAACTTGATACTGCTTCTGCTCTATGGACATGATGGAAGGGGAACGTTTTTGTTTTTGTTTTCAGCAACTTCATCAAATTCATAACGCTGATAGTGGCGTTTACCAAAAATTAATAAACAGAAGGCGGAAGAGCGTAATGGATCTGGATTTCGATTGGCAATGTACCTGCGCTAGTCGAGACTGTGAAGGCAACCAACCCATGAGCCAGTTATTAAAAGTATATTTTGCAAACACTTTTTAAACGATATCACTCTTTCATGACGCTCAAAAGACCGTTCAAGTTACCGACGCTATCGTAACGTCAGTAAATGACGCCTCGCTTGAGCCGGGCCGGATTTGGATCTGGACCCATTGTAAGTTTTACTGACTTTTGTCTCAGAACTTTCAAGCGGGGGAGGGGCTTACGCCAGCTGCACCCTATGTTGGAGACGCCACTGCTGTCGGAAATTCCGCATAGGATGAAGAATAATTATTTTAAAGGGCCAAGAACATGAAGGGGGTGGAGGGGTGAGAAACTGGAAAAATCCAGAATCGCTAAATCAGTGGCAAAATGAAAAATATAGGTGTTGAAAATCCCAAATTCAGCCATGAAAAGATAAGGAAATCAAAAGAGTTTCTGAAATTTGTTGATGACACTTCTAGAGAAAATGGTGTAGCGCTGACAGAGTCCATAATTTTGACTTACCCGTAGGCATAAGTTCAACGACAAGTCTAGGGTAAGCGATGTTCGAGCAACCAGCTGGGTTTCCACAAACTGACTCACAAATGTCTGGGTCAACGCATGCTATATCATCTGTCCATGGAAAAAAAGAGACATTCATAAGTGATACGACTACTGTATCTTTGCAAACTTCGATTAGGTTTCAAGGATAGTGTGGACTTAAATCTTCAAAAATAATTTTACTAGTTATGAGACGCAAGTCTACTTAAACAAGCGTTATTGCAATAGTATTGTTTTCTCTAATTATTCTGCTTTCTTCCAGAACAAGGATTTCCACTCACCTGGCCACAATGTTCTGCTAATCATTCCAGGGATGACCATAAGGAACATGGGTAAGATCTTGAAGTACCCGGTCATGATACAGGCAGCCTTGCCGTGTGTCACGTTTCTCGCGGCAAGGGTACGCTGGACGATCACCTAAAAGGGCCAATCATGTGAGTTTGCAGATTCATTTCCCATGTCCTCCTTTTTAAAAATCTTATGACATTCATGTTGTATGAATAACTTTTTTTTTTCTTTCATTGGATTAATACAAAGGTGAGACTGTCTTTAAGGACGGTTTTTACATGGGAGAAGAAAAATGCAGTAGGAACTTCGTGTCATTTTCGATAAAATGAGTTCCATCGCACAGGCAATATCATGTGATTAATGTGGGGGCCCAACGCTGAGACTCTTTTTATAAAGTCTGCCGTCTTGTTCTAATTTCAAGCAATGGAAGAACAATCTAACGTATGATTAAGCAATTAATAAGTTGACTCGCAGGCCCTCCACTCTGTTGCTTATGACGACCCTGTCTACAATTACATTTTCGTCATTCATGTTATGTTAAAACATTGTAGCTGTCTTTAATAAAGATCAAAACAATTAGAATAAAGCACAGCTGATGCCTCTATTGATTAATTTTGAATCGACAAAGCAATGACGGCATAGACGACCATGGAGTTACATTGTACTTTGACTGCATTCTTGACGTGAAAACTCATTATCAGAACACAAAAGTGAACAGAGATTAAAAAATACGCACGATGCGACCTTTTCTTACGATTAAACCAAGGAGATACCGCATGCTAACAGCTATCAAGATCTCAATGGCATCATAGAAGACTAAGCACTTACCTGGTTTGTACACCAGAAGTAGCAGCCCAGGACGAGGGTGCCGAAGATAGATCCTGGCCATGGGAGGTCCGAGGTCTTTGCATCGCGGAAGATGTGCCAGGTTTCCTCACTCGGTATCCCACAGGTGGTGTTTCCATAGATCTGAGTGGTGTTTGGGATCGCTGACATGTAAGCCAGACGGAGCGTCTCCATGGACCAACCGATCTGGGAAAAGGCTGTAGGAACAAGAACAAGTATTCAGATTTTTTTAAAATAATTTTTTTAAAGTTGACCTGCAGATGTAAGGAGATCGAAAGGGTGTCCCCTTTTTGAGAGAGAAAAAAAAATTAATGAATTGTTTGGTAATTGCTCCTACCCCCCCCCCCCCCAGCAAGTCTCGATGGGCTGGTGGGGGGGGGGGTCGAAATTCATTTAAATTCATATTATCAACAGACAGCTAGCAGGCAGACCGTTGTCATTTAAATGGCTGTCCTGTCCTGGTGAAAGGAATGAAACCGATCAAATAAAAATAGATTTCACCGAATGGCCAAAACTTTGTCGATTATTATCGGTCGGTTTGGAGTAAGACTGGCGGTGGGAAATGAGGTATGAGACTTGAATCTCATGTACACGACTCCAAATTTAAATCAGTCAATCAAATCTATTGTTAAACAGACTTACCAATGCCCATGAGGATGAAAGCCCCGATCGTCATGACAACGGCTTGGATCGCATCCGTATAGATGACTGCTTTGAGACCACCGGCTACTGTATAGACAGCCGTCAGGAGCAGCAGGACGATGATGGAGGTATAGATATCCCAGCCTAAGGATTGCTGGATGACTAAAGACCCAGCGTACATCTCTCCCTGTTAGGAACGAAAATTAGAGAATGGTGAAGTTGACGTGGGAGCACTTGAAGGCTCGTGACTTGCATACGAGAGGTCCTGAGTTTGATCCTTGCTCGGTGCTTTACCTCCTTGGACATGGTATTTTACCGACACGTTGTACGACACATGCTCCAGCGACAATTGTTCCGCGGTCAACTTCTCACACTAACCAACCAATTTCTAACTTCAACCCTGGACCAAACACGATACCAGTCCTAACCTTAACCCTAACCCCAAACCTAACCTAAAACCCATTTCCAATTCTAACCCTAACCCTATATCTTCGACGAAATAAAGATCGAAGCAATTTTACTCGGAGCAAATGTCTGATCACCTCTCGACTTGGATACCTGGAAATGCTGGCGGTAGTGATAATTGCAGAGCCCTCAAGAAGAGTAGCAGTAATACTGATGAGACTATATACCACTTTAAAATAAGAGCATACTATGATGATGATGATGATGAAGATGATGACGATGATGATGATGATGATAGTTTGTGGAACTATCGTACAATACGATCTCTTGCAGCATACATGTGCCTTTTTTATTTATTTATTTATATTTTCGTTTGCTTAAGTAAAATTACATGTACCTACGGTTCTGTAAGGGAAATTCTTCATTGTCTGTATACATTAATGTATTTTTGGGCATCTATAATCCAGAAAGTGTATCGAATTTATTCAAATACGGTAGCATGTGCTTTCATAAAGTGATGGTTTCAAATATATATGAAGAACTTACCGACAACATGATCACAATGGCCATGATAAGGTTGATGATCGAAATAAAGATTTGAAGACGATCCCCTCCAAATCGAAGTTTGAGATATTCAGGGACCGTGGAAACCTGGAAAAATGAGTGAAATTGTTAGTTGAAACTTTTTCTTTCCATTTCTAATTAAGATGGTTGAAACAGCGTTTCAGACTTGATGTAGGTGGTGTTTATATCATTTTATTTCATATCCAACTTTATTGCTTACATCTACATAGCTGCCATTATGTTTTTGGTCATTTTTCTTTCTTTTCTTTTTTTTTAAATGTAAATTTCAGTTGGTAATAACACCTTGATTAAATCATTACAATGGAAGAGGACTTTTCATTAGATATGCCCAATAGATTATTATCTAACGTGAAACAACAACAACAAAAAAATATAATATAATACTGAATCTATAAGAAATTTCCATTTGACCCTCCCCATTTCCCAGGATCCGCCACCACCTAAGAAAAATAATTTGGTTAGATTACACACCTCAGACGCGAAGTAGACAGGAACAAAGATGAACGCTAATAACAGCAAGCAGTTTAAGGCCTGTAGAAAGAAAAAAAAAAGAAAACAGTTTGAGAATAGTTCAGTATCCATGGATTACAACAATATATTAATTTATTTAGAATATGTGGTGGGGGGGGGGTTCATAATAGATTATTTTTCTTTTCATGTCTGCGACTGAAGATGCGAGTTAAATGAACTAACCGGAAGTTAATGTTGTACCCACTAAAGATAGAATAGAGTCTCTTCCACGTTGGTCTGTCTCGACCCAGTTTAGTCACAGGTGTAGCCTGCCTGGCAGCGTGCTCTAGGAGGGCAGTATTTAAAGGGCAATCCAACCTTGGTAATAAGATGATTTGTGTGAAAGCAGAAAAATAAGAAAAACAGGATGGTGAAAAGTTTGAAAGAAATCAGACAAGGACAAAGAAAGTTATGGATGTTTGAAAAATGAGATCACTACATCTATGCGAATCTCAAACTGGCAATTTGGTGAGTCAATTGTGACATTTTTGTTAACGACTCTTCCATTTGTCGTACACAAAAATATCATTAATTTGCGGTTTTCTTCGAGGCGCTTTTACCCTCAGGGCAGTACTCAAAATATATTGGAGATAGCATATTGTTATAGGTCCTCATGAACGAAAAGATCCTACTGAGTAGTGCATTTTGATAAAAAGTGACATTTTAGTCATTTTGTGTGTTAGAGCGAATGGGGGAGTTGTCCACAGCTACATCACAGTGACATTACCTATTCGGCCAATTTGAAATTCCCATATGCATAGTGATTACAAGTTTCAAAAATTCATAACTTTCTTATTGCTTGTCCGATTTTGTTCAAACTTTCACCAATTTGCTTCTCTGATTTTCCTCTTTCTTTCAAAGCAACTTGCTATTAAGGTTGGATTTCCCTTTAAAACCGATGAGGCTATCCTTGATAAATAAGAGGATATTATTCTTACAATAATTATTAACATTATTATCAATTTTATTATCATTTTCATTACTATTCTTGTTATTATTCTTCTTATTATTATTATTATTATTATCATCATCATCATCATCATCATCATCGTTGCTTTGTCCACAACCTAATGGTCAGTTGGTAGATAAAACAGGAATCGGACTTAATTAAGAAATCTAGGGTCATCTGGGGTTTTTTAGTGTATTGTATTATATGAACAAGTCCTCTTCTTATTGTTCATTTCTTTGCCTAATTCAAGATTTATTTTTTTTAAATTATTATTATTATTATTATTATTACCATCATCATCATCATCAACATCACCAGCATCATCATTATTACTATAGTTATTGTTATTATTATTATTATTATTATTATTATTATTATCATTACTGTTATCATTATTGCCATTATTATTATTATTATTATTATTATTATTATCATTATTATTATTATTATTATTATTATTATTGTCATTACTATTATAATGATAATAATTATTAGTATCATTGTCATCATTATCATAATTAATATAGATGCCCTTACCTGAAATTCGTAAATAACTACGCCATATCCCGATATAGAAGCCGTCCCAGCTACTCCTATGAACGTCGCACTACCAATGTTGGTTACCACGAGGGATAAACCCACCTGTTAAATAATTTGAGTTGGGTAGAAGAAAAGAAGAACATTGCTTTTCCCCCAAAAAAATATGATAGATGCAGTCAAAAATACAGAGTACAAAGAGTTTCAAATTTCTTTCTTGTTTTTGAAACATTTGCGTTTTTCCGTATTGAAAAATGACCCCAGTACCACCCTGCCATCTAGAAATGGCGATTTTTTTTTAAACAAAAAGAAATGGAGTTTTTAACCCTCACCTCACCCGATGGCCTTGCTATCTAGCGTTCTACTCACCTATCAAACCGATTCCTTCATAACACCAGTACGCCTCCCCCCCCCCCCCCCCCCCCCCCTCAGTGGCTGGACCAACTTTACACCACAGACATGGCCCATGTTCCCTCAGCAATTCCGTTCAGGGCAGGCCGTCGTATAAGACTTTAAGAGTTAGGGAAATCATCCTGGTAGAAGCTGTCCTAAGGATGTAATCGTCCGGGATAATTGTCCGGGGTACTTGTCTAGGGGGTAAGTTGTCCCAGAATCGAAACAGTCATGTACTTACCAGATACCAAGGCATTTGCCGACCCGCCAAGAAGTAGCCACTTGTGTTGTCCTTGCCTCCTCCCCATGCTGCCTGTCATGGTTAAACAACATAACATTCAGTTGAATTTAAGATGGTTTAGTCATCAACATGAGATCATGATGATAAAAGACACATTTCACATATCGTCATGAGCCTTTTTCATTTAATACATAATTATGAAATATGATTGTGAATATCGTTTAAATGGAATAATGTGGAATTAAAGTGTTGTTCATACACAGATATAAAGCTTATTTATTCATAATTATATAGATCATGCTAGTATTAATTGTAGGCACGTCCAAACTATACATGTATCTTCTTTTCTTTTCTTTGTTAATCCCATCCGTTAACACTTACAACGAAATACTAAACAAAATGAACATTAATATATTCCTTAATATTTGGTCTGAAAATAATAATCTCAAGTAACATTATCGTCGGTATAGTAGTTCTATACAAAAACTTTCCGTCGGTAACATGTGGGCTGGCGTATTGGTCAAAATACCTTGGACTTAATCTTGTATTGGTAGCAATAAAATAATATATTCTAAAATTTATGTTTTGACCCAGAAACCTGCCAAAGAAACGAAAAGGGTAAGGTTGAGTACTGGTCATGCGATTCCATGGTGAAATGAACTGCCTGGAAATTATTAGTAAAGGTTCATGATGTAGGACATAAGAATAATTGTGTAGTGTAAGGTTTTGGACTCATCAAAATGAAAACAAAATAACCAACTTTTACTGAAAATTACAAACCGTTAAAGTAGTGCACACAGATGTGAGTATATAAACACAAATGGAAACTTACAGGGTACTGAAGAAGGACATCATAACATAATATTGTTGTTGTTGTTGTTGCATATTTAGAATAAAGAAATATACAATAGGTAACAGGGTGCGGTAGGGGTAAAAGAGGAGAAAGGTTGGCATCGATATATCAGTTGATGTTACAGCATAAATCGGTGATTATTGACAATTTGCATATACAGTATAGCGTACAATGTGTGGTGATGTGTTTTGGCCTTATGCCAAAAGTCCTGATAATACAATAAAGTAACAATAAAGATATACAGATGCATTGGTCGCGAAATCAAAATTGGTGTTTTATGAGGCGTAAAGATCGAGACCGCTAGCATTGATACAATATGATATGAGGGGGTATTATTTGTTCTTTCCATCTCCGACGCATCTAACCGGGTGATCAGACCAGAGTTCTTTCCTAAAGTGTTTATTTTGCCTTTCCACCACAGCGCTCAACAAAAACTTGTTGAGGTATAAGAAGTTCGGGTTCCGTGACCAAAGTGATCAAATATAAAGAGCACACAGTTCACGGCGCGAAGCAGATATGCAGTCTCGCAGAACACTGAAACAGCACGCGTCCTATTTCAAATTTCATTTCACAACGTCGATTGTTTAACAACTCTGTATCGATTTTTTATTCTTTTCGCCATTGCTTTTAAATTCACCTTCCTCGATAAGATCGGTTTTATGATCTTCATAACTCACCCCCCCCCCCCCCCATGAATGGAGTGAAAATATTAATAATAATAACAACAATGACAATATTTATATAGCGCTCATATCCATCTCTAGATATGCTCAAGGCGCCTAAAATTGATAACCTCAGGGGCGAAATCCTCTCCAGACCTTTGGGTGGGGGGGGGGGGGCGCTATGTTGTTGGTGATATCCAGAGTGCGGTAGAGTCACTGCAAATTGTATATTTCATTTTTTTCTCCTTAACCTTCAACTGGGGGGGGGGGGGGGACGACTCCATTAAAAATTATTGCTGGATATAGCGCTGGGAGTCGTAATATTAATAACATGGTACAACACGATTTAGAATGAAATATTGTACTCGTGAGAGATTGCTCTTACAATAGGGATGGATATTTCCGATGCCAATTGTCTCATATGAATATGTTTCACAGTACATTAGACCCTTAAGTATATACCTTAAAGTAAGCATTACCTCTGTTTTCTCATAGTACTCTTTGGGGCATGTAGAAAGCATGCAGGAACCAGGAAACTCGTTCCGTCACTTGCGTCTTTTCCACCGTCTCTCTCTCTCTCTCTCTCTCTCTCTCTCTCTCTCTCTCTCTCTCTGTCTATCTGTCTCTATTCATATTGCTCTCCCTTCCTTTCCTCTCTCACTCACTCTCCCTCCCTCCCCGTCCCCCCCCCCCCCCCCCCTCTCGTTGCTCCACGAGAGTTATATCATGTTCACACGCAAGGATATATAACGCTGGATGATATTCCTAAGGGGCGTTTCCTAATTTGAACAGATGAGATGACACAAACAGGTTGAGCCAACGGGCGGCGCGGCGGGGGCGGTTGTAGAAACGGGGGTAACTCCAACCCCTTTCTGTATCACTATACACCGGCATATTCTTACGATCACAGTTCAGGCTGGAAAAATATCTAAAATCAGATAAAAAGGAGATTTTGAATTAATTATGCAATTACAATTGTATGTACCACTTCCTTGTTGTCTCTTCCTAATTTCTGACCTCATCTTAGACATAGACACAAAATGCAGTTCTGTGCAAAGGGCATTTATTTGATTTTTTCTGGGTCTTTTTAAATAAATTTATTTGTTTGTTTATTAATTCTTTATTTATTATTTTTTCATTTATTTATTTATTTATTTGTTTATTTATTTTTTATTTAATTATTTATTTATTTGTTTGTTTTTTAATTTGTTTATTTATCTATTTTTTTAAATTTATTTATTTCTTCTTCTTTTTTTTCCCTTTTTTTTTTTGTGGGGGGGGGGGGGGTTACTCCTGTAAAGAAATCAAGTACAATAGCAGTTCCTGTTTGTAACTGCTGTAAAGTTGTGTCTCTATGACTTTCTCACTCTATGTAATGTGAATTGTTACCAACCCATTTGTTCAAAGTTCATGTTTTTCCCCCATTTTTTTTTTCTCGAAAAGCTGAACAATTTGACGGCCGTTAAAGGTATTCATCATATGCATAATAAATAACTGTAGACATCTGTTTTCAGAATGATGTTCACTGTCACCTTGTGTAATTATTTCAAGAGTTGGAAATGTCACAAGTATCATCTCCGCGAATTTAGATACAAAACATAAGAGAAAGTAGTGAAACAAACAACTTGATGTTATCACTTTAATTTTCAACTTAAAAAAAAAAAATCATTTATATTTTTTCCCAATCACATTTGTGTTCTCACTATTAAACAAGAATGACAGTTCCCATACCTGTCTCCTATTACGATCTCTAGTCCATTGTCAAAGAGTAGCGATTATCGACAGTTTTAGCACGATTTAACAATTTGCCTCTTTATGGCTACTGTTCGTATACTAAAAAAGCGATTAAGAATGAACTGCTCATAAAAATTGAATTACGTTGTAAAACGTGTGCCGTATATCAACTGTAAAGATCTTATGGCTTCTCTCCCCCCCCCCCCCTTCTTCCCCTGTCTCTTATTCTGACGTCTTTTCCCCTCTTATCTTCACGATTTCCATCTTACTATTTTCATTGTATGTCTGTTTAGAACTACTAATATGTCACCCATTTAAACACATTTTTGTTTGTTTGTTTGGGTTTTTTTTGGACTGGATACTTTCTTTGACTTATCTATTAGCGAACATGACTTTGCAATGAGGATTCTGATATCCATGTTCGTAAAACATATTGTTGCAACGAATAGTCGGTGTGTCAACTATTGGAAAGGAAATAAAGTCCACTCCACTTTCTAAACACACATCCACGGTTCTTTGTGTCAGTATAATGATAGAATCATCATACATGTCGTTTCCAAAGTCTATATAGATGACTTACATCTGCAGATTAATTTTTTCCAGTTATTTATACGAAGGCACGTTTAAAGTGGTTCAAATATGAAACTATTCGTTTTCACCAGTAGTTACGTGTATATACGCGTTCTTATCATGATCTCTTGAAACAGATATGCATACACGTATTTCCTCTTAAGCGTGAAATTTCTTCATCTTGTAGGTGACGAGCAGTTTAAAGAGATTTCAATTTCCAACTCATATTCGGGCAGCAAGATGGTCTATACCTAATTTTTTAATATCTTGTGTAGTAAACCTTTACGATGAAATTGCATTGTCACAATAGTAAGTTGTCCCCAATTTTACTCATTCACTTCACTCTCTCGCAATATTTAGACATTGTGAAGTTTGAACTCAGGCAAGAGACGTCAGCATCCCTACATTAATTGCGCCATAACGCTTATGGGAAAAAAATTATCGTACATTAATTTATGAAAATTAAAGGTCGTATTATAGTAAATAATTTTACTATCGTATATCTTAAGCCAAATAGCAGTACCTGTAGCAGTACACGTCGTCGTCGTCGTTGTCGTCGTCGTCGTCGTAGTAGTAGTAGTATTACCATTAATAGGTATATTACTATTAGCAGCAGTAGTAGTAGTAAGAAGCAGCAGCAGCAGCAGCAGCAGTAGTAGTAGTAGTAGTAGTAGTAGTAGTAGTAGTAGTAGTAGTAGTAGTAGTAGTAGTTGTAATAGTAGTAGTAGTAGTAGTAGTAGTAGTAGTAGTAGTTAGTAGTAGTAGTAGTAGTAGTAGTAGTAGTAGTAGTAGTAGTAGTAGTAGTAGTAGTAGTAGTAGTAGTAGTAGTAGTAATGGTAGTAGTACTAGTAGTAGTAGTAGTAGTAGTAGTTTAGTTTTTATTATAGTTAGTAAACAGGTACAGGCCTATCTAAGTAAAAGTTCTTACCCATATTCCTATTGAGAAAACAGCAGTAAAGTGTACGATGATGACCACAATATCCCAAACTTCTAATTTTCCATTTGCTATTAGATTTCCCATCGTGTTTGCCTGCAATCGAAACGAAAAACAAATATTAAGTTGCCGCTTTGTTTAAAAATCAAATCGACTTAGAAAGAGCTGAACCTAGAGTCGGCTTTCATATTTAACAATATCACTGTAATTTCAAATAATTCACCGTCACCCCCTCGCAACATTGTGATGACCTACTTAAAAAGTAATTCCAACGAGCTCTGTCTAAACTATAAAAGATTTATTTATAACTTTCATGGAAATGCTAAGACCTATATATGAAAAACTGATTATTACAGTCCCAATCGCCATGACTATGACCAGAAGACAACAATATCAGCAACAACAACATCAACAACAGCAACAACAACAACAATAAAAATAATAATGAAAATGCATCAGTATCCTATACCTTTATCAATGTTACCAGCTTATAAGACTGCCTTTACAGCCCTGGCTATAATATCCACGAAACTGAATTAATTTTCAACCGTATACAACGCATTTAATCGTTATGCCCCGTTGCTTCCTTCGATTTTGTGAAAGCACAATAGTATGTATCTGTGGGGGGTAGGGTCTCGAATAGTTTTGGACCGTTTGTATTATTAATCAACCTAATCTAATATCCCCTATCGGTAAGGTTATAATGATGAGCAGCCAATCTAAAATCATCTTGACTAGATCCATTATCTTAAACAAAATAGTTTTCAATATGAAATCAGTTACATTCATTTATTCATTTCATGACTAAAATTATGGAGGTATGGAAATTATGGAAATATAATAAGAGCAGAAGAACAACACTTTTATCATGACTTTGAGGGGCAGCATCGACATTCATAGTAGTCAAAAATGCGTCTTCGTGCATGTCCCTTCGCCTATAGAATAGGGGCACCTCCCGCGAGGTGATGAAATGTCCAATCAACATTTTTGTCGTTACATCTGTCACATTTTCCTTTTCAGATTACAACTTTTGCCTCGCCTTAATTTGTTTGATCCATTTATCATGGATACCCATTAATGTCTAATTCATAAAGACTTACATGTATATGCTCATAATAAAATGGTTATATGCTCCTAATAATCAAGCACTGAAACAAAACAAACATGCTCTGAAGCCTCTTAACTTTCGATTTGCTCAATCAGCATATAGACATGAGTTAGTCTAAATCTAGTTTTGACTATAATCTAGTTGAAAAAAGTCGATAATAACATTACCTTGTTCAGTGGTCATAAACTAAAAAGCAAACTGTGTGTCTTCTTAAGTCGAAAATTGTAAAGAATGCCCTCTTATCTCAAGATCTCGACGATTATTTAATGGCAAAGTTGGATTTCACTTGTTAGTAGCTTTCACCTGAAGTTTGTACTTTGTAGGTCACGTGACTCTACTGACCAATCAACGAACGCAGTATTTGCAAACCTATAGGGATCTGCCCACCGCAAACAATAGATCCATGCAAATATATATTTTAGTCCGTTGTTTCTTTATTTTTTATTGTCAACGAAGGCCTTGTGGATCTTTAGGCTTCAAATATATAGACCGATTGTATATAAAAATGATTATGCGTTTGCCATTCGTTACATCATTTGAGATATGGCGTTTTCTTTTTATGGTTGGGAGGATGTATCAATCCATTTATTTATTAGTAATTTAAAATCTAACATTAGCCATGGTAGGATCCATGATGAACCATTACAATCATCCCAGGTTTTTTTTTTTTTTACTATTGTAAATAAACCTAATTGTATTTTGATAACACATATTATCGCCCACGACCTTTGTCTATTATATATCATATATCAAGCATGTCAAGATGGATAATAGACGCCTCTTTTAATACGCACAAGTGCCGACCCAACCTTATACCAAATTGAATGTGGAAAACTAAGTATGCACACGCTTGAAAACATGGTGCTGAATGATCCTCGAGAATAAAAGCTTGGTTTATTTGCGTTTCTCAGCATAAATCTGGTTTAACTTCTTTTATGTATGTATATATATACTTGGGTGTGTGTGTGTGCGTGCGTGTGTGTGTGTGTGTGTTGTGTTTATGTTTAGTTCCTGGGTTTTCAACGCAGCATCAGTGTCGTCGCTATAGAAAGAGGTGGAGTGGGATGTGACGCCCCTCCTCATTTTAAAAGTTTTCTATCGGTAAGTTCGCCATTTGGTATAGGCTGCCGGCAAATCTTTACGAAATAATGACTGTTTTACTCGCTTACTGAAAAAAATCAGCTACCTTGTCAATTTGGTGTGACAATGCCCCCTCCCTCTTCAAAATGATTCTATCGACACCCCTGTGTAACTTCAACATGTATCTGCTGAAAACCAGATTTTTGTTTACATATGGATGGGTGTCAGATCTAGCAAAAGTCCAAAGTTTGACGAAATAGAACACTGTCGGTAATGTTTTGGTACATTTTATGGACACGAATTATTCGTTCTTCTTTTTAACAAACTCAATGACGGAAAGCATAAACAGACTGCGTGGGACTGGGATATCGCCCCTATGGCATGCATGATCATTCAACAATCAGAGGTGTTGTGGTTCAGTGGATATGTCTGTGAACCACAAGGTAGGGGTTCCAATCCCTGCCGCAGCACTAACATCCTTTGGCAAAACATTAATCAACACTTGCACACTCGACCCAGGAGTAGTAAGTGTATACCTGGTATGATTTATTCCTTGAAAGTACTGAGCGCTACGGTGGCCGAAAAAGGCAAATACTGTTTGCAAATATGAGCCTAGAGTTCCCGTTAAATTTGTTTGTTTAATGATATAATTTACCTGAGTGCTGTTTGTAGGTTAGCAACCAAGGGTATCTACGGCCTTGATCCTATCAGAGGGACTTGGTAATAAGGATTGTTGCCTTGCCAATCATGGCCATTAGCACATCTACTTGGTTTCGAACCTGGGATCTCCCGGTTTCGAGACCACTGCGCTGCCGTCGAGCCTTTTCGGCATTTTCGCTTGGTCTTCCCCTGCTACATGAAAAAAGTGGCTTTGCTGTTGTGGAAGACTACTGTTATAGGAACCGATAATCAGTGTTCTGCTATAATCCCACCACACGTCATGCGAATGCGATCACGATGAAATAATCATTTGACATGAAAGTGTAAAAGTCTGCTTAACTGAATCCCCAATATAGTGATGTGATTAATAACATTGAAATTGCGGTCTACTGTACATAGGCCACCCAGTCCAAGAAAAATGCCAAACAAAGCTGGAAAAATCGAGCACAATACTGAGACTAGTTTGACGTCACTATTTGCAGCCAAATCAGGTCTTTTCTCCTACTGGATTGCCCATAAAAACACCGCCGTTTCAGTTTTAATATTCGTGTGACTATTATCATAAACCCCAAACAGGACGGTTCCATTGTCATGATTGTTCACATTTCCTATCTGTTTATTTTTCTATTTCTTTTTTTTCAAAAATCATATCGCAGTCGCACAGTATAAAGTGACGTGGCGTGTAAGGCCACCACTGTGTACGACTGCAGTCCGATTTGGTAAGACCTTGCAATTTCATTAAAAACAAACATTTCAAGATATAAAATCCATCTGAACAGTTCCTATTTCATTCTTCTTTTTTTTTTTTTTACTTAATAACATACTAAATAGGTGAATATTTTGATGAGTAACACGTTTCTTTACAAAAAGAGTTAGCAGAATTCTGCTTTCTTTCAGAATTTTGAACGCTTTAGCATCTAGCATTATGCTTAGCATAATTTGACAAAATTTAGCAGAATTTTAGGATAATTCTGGTGTTTTTTGTTTTTGTTTTTTTTGCTTGTCAGAGCATTTGGAGTAAAAATACACCCCAAAAATGTTGATAATCTTCTTCTTCTTCTTCTTCTTTTTTTTTTGGCAGATTTTTTGTTGTTGTTTTTTTGTTGTTGCAGATTTAGCAGAATTTCGCGCTGCTCCCTAGCATAATTCCATTTTTAACGCTGGTCACACTGTGTGTGTGTGTGTGTGTGTGTGCGCGCGTGTGTGTGTGTGTGTGTGATTTAACCGATACATTCGAATTTGAATTTGAATTATTTATAGGCAATGTTAAAGAGCCCAATACAATACAACGTGCGCTCTGCACCCAACGCTCACAGTGTTGTTAATCTTGTGTAACGAAACCTGTGATACAATACACTTCCCTGTTACATCCTCCGTTCGTTGCATCACAGGTTACAACCCATAAGATGAACACCACATGGGATTTTGATATGCATATTATGCAAATTGCTCAAGCTTGCCCCTTGGGCTACAAAGCTGATTTTTTGGTGACAGTTACGATTACAAATCAACAAAAAACCTTCAACGGAAAAACTTTTCTGTGCTCAATGTTGGTTGCACAGTGCGTATAAAATAATATACCCAGCTATGGTAGCTTCTAATCAAAAGGTCATAACCTCTGTTAGCTTGAAATTTATTTTAAAGTAAAGAACAACTTATATTCTGTCTAATGATACCTCTTTCATAACTATGATGCCAAGGATGAATGAATAACGGGCTTTTCAAAAAGAATTGTCAAAATCATCTTGTATACCAAGTTTCGGCTGCAGCAACGAATTTGGGTCAAAACAATTATGCATGTTTTTTTGTTTTTTGTTGGGTTTTTTTCAGTTCGAAAACAATAGCTGCATTATTTCAACTGATTTTGTGCATTTGAATAGAAAAGGCGTTAATGTCAACTCAAACTCAAGAAAAGGCTTATTACTAGCAAAATTTAAAAATGATATTTCCTTTGCTATGATGACACAACCTTGGCTTAATATGCACCGCTTGTTTAAGGTAAGCCTTTATATTGACTCACTCAAAATGGACAAAGTTTATTTGGGAAGCTGTCTTTTTTCATGAAAGTCTACTATTAAAGTGTACCAACCACCTGAAAAATAATTTGTATACCGCTAGAGCTCAAAGAACTTCATCTGAAATTCTATAGGTCAACAGTTTAGGAGTATGAAGGAAGTAAAGGATAATATGAAGGTGCTCGCGCGGAACCGAACCTCATCTCCGAGTTGGGTTCCGCGCGAGCCCTTATCTTGGCGAGCGCGCGCGCGCGCGCGCGTGCGTGTGTGTGTGTGTGTGTGTGTGTGTAATTGGGTACGGGTGCGTTGAGTAGTCTACTCACGAGTCGCTTTTATGCTTATAGAGAGTATAATTAAACTTGTAATATCTCTTTGTAGAAGTGATATTCAAAGCCCATATTTGGAATATAGTAGAATGACATGGAACCTCTAACATACAGAGTAAAATATTTTTGGTGATTAGTACCCTTTAATTACGTTGGTTACACATGTATCCTTCCCCCTTTTCAGTCTTTGAAATCCAGTAAACCTTTAACTTCATGTGCCATTCGAGAAATACACTTATGCACCTTATGCAGGTAAAATGGTGCAATAGACTAATGAGCCGATACTTTTTTAGTTATCATGAGACAAAAAGTTAAAAGGCTGCTAGAATAAATTGAGATTATCAAAATGAATTGAAACACGGTCATGTTAAAGCTTAGATACACTGAATCACTTTAAAACAATGAAGCATTAAAGCACGAAATAGAATTTGTTTTAAAACGATTTTAGACTAAAGTAACATATTCATATTCGAATGCCCACATTCGCTGCATCATCCCCAACTTGGTATACAAAGAGATTTTGATGACTCTTTTAAAAACCCTGGTGCTCGTCATCAGTGGTAGAAAAGTCATTAATGAGGTATCACTGGACAGATAACAAATTACTCTTCACCATGAAATAAATTTCAAGGTCACATTGGTTATAACTTTTTTAGTTAGAAGCTATCAAAGTTTGGCATACTTTTTTTGTGGATACGCACTGTTTAGGAGCGTCAAATGGACTAAGATGAGTTTCAAGTTGAACATTAATTTCTACAAACACTTGAATGTGTAAACTGTAAAACGTAACGATACCACGTGGGGCAAGGCCAAGGACGGTTTCAAAGTTCGAGAGCTTCTTTGGGGCTAGTATGCCTTTATTTTAGCTGGCGTTTTTATATGCTCCCGAGTTTCAAAAGGTTTTCCATAACATTATCCGTCTTTCCAGGATGGGAATATTGTTAATGTAAACAAAATCAGAAATGGGAAGAGGAGAAACGGGTGTGTCAATATTTTTCCAATATACATGCAAGGTGGATGTGAACCAATATGAAAAAATCGTGGGAGGGGATTGAATAAATTCGAACTCTGACATACTTCTGAAAATTCAAAGTCTACCACTTACAATCATCTGACATTGACCCCCCAAAAAGCCCATCTTCGATGTCATTGTATTCAGAACATCTATTATTCTTAAACATGAGTGTAAAAAAATGTGATAATTCAATATCTTACCAAATATTTGAGTTCAAATATTTAAAAAATAGAAATGGTATTGATGAACAGTCCATTATTTAAAAAAAAAAAATCCGCTCATTTTTGTTTTGTTTTGTTTTGTTTTATTTTGTTTTATGTTGTTGTGATTTTCCACGGAGCGGAGGCATGTAGCAACATCATACCAGTAACATGCAGATTTGTATGACAACCTAGTTGAACTATTATACCAGTCACAGACTTGTATTTACAACTCTGGTTTAAATTATAACATATTACAATGACATCGGTACCACACGGAGTGTCATGAAACATTTTTTTAACGTTGAAGGACGGGGAAGAGGGATGTTGGTTTAAATTTGCCCTGAAATTTTCGATGAAGTAATGAAAATCTTTAATATGCCCTGAACGCTTTAAAAGCTTATAATAATTATGATCAAAACATCCCTCCCCATCAAAATGGCGCCTATATACGCCCATGAAAAACAGGGGAAGTTCACGTTTAAGGGTGCAGAAATAATACCCGAGGCACACCCCCTCACCCCTCATTCTTCCGCCCCTCCACATCCTCCTCCCCTCCCACTCATCATCGATTCGATACCACGCTTTTTGAACACGGTGTTTAAAATCGGGCGCATGCGATCGTAAGACGAAAAAAAAAAATTAACAGCTCAACCTTTTCGTGATGTACTTATTGATAACCTGTGTCAATAGTATCCAGAAGCACCAATATTTGCACAATTCATATTTGAAAAATGAGATAGATATATACACCCCCTTTGGCCATGTTCAGTGCGTGTTGGGCACGTTTCACGACCTCTCCTCGTGATTGTCAGTAATCATGGACGGATCAGGGAGGTCGAAATGACCGCCCCCCACCTCCTTTAAAAAAAGAAGAAAATAAACATGTCAAAAATATCAGAATATCCCGGAGAAAATATTTAACTCCCCCTTCCACATCTGAAGACGACCAGCGGGATTCTCGCGGGAAGATATTGAAGGGGGTTCTATACCTCCCCCGCAGCCCCCTCCAATTCCTCCCTGAGGGAAACTTGTCGCACTCGCCCCCTTCCTCTTTTTTTTTTTAACAATCCTCAATTTGACCCAGTATATACATGTAACAAAGGGCATGGAGTGTTTGCTTTATCCTCTCTTCTAAAGTATTTCCACATTGCACTCTTAATTTATGTAAATGATTATTTGCATAATTATTATGCAAATAATAATTTACATAAATGCATATTGTCATCCATTATTATAATGGTGACGATGTACATGATGTAAGGAATGGTGTGGACATATGGATTTTCAGGGACTAACTTTACATTAAACATTAAGTCATGATAAGCGGCTAGTTTTTTTTTTTTTTACTTTGAGCATTAAACGAAGCCAGTTTTGTTTTTTCATTATCAATATATCTAAACATTATATTAATAATAAATACACATTAAGATACTGGTTACTAGGATTACTAAAGTAACATGTTCATAAATTCAACCAGTAAGTTAATTGATGAAAGCTATATAGCATGCCTGATTTTTCACTCTTCTTTGTTCAAAATGTGGTCTTCGATGACAAGATGTTGGACGTCTCCATCAAGCTTTAGATTAGGCTTTCGACGATCAGTTCGTGTACATGGTGTACAACATTTAAATGATTATACCATCGATGATCTATGTGCCATGATGATGATGATGATGATGATGATGATGTGTGTGTATATATATATATATATATACGTAGAAAATAAAGTTCACAACATCGTACAGAATACACACATGAAGAGCATGTTTTTAACTTCACAAGCGCTTTCGATTTAATCTCTTTCTCCATATCTTTAACACTGCATTTCGCCAGAACTTTGTTCCTGTGAAGATTTTGTGATATATATATATATATATATATATATATATATCACAAAATCAAATCAAATCAAATCAAGACTTATTATGTTTGAAAATAACCCGCAAATAGCAGGCTACATAATTATGATGTACATTCTGTATAGCGCTTGATACTAACGCTCTGCTCCAACACTTCTATTATGAATTACTGAAATAGAGCTGTCGGGAGGGGAAGGGGTGGGGTCTTCAAAGTTCGTTCATCCCGTAATGATTATAATATAACACATCAAATCGGTTCATTGACAGGTCCACCAACCATAACCTTGCATCTTTTATGGCTTCTTTACAAAGCTATAAACAAATTGATTTGTTGATTTATGCAGATAAAACGAAACTGGTTCATACTTGGTATCGTGACTTTATTCACAGTGTCATTCTTCAGCAAACAGATCATGATGGTGATGTCTAATGAGTAAGTCCATTTTGTTTTTTTCGTTTTAATAGATTGCCTCAATAAGGTCAGACATGTGCTGTGAATACCTGCTCACCATATACCTTAATGTTTCTGTGGATTGGATATATTTGCATGATAATAAAGCAACAAGTGACCTTGCAAAGGTCGTGACGCACATTGTCTTAGGAAAATGATAAGACATTGATCAAAAAACTATGGGAAACGGTAAAATATGAGCACACGAACAATAAAGAATAATGAGGGGTTACAGAGAGGAAGTGGGAGAGGGGGAGAGAGACAACGAGGAGAGAGAGAGGGAGAGAGAAGGGGGGGGGGAGAAAAATGAGGGAGCTGAAATTTAGGATTTGAACGTGCTCAAAATTCAGAACTGCTGGTTTTCTCTCGAATTGTAAGTTGTATTACAAGAAATGAAATTCAGCATGCTGCCTTGTTTGAGTATGGATTTTTAGATCAGATACGACTAGCTGGCACGTCGTGACTTGTTCTGAAGTTCACTCAAAATGGCACAATCGTTGATGATATAAATCATGCAAGTATTTTTGTAGAACTTTTCATCAGTAGCGTCGCATGGGCCTAACCATTGAGGGAGCACTGGCAACATCGAGAGGGGGGGGGGGGGGCACCGGTCTTATACTCGAAGAATGAAATGTGAATTAATTAGGTCACCGATTGGAGAAAGGTGCATGCTGGAAGGGATCCTATCACCTTCTTTCTTTTTCTTCCTTTTTCCCCCTATCCATTTTCTTTCTTTCTGCCGCTCTTTTTATTTTCGCAATTCGATTTTAGGGCGCGTGCCCCCCAGTGTCCCCCTGTAGCTTCGCCACAAGTGACATTTATTGAATTTTGTTGTAGGCATTCATTTGCCTGCTGAACTCTCAAGCTTTGATCTTCGATCGTGAATAGCGTATGACTTATCGTCGTAGATGGGGCTGTTGCAATGCGACTAACTCGTTGAGAGAGAGAACTAGATTGACGCATGGCAGTAAATGGATCCATTATTATTTTTCAGGGGTTTTTCCATGGACCCGTACCAAAGATGATGTAAGTTACTGGGTGGGGGTGGGGGGGGGGGGGGGGAGGGGAGATTATATAAAAAGTATGTTATTTAATTAAACTTTTCATGAGTGATCAGTTGATCACTAATAACAATTTTATGGAGATGCGAAGGTCGTGGGTTCGATCCCTGGCACAGCACTTATGACTTTAAATAAGGCATTTTCTCTACACTACTTCTCTCCACCCAGGTGTCATATGGGTACAAGGTAGGATGCAAACGTCACTGCAGCATTTTACGCACCTGTAAGATGGTGACTAGCTGAAATACTGCCCGGGGAGTGGAAAACGTGTACACACTGTGTGCGGGGAAAGTCGGAATCCGATAACTAGGGTAATGTATTACTCAGAGCCATCATTGATGTATAAAAGTGCTATATGAAAACAGAATATTAGTATATTGTCATTGCTATGAGAGAACAGGAGTTAATCCCAATGTGATTTGTAGGACTTTGTGTTAATATTGCAAGAAACTTCAAAACAAAACCTGGAGTTTACAGCATGATTGTGAATAATTTAAATTCGTGCTGATACAAAGCGGGAAAAAAATGCCCTAAAAGATCCCCATCGTAATTTCAGATGGCTGAGATAACTTTATAAACTAGTCGAGACTTAACTTTGCGTTTTATGTAATTTTTCTTGAATTGTTTATTTCTAATAAGCATATGGAGAAATAATCACTCGTGTGCCGCCTCTTCCTGAGAACGACGGCCTCAGAAAACGGAAGGCACGTAGGCCAATGCATGTGCTAATTGATTTCTCATAAATTCATAAATCGCACACACCTTAATGTTAAACTGAAAATGAGAGTAACACAGCTCTGATTCCTTTCACCGATATGGAAGGCTGGGAACCAACGTTTATGAATAACAAATATCTTTCTTCACCCCTCCGAATTCATCCCCGGCATGAATCATTTCCTTGTAAGACGTACTTCCCCAGGATAGAGATTTGCACATGGCTAGTCATCAAGAAATTTGTGAAGAAATCCAAGAAATATCTTTCGAAATAATTCTTATCCATATCCACAAGTATCCTGGAAAGTAAAACAAGGTTTGATTCAAAAACAATGTTGCTGTCTTTGATTTGGAGTAACGGTCATGATGGAGAAAGGCTTTTTGTCGGGTGTGTCGTAGAGATTTATCAGAAAAGGAAAGGAAGAGGGGTTCCTTGTTTTTAAATATTTACCTTTTCAAGATGCTTACCTCGCGTGACATCATTGTCAGACTGAAAGCTGGATTCAATTCAGAAAATCATCACTTTATGTAGTATCATAGTAGTATATAAGTATGTCGTTCCCATTTTTAAAATTTCACTTTTTTAACCCGTACAGTATACAAATATCATATCTAAAGCAAAGTGGATGGGGTACTAAAAATGGGATTTATTTTAATTTTTGTTGGCGTTTCGCGAAATACTGCATAATTCTATAGTCCTGTCATAATTGACTGTTATAATGTGTAGTTTTATGATTTATTAATATAAGTATCATTGAACATGCAGCTAAAAGCTGATTATTGCTAAGTTCACAAGGTAAAATAAATGGCATAAGATACATTTATAATACATTAAAAGAATGATGAAATTGAATAGGTAATAAAACAACCAAAGAATTAAGTAAACTCCGTTCTGAAAAGGTGGAAATAATCTTCCTTATACCAGACAAGTTCCCTCCCAAGAAATGTCGTTTTGGAATTGACATTACTTCCATCGGTACGTGATCACAATTTTGGCATAATTCCACTTTTTGCTCATTAAAATTTTCTACCCCCCAAAAAAGAAAGAAATAGTTTTCATGGTTGAGTGAGAGAGAGGGGGGCGAACACATCCAAATGATCCAATTATTTTTTTTCTTTGCCCATGCAATAAAAAGTTGGCTAGAGAATTCTATGGGGGTGAAGGGATACTTCTGCCTTAGTACCAGTAGCTACGATGGGGACACGTGCCCCCAATCGAATGACCATAAGGGGGGGGGGGGGTTAAAGGAAAGAAGAAAGGAGAAAGACAGGAGAGGATTGAAATGATCGGTTGTTTTAATTGTCATCATCATTTTTATTAAAATATATTTTTTCTAAATTAAAAAAATGAATTGTATCATGAAGGGTTTTAACCGTTTTGGAATGTTGTGACAGTTATTTTTATTTTTTTTACCCCACTCAGATTCTCTTTATTTCCATCTCTTAATTCTTATTTCCTTAATGCTGTACATGTATGTCAAAGATTCAAAGTTTCTTTTATTTCCACATATGTCTTTTACAATCTCCTTTTTTTTTTACCAGTGCATTTATACTGTTATAATAGAGGCAAGTGTGAAGTGCCCCCTTGCAACCCCGGAGCTACGCCACTGTGCTCGACATTACTGCACGTTTGAAGTCCTTTGGGTCACAGACGATAGGCAGATTAAAAATTTCATCATTCTGGATATGAGACATATACTGGCAATCAATATTATGAGTGAATCATCTACAGAACAGATAAATGAAATTGATATCAGACAGGAATGTTTTGAAAGGAAATATGAGAATTTCAACCAGAGCACGTTTTCACAGTTTCAGATCAACATGCATTTAAGGTATAATGTATCATTTATGTGGGGATTTCTTTTTCTCCAGAGAACAATTAAATTTGTGATTCACAAGAAAAAAAAATTTCTCTCTCTTTAAACTTATACATGACATAGCCTATTAGTGCTTTACATTATCTAATCATTAGCTTCGTTGTTTAAATTCAGCGTCTTTTTTTTTATTCTTGAAATTCTTTTCACGCATCAGTTTTTAGGTCTGCTACAGTGTAAGATTATTTTTCTCATTGCATTATGAAGTCTGTAAAAGCGTCGATAAACAGAGGATTTAAAGATTACATTTCATTTCGGTGAAAAGATTGTATTCGGTATTTATAGCTTAATACCGGAGAGACTCCAAAATACTGAGCTCGTCAGGCAAAAAGAGTAACATCTACTGACATTTCAACCATTTTTAAAGTGACAGTAAACTGAAGCTCCTATAGAAATAGTGCCATCTTTCAACAGGATTTGATAAGTGTCTGTGCCTCTCATTTTCCCATCATGCCCCATTCTAGTTTGTAAAAGCTTAGAATGTACCTGCAGGCAATTTTCCACAATGCCAAGTCAAAAATAATAGTTGAAATATAAAATTTTCCTATTATCCAAACAAACTGTTTGTCAAAATTCAAAATAAAATTTAAAATTTAATTTTCAAATTATAATCTCAATTTAGCAATCACTGTAAGATAGCGCTGTTCAAGTTCTACCAGTTTGATGCCCCTTTAAGGGATCACTCATGCTGGATGAATACATTTCTCTTTCGAGATACAATGGTAGATCACTATTCTCTCTGGTAATGATGATCAGAGGTGGCCTAATTACGGTAGCAGGGATGCAGAGGGACAATCCCTCTTTTGTCTAGGCACTCATCACCTTCAAAATTATGTCTGATAGCATAATTTATTTTTGTTAAACGAAAAACCATGATGATCAAGTTCAAGTGTTTCGAATCGTGGGCAATGAATGTGTTAATCATAGTCAAACCTCATGTTCTGTGCCCTTTTCCCTCTCTCTCCCTCGCTCTCTCTCTCTCTCTCTCTCGCTCTCATTCTCTCTCATTCTCTCTCTCTCTCTCGCGCGCGCGCGTGCGCCCGCGCTCTCATTCTCTCTCTCTTTCTCTCACGCGCGCGCTCTCATTGGGTGAATTCAAGTTCGGTGTTGAAAACTGGTGTTGGTGTTGGGGCAAAACTAGCACCAGCCACAACATTGAACCTGAAATGAAGCTGGTGCTGGGATTGACTTCACTAGGTGTTGAGCTATCAATATGTGATTGGTATTATTTTTATAAACCCGAATTCGGTGTTGGGGCTAGAATCAGCAGCCCAATTCACGCTCTCAACACCAACACCAACACCAACACCAACACCAAACTTGAAATCACTCATTCTCTCTCTCTCTCTCTCTCTCTCTCTCTCTCTCTCTCTCTCTCTCTTGTTCCCTCTATATCCCATTTCGCTTTCTAGAATATTTCGGTTTTTGTTGTGCTCCTTCAAAACTAGAACTATTTTATATTCATGATTCTAGGTATTTTTTTTCTGTCTGAGTAAAAATCTTTAGTTATATCTGCAATATTTTGTAATGTGTTTGTTTGTTATATCTTTAACTTGCTTGTCGCCCCCATGTTGGAAACGGATCTACGCTCCTAGAAATTTTGAAAATACGATCACTGTATTTTCAAAATTAATTGTCAGTGAGATTTATATTGATCTGTCAATTGTCATTGTTCATGTTGTTGATGTTGTTGTTGATGGTGGTGGTGGGGGTGGTGGTGGTTAAGTTGTTTATATTGCAACACAGTCATTCAAGTTTGGACATGTTTTTTCAGGGGCGTCGCTAGAAAGGCGTTGGGGTGTGATACCCTCATTCAAAATTTTGAATTGGCAAAATGTGAAATTCTCTAAAGCCTTTTGGGCCTTTTCAATGACCATATCTTTTGGGGGTGTGTTTTTTTCTCTGCCATGCTTGTTGAAAATCGACTCTCTGTCGACAAATTGAAAAAGCTGCCAACTAGTTTTGCCCTTGGCAAATTTTACAGCGTCTGTTGCTTTTGTTTGTTTTTGTTAGATTTCGCTTGTTGGAAAATTCGCGACGATATTTTGTTGGCAATATCGGTCCGACAGGCCCCTTCCCCATTCGAAAAGCTCTGAGCGACGCCCTTGTTTGCAGTCACGTACATAATTCGATGTTGCGATAAGTGCGGTCTTGGCTTCAAAACATTTCAACAACAGACAATTTCTACCAATATCTGTTATCAGTAAAGCATGGACGTACATGGCGGAGGACGGGGTTGCAGCCCCTCCCCCTTCCCCGAGGAATTTCAAAGCTCCGTTACTCGGCAACCGTCAAATCATATTCGGGCAGCGATCTTCCCGAATATGTAATTTTCATATCTTATCTACCATAGTACGATGTCTTTTTTTTCCTGGCTCGCTTCGCTCGATCGCATAATCTAGAAACTCGAAATTTGATATTCGGGCAAGAAGCTTCGGCCCCCTGGCTAAAAATGTGCCTGTGTACCTGTGCAAGGTGTGTTTCACTTCGTTCTAAATAGGGTACGATAATATAAGAGTAGAATATAAGGACAATAAGATATGTGATGGAAATTCTTGCTTTTAATGGTTTGTTTAGAATAGTGAATTTCTAGACAATAGTTTACATACGTAATTTATATGTACCTCCATGAAAAATAACCATGATCACCATCACTTGTTATTTTATGCTCATGCCCCTTCGGTAATTAGCCTCTTCGTCATTTAGGTCAAAGATATTCCCTTTTCCTGATTTTAATCAGATATTTTCCCAACAGAAGATTGACCAGCACCTCCTTAAAATGGCCCCTTTCCAACCTAATATCCGGGGGTCTCTAGAGGAGGCTATCATCAGAGGAGGGAATATGGTCATGTCAGTATGGTAACCTCCCCACCCCACCCCACCCCACTCAAAGTTTCTGTCAGTAGACCATTGGCCTTGCCCCAAAGCTCTTCAGTTTCGTCGTCCCCACCATACAGGGAGGTACAAAAGTGCTAGATATGTTGTAAATACATGTATGTGTATGAACAAGGAAAAAAAAATGCTCTCGCGCTTGAAAAATGGGCATTACCTGGCACAGCAAAAAAAATAACAACACAACAACAGCAAAGACAGAAGAAAAAGGAAAAATGACACAATGACCCTGCATGGGAGAAGTTATATAGAAAATATCCCTCGTAAACCAATGTTGGGATCGCATCATTTTCACCTTTGCTCGTGGAAGGGTTTACATTTTCTTTGTTTTTGTCACGTAATGCCCACGTTTCAAACGCGGGAACATGTGTTTTTTGTGTGTTTTGTTTGTCTGGTACTGTGGGATGGGGGCATGGGTATGTCACAGGGCGGTGTGAGCGCTAGCTCTGAACCCCATCATCCGATAATCTACTTGTTTTGGGGTGTATGTTCTGTCTTTTACTCCCATCGCCTGTGATTCTATGATTTTTCTTGATTTTTATCAATAAAAACTAAAAGAAAGAAAACAAAAAAAGAAACCAAACATAGTACCCAAAAGCAAAAACAAGAAAGAGAGAGAGAGAGAGAGAGAGAGAGAGAGAGAGAGAGAGAGATGGGCTCAACTAGCAATTTTTTATGAACTTGATTGTAATGAGAGAAAATGGAGACCACGGAGCTCAAAAACTAATCCAGAAAACATGTGATAATGCATTTATATTGAGAAAACTTCAGTTCATTTCATTCATGAATTTCATTCTAAACAATCTACTGAACATGGCAAAGTTTTAAAATATTCATTAAAAAAAAAAATGAATAATGAACTATCCTACAGACACTGCATCATAAGTAAAGTTATTGTTCAAGATATTAGTCACTGTATACTATGATATAGGTGAAATATTGTTTGGCGAAGAGAATTCCATCAAGGAAACATTTTCACCTTTCATTGTTCTCTGCTCATTCCCAAGAATCTAGTAACCGTAACATTATCCTCCCCACTGTCTCCCCGGGGCTCTGTCATTTCCGCCTCTTATTTTCTCCAGCTGACATGGATGATTAGATGTCATGGTGACTGCCAAGTTTCTGATGTAAGGTGAAGGAAGGATGGTCCTTCCAAACATTGAACGAAAGTCATATTCAAGGTTAGAATATAATTATGAGAGCCTTCATACCAGTGGCGGATTTTTTTTTTTTTTTTTTTTGGGGGGGGGGGTGGGCAATTCCGGCCCGCCCCCCACTTTGAAAGAAAAGTATACATTGTGCCCCCCTTAGAACCGATAACCCCCCCCCCTTTTTTTTTTTCTTTTGCTTGTCAGAGAATTCTATATGAAAAGTGGACCCCAAAAATCTGATCTTTTTTTTTTTTGCTTGTCAGAGAATTCTGGAAGAGGACTGGACAAAAAAAAAATCTGAAAGCCCTTTTCTTTCCTTCTTTGTCAGAAAATTTTCGGACATTTGTGTGCCCCCCCCCCCCCTCCCCCCTTTTACAAATCCTGGGTCCGCCCATGGTTCATACCTTAGTCACATCACCAGTGGCGTATCTAAGCGTGGCAGAGGGGCACCGGCCCCGGGCGGCACTTAAAGGGGGCGCAAAAAAAAAACGCATAAAAAAAGGAGAAACAGAGAGAGAGAGAGAGAGAGAGAGAAAGGGAGGGAGAAAGGAAAACTTAAGGCCACCGCACACCTTACGATCGGTCTGCGATCCGATTTCAGAAGGAAATGTAATATCATTTGACAAATCATTTAAAAACGAAAAATATTTTTGATTGAGGGTCTGAATAGTCATACAGATAGTAACCTCGATAATATGGCTTTTGTCGGTGGAATGGCCAAATCGTCTCCGAGTCGTACGACTGCCTACTATTTGAAACTAAGTTTGCCTTTATTCACTGTAGAAAGCTGACAGCTCACCCAAACCCTGTGTTTAGTATTCATATTACTTTTCAGAACCTGAAAAGGGTAGATTTCATTTGTTAAAATGCCAATATTTAATGCCATAGCGATTTATTTCACAAATCGGATCGCAGACCGATGGTAAGGTGTGCGGTGGCCTTTATGTTCATTAAGGATTACATGCGCCCCAATCCAAGATAAAGTCTATACATGTAGAAATAGCGTTTTAAAAGTGTTTAAATTGTGCAGATATTCTAAAGCTCGGTCACTTTGCTCCCTCGCATGATTATGATTCTTCGGGATCTCGTAATTTCGCACCCCCATTACAAAAAATAGTGCATAAATATTAATTTGAAGAAAAAAATAATCTAACTCTGGTTGTATTGCTTCTTATCGTATATCTTTCATCAGGACCTCTTTCAAATTTGCCCCAATATTGGATAAAGTGCATGACTTACTATTTTCAAAGGTTCAATATTCGAAAGAAATCCCTTTTCCCTATATTTCTTTACGGTTCTGCGCCCCGAATATAGTAGAAGTGAACAGAATAACACTTTTCAATGTTCTCTCCTGCAAAATGAGCAACTTAGTTTAGGCGACGGCGGGTGGGAGGGGTGGGGGCGCTCATTCAATGTTTCCCCCGGGCGCAATAATCCGTAGATACCCTACTGCACACCGCCCACCGACTCCACACCGTTTCTAAACCGACCGATTCTTTATTATTCGGGGTAATGTAATTTTCTGTTCGGTCTCTTGTCGGTCTGGTGTCAGTTTCGTGTGACTAATGTACTAGAAACCTGAATTTCACGAAAATCAACCTAAGGTAAATAAATGAAGCAAATTTCAAGTTATGGTACCCCCACCCCCCCCCCCCCCTCCCCTAAGAAAAAAAAATTGTGAGTAACTTTGATTTTTAACTGTAGCATAGCGCAGGGGCACTTATCCCCAGACCGTTCCCACCAAAGAATAAACGGAAAGCAAACCTCTGATCCATTCACCATCGTACCACGGTCACATCAGAAAGACCGACGCCAGACCGACAACAGACAGGTCGGTTTGGCGGTGTGACTTTGGTACTATTAATCACTTTCGAGGAAGTCCCCCCCCCCCCCCCCCCCCCGCCCTCCCTCGAATATACTACTACGCTATTACGAAATTAGTTTCGGAGGATTCGTCCTGATTAGGCCACGAAAGTAAGAAGTAGCAGAAGAGGTATAGAAGAAGAAATAAACGAGGTAAAAATGACAAGAAATAGAGGCAAAAGAAAAAAAGTACGGAATGATGGAAGGGGACATTTATAGGTCTAATTTTAGACTGTCACTCGAAACTCATCCTATTTTTTTTTTTTTTTTTTTTTTTTTTTTTAAGGCTGTTGCTGTGATTGTAACATAATTGCTTCCTATTTTACAGGTAGAGATATTTGAGATAACAGACCAGGATATCAATAATTGCTTCTTCGTTTGTTGAAATATCCGGTCTTTATTTCCTCCTTTCCTTACTTCCCTGATACTATTTTAACTTTTATCTTCTTCTTTGCTCTAGATTCCGATATTTCGTCTTCAGGGGGCTCTCATCTCTCGCTATTGTTTTTTTTTTTCGGGGGGTTTGCGGGAGGAGAATTAATTACTCTGAAATCATCGCTGCAGTATTTTTTATTTGCAACAAAATCATTCATTATGTTGGGGAAAAAAACTGTTTTAAAGGGCTGTAGCCGGAAAGCATGATCGTACGGATGGTGAAATTGGTGAGGATTCCCTTAGATTTACTTCTTATTTATACAGATATTTTTTATTGAATGTAAAGGTTATTCTTTCCGCGATACGAATAAATATAGCTATGCACTATAAATGCAGATATGTAATTATTGCTGTTTTTATTGAAAATGAACATTATATTTTTCTTACATTCTACCTTCAATTGCTATTCCTCTTTCCATGTCAAAACATAGGTTGACTACGACTAATCATTTGTTAAAGTAGAGAATGTTCCCTGGTTTAAGTCTCTTCCTGTGTATACTGTGCGTCAGTAATTATATATATAATTATATATTTTTGCAAACCCTGCAGTTATTTCCACAAAAAGGAAGTCAGTAAGGAGGAACAATGAATTTAGCTACGCAAATTATTTCTCTCATTCAATTCAATTGATTTCTCACATTATGTAAATTTGCCCACGAGAGTTGCCGATGCTATAGTATTAGAACAAATTTCTCACACATTGTAAATAATTAATTAATTCTAATACACGAATCCGCCATGGATCTAGCTAGGCATGCGGCTTTTCATTGTTCAGTACTCCCCTGTCCCTCATAGAAAAGGAATAAATTAACTGCGAAGGGTTGCAAGGGCTGCCTGTCGGTGTTTGTACCTGGTGTAGCCGAATACCACTCAACGAGACTCCGTGGTCTAGTGGTTAAGGCGTTTGGCGTACAGTGCCAAAGACCCGGGTTCGACTCCCGGCGGAGACAGTTTTTGCAAACCCTGCAGTTATTTCCACAAAAAGGAAGTCAGTAAGGAGGAACAATGAATTTAGCTACGCAAATTATTTCTCTTATTCAATTCAATTGATTTCTCACATTATATATATATATATAATTGTAAGGAAATAACATATACAACAGCTTCGGCAACTCTCGTGGAAATGATTATAATTGTGAGAAATGAAAATGAGAGAATAATGGTTGCATAGCTTAAATCAAAGTTCCCCATTTTCATTTTCATTTTCATTTCTCACAATTATAATTATTTCCACGAGAGTTGCCGAAGCTGTTGTATATGTTATTTCCTTACACTTGTTTATAATGATTATTATTCTAATGTATACATGTATCTCAAAGCATTCGCTTGGATCCAGCTGAGGCATGCGGCTTGTCTTTGTTCAAAACTCACTTGCCCCCGACAAAGGAATTAATTAATAAGGTTGAAGATTTGTCAGTCTGTCGGTCAATTCAATCTGGTGTCGCCGAAATCACTGGCCCGTCTCCGTGGTCTAGTGGTTAAGGCATTGGCGTTCTGAGCCAACGGCCCGGGTTCGATTCCCGGCGGAGACATTTTTTCAACCTTTGCAAAAATTCAAAAAGGGAGGACAGCTCTGGGGAACTTTGATTTAAGCTACGCAACCATTATTCTCTCATTTTCATTTCTCACAATTATATATATATATATATATACATATATATTTCAATTTTCATTTCATGTAAACAACAGTCTCTTCAGTTTGCCAAATGCTTTCCGAGAGAGCCTTGAGCCAATTAGGAAGAAGCGTAATAGACAGAACGTGCATGATGATCTTTTTAGCACATTAAAAGTGCGTTTCAAGGGAGAATTTTGTTTTCATGATTACCTGAAAATATCGCGTGTATTTGCCTCAAAAGAGGCGACATGGTGCAAAATTGTACATTAAGTTCATATCACTAAATTTCATTTTCTGAGAAATGTTTCACTTAGCGTTTGTTTCTTATTATCTATTTTGCACCCCCCCCCCCCACCTTCTTTAGACACAATGTCGATTCTCGTGCCTTGTATTTTTTTTCCTTGTCCTTTTCCTTCAATATTATTTTGTCGGAAGCTTTCATGAATTTGACGATAGCATTGCAGATTTACGCATTTATATCATATATTTATTAAATACTATATATCATTATAATAACCATGTACACTCTAGGAGATATCATTTTACAGGAAACTCCCTCTCCCCTACATTTTGCAGGAGAGATCTCTCGCGATTTAAAGTGGGATGCACACGTATCTAAAATAATTTCATCTGCAAACAAAGTAAATGGATTTATCCGTAGAAACCTAATATCATCTAAGTACTAAACAAACCATATCTACAGCTTACACAATACCAGTCCGTCCAATTGTAGAATAATGTATAGTTCTAGTGTCTGGGACCATATACAAATGTATACAAAAGAACAAACTCATGAAATTGGTAAAGTCCAAAGAAGGGCCGTCAGAATGGTATGCAATGACTGTAGGCAAACTACCAGTGCTACAGAACTCATGCAGGGATTAGACTAGGACTTGCTTTCCACTCGGAGGAAGTTTCGAGGATCAGTATATTGCACAAGGCCTTGGGGGAGGGGGGGGGGGCACTTGGCCCTGCCGGTGTCGGACTACCTACGTCCAGCTACACGAGCCACCAGACGTACTTCAGGAAACTCCTTCAAATACTCAAGTAATAAGGACTAATTAAGCAACATTGCGCACTCCCTCATCCTCCTCGTTTGGTTCCAGACGGAATGTTGAGGAGTACTCTACAGAAGAAAATTACTGATGTTATCATATTACTACTACACCCCCCCCCCCCCCCCCCCCCCCTCTCCTCTTTGTAACGATGGCCCAGGATGCAACATGATGATGCCTTAGCTGTTACCAGATGGGTGTATCATGAATAGACAACACACTACAACTTCAGGACGCATCTGCAGTAAAATTTCAGAGTGAGTTGTTGACCGTCGCTTCTGTTGCAAGATTTTGGCTCATTGTTTTGAAGTCAATAACAAATGCCATGTGTTCGTCATAATTTCGCAGACATCTAGGGTCCCTTGTGATGTTTACTTCAAAGAAGTCACTTAATTGGTTTCGAGCGAGCCAAGATGTTTTTATCAATTTGTTTTAATCGCACTGTTAATCTATGTTTCAGTTTTTATGATTGCTTTTGGGGGAAAAAAAACACATATTGTGCAATCGGATGATTGCCGAACGATAGGCCAAGGATTACTGGTAAACTGCAAGCCAAATATACAAAGAGGAGGAAGGAAAAGGAATTTGGTGATTAACAGACGACTGTCTCTGATTTCAATCAAGGCCTACGCTCTTGTATACCACGAGAGCGTTAAAAGAGAATGCACTGGGTTTTTCCCTTCGTCATCCCATGCACATCTAAAGTGGCAGCACCAAGGGGTTGGGGTAGGGTACTTGTCCCTTCAAGTCACAGCTTTTTCTTCTGTCAAGCCCGCCCCCCCCCCCCCCCACACCCCCACCGTCAGCTTATGTATAGAGTATATCATAACAATATTTTTATCCCAGTGAAAGGATATTAAGTTTGGATATGAATCAGAGGTGCTCTAAAAGGATGTTTTTCTGTACTTAATTATGCAGAGGCTGATCTTTGGCTTAAAATCTTGAATACTCCTAGCTTTCAAGGACTTCCCCCTAGATCCAATACCTCTAGTTCCTTAGTTCCTTATGCTTAAGGCAAGGTAAATGCAAAAAAATGTGCAGAATATCTCGTGGCTCCTTTTTCAACAGCGGCGGATTTAAGGGCGACCTAATCAGCCCGTTCCCCCTCCTGTTTGAAACTAAATTGGCATACCTTACAACAAACAAATTTGCCCCTTTAATTGCCCATCTCCTTTTACAAAATTCTGCTTCCAAGACCCTAACAGAGGCCATAAGATTGGGCCTTGTATCCCCCATTCTACGTCTTGCGTATTCGTGCAAACAACACTTTGCCTTCTTCCCTGTGGTTTTCCAAGCCCTCAGCCCCTCAGCCCCCACCACTTATGAATTCCAGGGCCCCGATTCATAAAAAGTTGGGATTTATTCAAATTGATCGCAACTTTATATCAATGGCAACTCTGCACTAAAATGATAGGAGTTTGCGAGTTTGCGATTGATTGGAGGCCTTGCGATCAATCCAGATCAATCGCAACTCTTTATGAGAGAGGGCCAAAGTGTCCTTACTGGTGAACCTCAAAATCATTTTGAAAGATTTTTTTTGTCCTTGTTCGTGAGCAGCAAGAGTCTCATAATTTTACTAGAACATTATTTGTTACCTCCTTTTGGAGAGAGACGAACAATGTATTGTGAAAAATAATTATAACTTGATGTATATATATATATATATATATATATATATATATATATGAGGTCTCTATACAAGAGGTACTTACAGGGGCATCGCTGGGAGGGGTTTAGGGGTGTGAAACTCCCTTTCATAACTTTCTGTGGGAAAGTATGGAATTTTTCGAGCCTTGTCTGCAAACCGACGAAATTGATGGCCTTTCTTTTTTTTCTTTTTTTTTCTTCTTCCCCCCCCCCCCCCCACCCTTTCCTTTCATTTTCCCCCTTTCTTGAGTGTAAGGGTGTAAGAGACCCACCTCGGCAAATTTGGCCTGACACACCATTCAAAAAGTTCTAGAGATGCCCCTTGGCCCCTGTCAACATTATGATCATGATTTCTTCTTCCTTTATTCTTCTAACTCCTGTCAAATCTTTTACACAGTGGATTTAAATCAAATTGTTTAAAAGTTTGATTTATGGCCAAAAGTTTAAAGGGCCTGACTATGTATTTCCTTATTTACTTGTTATTTATCTACTACGGATGTCAATGTCATGGTCATTGAAACTTTCAGTGGTGGTTGGAAATCAGAAATTTTTTCCCTGACCAGTCCCGTTTCTATTCTCATTTTTTTCTCCCTTCTGTTTTTCAGATTTTCAGATTCGTTTTCCTCATTTCCCCTAATATGATTCTATGCTTAAAAGTGTGTTGGCAGTATTGGGGGGGGGGGGGGCTATTTCTTGCCATGACCGGGGTGGGGAAACCTAGCATTCGATGAAAATTAGCGATTGAGCTTGGAAGGATCTTTGAGGGTACACACTCTGACTTCTAGCTGCGCCCTTAGTCCATTACATATTTATTGATATGCATTTTGTAGTTTGGAAATTGGACATTTTTGAGCACCTTTCGTCACAAAGACAGTCAGAGTCTTCTTTTTGAGCTTGATTTGGGGTTAGATATCGATAAATCATCATTTTGACAATTAGCAGCGATTTTATTATTTCAGGGGACTCTCTTCACCATTTTCCAGGGAGAGGCGTCGCCCGCCTTCCCGCTGTCGCGTCTCGTCTACCTTGCATTTCGTATAGGCCCTATTGAAAATTTGCATTTTCAAGCTCTTAAACACATGACATACCTACGGTTCGAGAGCTACAATATTCTAGTTAAAGTATATTATGAGGGAGCGTATCGACCGACCGAGAAGATTCCCCTCCCTATATATATATATATATATATATATATATAATTGTGAGAAATGAAATGAGAGAATAATAGTTGCGTAGCTTAATTCAAAGTTCACGTGAGCTGTCCTCCCTTTTTGAAATTTTTGCAAAGGTTGAAAAAATGTCTCCGCCGGGAATCGAACCCGGGTCGTTGGCTTAGAACGCCAATACCTTAACCACTGTCGGTCAATTGAATCTGGTATCGCTTAAATCACTGGCCCGTCTTCGTGGTCTAGTGGTTAAGGCATTGGTGTTCTAAGCCAACGACCCGGGTTCGATTCCCGGCGGAGACATTTTTTCAACCTTTGCAAAAATTTCAAAGGGAGGACAGTTCTGGGGAACTTTAAATTAAGCTACGCAACCATTATTCTCTCATTTCATTTCTCACAATTATAATTATTTCCACGAGAGTTGCCAAAGCTGTTGTATATGTTATTTCCTTACAATTATATATATATATGTATATATATATTCATAGGTGGGTCCAGAGGTGAAATGGCTCCCCCGATAAGAAAAAACAAACAAAACAAAAACAAAAACAAAAGAAGAAAAACAAGCTTTGAGGGGTAAAAAAAACCCCGCTCTTCTCCCTTTCGAAGGTTTTAGAAGGCCGGCGGGACTCTCGAAATCATGTTCCTGGGGAAAATTAATGTCGAGAAAATGTTGTCCTCTTTTCCCTTCTGACAATCTTAGGACCGCCTCTGTTATGATTATGGCATTATAAAGCGCATAATATATTCCTCTCTACAAACGCTCAAGGGGGTTTAAAGTAAAAGTTTCGTACGTGCAAGCAAAGAGTTAGTAACGCCCTGGTGTAAGGGGGGACAAATGATGACGAGCATTCTTTAAAAAAATCTTCTTTTTTTTATGAAACACCTTCCCATTTCGAACATGTGTTGTGCTTGGTAATTGGCCTCAAGGGCAATCCGAATTTCCGTTACACAATATTCAACATGTTCAAAGGAAATCTGTGATTTTACACAATTTGTTTAAAATCTCTGATAGTATCCCCTGCTACTTTGGTTTTCAGGAAAGATTCTTTGAGCTCTGCTGCGGTGCAGGAGATAAACATTCCAAAAACTTTGTATGATACGTTGCTTTAACTTGTATATTCACCAAGAAATATGATTTTAAAATGATTACCTTTACTGTTACTATAATTATTGTCGTTTATTTTCATCATGTGCATTATAGGTGTACAGGAACAATTTCCAAGGGGGTGGGGGGGGGGGCGCGTCTTTTGCTCGAATATCCAATTTCCCATTCCCAAATATTGCGAGCGAGCGAAAATTTTCACACTTTATGACAGTGACGATGTAATTTTGACATAAAAATATATAAGATGAGATATCTAAATTACAGATGGACCACCTCGCTTCACGAAAATGAGGTGGCGGTTGCCCGTATATTGGTATGTTAAAAATCTTCAAGGGAAAGACTGCAGGTCTGCAGCTCCCAGCCCCCCCCCCCCCCACCCCATGCACCCGCCTCACACTGTGTTTACTTTTCTCGCGTATGTTTTCCTTTCTTGAAACAATATATAGTGGGCTACGGGGAATGAGGTCTTTGTAAGAAGTAGGCCTGCGTTGGGAAAATAATAGAAATTTTCAAAATAAAACAGTAATCTCTCTTTAATTATAAAGAGACTTTTCGGATGGAATTTTTGCCAAAGTTTAAAAGAGCAGCCATGGAAAGGGAAAGGAAATAGAACGGGTTTGTATCAATAATTGTATGTAAAACAGGCGAAGTTCACAGATTAACGAGAGAAAGTTCATGGGGTGGTTGAAAGGGAAAACCCGGTGTTTTTTCCCCCGGAGGTCAGAGAGGCTATGATTCCCAGGGGCTAATGAGGTGACAGGAAGTGTGGTGTGCAAGACAGTGGCATGTGCATATTGGTGGGTTGCAATGTAACAGTTGCTTAAGTAAGTAAGTATCTAACACTTTTCCACCCCTTCCTCTTCTCTCTAGGCCTACTTTGTAATTTATCTTGCCTTTATCGTCTCCCATTTCTCTTTCTCTGTGGGGTCGGGCTAACTCGGCACTAGGGCGAACTCGGCACTGCGCGGTGACTATGTTTCTTGAGTTGAAGTCCACGCTACGCACCGTACCCTTTTTTAGCCTTAAATTTCATGTTTTGCATAATTTTACTTCTTGAAATTGTCAACATTACTTCTTTGCTAATCATTTTACTCATTGATATCAAATAATTTGAATTTAAGTGTTTTGAAATGTGTAATTAAATGCGAAATTCAATACAAGTGTTTGCGATCACTTTAACTCTCTGGGCTCACTCCGCGGCGATTTTCCGCCAAGGCCGAGTTCGCCCTAGTGCCGAGTTAGCCCGCATTCTTGATCTGCATGTCTGTCTCTCTGACTCTGTCTCTGTCTCTCCTCTCTATCTAACTCACTCTATATCTGTCCGTCCATCAGTCTGTTTATCTAGATTTTCTTCTGCAATCACATTCTCTCTCTCTCTCTCTCTCTCTGATTCATTAATATCATCTGGTTCAGGAAGCTCTGAGCTTTTAATATTTTCGATGAAACATATATGTAAGCTTTAAAAATAAATAGGCCTAAACGGGCGGAACTAAGGATGACTTTGCCGCCGCTGTTTTTGTTGTTGTTGTTGTTGTTGTTGTTGTTGTTTGTTTTTTTGGTTTTTTTGGGGGGTGTTGTTTTTTTGAGGGGGGGCAGGGTAGCAAAAGCTCTAGAAGCTCTAAGATATTACAGCCTCATCTGTAGGTGAACAAGTTAGAACATTAGTACGTTTTAAGCAGAGAGAAATGAAAGTTGGATCTTGGAGCCAGTATTTAGGACCCGATGGGGCTTCAGGAGGCAAAGCTCCTAGAAGCTTTAGTTTGAGGCTTTACTTTAGCACTCTCGGTAGAAACAAGCCCATTTGAATCTTTGACATAGAAATATGCCAACTTGAAGAGCGATTCTAATCTTTATGCAAACTAGTAAACAAGCTCAAAACACTTCTGTAATATAGCTTTAACTTGAGCAGATTGGAAAGGGGATAAACGCTACCCAACCCCCCCCCCCCCGCCCTTCAAGGTGCCATTAGCACTACTGCTCTATACACTACCCAATATACATTTGGTTTCAAAATCACAGTAACGATGATGTGAAATTTCCTATACTAGGTCATTTACCCACAAATTTCCATCTCTTCAATAGTACGGATCCAAATTTATGCTGTGGTGAAGAATGTTTTTCCCTTCTGCGAGAATGATGTGTTCTCCATGCGCTCTCATACTTTCTGCCGATCACCAATGCCCCACCCCCCTTTGAAGAGCGGAGACATGCGCAGTGGGCTTGATCGAGGCAGTCATATCACTACTGACCAATCACTGCACAGTATCACGATATGAATATTTATGACGGCAAGGTCAGGGCAACTCCCAGCCTATGCCAAGAGCTTTGCGAAATATCACGATGTTGAAAAAAGGAATATAATACATGTATACATCGCTCAGGTTTTCAAAACATTTCTTCATAACTCATGAGGATTCCATTACACCAAGACCAAAAGCCATTTACAATATACATTTTTCGTTCGTGTGTGAAATTACTCGGATGAATTCCCAAACAGCTGTAGTTCTCCTCACGATTTTTGCACCTAGCTGAATAACTAATGCAACTACTGAAACTGGTGAATACGAGCGGTTTCATTTCAGCTTTGTTCATGGATCGCCTTTAAAATTCTTCAAAACTGACTCTGTTTATGCAAGAAACTTGGTACCAAGGTGTTTCTAGACAGATAGACATCGAATCTTATGTAAACAAGGATTGTTTTATTCAACAGGGTACAAAGTCAACAGGGACAAGATGGCCAAGTTGTTGTCTGTTCTAATGTTGCTTCTTTTTCTTGAACTGGAATGGGGTACCATGCGAGCGAAAGCGCAAGAGGTCTCCACAGAGGGTTTAAAATTCAAGACCAAGGTGAAGGAATTGTTCGACAACCAGCCTGTGAGCGAGCTCGTCTTCGTTTTGGACTCGTCGGGAAGCGTTGCCGAGAGTGACTTTAATGTCTCCGTCAAATTCATTAAATTCGCTTCGACCCTCATCAGCGTATCTGCGAGCACGACACGAGTATCGGTCATCTCATATTCCAGTTGTGATCAAATTCCTGTTCACGTCGATTACATCGGATCATCTGCAGACAAGAACAAATGCACGTTTGATCAAGACTTGGACAGTGTGATTTACCATCCAGGTGGAACGTGTACGGCAGGTGCATTGCAGGTAGGCCACGATGTTCTTAATAATGGCCGCCCTGGTGCTCAAAGGTAAGTGTGAGGTAACTTTAAATAAATTTGATTTCTGATAAAGGGAAAACTTAATCATTAAAAAAATAATTCAAACCATTATCTTGTAGTCATGGTAGTAGTATATATGTACATGTATGATCTCTCGCCACAAAACGTTCTCGTAACGTAACGGAGAAGAAAGTTCTGTAAACGTGTGAACATTCGAGGGCCTTTTTGTGAACGCAGTGAAAACGTTATGCCTTTGCTACGAGTCTCTCCCTCCCAGTCTTTTTTAATGCCGTAACCCCCCCCCCTCTCTATCTCTCTTGATTTATACCCTATACCTCCTCTCCCGCACCTCCAATCTCTTTCTTTCTCCCCCTCTCCATAATATCGATCTCTCCTTATCACTCTCCCCGTGTTGTTCTTCTTTGGAGTCTCTCTCACCCCCTCTTCCATTCTCTCCTCTCTCCATATCAATCTCTTCTTCTCTCCCTCCACGTGTTATTCTTTGTCTCGTGGGCCGTTGGTTTAGAGAACCCTGTAAGAAGTTGTGATAATGCCCTTAAGACCGACAGTGTCTGTATAGTGGGCTCTCGGTCTCATGGACCGACATTGCCTGTATAGTGGGCTCTCGGTCTCGTGGGCCATCGGTCTAGTGAACCTTCAAAAATGTTGTCATAAGACCGACATTTACGGTCTAGTGGGCTGTCGGTATGGTGGGTTCAATGGTTGCCCTTGGCCTTTCATAAATCAGCCAGGTTTAACTTAGGCTGCTTTCAAGACTACGGTCCTTTGATTCTATGTTTTTCCCCTACAGAGTTCTGATGCTCTTGACTGACGGTGCATCCAACGATGGGGGTCCTCCCCACCAAAACGCCCAAAATATGAAAAATGAAGGCGTTAAAATCTTTGCAATCGGCATCGGTAACATCAATGAAGAAGAGCTCAACGCTATAGCTACTAATGTGAATGATTACGTCTACATTTTAGCCAACTTTGGGGACATTACTAAGCTAGGAGCTGTTGTGAAAGAGGGTAAGAACGCATCTCACACACACACACACACACACACACACACACACACACACACACACACGCACACACACACACACACACATATATATATATATATATATTAAGTTCAAAAGTTCTGCGACGGAGATTAAAAATATAGAGAGACACTGAATAAATGACTCCGTTTGACACAAAAGGTTCAATATTTCGCCTATAAGGCTTCTTCAGGAAATGATACCAAGTACAAAAAATGATACCAAGTACAATTATATACATATACAAACATACATACGTATGTATATATATATATATATATATATATATATAGATATATATATATATAGATATATATATATATATATATATATATATATATATATATATATATATATATATATATATATATATATTTATATATATATATATATAATTCACTTTAAAAAACCGTTGAAATGAAAACGCCGGTAGGGCAAAAATTCGACGGTTTTCGTGAACTTTTAGGGGTTATTACTAAGTCATGCACGGAATTTTATGTCTTTATGTCTTTTTTTTTTTTCTCTCTCTCTCTCTCTCATTTCTCTCTCTCTCTCTCTCTCTCTATATATATATATTCATATAATTGTAAGGAAATTTCTCACAATTATATATATATACATATATATATATAATATACACAGTATATAATGATGCATAATAATAATAATAATAATAATAATAATAACGATAATAATAATAATAATGATAATAATAATAATAATGATAATAACAACACTATATATTATCATACCTAAACTATTTCATAGGGAGCTATAGCAGTAATAAATTTTATGCTAGAGCAATCGTAAATGAGCCGTATGGGCTATTCACACCACAGCATGTGAAATGCCCTTCATATGGAATCATCATGCTGCTGTAAAAGAATTACAGATTAAATCTAAAATGATTTGTTAACTGTTGGTCAGAGACCATGGTATCTTATTTCAATGAGAATAATGACATGTATATATATTTTTTAAATCCTGTATGGAATTAGAAAAAATAAAGAAACGTCTAGAAAGAAAGAAAGGAAAAAAACCGACATGGAAATCAATAAATCTTTTTTTTTTAATCATGATCTTTTATGAATTATTTTTAATGTACATACAAATGTAATACAATCTAAAAACGGTTCGGTGTCTGACTCCGACATTACTAGAATGAACATTTGATAAGTATTATTCTAAGTTTACAAAAAGATCACAGATTGTCTCTATATCAAAATCATTATTTTTTTTATTTTTTAATATTTTTGTTGTTGTTGTTGTTGACTTGTTTTCACAGACATTAAGGACTTCAACACGTATTTTGACACTGTGAATGAGGCTCAGTGTAACAGTTTGTGTGACGGAGGTGCGAACTGCTGTCACAACCGTGCAGTCTGCGCATGCGCTACGCGGAGCGGGTCAACCCTCTGCGCATGCGAAGCTGGCTTTACAGGAACCGGACTTTCGTGTGAAGGTAATTATCATAATCATTATCGACTGGATTAAAAGGCAAAATTACTAGTATTATGAAATGGGAAAGCTTTAGAGCTGGTTGCATGATACCTTTCTATGGTTAAACAATACATAATAGGTTTGTTTGTTGTTTGTTTTGATATGGTTTTTATGATGATTGCCCTGAAAGAAGTGAAGATATTTCATCAAATCAAGTGAACAGATTATCCGTATTCCAAGTTTGGGTATAGAAAACAAGCTCCTTCATTTCAGCTTCACAGCCGCTGGTATTGCCTTATTCATATATACAGTACATGTATGTGTGGATGTGGTCGTGTGTTTGTGTGTGTGTGTGTGTGTGTGTGTGTGTGTGTGTGCCCTTACATAGATACACTTGTGGGGTACAGAAAACAAAAGAGCACAATGATGGCCTTTATTCCGTCATGCTTGTGGGGTACAAAATACAATAGGAGAAGTGCTCGTGGAGTACAAAGTACAAAAGGAGAAAACAATACAGTTCCCCACAAGTCAATGTGTGTGTGGGTGGGTGTGTGTGTGGGTGTGTGTGTGTGTGTGTATAAACGTGTTTTTTTTTGCTGAAAGCAAACGCGAATTAGTTATTTAGATTTAGAAAGTGATCAGAAGTAGAGTTCGTTTTCTTATTCCGTTTACTGATTTGTAAATTTTCAATAGATAAATCAATCATCAATCAAAAAAGCAATGCAGTCAATCAATCATGTCAATCGACTAATCAACCGATCCTTAATCGCCTGACAGTTTGTCCAATCGGAACCTACAAGTCGAACTATGGGGACGGACCGTGCACAGCCTGCCCGACCCATTCCACGACCGGATCTACGCAGAGTCTTAGTAGATCGGACTGCAGTTGCGTCAACGGATACGAAGGGAACCCCGGTGAAGACGGAGGGACATGTCAATGTGAGTAATACCCTTTGCCATGATTGCACATGAGGGGTCGTTTCGATTGAGTTATCACAATGCCTAATCAAGCCTGTGAAGGCAAGTAGTACGAACGCCGGTAATTCAAAACGATGTTTGAACTGTTCATTTTGCATTTACGTTTATATCACTCATACATGCACGAAGCGCCACTGGCAGCGTCAGTTGCTGACGCAATCCTAAGTCAGAATAGTGACGCCTCGTGTGCAACAGGTATAATGTAATCACTGTTGTTATTTCCTCTTCAGTGGTGTAGCGGGGGTTATTACATTGAGGAGGCACCTGTGCCATGAAGGGGGGGGGCGCACTGGCCTTACGAGATGAATCAAATGTGAAAAGAGCAAGGCTGTCAAGTAGGTCAAGGGGGTGCGGTCATCCTTTTTTTTTTACGTTGCCTTTTCCCTTCTCCTTTCCTTTTCTCTCTCTCTTTCTCTTATCGATGTTTTTTTTTTCGCTATCTGATTCGGGGCAGGTGCCCCTTTCCCCCTGTAACTGTTCCACTATTCCTCCTCCAGAAACAGACCAGTCTTTTTAAAGTCGGGATCTTTTTTAAAAGAGAATGAAACCCTGGGGAAATATCCATTTTAATGAAAAGAGAGGATAGAGAGAAGCAAATTAAAAAAAAAAGTTCCATCAAAATCGGTTACGAAATGAGAAAGTTATGAAAGTTTGAAAAGTCTCAATTTACTTTCTATGGCGATCCTCAAATTGGCAATGTTGCTTCAAAATGGCAGGTTAGTAGTACAACTCTCAATATGTTTTGTACACAAAATTTCATATTTTCACCATTATCTCTAAAGATGCTACTTGTCTTTTTGTGAACTCAACATATGTTGTGTCAAATACATTTTCCCATGATATATCTTGAGCTAAGAAGGAGTCAAGCTGCACCTTGATAGATAATGGGGAAAATATGAAATTTTGTGTACAAAACATATGGAAAGTTGTACTAAACCTGTCACTTTGAAGCAACATTGCCAATTTGAGGATCGCCATAGAAAGTAAATTGAGACTTATCAAACTTTCATAACTACTCTACTCCAAGTTCCCTATCCTCTTCTCTCCCTCTCTCTGTCTGTCCCTTTCTTCTTTTCCTGTATTAAACTATATTGTATTTGTGTATTCAGGCGTACCCGCTACAAGCATCTGGCTTATTGGGACTGCGCCTTCTTCCCTGTAACTTTAAAAGTTCTTGATTGTACAGATATTAATTTATATGCATGTAAATTGTACTATTTGAACAGATGTTGAATCAATGGAAGAAAATAAATGTTATTTTGAATGAATAACTTTCTCATTTCGTAACCAATTTTGATGAAACTTTTTAAAAATTGCTTCTCTCTATCCTCTCTTTTCATTGAAATTGATTTTTCCCCAGGGTTTCATTCTCCTCATAGAACATAGCAGTTTGTTCATAGTTTTATTAATACCTTTTGAACGATCCGAAGTTCCGAACTGATTATTTCAAATGGAATGTGTAAATATTGCTGAAAGCATGCAAATTTCAGCCTATGCCTGTAAAGTTTTAAAATGAAAATAAGAAAACTTTAGTAGATTTTATAAAGTTTTTTGCTTTTTTAGTTAAATACTTTGCAGGTTTTCGAGTTACAATAGATATGAACACCTGATCAAATAATCCATTGATTACTCCTCGTGATACTAGGTAATCTTAAGATTTTATGATGTGCAAATGACTCTGTTATGTACTTTTCTGCAATAGAATGGGGCACACAAGCTCTCGAAAAAAGAAAAGTTTAATGCCCTTTCCAATCGTTTTTTTTTTCTTCAAATCTTTCAAAAGAACTTCGAAATTCATTAAGAAAACTTTGCTGTTGGTCATGTTAGTCATTTACAACGATGTATGTGTTTATTTGATATCGTTTTGAGGAGTTTTTAAAGGACTTTTTAAACGACACCAGGGCCGTGTTTCACAAAACCTGTAATCAATAACAACTGCCCGATTTCTATGACAAGTTTGCTCTCAGCCAAACAGATTCCAGGATTTCAGTAGCTTATAACAATTATTGTAACTTGTTATTGATAACAAGTTTTATGAAACGGGGCCCAGACCGACAATAACCGCAACAAGAAATTAAATTTCACCAGCAGACGGCAAAGATTTTGCCGATTATCGGTCGATCTGGGGTGGGTTTCGCGGTGTGACGGGGGTATCATTTGATTCACCTGGTAAGATTAGTGCCCCCACCCCCTCCCCCTTGATATCAGTGCCCCCTGAATAGCTGAACCCACGCTACGCCACTGACATGACTGATTCACAGAACATTGTATCGCTGTGATGTGAGCAATCACTCCAATTCTGAGAGATCGAATCCCCTCGGAACAGGTTCTGAGCAAAGATTCAGTGATGACTAAGGCCTGATTTTATGTTGTTGTTTACGGACAACAAGGTGAATTTTCGCTCTGTCATGTCTGTGATCACAATACTCAGTTGTTGTTAGCCTGACAGCAATGACAAGCGGTCTCTAAAGTAAACCTTTTTTGTTTAGTTTGAATTTAAAATAAGTTAAGTGTATTTACATATTGTGCAAACAAAGTTTTATATCGCGCAGGTGGCCTACACCATCTACACCCAATTTACCCTAAGATACAGGGGTGAAAAAAGTGCCCAACTGTAGGGTAATGTCTTCCACCAACTTACGGCATTTTAGTGCCCTATCCACCTGGATATATTTTACCAAGTTAGAGTATTTTTTCTTTAAAAATGGTAAAGAAGGACAAGTGATAACAATGTGAAGGGTATGATCAGCTATTAACGGAAAAACAAAGCTGTTGATTTAAAACTGGGCCTAGATACAGGATAATTCATTAGAGATTGCCTACAATTTTGTGTGATTTATAGTCAATGTGACATATTCATCATAACATAGAGCCTCGAAAACAAAGCAGAAGATTCCTTTGTATTTATCTGTGGTAATATCAATTAAGAAATTTTGACCTATGCTTTAAAATCGAATATCCCAAAAAATTATTACACAACTTATGACAATACATTTGTCATGTTTTTGTTTTTTTTAATTTCTCAGAAGTATAACTTGCCCTCGTTAAAATGAATCTCTAGAGTTTGCACTTCAAATCTTCTAGGTCTTCTTGCTCGATGTGTCATCATCCTGTCTGACAGAATCCCTAATTAAAAGCGAAGTCTATCTCCCTTTTCCCCCAACTGAAAACGAGTAATTGCTTTGCAGAAGTTTTCATGGCAGATAATAAATATTTCAGCGAAACAGAGTTGACTATCTACCCCAGTGGCGTTGCTACGGGGTAGGGGCGCAGGGGGACCCGTTCCCTGCTAAAGGAATTGCGAAAAGAAAAAAAAAAAACGGAAAAGGAGAGGAGGGAAAGGGGAAAAAACAGTAATGGGACTCCTCCTGTATCCTACACCTAGTTGGTGATCTTGTTAATCTGGCATTCATTTACCGACTTAGACCCTCCCCTCCCCCATGATGCAGGTGCCCACTCAGTGGCTGGACCCATGTTACACCATTGACCTATCCCACCTCTCCCCTCCATCGCTGAAGCCCACCGCTCAGTGTACCGCTAACTTGGGATAAAATGCGAGTGATCAAGGCGATCGAGTCGGGAGGAAATGTCAGGATATCGTATTATCTTCTTTTCACGTTTCCCTTTCTCCATCTCTCCGTTTTTCTGAGTTTTTTTTCTTTCCCTTCTTTTTTTTCATTCAATTCTGGGTCTCCGTGCCCCCTCAGGTAGGCCACTGATGTTATTACTTTATATACAAAGCGTTTATTTATTCATGTTTCTTTATGCAGCAATCCGCTGTCCAAATCTGAATATAGCCAACATCACTGGCGTGATCATGGATGAATGCGATACAAGCTTTAATTCTACCTGTCAATTCCAATGTCGTGATGAGTACAAACGAATTGCTGGCGACGAGCAGATCACGTGCCTAGCATCAAGACAATGGTCGGGAACGCCCCTCCAGTGCGCAAGTATGTGATGAATATCATCAATTTTGTAGATTATTTTAGACAAAAACATAAAGGCAAAACGCAAAAATAGGAAAATGTGGACGTATGATTTGATGCACGATTATAAACAATTTAATAAACGAAAAATCAACTAACACGAATCAACTTGAAAGTTCTGTTAAGAAATCACTTACATTGAATATTGAACATTTGTTACAGTTCTGTTCGTATCGTCAGAAGCCATTAAAGTGAATAGATTTTTTTGGCAAAATGTATTAAACACGATAAAAACTACTTTCGAAAAGTAAACTCAAGACAATTTCAATAGCCCTGTCTATCACCTTTAGAATGTGCGAACATTATAATGATGTATTACCTGATTTCTATGGGCAGTACAATAGGCCTCTGAAATTGCCCTTGAGTTTATTTTTCGAAAGTAGTTTTTATCGTGTTATTAATATATGATTATACAGGCAAAATTATTTGAAAACATTTCTCTTTGGGATTTAATGGTTAAATTTGTTTAACGTCTAGACGTCAAAAGTCATTTGCAGACGTCGTCAGGTTATGAAGATACCCTGCATTAATTTTATGATAAACTTTGATTTTCGATATAAACATCGTTTTTCTTATCATTTGTAATCATTCAGATATATTTGTTGAGTATATTTTCACTCAGTAGTATCGCAAATTAAACGCACTGCGTACGGGTATAACAAATTATGTATGGAGGGCTTAAACATGGACCGACGATGGTAAAAAATATGGAGGACCCATATTTCAGATTCCTTGTTGCCAATTCGAAGTGCATTAGAGTCATATTAAGATGTATATAAAACTGCGAACCGTCCGTCTTATTTTGGAATAAATCAAAAAGAATGCTGAGCTTTTGTGAAGATGAAGAATAATTTTAATGAGCCGTTTCTTTTTCTTTTATATCAGTTTGAAAGAATATCACAGAGGAAATGTCACCTGAAAGGAATACTTCTTCAAATGCCCTCAAATTCGAAATATGACAAGAAATGGCTGAAAAGTCTAGACCAAACTTTCATGCCACATGTGTGTGTAGTCCCATATGCACATTTCTGTGTGCAGTGCACGTGACTTTCAGCAAGACTGGGTCAATTTCTTATCATTGTGATGATTCCAAAACCTCACAGTATACTGCAGTACTCCCTTTACCAATTACTTCCAGACAGTTTCTTTCACAATGTAATCGCATGACCATAACTCGACTATATCTTTAATTCACATTACCCATCTTCTTTGTTTGTCTTTTTATCTACTCTCAGAAATTACATGCGCCCCATTGAGTGACCCAAACAACGCGGTACGTAACTGCAATACGCTCGACCTCAGCATCGGTACAGTCTGTGAGCTCCTTTGCGACGCTGGATATGAATTCAAGACTGGCGTTGTGACCAACGTGACGTGCCAGAGGGGCAGTGAAATCAGCGCCCAGTGGTCCACCGAAGACAATGAACCAGATCCCTGCCAGAGTAAATGGAAATGATTATATTCAGATTATATCCCAGTAACACTGACTAGACCTTCAACAAACCGACAGTACAGTAGACCGAACAAGAATTACGTTTAATACCCTGAATGGCCAATATTTTGCGTTTGGCGGCGTGACTGAGGTAGTGCGTACAGTCCACCTCTTGTCACAATTTTCGTCACAATTTTTCTTTATCTATTTTAGAATTTTAGATTTATATCTGACAATAGTTTGTGTCACTGAACTAAAACAAAAACCCCCAAACCGGCATATTCAAACGTCCTAGAATGAGTACAAATCGACATTTTACATTGTCAACCTGACCTTTTTAAACAATTTCATGGCATTGTGACGTCATTTAGGCGCCAATTTGTAAAATTCTACCTTTTACGAGTTGTATCACCAGATTTTTTTTACAGAATCGCCAGAATAGTGGACCCTTGTAAGTGTTGCATTGCACATTGAGATTATATATCCCGGACACTGTATTTTGTCATATATTTATGGGCAAATACTGAACTCAAATCAAACCATAAATTTCTCACAATATTAACTATGTCAAATGGTCGATAATATTATAATAATCAGAATCGGTTTTAGTTTGACAATCAGAAAATTCACTACAGATGAGGTATGCGAAGAGTTCTTTTACAAGGGGCACTTGCCCTAGCATCCTTTCTAACATATCATTTTAACTCCAATATTACAGAGGTATCTTGTCCAGTGCTGTCCGTCAACAATCCTCTGCGTATCAACCCAGCAGGCATCTGCTTGGAGATCCCCAAGTTCAAGCAGGTTTGTATCTACGACTGCAAACCTGGTTACCAGGCTGTAGGCAACGTCAACAATATGACCTGTATGGCCGATGGTACTTGGAGTCTACCAGCTGCTGACATAACGTGTAGAGGTGGGTAGGTCCTACGGCATTCTGCTGGATTGGTTATAGTTTAGGCAATGGACGTCGTAAAGACTCGATGGTCCAACACTGATCTTGTTGGATTAAAACTATTTCTAAACTGACTATAGTGCTAATTCGCGGGTCCAATGATCTTCCCTTGTCAGCCAAATCATTATGCAAAATCGATTTTATGAAACTTTATTTACAATATGTCAAAAGAACATAATTTTCAGGGCATACAACGCCATTCTGAGTTAGAGCTCCTAACGGGGGTTACAGCCCACGAGACTGACAGTGTGGGTCTCTCAGGCCTTCTTTGGGGTCATGAGACGAACAGCCCACGAGAACAACGAACCTTCTGACAAATTTTGTGATGGTTCACGAGACTGATATTTCGGTCTCATTGGCCGTCGGTCTCTTGGGCTGTCGGTCTACTGGAATGTTTTCGTAAACCGGTTTGATTTGTAACTGAAGTTCTCATTTGTACTGTAATTATGGTGAAAGCTATGTTTCTGTGTATGAACGAACAATTTTAATGGACTGAAAAGGAAAATGGTAATTAGTTGTAGATAATGTCATGTACCATGACATAAACGGAATAGGAATGTTATATCACAAGTGCGTTCTAGAAGATGAAGCTAGTAGGCCTACAGATACACGAAAAACAATGAGGGTGACACGGAGGCCACATCCTGGATACGGACAATCATGGATGTTGCAGATTAAACTAAAGTCTAAAAAACACTTTAGTCAAATATGACTAGAATCTAGTCAGATTTGACTAGAATAACTATTTCCATTAGCACCTGCACTATTCTGGTCAAAATTATCCGAAAAATCTATCTAGTCATGCATCTTGCCTAGAAAATCTAGTCAAAGTCTATGTTTAAGGGATCTGGTAAATTTGACCAGGTCCTAGGCAAAATGATTTGGAAAAATCTAGTCCAGCATTCTGACTAGAAATCTGGTCAAAGTGTATGTGATAAGAGATCTAGTTTAATTTGATCAGAAGCTTGTCAGCTTGGCACTCTCGTCATCAAAATCATCCAGATAATGTGGTCAGTCACACAGTTATAAATGCTGTGAAACATGGTAGAAAATTTCACTGATGAATAAAATTTTATTACAATACAGCAAAAATTGTAAAATACAGTCATCTAAAAATTCAAACATAAATATTCAAAATAAACAAGACATTATTGTGCAGTTGTTTTAAAATAAATATATACTACTGATTCTTGGAAGGGGGAGACCAGGAGGAGATGGATGAGGGAAAAAGTAGATATAAAGTGAGAAATGAGAAAGGAAGGGGAAGAGAAAACAGGAGGAAAGAGATAAAGTGGAGGAGAGCAAATTTAGTTTAGATACATTTTGTTACAAAAATGTACATTAATGATCGCAATTCCATAGCTATCATAAGCTGGCAGCCATGTGGCATCAAAGGTTAAAAGCATGGTATTTCTGGACACCTTGAAGTGTGAGAAGAATAAAGTCCAATTTGGGTATTTCCAGCGTTATGGGCATGACATTTTTTCTTAGATGTAGAACAAATCACAGAGAAAATAAAACGGCTGAATGAACTCCTTGGTTGATTTTCAATGTTATTTGGCAGTGAAAGTCAAACATATATAAAATTATATCATCAACTAAAACAGTTAATTGTCCCCGCCGAACGAAGTTCGCGAGGGGACTATGAAACGGGCTCCGTTCGTGTGTGCGTGTGTGTGTCCGTCCGTCCGTCCGTCCGTCCGTCCGTCTGTCCGTGTGTGCTCAAATGTTAGAAAATGCTACTTCTCCGTCATTTCTTGGCCGATTTTGATTCCGATTGTTTTATCTGATAGGGCTGGGTGGGGGCTTCCAAACTTCTACACAGAATTTTGAAATTCATTAATTATGCAAATTTATGCAAATTTATTCAAAATCGACGAAAAATGCTACTTCTCCTCTATTTCACATCGGATTTTGATTCCGATTGTTTTATCTGATAGGGCTGGGTGGGGGCTTCCAAACTTCTACACAGAATTTTGAAATTCATTAATTATGCAAATTTATGCAAATCTATTCAAAATTGACGAAAAAGGCTACTTCTCCTATATTTCACATTGGATTTTGATTCCGATTGTTTTATCTGATAGGGCTGGGTGGGGGCTTCCAAACTTCTACACAGAATTTTGAAATTCATTAATTATGCAAATTTATGCAAATTTATTCAAAATTGACGAAAAATGCTACTTCTCCTCTATTTCACATCGGATTTTGATTCCGATTGTTTTATCTGATAGGGCTGGGTGGGGGCTTCCAAACTTCTACACAGAATTTTGAAATTCATTAATTATGCGAATTTATGCAAATTTATTCAAAATTGACGAAAAATGCTACTTCTCCTCTATTTCACATCGGATTTTGATTCCGATTGTTTTATCTGATAGGGCTGGGTGGGGGCTTCCAAACTTCTATACAGAATTTTGAAATTCATTGTTCATGCAAATTTATGCAAATTCATTCAAAATGACTGAAGGTTCATAATGTTTTCATGTTTTATATTTCAGTTGTATACATGCATTGTTGGTATTCTCTTCTTTTGCATGCAGTAACATTATTATTTTATTCACTAAAGTTTTTCACTGAAGTTTTAAGGTTCAGGCTAGTTAATTTCCACAGATCTGCACTTCCGGCGGGGACATTTATTACGCATTGCGTAATTTACTCATTCACTTGTTGAATAAAGAATCCTCTTTACCTGCGATCCAGACCTGACAGTTAATTAAACAGACATGACTTTTCAGTAGGTTTAATCATTGAAAAATTTCTGTGAGTTTATCCACTTGGCTGCGGAGATTCCTGAATTAAATTATCACTATTGCATGACTTTTTAGGAAAATAAGCATGGTCAATCCGTTTGGACTCTCAATTCTTAGTAATAGACCCAAATAATGTGTTACGGACAAGACACTATGTCCACTTTTTGGAAAGAAATCTTACCATAACATTATTTCACCGTACTCTCTAAATGTGAAGGAGTGAATTTGCCACTCGACACTAAAGAGTGGAGGAACTTTCATTCCAAATTGAGTGGTAAAGCACTCCCTTGACAAGTGGTACGCGCATGCACGTTCCCGATTAGCGCAGCTTAACCAATCACATTTCAAAGAAGCTTTAACTAGAATATTTCTAGTCAAAACTACTAAGCTTCGAGTTTGAAATGAACAGAATTCGAGTCAAATGACTAGAATCTGATTAAGAAAATGTGACCAGACGATCTAGTTTTAAAACTGACTAGACAATTTTTAGAGTGTACATTTCAATACTCTTTTCACCATGGAACAGTGGATTTTAGAGCAGATCTTTTCAACTCTTCTCATTATGCCTCTGGTCTTTCTCCTTCTTTACTGGTGTTTGTTCAGACATCGAGCCTCCAAGATTGACTTGCCCAGAGGATATCAGCAACCCAACAGACATGTTCATGCCCACAGCCACGATCAGGTGGGAAGTGCCTAAGCCCACGGACAACACCGGCATTCCGGTCAAGCTGAGAGGAACGCATTCGCCACCGTACCGGTTTGACATCGGGACCACAGTGGTGACGTACTCTGGTAAAGATGGGGCAGGAAATGTGGCGAACTGCACATTCAACGTCACGGTCAGAGGTGAAGATTAATGCTGCTCTCTATTTCGCTCTCTCTCTCTCTCTCTCTCTCTCTCTCTCTCTCTCACTCTACCTTTCTCCATCTCTCTTTCTCTGGTGATCCGACATTTTCTCAAGCGATAGTATGTTATGTCCAGGTATTATGTTTGGTCCAGGGTTGAAGTTAAGTCAGTCAGTGTAAGAAATTGGCCGCGAAACACTTATCGCAGGAACCTGTGCCTTCATGGTCTTAGACCTCTTTCTCTCCAGCTCCCCCCCCCCCCCTCTCTCTCTCTCTCCATGGCTCGGTATATATCTCTTTACACTTCTCCAGACACTCTCCACCTCTCTCTCTCTCCATATCTTCCTGTCTTTCCCTCTCCCATCAATCTCTCTCTCTCTCTCTTTCACTCGGCCCTCTTTCCCTCCATTCATCCTTCTCTCTCTCTCTCTCTCTCTCTCTCTCTCACTGTAACTGTAAAGGTTTGTACGGTTACTATGTACAGTAAACATTATTACTTGGTTATTTCAGTGGACATGGTAAACCCATAACTATTGCTTTTAATTGTTGATATTACCTGAATGTCATATGCCTATATAGGTAATCAACCAGGGTCCTTTGGGTCTTATCTGAGGCACTTGGTAATGAAGATTAATGCCATAATTTCCAAAGAGCACTATCGCATCAGCTTGGTTTAGAACCCGGGACCTCCCAGTTACGAGACCACTATTCTACCACTGAGCCATCACACCTCCTCTGCTGTCCCTTCTATTTATTATTACAGATGAGGAGCCGCCACGACTGACGAACTGCACGGGTGAAGCCTCCTTCCAAGACCTTGGTTTAGATCCCGCAGGAGACCTAGGAATTGACGACGATGACTGGAATACGAGCGAATTCGAAGATAACTCTGGAATCTTGACCGTGGAAACACTTGGTGTCCCACCAGGTATGAGATTCCCGCTGGGTGAGACCGAACTCGTCGCCAGAGCAACAGACCCAGCGGGTAACTCGAAAGAATGCAATGTCACAGTTAGCGTGTCAAGTAAGTCATATTGAGGAGTCGATTCTCTTTGTATTTAAAGATAAAGTTGAGTTCTGGTCATGCGATTACATTGTGAAAGAAAGTGTCTCACAGCAGCTGATCACGTCTACATAAGAATTGCTGTATACTGTAAGGTTTTGGAATCATCAAAATGTTAATAAATTTACTCATTCTCACTGTAAAGCACATGCACTGCACACAGAAATGGGTATATGGGACTGCACACACATGTGGCATGGATATTCTGCCCGAACATTTCAGTTGTGTATTTCGAATCATGAGGGCATTTGAGGAGCAATCCTATTCCGAGCACATTTCTATTATGATGCTCTTTCAAACTGCAATCAAAGGAATGAGAAAGCTCACCATTCCCAGAACTCCATATTCTCTTTAAAAGCCCTGTGCGCATGTACATGGCGTCATTTTTCTGGTGTAGAAGTGCGTCAGAGTCGTGCGCCGCATTTGACGAGAATTGTGAGAGTGATATCTTACAAAGGGTGCATAGAAATGAACGGTGAATTACACGTGCATGGATTCAATTTCCTTTAGAGGCTCCATTAGCGCAAGCAATAACGGAATTGAAATGATGCCTCGTATATAACGGGCTTTGAAAGAAGTGGCTTTCATGAATATCATCATGGTTCTTTGATAGCATTACAATATTATTTTTCACCCCCGCCTTGAGAATTCTACGTCCAGTCGGAGCCCCAGCGAGAAGAATGATGCTCATCGCAAACGAGGCGTCATTTGATTTACATTATTGCTTGCGCTAATCAATCTAATTAAGCCAATTATCACATGCGCCAGTAATGCAAGGCAATGTTTGAAGTATTCATTTTGCAATGACTTGTTTGTCATTCTTAGTACATGGCTCTAAAAAGACAGCACCAGTCACTGACGCGGTCCTATACATCAGGCAAACACTGCATAACGCCCTGCTTACACCCGGGGAGCGTTTCATCAAGCGTTTTGTCAGTGATTTTTACTGACAAATTTCCTCTCAGCCAATCAGATGCAAGGATTTCAGTAGCTTATAACAGTTGTCGGATAAAAATCACTGACAAAATGCTTGATGAAACGCTCCCCAGGCGTCATTTCGATTGCGTCATTACCTGCGCTAATCGAGCTTGTACATGGAGGGAATTAACCTATGTTCCAATTATTATAAAAAAGTATTGTTTGCACTGCTCATTTTGCAATCACTTTTTAAAACGATATCCCTCTTCCGCAAAAGATGGTACAAGTCACTGACGGGGTCCTTACGTCAGCAAATGACACCTCGTTTAAGCCGGGGCTTAATACTCGACACACCATTCCCACTTCAACTTTTGTCGTAGTTTGATCGTAAGCTGCAAAGCGTTTTGTGTCAAATTACATTTGGTTGTATTCTCAGTAAGATACATGTGCTGAATGGCACCTAAGCCTTAATTTTAAGATAGTTCCAGTGGACGTCGCGAACATCATTTACTATGAATTTGCATTTCTTTTGTTAGCAACGAAGAAGAAGGTACCAAATCAATCAATAATTGATATATCAATGATTGATACTTCTTCATTGATTATTCTGGTAAAGCAGTTTGTGTTTTGACCCAATCATTATTTATATCAATATGATATTCCAATTTGATATACTATTTTATATGATTCGTCTCATGTTAGTCCTATTATGATTTTCTATTCCATTTTAGATATCTAGTATAATACAATGTTATATAATTTGTAACATGTTAAACATGAGTAGTGAAATAATTTCCTATTGAACATTATTTATATCAGTATTATATCCAACTGGATTATGTTATATAATTTGTCACATTTCCATGTGATTGTTAATTTTCTTTATACTAATGTTTTGTATTGTAAAACAAAATAATTTATTGATGTCAATATCAATAACACCATAAAAACTACTTTCGAAAAATAAACTCAAGACAATATCAATAGCCCTGTCTATCACCTTTAGAAATGTGCGAACATTATAATGGTGTATTACGTAATCCGAACCTGATTTCTATGGGCAGTACAATAGGCCTTTGAAATAGCCCTTGAGTTTATTTTTCGAAAGTAGTTTTTATCGTGTTCAATGAAGTTTCTTAATAAGATACCAAATAGCATGAAGCTTTTATTTTCTAAAGAGGGAAGCAAATATGATGACATAAATACGTTTTATTATACAGAATATTAAATTCAATCTCCATTTCTGCCATGACAGTAATCTCCTTTGGCCAGACACGAGGTTTGCCATTCTCCATGCAGGAGAGGTGAATGGGTACCCGGTAGGAGGAAATTCCTTGAATGCTTGAGCGCCTTACCATAGTAGACGGGCTAATGCTGGAGTGATGATATGATTGCAGTGCCTTCAGGAAGAACAATGTTAGTACTAATGAGGCTACCCTGGGTAGATAAGACCAAACAGGAGTAGCAGCAGTAGTAGTAGTAGCAGTAGTAGAAGTACTGTAGTAGTATATTAATATGCTATTATTATCATCTGTATCTCCTACCACTCAGATTATGTCTGCCAGTATTACCCTCCGCCACTGAATGGTGCAATAGCATGTGCCAATTTGGCAGGAGGCCAGGTCTGCAGAGCCTCCTGTAAAAGAGGTAGAGGGAAGTATCACTTCACTAGGACTCCAGAGTCTGCTTACGCCTGCATCGCCAACGAGAACGGTCAATTCGAGTGGAGCCGATATGGCGACAACAACGAGCCTTTTGAGATGCCGTGGCCGGATTGCGCAAGTACGAAATGGACAAATTAAATTTGGAGCCATCTATGCAAAGAGTTTGGCCAACTCGGCTCCAGAAGGTAACAGTATGGCGCATGAGGCTTTGTTAGACAAGCATATAACAAAAGAAAATGCACCATATTGTGTCGAATCGAGTTGGCCAAACCCTGTTATCGATGGCTCTGGATGAAAACTTCTAAGGCGCCATAATTAATTTTTATAAAGATTTACAACTGATTCGACTTTATCGTAAAATTGGATGGAGATTGATATCACATTTACAGGGGCGGATCCAAGATCTGTGGTCAAAAATAGGGAGGGGGGGGGGGGAGTAAATTTCCGATAAAAATTTAGGGGGACACATTTTATGTTTACATGAGTTATACCCTATGGATTTCAAAAGGGAGTATAGTGTAGTTGTGCGATGTATTATTGGCCCAATAAAAATCGCTAATGACAGAGGCGGACCCTGATTTTCGCCAACATTCGTCAGAAAAGTTGGCGAATCCAAAAATTGCAACGTTCGTAAGCAATCGTCGCTCAGTGAGATACCTCTAAATACAGAAGTGAAAATCCACCTCTCTAGTCATATTAGGGATCATTTCTTTTTGGAGAGGAAATCCAATCTCAAAATAGCGGAATCCACTCTCAAAAGAGTAATTCAGTCACCACTTTAGAGTGCATTCCACTATCATTTTGGAGTGGATTTAATCCTAAGTAGGTAATCCCAAATATGACTCCTACAAAGTGGATTTCCACTCATCTGCCTGAAGAGAGAAAGTAAGCATTAATCATTGTTCTTTTGTTTAGAGGGGAACCCCCCAGAAGGGGCGAAAGTCAGAACTGGATTTCGATACCAGGGGAATTGTCTTAGCACCGGATCCCAAGAGGCGGTTCGGGATGACTTCATTGGAGTGCTCGATCACTTTACTAAGACTGGTACTCTTGGCCCGTGCAGCCAGCCCAATGCTCGATGCACCTTCGACAACGTGGTTGTGAAGTGCGGAGAGATACAAAATAGAAGAAAGCGACAAGCGATAGATGGAAGCGGAGGAACCGATGTTGTCGAAATTACGTTCACACTGCTCTTAGAAATGACGGTAAGTACTACAAGTTCTAAGGCCCGTTGCACACGGAGCGTTATTTCCATCGCGTCTTTCAAGGGTATTCAGGCATATAAATGCACAGAACCGACTCAGGCGGAATCTCTAGACTCAGATGCAACCCAATGAAGCACGGTATGATGACCTAGCGCAAGTTTTCGGATTTGTCCGAAAATCGACTTTCGACGAAACAGTGGGGTAACAATCTAAAGCCGGCCGGCTCATACTAGGCGTCATTTTTGTTGACGTTAGAATCGCATCAGTGACTCGTGTGGTGTTTCGCTCGTCATGAAATAGTAATATCGTTTTACCCTTTCAGGACAGGAATTATTTAAAGGCTACATTGATCACATTTCGTTCTTCAAATTGGCAACAATAATATTTTTCTTTTAGTGCTACATGGTTCTAACAAAATGCAATGTCTTTGAAAACAATATACATCATTAGAAACTTAGTCGAAAAGTTGAAAAAATTGCCAATTTTGATAAAAAATAGTGATTTTGAACCTCTCAATGTGTTGCCAATTTAAGGATTATGAAGCTTATTCTCCTTTTTGAAATTCCTGGCATCAAACGCAATATGGTCATGCAACAAAAATGGACATAGTGTGTGCAGAAATTTTTGCTCTTTCTACTCATGCATCATGTATATTTTTTAGAGCTCTGAATCAAAAGTTATTGAGCCAAACCACAAAATGTGGTCAATTGTCTTGAAAGGGTTAAAAAGTGATTGCAAAATTAACAGTGCTTAAGAATAATTTTAATAACTGACGTATGGGTTGATTGCCTGAACAGGCTGGTACTGACGCAATCGAAATAACGCTTCGTGTGAACCGCGCTTTAAATGAGTACATACAAAACAGTGGATAAAGCAACGCCCTCTACGTTTGATGCGACCCCGTGCCCAGTGCTAGCCATGTTTGGGCTCGCAGAAAAACACCACCGCTGTACTGTTTAAATTCAATTTTATGCATTTTTAGAATCAAATTATTCTGCACTGTGAAGTTCTTTCCACGAATTGACTGCACAAACAAGCAAAACATATACCCTTACAAATTCTAGAGGCGATTTAATGTGACAATCAGTATAACGTCTTTTTAAAATAAAAAATTAGATCATGTATCTTTCGAATAGGAGTACACTGGAATCGTACACACTAGACGATGTCCCACGGTATGTCCCACGCGGCCCTACGTGCTGTGTTTGAATGTAGGCTCCTAATTTTGGCTGTGCGGCCGCATCAACTGCTCGCATAGAGCCGTTCGAAGGATGCGATATCCACGTAAGGCAGAGATCAATGATCGAATTTAACAATCAGTTGGCGTAATTGGTATTGATGGAATAACGAAGGCCTCGCATGCAGCGGACTTTATAGGCCATATCTCCTTCATTTCCATTTTATTTTGTTTCTATATTCTTGTGAATGTTACAAAGAAGGAAATTGATATTTTCTGTAAGGGAATAATCAGAATGGGGTAAATGAAATCATAGATTTCTAATGATAATAAGTATTAACATCGTATTCATGATATTGATCAATCTGGGGGGTGTTTCATAAAGCTGTTCGTAAAGTTACGCACGACTTTACGAATGACTTTAATATGGCAAGCCAAATGTGATTATTAATCATTTTTAATCGCATCCGCTAAAGTTGAAATATGCAGACGGAGATAAACATTATTATTCTTTCGAAGCATTTTTAAAGCAAAGTATATGTTTTGCCACAATCTAATTGAGATTATTGGAAATACAGTCATACTTTGTTAAAACGTCAGAAAAATCTCTGGGCATTTCATTTGGCACTTCATATTCAAGTCGTTCGTAAAGTCATGCGTAACTTTACGAACAGCTTTATGAAACACCCCCCCCCCCCCCAGTTAAGATAGATCAGGCCAATTCAATCTCGTTTTAATTTGGAACAGGGCAAAATGATCGTAGAAATTTGATTTAGAATCCATGAAAACGTAATGCACTTTCGTTGAAGATGCAGTGTGAACGTGATAATGGTTTGTCAGTGTCAACCCTAGCCTCTTGTCGAGGCCCTGGCGCTGTTGGAATCCTTGGCGATATGGAGGCAACATTTCTGGTGGCGAGCGAAGCGAGCCAGAAAAACCGAGGCGCTTGCGCCGAGGGCCTCTTGACACCCGACCTGAATTATATATTCATGAGGCACGATTTCCTACTGAATTATGCATGAAACGTGAACAGTTAGATTACCGCGGCGATCGCCCAGCAAATTGGCCAATGAAATCTCAAGGATTTCTTACTTCAGTTCTGGACTAGTCTATTATTTTGGGGGGGGGGGATTACGTAAATCTCTTGCTCAAAATACATTCACAGACAAGCACATTATTTTTTATTTTATTTTTTTTTTTTTTCATAACACACATGCACACCCTGGTATCAATATGCCTTTAGCACTTCATTTATTTGATATATGATAAAAGAGCAATGTAGATAAAATGCCTTGCTCAAGGGCATAAGTGCCGTGCCGGGGATCGAACGCCCGATCCTCGCATCTCCAGTCAAGCGCCTTAAACCACTGGACTACGGCACCTCCGTCATTATGAAGAATTCGATCTCTAGCTTACAAACCATGGTAATTTGAAATAAGACAAATGTACATATTTCTCAAGAGATCATCATATATTTACAAATAATGAAGAATGGGCAATAAAAGTCACCGTTCAACAATAGATGCATCTCCATCAAGTCTAACATAACACTGTTACAGTGTTATTAACAAATAACACTAACACAGTTAGTTTTTAGATCTTGACCGAGTCAAATTCAAAATTATACCTTCTAAAGTCACATCTTGTGACGAAGCGTCCCCAAGATAGATGGCTTGAAGTCCACGTTTCTTGAGCGACTTCACCTGGTCTCTCATCAGAGACACCAAAGGGGAAATAATCAACAAAATGCTTCGTGAAGATGATAGACTAGAAGATGATGTAACCAAGGAGTTACCAGCAACTTCACTGCCCGGCAAGGCCCCGGGGGATCCGCCTGGCCCTCGCGAAGCAGCAGTCTCACTCTCCATCCCTGGCCCACGGACGTAATCAACAGAGAGCGGTAGCGCGTGAAAAATAACACTTTTTCCATAGCCAGTAGGCAGATTCACAAAAACATCTTGTCCTTTAAGTGCAGATTTGATTGCATCAACTTGCAAATCTTTGAATCTGTCAATCTTCAACATTCTAGCGGCATATTCTAAGCTCTTACAAATATCGTCATCACTCGTCGTGGAAGAAACGTTGAACGCCATGTATACAAGAAATAGCGACATAGCGTGCAGTCGAGTCATGAATATTTAACATTACGTCATGGTAGCTCGCGCTTATTGGATGATTTTCACCGACCAAAATTTGGTCGGAATATTCGTCAAAACAATGAAATACAAAAGAAATTCAGATCGGGTGTCAAGAGGCCCTCGGCGCAAGCGCCTCGGTTTTTCTGGCTCGCTTCGCTAGCCAGAAATTTTGCCTCCATATCGCCAAGGATTTCAACAGCGCCAGGGCCTCGACAAGAGGCTATGTCAACCCTTGATCATGTTGATTTTTTTCTATCTAGCGACAACACTTAGTAAGAAGTGCCTGTTGTTAATGGAACAATTCAGTTGTTAGATATCATTCATAATAATCAAGATATTTGAACCCCAGTGTCTTTATCCGTGTTTTCTCTCCAAATCATAGGAAACTGAGGGGCCAGATTTCAATGTACTCGAGTACTTAGATTCAGCCGTTAACTCTGTACAAGATAGCGTTGCCAATGGCAACGTAACAATTAGTGTGGATGGTGTTGAATTGGCTCTTAGTGATGATGCCTTTGCTGTCGAACCGGAATATCAAATCCTTTGTGACATTGGACAAGTACCATCAAACGGGAGCTGCGGTAGGTTTTTGTTATTGATTATTATTATTATTATTATTATTATTATTATTATTATTATTATTATTATTATTATTATTATTATTATTATTATTATTATTGTTATTATTATTATTATTATTATCATCATTATTATTATTATTATTATCATTATTATTATCATAATATTTTTATTGTTATTATCATTATTATTGTTATAATCATCACCATATTATTGTTGTTGTTGTTGCTGTTTTTAATATTTAACATATGACGTGCAGTTTGACACCCACCAAATATTTCGTCTCGTTATCCAAATGCCGAATCGGATTTTTACAAAACAAAACAAAAAACAAAAGACAAAAAACGAACTGAAATTCACATGATTATTGGTAAAAATTTGTTATTTAGACAGAGTTTATATTAATAGACAGAGAGATACACCTTTTTTTTTTTATCAAAAGTGACCTTTGACCTTCACGAAAATCATTTGTTGTGCAATTGAAACCTCTACGTGATCTAAAAGATTGTTGCTTTGTAATCCATTAGGTTTTGGACCTTCATGAACCCCGATTTTGAGGAAAAGGGAAATTTATCAAATTCCGTGGCAGTGATTGTTTTTATATAGTGATGATTGCAAAATTCATTTTAACCCAGACCAGTGCTGCCACCCCCCCCCCCCCCCCTCATCGTGCACATGCCCCATCAATATCTGGACCCATGCTACGCCACTGTACTTTACCAATGTAGTGTTACGTGATTTTTTTTTCCATTCCAGTGCCCTGCGCCCCTGGAACATTCGAGAACATGGGGGTCTGTGAGAGGTGTCCCGTAGGAACGTATCAGGACCAATATGGGAATACTACATGTCTAGACTGCCCTGTCGACACGTCCACCGCCACACTGGGAGCCAGGTCCTCGAGTAAATGCAGAGGTGAGTGCTCACAACGTATATACATGTATGATTGGTTGAGAGCGGACATGTGACCAGGAAGTTATTTTTCCTAACGCGTAACCAGTCATTAGAAAGTGCTATTGACCAGTCATTAGCATTATATTATGACCGTTAGGTTAATTGTCTACGTCTCCCTTTGTCGGTAGACTCGAGATTATGGACTTTGTGGTGGGTTTAATTTGTTATATGACAAGGATCCTCATGGCCATCCTGTAAAAAAGATATAATGTAAAATAAGACATAATTCGGGCATTAGAATAACTAAGTACATTGTGTCGATAACACCCTCACTCACGTACATTATTTGTATACCAGATTGGAATTCAAGGAGTGAATAATATACAGAGAAGCCTTGTTCACAATACGTCGTAATTGCTCAGCGGCAGATCCAGGCAGGGCGCCAGAGAAGCTAATCCTTCCTGTAGTCCAGGATTTATCTGTGATAATTCCTTGCTTTAGTCAACTAGTATAATACGTACATTAGGAAGTTTATGATGTTTTGACGGAATTTGTCCATCCCACTAGTTTTTCCCCACTTGTTTTAGGTTTAGTCCGTTTTATTGGGTCTTCGCGTCGCGTCATGTTGTCGGGTTCACGAAAGATCATGTAACCCGAGATCGTGACGCGACGCGAAGACCCAATAAAACGGACCAAACCTTTGTTTATATTTTTATTTCGGAGATTCATATCATATGAATTTTTGCTGGAATTTTGCATTTTTAAGCATAACTAGATTATTGCTTTATTGGAAGGTTGTTGAGCTTTTGCTCATGACCGCTTTTCATGTTACTGATGGATCCACCAGGTCCATCGAATATATTTGAAGAATGAAAGAAAATTGTGAACGTACATTATCCTAAGCCCATCCGTCGTGTTTTGTTTTGTATCGTTTTGTTTTTGTTGATTTTGATCACAATAGCCCTTTGCCGCCCTGGTACCTATTCTAAGACTGGTATCGAATCGTGCAATGCGTGTCCTGAAGGAACCTATGAACCCGGTCGTGGTTCGACATCGTGTTCAACGTGTCCGGACGGGTTGACGACATGGACGACAGGCAATACGCATGCAGCAAATTGCACAGGTAGAACGACATGGTTTTAAATCAATTTGATATAATGAGATCATACAATATTGTGAAAGCCAAATTTAATTATTTCTTTCATATAATATATTTCTATGATTAGATAGCTCATAATTGTCCTTCCCTTACAACTGCACCGTAGCTGAGGGAGGGGGGGGGGCAGGACTTTTCCTCGATTTTTTTTTTTTGTTGAGAATTTTTTGATTTTTGCTTGTCAGAGAATTATGGAGGACAACAAGTGATAGCCACCCCCCAATACTGAGCGACTTTTTTGAGGGCTGAGGAAAAAAAAAGTTGTCGCCATCCCCCCATCCCCCCCACTGAGCGAGTTTTGGAGGGCTGGCGAGAAGAAAAAAAGACGGGTCTCCCTTCAAGCAGAATTTCAGAATTGCCATTTTTTTTTTTTTTTTGCTTGCTTGTCAGAGAAGTATGGAGGAAAACATATGATAACCCCCCCCCCCCCCCCCCCACCCACTGAGCGACTTTTTTTGAGGGCTGGCGAGAAGAAAAAAAATACGGGTCTCCCTTCAAGCAGAATTTGTACAACTGTCCCTTGTCCCTGGAACGCCTTCCCTGCATTCATCAAGTGTAGGCCCTGTCAACTCTGATCTTCAAGACAACAAAATATCTATATCATAAAAACATGTATCATTGATGATCGTTACAATCATACAATAACCACATAGACTATTATTGTTTTAACCTTTTATATTAACCCTTTCAGGACAGGAATTATTTAAGGGCTAAATTGATCACATTTTGATCTTCAAATTGGCAACAATAATATTTTTCTTTTAGTGCTACATGGTTCTAATAAGGTGTAATGTCTTTGAAAATAATACACATGGTTAGGAATTTTGTCAAGAAGTTGAAAAAATTGCCAATTTTGATAAAAAATAAGGATTTTGACTCTCTCAATGTGTTGCCAATTTAAGGATTTTAAAACTTATTCTCCTATTCAAAATTCCTGGCATCAAACGCAATATAAATGGACATAGTGTGTGCAGAAATTTTTGCTGTTTCTACTCGTGTATCTGGTATATTTTTTAGAGCTCTGAATAAAAAGTTATTGAGCCAAACCACAAAATGTGGTCAATTGTCTCGAATGGGTTAATGATGTTTCATAATTTCTTACGTTTCTTGGTAACATTAAAGACAGATATGCGCTCTTTATGAATCTCAAAGCATTCTTCTTCGTATTATTATTATAGATATTTGTCCGCGAGGCTCATTTTCACCAACGGGCTTCGCTCCTTGTCAGGATTGTCCAAGGGGTACCTATCAACCTCTACGTCAGCAGAGGTCCTGTACGCTCTGTCCAGAAGGTCTATACACCCATCGGGAAAGGGCACATGCCATAGAGTACTGTCAAGGTAAATAGACTTTAAATATCAAACTTTATTTTTAGATTTATAAATGAATAAGTAAATGAATAAGTATATATATATATATATATATATATATATATATATATATTTGTTTTATTATATTATATATATATATATATATATATATATATATATATATGATTATTATTATTATTATTATTATTATTCATTATTATTATTATTATTATTATTATTCATTATTATTAATATTATTATTATTATTATTATATATATATATATATATATATATATATATATATATATACATTATTCTTTCATTTCCTTTCACATTGACTTCCGCTATAGTTACCAAAGCTTTAGTATATATTATTTCCTTACACTTGTGTGTGAGTGTGTGAGTGTGTGTGTGTGTGTGTGTGTGTGGTGGGGGTGTCTTATATTTCTTCTCATTCTCTTCCCCCTTAGCTCCGAAATTCTTGCTCTTAACTGTCACTGAAACAAACCGTTCTGTCTTGAATACTTACGCTACATATTGCTCCTACAATAATGTAAATTTGTATATTACATATGGATATGAGCCACTCTCCGTTCACAATAATATTCTTTTAAGTAGGTCAGTATAATCTGCCATTTTTAAAATATTCTTGTCAATTTTTAAATTTTAGATTACTGATTGATATAAATTTGTTTCAATGTTTTATGTAAGTTATGAAATCAATGTTTCATTCAATATTAATATTTTTTTTTACGAATTCCACTTTGTGCTTCATGTTCATATAGAACAGGAGATATGTAAATCATTTGTATAAATAAATAAACGGATGAATATTGAATAAATTACTCACTTAATCCAGCAGTAAATTACTCAGTCAATTGAATTAAAAATATATTTTGTACAATATTCTTGTATACAACCAGTGATTAACGAATGCATGTCGAATCCCTGTGCGGATGGTGCGACCTGTGTGGACGTCACGTATGGGTACGAGTGCGTCTGCCCTCCCGGCTTTACCGGCGATGACTGCGAGCTAGACATCGATGAATGTTTCGGGAACGACGTCTGCTTGAACAACGCTACCTGCATCAACATGGTCAACGCGTACGTGTGCGAGTGCGCGAATGGTTTCAAAGGCGAGAACTGCCAGATCAACATCGATGACTGCCTGGCTGGTAAGCATTAGACAAAATGTTGTTAGCGTGATGACCGTTGAACTTGAGGCGTCATTTACTGGCGTAGGAAAGAGTTATCGACTGGCGTGGTCTTTGATGCGCCAAATGAGAGTGACATCATACTCAAAATTAATGTAAAATAAACAAAGCAAACATGCGCGTACCGAGGGGAGGGGGGGGGGGGGGGGAAAGGTGTTTTGGTGTTCAAACATCCCCCTTTAGGTGTTAAAACACCCCCCCCCCCCTTAGAAATGAAGCAAAAGCTTATTTTTGACGCCAAAATGTTGACAGCTTTTTTTTTGGTTTTTTTTTTTTGGTTTTTTTTTTTGCTTGTCAGAGAATTTTGGAGTAAAAAGACATCCCCTTAAACAAATCCTGGGTACGCCCCCGGGGGGGGGGGGGGCGGCACTCACGTATATTGGTGGTACGGGGACGTGCCGCTTTGATGACCCCCTTTTTCAGACCCCGATTTCCGTTCTCTAGATACTCAGTTCCGCTCAGGAGCCGCTCAGCCCCGCTCTGAAGACCCCCGTTATGAAACATATCCGTTCGCATGCGGCCGCGAGCGTGGCGGAGGCAGTGGTCGCTCGACCTGGTCTCGCGCCCTAGGCCCTTTCGTCGCGCGAGCCTTGAAAACTGCTCCAGCTAGCTAGCTACTAGCGCTACACGGCGCGGGCGCGGCCCCAGGCGCGGCCCGTCCCGAGATCCTGCGATAGCGAAGGTGTACCGCCGATAAAGCGAGGTTAGTTTTGTAGTTCCCTAGACCCTGTTTTTCACTCTGCCCAATAGATCATAGTTCCCAAGACCCCGTATTTTACACCTTGAAGTCAGTTCCTTAGACCCCCTTTTCGGGGGATTCGTTAGGCACACCCCCGTCAAATTATAATTCGAGTGCCCCCCCGGGGGTACGCCACTGAGTGCAAACATTGCATTTAATTACTGGTGCATTTACGACTTTCGTTGGCTTGATTAGCGCAAGTAATGACGCAGTCTGAAGGACATCTCATGTGCAACGGGCATAAATTAGCGAGAGCAAAAGGAAGCGAGGACATGATTATACAAAGGCAGAAAGCATGTGCCTTTATTGTATTCATGCAAATACTGTAAAGACACATGATTTATATTGAATTTAGCTAATAAAACGTACTTGTATGTCAAATCATTTCTGCTTGTGATTTTTCCTGTTTGGTACAGCTTCCTTGATGTTCATTAAATATAAAGTTCAATTATACAGTCTGTTCAAGTGGCGTCGATGGGGGGAAAGGGACAGGGGCCACATGCCCCCCTGATCTTGAAATTCATTGTGTAGGCTATCATATGGAGCGTTTCACTATGATTAATGTATTTTCCCCCAATCTGAGCATTCTAAAGATTTAGCAATGACATTCGTAGCTAGTGAGTATTCTTTTCGTAAGGTTGTTGGTTTACTTCAAAAAGTAATATTTTTTCATTTGCCATGATTACTCTTCGAAATATTAGCCGACTGTCGTTATGGATCAACATGCGTGGATGGGATAACGTCTTACACTTGTGAATGTGCCGAAGGTTTCGCGGGAGAGCACTGCGAGATCAACTTGTACGACTGCGCATCAGACCCTTGTAAGAATGGAGCGTCTTGCATCGACCTAAAGTCAGTAAGTATAGTCGGGTTATCAGAAACAATGGTCGTAGCGTATGTAAATACGGCAACAAATTTTATCTTTGTACAATTGTAGGTAGAGGTTTACGCCCTGTCTTCTTCCACAGGAATAGGAGCATATCGGATTCCTTAGTAGGCAGTAAATAGCCTCCACTGGGCGACTTTCTAGTCGTTCTCGTCGAGAACCCAAAAGCTCTCAACGGAGCTCACCAACCCCTTTTCAGGGCCTTTATTGCTTTGAAAGAATACATGAAAGAATCCTGAAAACTTTACCTTTAACTTTTGCCACCATGCAAAACGCTGAAACTTCATGCTCAAAATCTTATCCTCTAAAGAATTCTAAGAGACATCGGCTACCCTCGGGAAATGAACAACCCTTGGACACTTATGCTCCAGACAACTAACTTTAGAATAATTTCGTCCTGAACATATATGTCCATTAGCCATTAGGACACCTACCCCTCTTTATTTGACTGAGGGGTAACTGGTAGATATCTGTGAGGGTTGTTGCCCAGGGGCAGTTTTGTGGGAGTTAATTATCCTAGTAGGTGGTTATGGAGGGGAAGTGGCTGGTAACCCAGAGGTGGTCGCTCAGAAACGTTGATGAAGTCTTGCCTTACTGGCTGGTCATTTCTCGTAAGCATTACAGGGGAAGTATTTGAGCCATTGGTTGCAGTTTTTGGAGTACCACAAGGGTCTGAACTCGGACCTATTATCTTTATCATTATTTCGTGCATCTTATCGCTTATTCCATTTCAGAATTTCAGCTGTTGTTGTGCCCCTGGTTACACGGGTCGGTTGTGCGAGCTAATCAGCGACCACTGCCAGTCGTCACCTTGCCATGGGAATGCCAATTGTACATCTACCAGAAACAGTTACACCTGTACCTGTCCACCAGGGTTCCTGGGACGCAACTGCGAAGTTAACATTGATGAGTGTCTTGCGCTAACAGCCTACTGCATGAACGGTGGAACATGTCAGGACATGATCAATGGGTACCAGTGCCTCTGTCCCCTTGGCTTTAATGGAGATCACTGCCAAACAGGTGCATACCACATACTGTCGTGTTCAGAAATGGATTAACATATAGTGAAATAGCTCCCCCATCAAATGGTGAAAAAAGGTGGGGGAATAAAAGAAGAATAGACAATTCCCATTTCCAGAGTCAAAATGAAAATTCACGTCAAATCTTAAAGCAGCTACATCTCCCGTTTCGTAAATGAATAAAATTGCCTAAATGAATAAAATCAGATGGTTGTGTGAGAGGGGTGAATGGACATTAAGATATGCCTAGGTTTATAAATGTTCTATATTATATTATATTTTCTCTCCTACTGTCAGATTAGTATGCATATCCTGAAATTTCTCGTATAATATATGAAAAAAAGTATGACGGGTATTTTTCTTTAGTCACTCCAACCGAAAGATTAAAATTTCATTTCATTTCATTAAAAGGTCTCTTTTAAAGTAAATTCATAAACAATAATACATTTTAAAGCTCCTTGTAACTGCGGAATTATTGTACAAATATACATATAATATACATATACATGTAGATAATATTCTGGAAATAGGTTAAGAAAACTGTAAATACATGTATGTTAAATATTTCTTTAGATTAATTGATATAAAATACCCTATATATAAAGGTTTCCTGTTTTAAAATTTACTGTATTATATAAATATTGTTCAAATGTGATGTGTTGTTGTTTTTTTTTAATATTTGATTGTAAATTGTCCTGTAATTCAGCTGAGGCTGCGAAATGATGAATTAACTTTTAATAAAATAAAAAAAATAATAAAACTTGTCGCTGAAAACAACTGCGACAAGTGGTCAAATCTGTAACTATATCGGACGCATCTAAATAATCTGTGGCAAGACTGGTGTAGCAACCACTCAGCATCAAAATAGCGGCACAGAACAGCCGCTGCCTTATTCTGTAGATTCATTTCCTGTGCTGGCGTATGAAAAGCTCAGGAAGAGATGATGACAATTAAGACTCCCAAGTTAAATCAGTGATCAGTAATGATGATAATGATCTCTAAATGAAATAGAGGTGTCGTGGTCAAGAGGATCTGTCCTTGGCCTATGGATCAGTATCCCGTTATTTTAAATCCATCGACATTGCCGTCCTTTGACATGGTTTAAATACACATTCCTACTTTCCGATCAAAACTAAACATAACAATGGCTCTTAGATGCAAAGGGTCTTCTCTCCTCTGTTTTATTTTATCATGTCTTCTTCCCTTTGACATCTAGAACTGCCGAGAAACTTTGACCTGTCCTACCCTACTGCACGTACAGCTGACAGGGTGGAATTAGAAGGAGTTCTTCCAGACCTCTATGAGTTTACATTAGCCTTCTGGATGAAGACTAGTGATAAGACAAATTTCGGGACACCCATCTCTTATGCAACAAGAGGGTTGGATGGTGCCAGCGATATGGACAACACCCTTACTCTTCAAGATTACAACAGTTTTGTCTTTTACGTGAATGGGCAGCCAGCGTTTACGTACGCTCGTGCCAATGGGCAAGTATTTGCCCATTTAAAAAAAAAAATCACAAGTCACCTAAAAAAGGCTATAAAGATGTTTTTATTTGACTGTTGGGTTGTTCTATCTTTTATGGTTGTTTCTAGAATTTCAAAGAATGTTATGTGGTATTTTTGAATAGCGATATGAAATATTCGTCACAAATTGTTATGTTCTTATTACAATCACAGTATCGAAAATTGCAATGTGTGTGTAGACTTCTGTAGGGCATGATGTATTACATGTTACAATTAAAGGCTACTAGAAAATTTCTAGAAAACTAGAAAAGTTTAATAATGTTTTTATCATGCTCATAATACCCTTTTCTCATACAGAGATGCCAACTGGCACTTTATCTCCGTAACCTGGACCAGTGAAACCGGTGACTGGTTCTTCTACCTTGATGGAGACCAAGAAGCAACAGGGTCAGGACTATCCGCTGGGAGCTTCGTCAAAGGAAGGGGAATGTTCATCGTAGGTCAGGAACAGGACACGTATAACGGATCTTACGTGGTGAAGGAATCTTTCATCGGTAGCTTATCACAAGTGAGATTTCTTTGAAAAATTATTACATTTTCTTCATTTTAAATTTTAGTGGAATATTGGCTGAAAGTTTACTAATAGAAATATCACAAAACATTAAAATTTAAACCCAGGGAAATGTGAGCAGTAAACCCATACATTAGAAGCCAGCTTTATATTGCATTCTACTTTGTTTTTCTTTCTTTTCATCCAGATTAATATATGGGATTATGCAATGACTGGTAGTGAGATTCAGTCCCTGCAAGCTTGTTGCTCTCACTCGGGTAACGCGCTTTCATGGGCTCAACTGTCAACTGGCTTAAGAGGAGCTCTGAGAAGAAGTTCAAGCTCAGAGATTTGCAATGGTGAGAATTTATGAAAGGACTTTGGGGTGTGACACCCACATTAAAACTTTTCTATCGGCCTAGTCGACATTATAATACTCTGTTGGCAAATCTCCAAAATAATGTGTCTTTGTTATTGTTTGGGGGGATGTGAACACCTTTCGGTGAATTCGGAAATTTGACAACCCGTTTTTTCCCTTGTCGGCATATCTGAAAAAAACTGTTGATGTTTTATACTTGTTTGTTTGAGAATTTGCAGTGTCAGTGGCGTAGCTAGGATTTTTTTACAAGGGGGCAAATTCTGTTGAAGGGAGACCCGTATTTTTTTCTTCTCGCCAGCCCTCCAAAACTCGCTCAGTGGGGGGGGGGGGGAGTTGTCAGATATTTTCCTCCATAATTCTCCGACAAGAAAAAAAAATTTGGTCAGTTCTAAAATTGTGCTTGAAGGGAGACCCGTATTTTTTTCTTATCGCCAGCCCTCCAAAACTCGCTCAGGAGGGGGGAGGGGGGGGGGGGGGGGGGTCGACAACTTTTCCCCCCCATCCCTCAAAAAATTCGCTCGGTGGGGGGGAGGGGGGGCGGTGGTCATCACACGTTTCCCTCCATAATTTTCTAACAAGCTCAATAAGTGAATAAATACACAAAATTATCCGGTCTTAATGAATTTTATACCCAGACATTATGGGAACTTGCTCTTCAACGTGACCTCTTTACTCTTATTTTTGAACAAAAACACAGGTGGAAACTGTGTGAATCGTGGTTACTGCCGAGACATGATTTGTATACGAGGTGTCTGTGCTGTACAGAATGGCCAACCTGTCTGTCAGTGTCCAGATGGGTTCACTGGACGACGTTGCCAATTTGGTAAGTGTCTCAGCTTACTATAATAATTGTAATAATTATAAAATGTATGCAGCATTCATAAAATGTTGGTAATCTTGTTTTCAAAATGTTGTATGACAATAACTCATTTTACTTCAAAAGAATAATATAATTGCAAGAATACCCTACCTTATTTTTATAATTGATATGAAGGATCTAATATTAAGAGGAAGAGAGAGAGAGAGAGAGAGGAGAGGAGAAAGGAAAGAGAGAAACTAAAGCAGAAGACAGAGAGAGGGAGGGGAGAGAGAGATTTCATTACTGTCGAACGTCGAAAAGTTTTACACCTCTTTAAGTTTCGTATCGTCTTTAAGCGGACTTTCCCTTTAATCTAACGTATTGAAATGTTAATTGGAAATCTATTTAATTTGAAATATGTGTTGTCAGTTTTAATATTTTCTTTTAATAATATATTTAAATTAATTATCATTTCGGTTCATATTAATACCACGCAGATATTAATGAGTGTTCGGTGAACAATGGAGGCTGCGATCATCAATGTGCTAACACACCGGGATCCTTCATCTGCTCCTGTCGCCATGGTTACGCTCTTCAACTCGATCAGAAAACTTGTAACTGTAAGAAAATTTACTTATTTCATTTATCATGAATTATAAAATGAAGGCGTAGATCCAAACCGAAATTTTCCTAACCTGTAACCGGTTTAATATTAGAAAGTGCTAACGACCGGTCATTAGCATTTTCTAATGACCGACGGCTTTGGCGCTTACTCAACCAGATCGAACTTTTTCAGTTTACTCTAGATGTATGGGATTTGATTTGATTTGATTTGATTAAGTTTTATTTTAACAGGGTAGCCTCATCAGTAAACAAAATACCGTTCTTCCTGAGGGCCCTGTATAAATATCATTTGGATTTGGAATGAGGATGATTTATTTAATGACAATTATCACCATTTTATAGAACGGGTAAACACATCATATCGCCTCGGGTTATATATGTTATATTCATATATTTATTACAATTTTTCCAAATGTACCTTGTGTGGATAATTTTCACTAACGCTGTCACTGATGTATGATATTTTTACACTACTTAATGTTGGATTTGTTATAACTGTCTATTTCCTAGTCATTATCCCCTCTCACCTTCACTTATATTGTGTAAATCCCTTTCTGAAGACCCGTATAACCTTTACTTTTCCAATTCGTGTTTCCTTCCTGCGGAGAATAAATTTAAAGAAAATTAGAAATTAAAAAATAAATAGAAAAATAAAAAAAATTCGTAACATTTACAACGAAGTATTCTTTCCATTAAAGAAACAGAACTATAATTGTCTCTAGATGGGATTGTCATCTCCTTATAACCCAATCTGTTTCCATCAATACTCACATGTCTCTCTCGATATATTAGATAATGTATGCCTTCATATTTTGTTCGTTTTGTTTATAAAGAAATAGTGAGAATTTCAGTCAAAGTTACTTTCATCATTACGCTATCTTAATGTGCTTGATTTATCTGTAGTTTTCACTATTCATTGTACTTGGGTTAATTTTATAGGGCCTATTGTATTTTTTCTTTCATTATTGAATTGCATCGTGAATTTGTTCACAATTTGACGACTGAAAGTGATCACAAATAGTTGATCATAATTTGAAAGATAATGCACCCTAAAAACCCCTTAAATGTATTATTTCTTTCTTTTGTTTCACATTAATTTTGCTTTTTTCATGTTTTTATAGCTTTGAGCTTCTGCAAACGCAATGGAAAATTCCATTCGGTAAGTAAAAGTGAAATACAAATGTGTCATGAACGATCATGCTTTTAAACAAAGTATTAAAAATGTTTTACTAAATAATTTGTTTTCAAGATAACTAAAGGATATGTGATTCTGATAACATAGTCACACGTTTATATCATTATATACTTCCAAAACGATTTGAACATAAATACACGTCCATAAACAAATTTCTTTATCTAGTATGAAAATCAACTTCAACATAAAAGTTTTTAGCCCTAGGGAAATGATCCGTGATTTTTTTCTTGTTTTTCATTCAGTAAAAAGGATTGTTAATAAATTAGAAGAGTACTTTTGGCATGTCAGTTGGTATTATTGCTTGATTGTAACTAAAAGCTATACTTGAGTTCAGGGGCGGACTTAGGGCGTCAGAAGTGGAAGCTGAAATGTTGAAAATTACAGGAGTCGACGATCCCTGAAAAGTGCATGTGATGACCATAGCAAACTGACATTTTATCTACGGACCCATAGATCTACAACCCTTTTTTCAGTCTGACTTGGTATGTAATTAGTGGCGTAGCTACAGAGGGGATTGGGCACCCCCTCCCCATGGCATAGGAATGGCATAGGAAGAAAATAAAGATAAACAGGGAAAGAAAAAAGGGGAGGGGAAACGCAAACGTGAAAAGAAAATGCTACGATCCCCTTCCACACCTTCTTGTTAATTCGAATTTCACCAGTCAAGTAAAATTTGCCCCCCCCCCCCAGGCCCCTAAAGCTCCGCCATCTTGTCGGGATCCATTAGAAGGCCCGATAAGCATCTTGCATAATTCATGAGCGTAAATGCATTATTCATTTTGTAAAATGCTCCCCGAGAGTAGCATGTGTTCCTACGCGGTATGAAACACTTTTCGCGAATCAGCTTAGAGCATGCGCAGTAAGAAAGGTCAAATTCAGTAATATGCATTTATGGTAATGTATTCATCGTTTCAACGTACCGATTCGGCGAATCAGCGTCGGTAATTTCTAATTGTGATAGACGGGGCTCGGTCAGTGCACTTTAATTGTAATCGATCTCCGAATCAAATTATATCGCTTTGCAAATTTGTAAACAAGTAAAATAAAGCTAAAAAATGGAACCGGACAGACCGAATCAAATCTAATCATGGTTACAGATAATGTAAAAATATATGTGAAGTACTTGACACATCACCAGTGGCAAAAGTCTCTTTTCTTGTTGATATATTTAATACCGGTGAATAAAAATTTATAATACGTCTATGCCCCCCCCCCCCTTTGTTTGACACTAGTCCTTATGTTATTTACTTGTTTTCCTTCAGGCTGAGGATTCTTGGGAAGAAGGATGTAACCTCTGCGCATGCCAAGACGGAAGAGCAGAATGTTCACCCAAACCATGCTCCGGGCTGAATTGCCGAGAAGTGAGTGAAAGTAGGATGATACTAATGATGATACTACTACTACTCCTCCTACTACTACTACTACTACTACTACTACTACTAATGATGATAATAATGACACCACAATAATTATAATAATAATAATAATAATAATAATAATAATAATAATAATGATAATAATGATAATAATAATAATAATAATAATAATAATAATAATGATAATAATGATAATAATAATAATAATAATAATAATAATAATAATAATAATAATTGGCCCGTATTCTCGAAAGTGGCCTAAGTTAAGCCTGGCTTAACTTAGGCCACTGATTTATGAAAGGCCATTCGTAATCCTTAAGTCCCGTATAAATGACTATATTTATGTAACAAAATAAAGAAACGAAATTATTTTCTGCCATGAATTGAGCATCAGAAATCAATTCTATCGGGTCGGTTTTTGTATTTGTATTTAGTCCTAGAACTATGGTGATTTTGTAGGATTAAAAGAGGGTGACATTTCGCTCTCCATAATTCGGTGGCCTAAATCTACACACTTAGGCGGGGGCTTAAGTTAGGCGCCTTTCGAGAATACGGGCCATAAATAATAATAATAATAATAATAATAATAATGATGATGATGATGATGATGATGATGATGATGATGATGATGATGATAATAATAATGATGATGATGATGATAATGATAATGATAATAATAATAATGATAATAATGATAATAATAATAATAATAATATAATAACAATGACAATATGATCGTATTTACCCAGAGTAGCTTCATCCATATTAATACTGCTCTTCCCAAGGGTCCTGCAAGTATCATTACCCCCCCCCCCCCAATCATAACCACATACCCATTTAATACATCTGGGTCGAGAGGAATAAATGTGGGTAAAACCCCTTGTCCAATTAAGGATGTTAGCACCGAGCAAGGATTGAATTCAGGACTGCTTGTATTGAGAGTCAAAAGCCTTTATCAATATACCATAGTGCTCACAAATAGCGACGATATCTGATGAAAGTAATTTTACCCTGTGCCTTCTATTTAAAAATCCCATTCATAAAGATAGATGAAAATTCGACAAAGCCCTCCTTAAAATTGTAGATTCATCATTAAACTTTAAAAACTGTACTGGTAACATTTTTGTTCTTTTTAATTCCGATGACCAATTTCAAGCCTGACTACAACCTTCTCTCTCTCTCTCTCTCTCTCTCTCTCTCTCTCATAAAAATTCACGCAGAGTCTGGGCACTATTTTCGGCATTTGGAATAGTGCTATAGTTGTATTCTATTTAATTGATATTTCATCTTCTTTTTATTGTTTTCTCTTTTTTTTTGTTGGCACTTTTTGCAGCTGGAAACAGAAGTAACATTGCCAGGTGACTGCTGTCCCGTTTGTTTGCCAGGTAAAGCAGATTTTATAAGTTCAAAGTATAAAGATAATAGTAATAATAATAATAATAATAATAATAATGATAATAATAATAATAATAATAAAGATATATTCATAAAATTGAAGCTTTCCGTCTTGTATTCATGAGAGTGAGCCCTGGAGTGATCAGAAATCAGAAATCAAATTAATGGTAGCTAGTGCTCCGATTGTACAATATCCACCAATATGCTAAACTAGTATCCACATCTTTCATTTCTTTTAAATTGATATTGTTTGACGTCACGCATGAAATATACCAATCCAACATGCGATTAGCATTAAATGTAACCCCATCAACAAACGGCACCCTGTTCCGGATTTAAAAAAAAAAAAAAATAGTGGTTAGAAGTGAAATTTTAATAGAAGAAAAGACATGTCAAATTTGCATCGGGTTACCTCTCAATACTTCACTTGTCCTCTCCAGCTTTTGGCCCGTCTACTCATTTACTAATAATCAAGTTTGAACAAATAATCAGTTCAAACTAACATTCATTTTTTTTCTGTCATTTATTTCTTGCACATGATACAAAGTGTTAAAATAAGATGTATAGAGTATCTTGATTATAACTAAAACAATCGTGTCCAAATTCATGGGAAAAGCAAGTAGCTTGTGTTGGGTATGCCAGGTGTCATTTTTAACTGATTCCCCCCCCCCCCCCCAATATTCACCCCATTGTGCAGAAATGAAAACGTGTTCAGTGAGCAACGACCGTCATTACCAGTCGTTCGACAAGTACGCCTTTGATCAACACGGCGAATGCCGATATCTACTCACACGCGACTACAGCGGTACTTCGAATTTCGAAGTCCACATGGAGCACCAGTTCCTCAACGCCAGTGAAACCCACCTCGGCGTCGTCGTTTTCGTCTACATCGACTGCGTGGAAGTCAAAGTCGATATCGACGGCCAGGTTTACGTCCAAGATGAAGTTGTGGTACTGCCCTACGCGCACCGTAACCCGGCCAACGTCCGGATTGCCCACGTCGGCGAAAACGGACGCGATGTCGAGGTCTTCTCGAATAAGGGCTTGACGGTGACGTGGTCGCAGTCGGCCGGTGTCCGGTTAGATCTGACCACCACGCATCGCTCCGACGTCCAAGGGCTGTGCGGGAACATGAATGGCAACAAGAAAGACGATAAGATGACACGGCAGGGTATCACAACCTCCAAGACTAAAGAACTGGTGCACAGCTGGAAAGTTAAAGGATACAAGTGAGATAATTACATTTCGATTCAAATTTTTCACTTTCATTTTCGATTTTTATTCACAAAATTGTATCTTTTTGCTATAAAATCCATGAACATAATAACAAGAAAGCAATAAAGCTTTGTGTACTGTGGACTGTTTTCATCATCAAATGATTTATTGATGGATTGTTTTCATCATCAAATGATTTGTTGACTTTGCGGCTTGTTGTATATGTTTTTTCATCCATTTGCTTTGATGATCGAATGGAATATCTAGTCAGTTACAAAGTAAAAAGTAGCACAATATGACTGTTGTCCGATTTAATCCCGTTCCCCCTTAATCACAAATAAAAATCGAGAAAGGGTAAAAGTTTAAGAAGACACTTTCTTGAATATCGACAAGCCTCCTGCGTAGGAAAAAGTTGCAATTATACGCAACTTGACTTTCACCCAATCAGAATCATGTATTTTGGATCACATTTGCTCTTTGAGTTGCTTTCAGTTACTAACGTTTAAGGAAGACATCCCAGATATCACTAGATTTGGCCCATCTTATTATAGGGTGCCTTTGTAGACTTGCGATCAAGCTTCATCACTTTATTCATATATTACTTTTGAATTCATATCTCAGATATTGCAAGAAAAGGAATACTCGCCCCATGAAGTTCGGCTACGTGAAAGTCGGCAGTTGTTCATCGCTCAGTTACAAGGACTTTGGTCTTGCCTTCAGAAAATGCCGCGTTTTCTTCAAGAATGCCTTCAAAAGCTGCGTACGTGTAGTGGACCCGAAGCCGTATGTCACGAACTGTATTGAGGATACTTGTACGTGCGGCGTACGCCAGCCGTGTCACTGCGAAGCGATTTCGTCGTACGTCAACGAGTGCCGACGTCAGCTTGGTGTGAATATTAAAGGCTGGAGACGCCTATCTGCTTGTGGTAAGATTATTATGCCCGTTGAATACGAGGCGTCCTTTCGATTGCGTCATTACCTGCGCTAATCAAGCTTGTGAAGGCAATTGGCCCATATGCCATTAATTCAACACAAAGTCTGCACTGCACACCGTGCAATAATTTTTTGAACGATGTCCTCACATGGCGCGTCAGGGACCGCATCATTCACTGACGCAGTCCTAAGTCAGGCAAATAACGCCTGGTGTGCAACTGGGATTACACCTCTTTTACAAGTCAATGGCGTAGTGAAATACCTTGTCTTTCAAAAGGTAGTAAGAGATAGAGAGAGATACATGGGCGGAGAAAGTACAAACGAAAATGCACCAGACGGTGATATTTTTCCTTCCACTGTTATACATTTCATGTTTTTAATATATTTACACTTGACGAATGAAATCAAATCAAATCAAATCAAATCAAATCAAATTTTCATGATTTTATATTTGCAGCCTTGGAATGTCCGCCTACCATGAGGTATGACGAGTGCGGGCCGGCGTGTCAGCCGACGTGTGAAGACCCTGATGGTCGGCGATGTCCCCGTACGTTAACCTGCGTGGCTGGATGCCAGTGCCTCGCCGGGCAGGTGTTGCACAATGGCGCCTGTATGAGTAGGAGCCAGTGTTGAGTGATAGATTCTCCGATCTTGAAATTTTGGAATCTTGCCGGTTATATTTTTGGGCAAGTCCAATGTATTTTGTCCCATACACTACCGACGACATCTTTAAGATCTTTGTATAGGCCAAGCCTAACTAGAGCTCGAATCAGACAAAATCAGGGCTGTCAACCCTCCCGCGTTCGGAGGGAGTCTCACGCCACGACGCTAATTCTCCCGCCGTCCTTCCAGCGTCAAAGCGGGAGGCTCCCGCCACGACGCCCTTCCTCCCGCTCTCCCGCCAAGCATGTAAATCTCCCGCTTTATGAAACCTCCCTCCAAAAGTGTAAAATGATAGCTTGTCAGAGATTTTTGGACTTCAAAAGAGACCCCAAAATACTGAGGACCTTTTTTTTTTTTTTTGCTTGTCAGAGATTTTTGGACTTCAAATGAGACCAAAAAAATTGGAGGGCAGGCGAGAGAAAAATCACGAATCTCCCTCCAAGCAGTTCCCCAAAGTTGACAGCCCTGGACAAAATAATTAATAAAATGATATATTTATGTAAATTTATGTACACATTGCCATTTTACGGTTCCATAGTAACCTATGGGACATACTGTGGACTTGGAGAATGTTTAAAGCTCATAGACAGTCTCGGTAGCAAAAATCATACTGGCAAGAAACTTATCTAAACATAGTCACACACTACTCTCCTTTTATCATAAGACACATGTACGAGATTATTTAACATTCCATTCACGATTTCGAACAAATTTAAGTGTAAATATCTGTAAGAAATGCTTGGTAACGGCTTTTCACTGCCTCACGCTAAGACCATATCCACCCGAAGGTTCCCCGCACAATAAACCCAGCGCTTCGCACTCCTCATTGAACCTCCTACCACGCCTCTTTCGCTGATCTTGGATCTCCATGTAGTTAGAGCTGATTTCTTTGATGTTACTCGTCTCTCTTCTATCTCCTCTTTCTCTCTCTCTCTCTCTCTCTTTCTCCCTCTCTCTTTCTCTCCCCTGTCTCGCACTCACTCTCTTTTTCCACTCCACTTCCTCCCTCACTCTGTTTGTCTGTCTATATTAATTTCGCCTCCTCTGTCTAGCTGTCTCTATCTCTCATTTTGAAGTCTGTCTCTCTGACTCTTTCTATTATTCCTCTCTCTGTAGTTTCCTGCACAGAATTGTCAAAATATAGATGTATGTGAAAGTTTGATTATTCAAACTGAAATAATTATGTAGATCTCAATCTTGATATATTAAAAAGTATTTGTATGCATATGTGTAATTTTACAGTCAGCGGGTATTCCGTTTTTTATGTTTACATAATCTAATCGATGTGAAATTTCTTAACTAGACCTGATACGCTCTAGATAAATGATGAATACTTAATTATTAATTAAGTGCCACCCATTAACTATGAATCATATACCAGCTATTCCATAGTGTACTTATAACCCAAAGTATTGCCACTTCGTGAACGAAGAGAAATTAGGAAACTTCGAAAATGGCGACACCACTGTTGCATTTGACAAATACCATCGATCCGGGGAAGGGGTGCAGTTGCCCCTCACTCATTTCGTGTGGAATGAAATTTGTGTTTTATGAAAAGGAAACTCGAGATATCAGGTATCCACCCCTTGAATGTATATATTTTAGCATTATGATACGAGACTGGCACCATTACATGATTCTACATCTCCCCTTGCTGGTACAGCCTTCCTTATAAAGGGAGTTAGAGAGCTCGGGTGATTGGTGTATCCAGGATTCACTCCCCCCCCCTCCCCCCCCCCCGGGGGGGGGGGATGGGAGGGGATCACAAATCATATAGGTGAAAAAAAAATAGGGTATCACATTTTCAAGTGCCTGTATGGTATAGAATTGTTCTGAGGCACAAATAGGAGAGCATTTTCTTATTCCACTGAATGTGTACTTAGCTTCAGATGAAATTATAAGTAGCCTAAGTATCGGATCTTTCTTGATATGAATATCTACTTGTAAAAAGAAAATTGTGGATGTCGTTTTATTTTCCCATGCAGCTTGTGATTTGTACTTTGAAACATTTATACATGTATATAAAGAAATGAAAGTTAATAGTCAAAATGATCAATTACTTGCCATGATTTGTGTTGGGATGCATGTGAAGGAATTACTTCAGAAAAAGAGCGGGAAGAGGGGAGAGAAATTACACGAGCTGAGGAAGAAAACGGAGAAGGGAGAGGAAATGAGAGAATAGGGAAGGAAAGAAAGGGAGAGAGAGAGGGGGGGGGGTGAGGAGAAAGAGAGAGAAAGAGAGCCTGAGAGAGAGAGAGAGGGGGGGGGGGAAGAGAAGGTGGAGGGAGAGTGAGGAGAGAGAGAGAGAGAGAGAAAGAAAGACTGAGAGAAGGAGAGAGATAGAAGACCAATTTTTTTTTTTTTTTTTTTTTTTTTTTTTTTTGCCAGCCATCCAAAAGTCGCTCAGTGGGGGTGGGTGTATGCGGTCCAGTTTCCCTCCATAATTCTCTGACAAGCAAAAAAACAAAAACAAAAAATTTGAAACAAAAAACAAAAAACGTTTTCAGTTCTAAAAGGGGGGGGGGGGACAATAAAAAAGGGGGCACAATGCATTGTTTTCTTTCCAAAGGGGGGGGGGCACGGGCCGGGATTCCCCCCCCCCCCCCCTTAAATCCGCCACTGGCTCGTCACTAGGTGCTCAGAGAAGAAATGTTCATAAATTTGAATACATTACAGAACCGGTCTATTCTGAGGTTTTGCTTCACAACCCTGGTTTAACATCACCTGTAACTGTGTAAGGTCGTATAGCAACCGAGCAGTAAATATCCGAGAATAAATATTCATGATTTATTTGACGATTTACCTTAGATATAATTTCCTCACTTACTGAAAAGTCTTCTGTTTTCTTTGTTAGAAAATCGCCTGGGGGCAAATCACACCCCATTGCTCCCTTCAAATACCCTACTGATTAACTAATGCTAGTCATTTCAAGAAGAAATAGAGGCTGTTGTTTTTTCAACCCTTGATTTAACGATATTGCAGGGGAAAAACTCACCCATAACGATAAAGGAGAATTTACCTCTAACTACCAACAAAATACATATCCTCTCATTCCTAAATTAATATCCACGATATACTCCACCTTCGTTCATCTAAAATATTGGGGATTTTACCCTCAAAAAGGGGGAATAAGAAAGAAATCGTTCTGTATCTCAAGATTCAAGCGAAGAGCAGACTTGTAAACATGTACATGTACATGTATGTACTTGTAAAATTTCAGTCATTTTGTTGAGATGGAATACTGAATTACTGACATATTGCATATTTGATCAAAAAGCTGAGTCTTATTAAGAATTAAAATTATCAAAAGCTGTGCTTTTCCTTAGGTTCTCCCATGATACTGCTTTTTCTATTTGACTAATATAAATTTTTCACTTTTGATTACATTGAAATTGTTATTGATTATGATATCTGTTCGATATTTGAACTATGTATACTTTCAATTTTAATGTTCATGGCAGATTTCTGCAGTATTATGAAATTCATTCATTCATTCATTCATTCAATTACAAACATTATGAAATGGCAGAAATACCGTATTTCCACAGTCCAAATGATGAGAGATGAAAGAAGGCGGATTCCCCCAAAAGAAAGGAACGAACAACTAATTAATTGTAACAAAAAATAACAACAGACAAAAAGAACGGAGAGAAAGAATCAAACAGGAAGAAACAGCAAAAAAATGGTAAACGGAGCTAGAACTAGTCACTAGACGGAAATAAAGAAATCATGAAGAGGCGAGCGCGCGAGATCAAAGAGTCAACAAAATCTGCGAGAAGCCAAACTATGCAGCTACCTCACAGCTTATGACATTGTATTCACAGCCCGAGGTTAGTACCCCTTTTATCATAACAGAGTGAACAACAAAAGACAGCATAAAGAGGCTTGTTGCCTAGAGCCGGGTACGCTGCTTCGCTGCACCTGTACACAATACCACTCACCCAGCGTGGTAATAGGGAAGTCGTACAGGTGTAATTGCCGCGGAAAATTTATTACATTTCCACTTATGTTGTGGAAAATTTTAAAACGTATGATTGATTCCAGAAGTTGAATAATTGAATCATTACGTGTTGCAATATCGGAATTTGAAACCAGATCACAGCAATGGCTACTGGACATATTTTACCGGGTTATAGGAATCCGGTGTCGCGATTTCGTTCCAAATCGGCCGACCCAACGATGACGGGGTACCGGTACAGGACTCCGGGCGGTACGGCTTTGGACGCGCCGGAGTACCAGGCGATCAAAGCCGACGCGATGAACGCCTGGTCGGAAGATAAAATAGACTGGAATAAAACGCCTGACAAAAAGCCCACTACCTACGCACACAGTTTTTACAGAAAGGAGAATGTTACAGAAGAAAAGTTAGCAGAAATGCGACCAACCTCTCCTCTTAGGAGAAATAAACCTCATCCTAAAGGGTAAGCACGTTTTGTTTTTAACAAAAACTTTTTAAATGTAACATTTAATAATAATAATAATAATGAATGTTGCTTATATAGCGCATATCACTTACATAAGAAAGTCCCTATGCACTTAAAGAAAATATATATAAAGAATAGAAAACAAACATGCCTGGTAGATTATTATTATAACCTTGTTATATTATAACCTTGTTCATTGGATAAGTGATTGACATCATGTACCATTGTAGCTCTTATTTTGTTTTGTAAATAAAACACCATGGTTCATCTGTCAAAGCCATTTCAGTTGAAGAAATAAAAACATTAAATATTACTCTTAAGGCCACCGCACACTACACGACCTGAGGTCGTACGACCTTCCGAACTACGGTATGACGTCACCAAACACCCAAGTTTCAGGTCGTAGGACCAGGTCGCACGATCAGGTCCCAGGTTTTGGCATGTTGAATTTTTGCGAGGTCGTGGACTAGGTCGTATGACCTCTAGGTCGTACGACCTCAGGTCGTGTAGTGTGCGGTGGCCTTTACAAGTACTAGATGTTGTTGCTCATTCATGATATTCTTTATATTGTTGATGTATACATCATACATGTAGTATTGATTTTTGTGTGTGTGGACTGCGGTTAGTGACCAAAGTTTGGTTGCCTCAAAAAGGTTGAAGTGAGATCAGTGCTGGTTTGTGTAATCCAGTTTTTGGAAACTTTGGATGTACATGTAGTGCTGGACCAAAATGGGAGATGGGGTTGTATTTTTCCTGTGTTTACACAACAGTTTTAAACAATGTAAATTTGTAAGTTACAACACAGACAATATATTATTCAAGTTTCAGTAAGAGTTAATAACCTGACATAATGATTTTGGCACTAAAATTGGCCTTTCAATCATGATCAAATCTACATGCAATGTTCGGTGAACACATACATGTATAAATCCAGTATTTTGTTTTTCTGAGTGGATTTCACAGTGAGTCAGATCTAAGTAGTGAAGGCCTGAAGGGGACAATTACTTATTCAGTGATTAATGTATAGTCCTACAAATTACATGTAGATGGCTTTACATCAACATGAATTGGCACTCAAGGCAGGGGGGGGGGGGGTGGGAGCTACTTCATGTCCTGTATGGCCAATGCTCATTACACAAAAGAATGTGTCATTCAAATGGCAAGCTATTCAATTTTGAAGCTTTTCTGAGCTTTTTGTTGAATGCAACTCAATTTCCAAGCTGTTTTTAACTCTGTTTACTAAAGATTCAGATGTGACATTTTTCATAGGTAACCTTGGTGAGAAAAATATTCAATTCACCTGTTCTGCATGATAACTTTTGTATTGATGGATTTCACCTTTTGCATTTTTACATATTGGTAGTTCTTATTGTTACTATATCAAACATGTCTCTAGTAAGCTTAATCAAGAGCATCTTATTTATAAAGAAGTTCATGTATGCATAAATTGTTCTTTCTATCTTGACATCATGCAGTGATTCTTCTTCAGAGTTGAAATCAATTTTGTTGTGATGTAGTGGTGGTCTAGCTTACATGTATTTTTGTCAACAACTTTACAGAGCTTAGTGTACATGTACTTTCAATCGTCTAGTTCATACCCAACTCTCACTGCCAAACCGAACCTACATGTACACTGACTCCAAACAAACTGATTCTTTCCCATTGGGGGTAATGTCATTTTTTGTTCAGTTTGTTTTTGTTCAATCTGGTGTTGATCTCTTGTTGGTGTAACTGGGTATTATAAAGGCAGTGTCCAAGGAGAAGGGTGCCTTAGGGGTTTTATTGATTAGTCGAAAGAGAGAGAGTAATCAAGTTGGAAATAAACAATAGCTTACATGTATAAATCATCATTTAACTAGGGTTCTCGTTTCCCATGTATGATAAGAAGAAGAAGTAATGAAGGCTTAAAGCATACATGTGTACATGTATTATGATAATAAAGATTGTTTTACTTTGGGCTTTTACAGAATGTGTATCACTCTGGCATGATTATTTAGGTCTGGGGACCTTTAAGCCTTTCGAGACAATTGACCACATTTTGTGGTTTGACTCAGAGCTCAAAAAAATATACCAGATGCCTGAGTAGAAAGAGCAATAATTTCTGGACACCTTGTCCATTCTTGTTGCATGACCATAATGCGTTTGATGCCAGGAATTTTGGAAACGAGAATAAGCTTTAAAATCCTGAAATTGGCAACACATTGAGAGGTTCAAAATATTTGCTTTTTTTCATCAAAACTGGCAATTTTTCCAACTTTTTGACAAAATTCCTAACAATGTATATTGTTTTCAAAGATATTACACCTTATTAGAACCATGTAGCACTAAAAGAATAATATCATTGTTGCCAATATGAAGAACAAAAATTAATGTCAAAAATTTAGCCCTTAGATAATTCCTGTCCTGAAAGGGTTAACATTGCGATCTGAAAGACGTGGCTCAGTTTCAAACCAGGGTCCATCAAAGTCAGTTTTGTAGGGGAAGACAGAGATCTGATAGTACTCCTGACAGTACCGTTAGACCAATTAACTTACATTTCTCCTTTTTTCTCTAATGTATTTTTGTACTCATACATTTACATTATAGCTTAATGAATTCTACAGTATTCACAAGCAGCACATAATTCATTTCTCACTATAATTGCAAATTCATTATGCATTTGGTGTGAAAAACCAATCACCTGTGTCCAATTTAGCCTGTACCTTGAATCATGATATTGAAAATATTCATCAATTACATGCATTCATCTTCTCCTCCATTACTGTAATTTCATTAGGTGTTTGCAAGGGGCATTGCTTGGGAAGCATTGTCACCATAGGTATTTCATTATCAAATTTATGAATTAAAGTACTCCTTTTTCCCCTTGATTGATGATAAATTAAAAACCTGACAACCTATACATGTATATGTGTTCGTCACTTGATTTTGTCTGCAGAGTAGGTCTCTACAATCCCCCCCCCCCACCCCTACCATTTTTGTACTCATACATTTACATTAGCTTAATGAATTCTACAGTATTCACAAGCAACACATAATTCATTTCTTACTATAATTGCAAATTCATTATGCATTTGGTGTGAAAAACCAATCAGCTGTGTCCAATTTAGCGTGTACCTTGAAACATGATATTGAAAATATTCATCAATTACATGCATTCATCTTCTCCTCCATTACTGTAATTTCATTAGGTATTTGCAAGGGGCATTGCTTGGGAAGCATTGTCAGCATAGTTATTTTATTATCAAATTTATGAATTAAAGTACTCCTTTTTCCCCTTGATTGATGAGAAATGAAAAACCTTACAACCTATATGTGTTTGTCACTTGATTTTGTCTGCAGAGTAGGTCTCTACAACCCCCCCCCCCCCCACCCTACCCCACCACCATTGTTCTGGTCCCCCCCCCCCTGCATATATTTGTAGATCTACTGTATGTACATTATTACTGTAAGTTGCATCATAACATGTGTAGGGAGGTAATTAGCTGCCTATAGGTCTGTTCTGGTTTTATTATTTATGATGTTGGCTTTAGATTAAGAGAACAGCTAGGCTCTTAAAGACTCCTTAGCAACTAATGTACATGTAGTAGTCCCTAACAACCGAGGCGTTCCTGGCAACCATATATGCGGTTTAATATCACATAATAGATTCATGGCTCCTTTGATGCATGGAAGATGCATCCATGTAACCTGATGGATTTTCTTTGGAACCACAACAATAGATACCAAGGCCAGCTCGTTAGAGTGTAAAGTTGCCTTAAGCTGGATTATTGCTTTTTGTCATGATACATTGTACAAGTGGCCTCCATTGGAAAATTTTGTCAACTTGCCTGTACGTACATGTAGAACAGGGGCCGCGAGCGTTTTGGAAAGTGGAGGGGGGGGGGCTGATTTGATTTCACTCATTAATGACAATTTTCGAACCTTTAGTCTGAAGTTTTATGAAACGTGTCTACTGAGAAAAATGGGGGGAGGGGGGGGGGGGGGCTGCAGCACCCAAGCCCCCACCCCCCAGTCTGCAGCCCATGTACATGTAGAAGGGTTTTAGTGCATTGCTGAGTATAATGACAGAGTTGAAGTGTGTGAGAGGACTTGACTTGAAATAATCCCCAATAGCCACAAGGAAAGTGCTGCATTACACCTACATGTACTTAGTACTATAGGTAGGTGTAAACAAAAATGGGGGACACTTTCGATCATTAATATAAACTCAAAAGTTATAACTCAAATCAGACTGAGGTTTCACATTAAGGTGAAGGATGTCAATTTCTTTTAACACCTAATACATTAACACATTTAATATGATGGAAATTATAGCCTACAGAAGTTATCTAGATTTAATTGAGAACATGTACATATAATGCATGTTAGCATTATGTAATGTAGAATTTTATGATTTTTTTTTGATTTTTTTTTTGTTGAGCTGGCTGTTTGGTCATTTGATGAAGGAACCCGGCAACTCCCCTTTTTATACATGTACTTTAAAAAAAAGAAACTGAGAAATTGTTTCACTTGACCTCATATCGATAGTATCATAATTGTTTCATAGTACTTTTTGAACTGGACTTCTGGACTACTTATCAACTTGTGAAATTTGGCAAGAGTTTATTTGCCATTCTTTACCACGGTGTCTTTGCCTGGCTAATACAAGTATATCATAGAAGACTTCATAAAATGTGCTTGAAGGAAACAAAGCAAATCCCGAAATTGTCTCTCTGAATAAATAATATTTTCTGTTTTTTTTCTCTTTCAGTGTGTTCTTGACTTGCAATCTCCAGAAGGTACCCGGTTACCATGATGCCCATGCTGCAATGGGAAAAGAACTAGGGACAGTTCATGGCTTTCAGAACCCTGATACAACTATCAGAGAAGATGTTTATCAAGGTATGTATATATATATATATATATAGCATATTTCTGTTTACAAATAGCAGCTTGTAAAAGGAGAATGATACCCTGGGGGAAAATCAGTTTTAATGAAAAGAGAGGATAGAGAGAAGCAATTTAAAAAATGTTCCATCAAAATTGGTTCCAAAATGAGAAAGTTATGAAAGTTTGAAGAGTCTCGATTTACTTTCTATGGCAATCCTCAAATTGGCAATGTTGCTTCATAGTGAGAGGTTTAGTAGTACAACTCTCCATAAATGTATGTTTTGTACACAAAATTTCATATTTTCCCCATTATCTCTCAAGGTGCAGCTTGTCTCCTTAGCTCAAGATATATCATGGGAAAATGTATTTGACACAACATATGTTGAGTTCACAAAAAGACAAGCAGCATCTTTAGAGATATTGGAGAATATATGAAATTTTGTGTACAAAACATATTGAGAGTTGTACTACTAAACCTGCCATTTTGAAGCAACATTGTCAATTGGAGGATCGCCATGGAAAGTAAATGGAGACTTTTCAAACTTTCATAACTTTTTCATTTTGTAACCGATTTTGATGGAACTTTTTAAAAATTGCTTCTCTCTATCCTCTCTGTTCATTAAAATGGATATTTCCCCAGGGTTTCATTCTCCTTTAAACTGACTTTCAATCAAGATTAAACAGTTAGATAGTTGATACTGACCTTTCATCCATTTATATTGGTTTTATATTTGCACTACAGTTTTGTTTATAATCCTCTCCATATTTACCATTTCATTTTTGTTGTTTATTCTATTACCAAACAATGTTCATTGACCTTTTATCCATTTATATTTGTATTTTAGTCCTGTTTATAATCCTCTCCATATTTACCATTACATTTTTGTTGTTTTATTCTATTACCAAACAATGTTCATTGACCTTTTATCCATTTATATTTGTATTTTAGTCTTGTTTATAATCCTCTCCACATTTTTTGTTGTTTATTCTATTACCAAACAATGTTTTCCAATGTTTAAAGGTACCAGACTCGATTTGCATTCATGTTATTTTCTGGTTCCTGTTAAGTATCTGATGTATCTAAATTTGTATACCTTTTGTTGTGTTTTTTTTCTATTGTTATTGGATAAATAAATTTCAAGTTCAAGTTTGAGAGGCTTAGAGTTTGAATCCCTGCATACATGTATGTTCTAAGACTGCATTTTACTGACATTTGTGTAGTTCAAGGGCAGATCAAGGATAATAAGAGAAAAAAGGGGGGGGGGATTGATGATGGATGGTCAAGCTGTCCGAAACGTTGAGCCTCCTCACCTCACCTCATCGCCTTCTCTACTCGTCGCATCTCTTCTGGTTTATAGTCCTTTTCAGGACTTCACCTAATTTCAAGAAAGAATACTCTACTCTTTCACTCCATCTTTCTCGCCTTTCCACTTCTCCTCCTCTCTCTCTCTGTTTCTCCTTCTCTAAACCCAACAGTCCTTTTCAGGACTAACCACATGGTGAACCGTAAACCCTTTCATGTTATTCGCACCACCATGCAAACCTACAAAGAACATCCATATTGAGTTTGATGACAGGAATTTAAAAAATAAAAATAAGCTTTAAAATTCTTAAATTGGCAACACATTGAGACGTTCAAAAATCATTGTTTTTTTTCTCGAAATTGGCAATTTTTTTCAACTTTTTGACAAAATTTGTGCATGTATATTGTTTTCAAAGACATTGCACCTTATTTGACCCATGTAGCACAAAAAGAAAAAATATTATTGTTACCAATTTAAAGAACAAAATGTGATCAATTTACCCCTTAAATCATTCCTGTCCTGAAAGGATTACCTCACTGCCTGAAACTTTCCAATATTGCTTTTCAGTTTTTATAGTACTTGTACTAAAGATGGATTTGTGCACAATGCAGCCATGATTTGCGCAGTGATGTCACTTTGTACTTTTATCACGTCTCCGAAATCAGCCTTTTAAGCAAACATCTTCTTGATTCTTCTTTTTCACAGTTGATTCACTGTGTTCACCAGCAGAGCAGAGAGATAGATCCCATCTCAGACACAAGTACATGGCTAGACCACGCACAGCTAGTGTCTTAACCTATCACACTGACTCGGTGAGTTGTGTATCTTTACCAGTCTGTATCTGTTTATAAAGTTTATATTTCTTATGGGTCAGGCCCTCACTTTACTTTTGATTTGGTTTGCCAGTTGCAATTGAGTTGCCATATCAAAATTTCTGGTGGTTATATGAATAGATGGTTTCACAAAATTCTCATGAAACAATAATAATAATGTATATTTGGTTTAATTTCAAGCCTTGTTCTAAATTTCAGTGGGCATATTTATATTTTCACAATAATTTGGTTCCGGTTTTTGTAAAAACAAAATGTTAACTAGCGATAAAAGCAAATGTAGAAACAGTAGCTGAATCATTCAAATAATAACAGTAGCAAGATGCCCCAAATATCTTTTGCTTTAATGGTTAGAACATTGTGTATATTGGTGTGGTACAAACCAATTCTGTATGAAATACTAAATATATTTAAGGCATTAAGTAACAATGGTCAAATCATTCAAACTCATGACAACACTTGGGTGGCCCAGCCTACATGTTCATGTATCTTTGGCTAAGAGAAAACATTGTATACATTGGCTATGTAGTCTCTCTTCCACCTCCCTGGTAGTACATAGACATTACAGAAAAGTTATTTGGTGCCAAAGCTGATTATTGATAATTGTTTGTGTCACGTTAATGGGGAAGAGCTGGATGTCAAGATAACAGAAGCTCTTCATCCATACCCCTAGGCAAGATGATCGAGTTTTTAAAAGAGGCTTTGTTTGCAGGTGTAAGAATACATCCTTTTGAATGCTCAATCAATAATACTTTCTCTTTTAGCCCTATTGTGTACCCTGTTTGCTCTGAGTTAGCGTGTGGCTGTAAATAGCCCTCAAGTTTGCTCTTAATCAATGTTGCTAGGCACAGCTTGCAAAAATAGTTTTTCGCAAATGGTATCAGTTGGGAATTACAGACGATAAGAAGAAGATGTAGCATTTGTTGAGCATTTGTTTGGAAGGGATATGTCGTTATGAGAGATGTGTGATCAAAATGGACTATTGCCAAATATGGAGGTAAGAATTTTCTTGCAAGAACCAGTGTAGGAAGTACTAGGCTTACTCTATTTTGTTTCCTTTAGAGCTCGATCTGTTCAGAACTTCAGATATTCCAGAGCAAAGTGAATTTCCTCAGGGGGCATTCATTCATTTCTTTTTCCCCCAAGTTTTTTTGAGCTTTCAAAATCAGTGCCAGTATTTTGCTCTCACCTTTCATGTATATTTTCCACCTCAGAAATTCCTATGTGTGCTTATGGAGATGATAACTGAACAGGTTTGACTTTAAAAGTCTGCAATTGACGTTGAATACTATGGTATAGTGTTACTTTTATGACTTTATTGTTGTTGCCATATAATTTCTTAAGGATGGTAATACATGTAGTGTTACTTTGATATCACAATAAACAATTAAACACTGACATAAATTACATGTACATGTACATGTAGTATGAAGTTAGTATTTTGAATCAGCTTAGATGTTTGTTGCTTTGATCACTCAATTACAAGACAACACATCTTTCAAATAGTTCTTATTAAAAGAAAATCTGTAATGCTGGGAATAGATCTCAAATGTCATATACATCCTTCTATTAAGATTGCACGTCTGTTATTTTACTTTAATAAGCTCAGCGAACCTCAAACAATATTATGGAGGATGTAACGTCACTTATTTTCTGCTTTTTTTTTTAGAGTACAAGGAGAGTTATCAGTGATCCCTGGTCTGCACAGGCAGCTGAAGCCTGGATGAAATTAGCCAATGAGAGGGGTAAGAAATAAATATACTACATGTACATGTAGAACCAACGTGAGTTAGGTTTATATTTGTTGGGACATTATTTTACATACTTAGCAACAGTTTGTAAAATGAATGAACAATAATAATTTAACTTGAGTTTGTCTCATTTCACATTGTAACATAGGTCTCAACTGATATACACTGTATGTAGAAGAGAAAGGGGGACATGACCTCTGTGTATTATTCTTTTAGCTTTTCATTGCTTCAAGATATGTGATTTCTGACCAGTATCAAAATCAAATTGAAATGATGAAATAGTGAAGAAACCACCATTGAAAAACAATAGATTTGATCTGAAGATACACCAAGCCCTTAACACTCACCCATATACATGGAGTCCCGTTTCAAACACTGACATGTTCTAGAAGATAGAAGCAATGATTTTTATATATTATTCATTCTTTCTTTATCTACATGGACATATCTGCAAAGTAAGTTTGTTTTATTATTATGATGGTATGTTACAATTATTTGCAATGTTTTGTTTTTAGATCGCAAGGCAGTGCGTAACATGATAGAGCGAGCTAGTGTACGTGGTCTGCAGATCACGCACAGAGACCATAGGGATCCAGTCCCCCACAAGGCATCATCACATCGGTTCCTCAAGGCAGCAGGTGCAGGAGGTAAGATATGATATGTATCATTCAGGGATGGGGGGGGGGGAGTATTTCCCTCCTTTTTGCTGTGATTTTGATAGAAATCTTAGTTATCAATTCCTATGTGCTGAATGTTGAAAAGCTTCTATCTGTGATTCCATGATCTGATTTTTTTACTGTGTAATACTTTACATTATAGCCATTCTGCATTCCTAAGATATGAATGAATAATATGAACAAAAATATTTAGTTATATCCTAATTCCAATTCACTTTCAATTTAATGACATTTATTTCCAACTTTTCAATATAAGTGTACAAAGTAATAAATGAACAGAATAATGCATATATTTGCAACAAAATTATGACAAAATATACATTCATGTGGTACATACAAACATACATACATGCATGTACATACATAATATATGTTGTTAACCTATAAAGAAGATCTCTGGTCCACATAATGTGGAGATTACATTATATCATGCTTTTCTTCTGTCTAGTCAAAATTGTCATTTCCATAGAAACAGTGAAGGAAAGAGTCAAAGGTGTAATTGAAAGAATTGAAAAGCTTAAAATTTAAAAATAAATTCATTAAATAGGACAAAAAAATGAAAGAATTTATCAGTTAATTAATTGAAAAATGAAATGTTGAATGAATGGAGAAATGGATTGGAAAGTGACTTTACATAGAAACTGAAGGAAAATGTGGTGAATACCCAAAAGGGTAGATAACCTTCAAAATGTAGATGAGTCATCAAATTTAAATCATCCATCAACATCTCTCTTTTTCTCTTCATCTTTTTATGGTCGTACAGAAGCCCAGTCAGTGGATCGTTTGATGCAGACGCTCAACAGCAAGCCTAAATCCGTTCCAATGAGTGGACCTCATTACCACATCACAGACTATAGTAACCTTTCAGCCCCCAACTACATCCGGGTCAAACCCAAATATGTACGCCCAGATTACGTTATACATCCAGAGTTTGTTCCATGATTTTGGTGTGTGCAACTACATGTGTATCAACTATTCCCAAGCTTCATGTGCAACTACAATGTACATGTACATGTAGGTGTAAAAAGGTGTATAGGGCCTATAATGGCACCCTGAGGGACCACTTGCAATAGCACCAATCATTTTCAGCTATCATATTCTAATGTATAAAATAATGTATGTGTATGCACAGACTTTGTTGATTGATCTTGGCTTGTGCAAATAACTTTAGGCCTATCAACCACTGAAGACTCATGTGCATCTACATGTACATTATAATGTAGACTACTTCTATATTATGCATCTTCATCTTCATGTACAATATAAATGTAAAGGGTCTATTAAGGTATGCTGATGCACTGCTGGCAGTAGCACTGATGACTTTCAAACTCTCATAATACATGCATATGTATGCACAAACTTTGTTTGCTGATCTTATATCGCTGGTCTAAAAATAATATATAGGTCTATATGCACCATTCTTATGCATTAGTTCCATCACCTATGTACATGTAGATATTTAAAAAAATTGTGAAGGTTCTGTAAATTAAGGAACACTTGGAACTCCTGTTGGCAATGTCATGTACATTTACAGTGTGGATCTAGATGGTAATTTTAAAAAAGAGTAAAGGGTATAGCAATGCACCCTGAGGTACACCTACTCGCAATAGTACCACAGATTTTCAAACAATGTAACCTCCTAGCCTTCCATAAATATATGAGATTTAAGTAAGTTAATCATGCCTCATTATCTCTGCCTAGAATGAAAGGCTATGAGGTGCAACTGTTTAAAAACCTGTTACCGTGTTTTTAGCAAGGGCGAAGTTGTCACAACTGAAAAGTAATCATAGCAATGCTCAGCAGTTAAATCTTTAGCAATGCATGTGTGAATAGTTACTTTGATATTAGAGAATTCATATGTGACTAAATTGCAATCTACAGTTGTCTTTCTAAAATGACTTATCTCAGACTTTTCTGAAACAAGTCTTTGTGCTATCAGTAGTGGTAGAACTGTGCAACATGTACATGTATGGGCATGTTTTTCTCATCTTTTCTGTTTTGATACTAGTTTTGACTTCTGATAAAAATGGAATATACAATTGTCACAGAATCAAATCAAACTCATACTGAAAGCTGAGGACTGTATATAGATTGCATTTACATGTACCAAACTGATTTGGAAGGAAATGTCTTCTTATTGTGTAATGACCATAAAAAATGATGTGGAAGTCAAACTATTTGCCCCCAAACACCAGAGCATTGTGGTGTACATATATTAGAATTGATTGAATATGATTTTGGTGAAGTATTCTTTCACTTTGGTTGCATCTGTCCACTACAAAACACCAATCTCTGCATAATGAACAATATAAAATTAATTCAACCCAATTTTTTTTTTTCACAAGATCTGAGTCTATTAAAGTAAGTGGCAACATTGAAAATGTGTTTCATGGTTGTCTTGAAACGTCAATATTAAAGTATTAAAAACTATGTATAAGCCCTGGTCATATTTGATGTTTAAAGGGAAGGTTGAGTTCTGGGAAAGGTAAAAATAATATGTGAGCTTTCTCATTCTTTTTACATCAGTTTGGAAGAACATCATAGTAGAAATGTCCCCTGGAAAGGATTGCTCTTCAAATGCCCTCATATTCGAAATATGATGAGAAACAGCTGAAATGTTCGGTCCGAACATAAGTATGTAGTCCCATATACACATTCCTGTGTGCAGTGCATGCGACTGTCAACAGGAGTGAGTAGATTTCTTCTCGTTTTGGTGATTCCAATACCTTACAGCATACACCAATTCTTGTGTACTACATAATCAACCTTTCCCAATTCATTTGAGAGTTTCTTTAATGATGCATGACCAGAACTCAGTTTTATCTTTAAGATGTGCAGAGGTCAGAAAAATTTCATTAGACTCATTGCTTTTTATATGTCATGACATGACCCAGTATTTGGTAAAAATAAGTCACATTATTTATAAACATGTAATTTGAATGTATGTGTTTGAAATAGTGAGGTAAACAAAGGTCTTAAGCACAAACTTATGTCAGATTGACTTTGTAATATCTAGTAAATGCTACTTATATATATTGTATATTATTACAGTATCACTTTTGAAATTTGTATTGTTGCAACAGCTACATTTACATGTGTATGTTTAATACATGTCAGTTACATAGTTTAGAGGCTTCAGTACATTCCTGAAAGTAGTTAATTAGTCTATATTTTCAGGGTTCAAAGCTTGAAATACTCTTTGACTGGTGTATTTACATGTAAGTGATAGCTAAATAATTCATATTTTACATTATATGTAGTAAGTGATAGCTAAATAATGCATATTTTACATATGTAATTGATACATTTATGTCCTGTAACAGAAATTTTCATTGTGAAGTACAGTATATTCCAATGGAAAATATTTCAAATACAATGTAATAATGAAACAGCAGCATAAGCCAAAATTGAAAGTTTACTGTTGACAAATTCATAAACTATGTGTGATCAAAAGCTGAAGAGTGTGTTCCACAATATAGTTAAATTGTGAAAGAAAAATATATATACACAGAACAAATCAAAATTAGATTATTTCCCCCCCCCCCCCCCCATTTCACTCATGAAGAAAAGGTGCTTATTTGTATTCATACTGAATAAACTTACGTGCCATAATTATTTATATGCCATCAACGTTCAAGAAAAGAGCACTGTATATATGAATAGACAAGGATGTTCTGGTAACAAGTAGCTGAACAGGAAAGCAGGAAATAGGATAAATTGTTCGAAAGTCTGAATGTCTGAAAACTAAGACACTGAACTGTCTTCTATTTTTTCTCTCTGGACATATGTTTTGTGTAGATTCTGTGATGAATTTACTTTTTACATAGTGAGGAATTTAAAAAAAATATTGTAATTTTCTTTTGTATAATTATCTATTCTATTCTATCCAAACTTCCAACCTGTTTATCTGACCTTTGAAGATGTAGAAGTTCATATCTATATTAAAAATGTCTTTCATATGGGGTCTTATTGACCTTAGTTTATGTTGTATCTTTAGAGATTAAAGGGACCGAAAAGTCGCCAATCATGGTGTTTTGGAGTTTGGCCCGGCTCGGGTAATATTCAGGAATCTCCGTAAATCTTCGGTAAACGAGCACACACTTGCAGTGATACGCATTCGACCGAAGAAAGACGAACTGAACAAGCCAACTGACAAACTACCCCACCCTCAAAGGCAATTTTGTTCACTGCTCCAAGATTGTTATGAAAGGCCTTGCAATAGGGGCAAGTGAATGAAATTGAACGTACATGGATATCGAGCGGCGGCTCCCTTTAAGATATACATGTATTATTTTTGTCTTTCTAGGCTTATTATAGCTGTTGATTCTAGATTGTAAATCTGTGCAAATATACTTGTGCATTCTTTGTGATGAGAAAATGTTAATATCTTGTCTTTGTACAGGAAGGCTACGAAATGTACGTACTTTATATCTGCCCTTTTCATAAGTAGGTTATATATAAAATCATATTGTCTTACTCGCATTATAAACTTACCTTTGAACGGTACATGTCATAACTTTTTTTTTTCAAATGCTGGACGTTAATTGTCTTTTTGACCCGTTATTAAGCAAGGTTTATTTATGTAACAGGTGAATCTCATTTCTGAATGCAGAAATATGTTTTTTTGCTTTGATTTCTTTAAATTACTTGTAAGAGTATTTATTTAAGATGGCTTGTTATTTTACATGTACATGTTCTGCATTGTTCCATACTTATATTGTATATGTATTCACTTGAGATAAATTTAATTTGTATTTTGAACAACATAATTATGATTAAATATGCTAGTATTCTATTTAATTTTGAATGTATTTTGTTTGGAGTAAATAAAGTGTATTGGTGATTTATTATCTATAAATTCCTTGAGATGAAGAACATTATGATGTTATACATATACATGCATATCAGGAATAAAAGAGCTGTGATAATTGCAAAATTCAAGTTATAATGCAAGTGTGTCCACAAATATTTGTAAGATGTTTAGCAGTGTAACTGATTTTCATAATAGAGTCTACATGTACATGCATGAATAAAAGACACAAATGAAGAATGATATGCATGATTTGAAACAGTATTTATTTCTATTTCTTTTTTGACAGCCAAGAGACGTCTTTCTCCACATTTTTCTATGCATTGTACACAAATACAAATGATTTCATATAAAATATAAAACTGAAAAAATTATATAAAAGGGGAAAAATCCGACAACCATATATGATTCCTTAGGCTTTATTATACTCTATTACACAGATATATACATTGATTACAATCATCAGAAACCATTTACTTTCATGGTAATGATGCTCACTTATTTGAAGGTATTTTTTAATATTTCTTTGTACATGTACATGGTAAATTTGCTTTCAATATATCCTGGGGTAAACAGTTTTTGCAGACTTATACAGATAGTGGTATTACTTAATGCAAATATTGTACAGTAAGATGAAAACAGCCTTAAAACTCATTTAAACTGGTATTCAAAAGTTTACATACATGTAAATGAGACATGAACATTGTATAGTCAAAACTTATCCTGGAATTGACTGCATCACATAATACTTTTTAATACCTGTAACCTGTAAGCAAGGAGAATCAATCAAAATCATTCTTAATCACCAATACATTCAAATATATTTAGAATGATCTGGAAATGTTTAGCAAAGCAGATAAATGTACTTCAATTAGTTCATATAGTGAGGCCGACATCTCAACATCATTTTTTATTGGTTTTTCTATACAGTGTGAGTCAATAAAAAGGAAACCCAGATTCAACCCTAAATGTCGTTGCAATCAGTACATTTAGATTTAATCAAAGATGCTCATATTGTAGCCTATCATGTTTCCTTTAATGTGACACCTTGATCAATAAAATCTTACCAAGGACAGCTGAACTAACATTTTTCCTGACGCATGTCAAATTTACCTCTGCCCAAGTTTTGAATGAAATGAATGGTCAACCCAAGGTTGATTGAATGGTCTCCATTCCAGTTGAATGCACTCACAAAAAATGAAAGTAACTCCTGAACACCATTCAGCCAAACCTTGGGCAAAGGTGATTCTGACATGCTTTTTGAAAATGGCCAGTTCTCTGTCATCCATGATCGCATTTCGGTGAGCAGCCTATCAAATCAAAGAAGACATCAACTATAATAACAGTGTAATACATGTACATTTCAGCGATTTCACTTGGTTTTTAAAATAATGGGGCTTGAATATGGGTTACCTTTTTATTGATTCACATTGTATAATCATTACCAGTTTTTAATATTGACGAAAAGCATTTACAACATGATTTTTCGAGTCGAGGGCACTGTGTATTAGCAACCGTGATTTACATGAATGTCTGGAAGCATTACCAGAACTAAAATTTCCTCACCAAGTACTGTTTTCATTTTATAAATGAAATGTATGAAATGTACACTTTAACATTCAAAAGTACTGTTTTTAACACACAGAATGAAAAAAGTAAACCAAGACCCCCTTTGCATGCAAGAATTTATAGGAATGGCCTTCCAGTTTTTTCTCCAAAATTGCTTTATCTTAAAGATTTATAAATGGCTATTTTCATGCATTTTTAACTGTCTCAACAACTTTTATTGAAGATTTATGATATCAATATCTTTTAAACACTTCCAATGTCTGATCGTATGGCAAGTTTATGAGAGAAATTTCAGATTTAGGTCATTACATACATGCTGCACTAAAACTGTTATATTTATCTATGAACTTTCTCTTCAAGATTTGTAGTTCATATCTAAGCTTTCTAAATTATATTGAAACCATGGCTGAGATCTTAACCTGAGCCTTTACCTAGAGACTCATCGTCTGTTTATCCACAAGACAACAACATCTACCAGTATTTTGGTGCAGAACAGTAGTATTCTTTGTTTGATTTTTTTTAATGTGGCACAAGCAAACCCATCACCTTAATGAGTATTTTTTTTAGCTAAATAGTAACTACCTTGAAGTTTCAATGATTTATCTAAAGAACATCATTTTTGCTTATTACTCCGATGATAACTCGGATACCATACCTCTGTTACAACTTGAAACACGGTACATATACACTGTTTTTCAGTCTTGCTTAATAGACTATTTTTGTAAAGCATTTGAATTCATGGACATTTTTCCCCACCTAAGGTGCCTACATGTGATTAAGTATTATATTAGTTATTTATATTTAAAATTTCAGAATGCATATATAAAATGTCGCTAGGTTAGAGAACATCCAACAACCTTTGAGTATACATGAAATATCAAAATAAGCAAGCAATACAAAATTGCATATTTGTAATAACTACCAAAAAAAATTACTTTCTTTTTAAAAAAAGGAATAGAACTTTTTCCATAGAAAAGAAGTAGGTTAGTTTCCAATACTGTGCATCTATTGCTATGCATTTAAACTGAAAAGAAATGACTTTTTCCTCGTCTCGTTGGATACATCTCTTGTCATATATGAGATATCTAATATCATATCAAAAGAGTTGTAACAATACAAAGTGAGTGCTCCCATTTATATACATGTACCACTCTCACTTCACACATCGTCTGTCTGGAGCCAGAAGGGCGTAAACTCTGTACAAAAGATGCGAGTTCAGTGAGTTAACGCACTTCTGGCTCCGAACAGACGATAATTTTTATTGTCATGATATTGGTTTGCATTTGTTAATGCATGTTGCAAAATCAATTTGTCCATAACTTACACAGCCTGCTGCATATATACATACATGTACATCTATAATTATTATCTACATGTATACCAATCAGTTCATTGCTAGTATCATGTAACTATTTGCTGTAACGTATACTGCATATATACAGTGGATAATTACATGTAGATATGGAAAACACACACATGTGATGTATTCTCATCATATTATCGTATTGCATTCCCGCATATATTACAAATCTTTTCCGTTACTAGTATTTGGTTTCGAATATAGTTTTTAACACAAGCGTTGACAAAATTATAACATGATAGCAAACTCTGAATATAACATTTACAAGTTCATTATTAATTTTACATATGTAAGAGGACTTATTTTGTTAAATAACCTGGCAAAGGGCCATAGAGTATATATCTGGTCACAATTTACAGAGACATCTAGTGCAATTCCAAAATAGAAGACAAAAATTATTACAAGAAAACCGTTATTTTGTACCATAAATATACACTAAACATATCATGTCATTGAAACAACAACTAGTATTATCATTATAAATGACAAACAGTGTAAAAGAAATTTGTATGAAAATATCCAAAATGTTTGATACAGGCTCATAGTCTTGTAGCAGCAAAATATATTTGTACACTTGCTGTAACCAAAGCCTTCTACATCTTTTATCTAATATGCTTCTATGATAAGTGGATACAAAAATATAGGCAGACTTTGTGAATGACCTAAACATTTCTACAATGAATATTTCAAAAATTGTATCTCAGGGTCCACACGCTATCATGAATGAGTTGAATGCTTAAACTATATACAGTGTATTTTGGGGGGGTCAAAATCAGGATACTAAAAAGTGACGCAAATTCAGCAACTGTGGAAGGAATGAATTCACTGTAGCTACATGTATCTTGAAAAACACTTACATGTAGCTTGTAAAGCATAAGATTTCACCTGCCTAATAGTTTTAACCTCAAATGAAAGAGAATAACCAAACAACCTCACACATGACAGATAAACCGCATACATGTAGGTCATTAAACTTTTGTAAGTTGGACAGAAACCTATTTCATGAACAAAGGAAAGTTGTCATAATAACATACATGTACATCATACAAAATATTGCCTATTGTCAATGAAAAAAAAGGCATCTGTGTACAAGACGAGTTTCTCGTGATGAGGCACCATTACTATTGCTTATCACATACTTTGAAACCTTTTCTAAAGTACATGTTAATGTCGGTTGTGTTTAAATCCATCATACTTGCCCATTCAAACAACAATGGTGCAATCTTACTGTACTCCAAAAATGGGGGGAAAAATATTCATATTATAACAAAGGCATAGTTAATTATTTATATCAGAACTATAAATATGAATATGAATATATTACTGTGTTGTATAAAAATGCCTTAACATAATAAAGATTCAAATAATGGTATATCGAGATTACTTATTAATTAAATCAACATAAGCAAAGTCAGTTGTCATAATCTCCCTTTAAAGCTGCATATCATATACTTTGATGCCAGCACCACAGATATAGCACCTTCCTTTCAATACAAAAAAAAAAAGGAAAGCTAAATGGAGATAAGAAAAAAATTGCATATATTACATGTACATCATTCATACAATGTACATACACATGATCGACAAGTTTTATTTCATTTAACTTGTGGAAGAATCTTAATCGTACAAAATAGAACTTTCAGACCAACATTTTTTTAAGGAAGGCAAAACATCACTTTGTTTTGAGTCTTCCATTTTCACAATTTTCTTCTTCATATACATTTACAAATCAATATGGATCAATCAACCCTTTCATGTAATTTTTTAAAATCATTCTAAAACAAAAGATAATTGAAATATACTCATAATACGTAGCAGTTTAAAGTGTACCAACCACCTGAAAAAAGAATTTGTATGCCACTAGGAAGTATAAAATTAACCTCAAAGAACTTCATCTGAAATTCTATAGGTCAACAGTTTAGGAGTATGAAGGAAATAAAGGATAACATGAAGGTGCTTGCGCAGAACCGAACATCTGAGTTGGGTTCCGCGTGAACCCGCATCTTGGCGAGCGCGTACGGGGGTGTTGAGTAGTCTACTCACAAGTCGCTCTTATGCTTATAGCGAGTATAATTAAACTTGTAATATCTCTTTACAGAAGTGATATTCGAAGCCCATATTTGGAATATAGGAGAATGACATGGAACCCCTAACATACAGAGTAAAATATTTTTTGGTGATTGGTACCCTTTAATACTATTTATATAATACTGAAAGGCCTTGAGTGGGATACAAGGGTATATCGCACGAGCTATGAGCACATTTCACGATTAGGCACGACGAGTGAAATATTTTCAAGGCGGGTGCGAAATACCCTTGTGTCCCACGAAAGAAAAGCCATTCAGCCATTATCTGAGTGTAAAAAAAAGTATTTCTGCAACTTTTCTGTCTGTCATTTATGCAAGCTTGCAGTATTTTAGTTCATCGTACCACGATACACTGTAGATTTCAAAATGAGTTGCTTAACTGGGTGATGAATGAGTTTTATCAAAGCACAAATACATTTGGACACACATACACTATACATGTAATAACATGTGTCAATATGCACATCTTCTCCAGGGTGCTGTCTCATAGAACTGATTTTTATCACAGTCAAGCAAATGCAATGGTTTCTGTAGTTTATATTGGTTATTGAAAGTTATTACTGATGAAACAGTTAATGAAAACAGAGCCCTTGACTTCAAACACAGCTCCTTACGGAAGCGAGTGGATATTAAATGTATACACCAGAAACATTTTGGCTCTTAGTCTTCTTCACTTTCAATCTGACATTGGGTTGAAGCTCTGCCTAAAGTCAAGTTTAACAAAGGATTAAAGCAATAGAGGTCGCAGTTTTCCTTGTTGGGCATAACTGATTTAGCAGAATACAGGCCTCCAGGTATAATGCCACATCTTGGCAAGATCGTTGTAGACTGTTTCTGACGGAAGTCGAAAACAAACTAATAACTCTTTGACTGGTGAATGCTCTTATTGCCTGAGGCTCATAACAGAAACCCTCTAGTTCCTGTTGGGTCAATTGAATTTAACCAGTTGACTACTTGATTCTGTCATTCCCACAGGCTTAGTACATAAACCATTCAGTTTCTGTATGCAATGGGTTAAGCTCCACAAGAAGTGGGTTATCTCATAGAAAGAAGATCTCACATACAAAACATTGGGAATGTTTGCACCCATAGCTACAGCATGGTGTAAGTGATATCACCGCCATGGCAACCGGACCGCATCATTTCAAGGCATGCGACGGGTTCAGTCTGTGATGGAGTTATGGCGTTTCCATGGCACTTTGAGCTTGATCTGTATATCAAAGAACGTTTCGGGTTGCTGTAAAAAAAGCTTCTCTTCATTTATATTCACAGCTCATCATGCCACACTGGTATAAATAAATATTTCTTTCGATAACAACCATGCACGCTGATGACTGTTAGCCATATTAAGCCATGGTGTTGTGTTAGTGATAATGATGGGCAGGGTCATTCGTTGCCTGACGGTAGCCGATTCTTTAACGACCTTAATCCAAAACCACGCCCCTTCTGTGTGTTGGAAATATAATAGCAGCAGGGAAAGGAGAGTAAGTTGGATAAGGGGAGGGGAAGTCAAGGGGAGAAAAGTGAAAAGGAAATAAGCAAAGGGGAGAGTAAAAACAAAATAAAACCAATATTAGTAATGAGAATATCATCACCATGCGTGAGTTTGAGGGAATACACAATGTTGGTCGAGGTGAGAATAGACTTGAACCGCGTGTAAGAATGAAAATAGAATCACCATGCGTGATATCTAGGTAATACACAATGTTGGTCAAAGGTGAGATTAGACTTCAACCAGGTGTACGTACACGTACATGTATCTGACGGATCATACGTAACTGTTCCCCTTATACAGTGTTTTACTTTGGCAAAGCCCAATTATTTGTTAAATTCTGAACCTGGCCCCCATTTTATCGAACACAACTCTGATCTGTAAATTTATAAAGTTAAGGAATAATGTCATGTGCAAAATGTCTACAGTTGGGGAAGGGATAAATTCATCTTACGAATGAAAAATCCCAGAATCGACACCAAACATCATTTCTTGAAATTGCTGGTGCTGCCAGAGAGACGTTTCAAGGATGTATTATGTTCATACTGTACACTTATACATGTACATATATGTACTTGACATGTATGTTTATACATGTACGTGTATCCCCCAAATGTTCAAAATCAAAGATGTCTAGATTTTGTGACCCCTTTCAATTCGACCAACACTGTGTAATACCCTCCAAAAGGGAATATTAAACATTTCATTGAAGGAGTTATTTAAACACATAAAGGGTCTGATAAAAGCAAAATGATATATATACTGTACATGCATATAAAACTTTACCTGCATAAAGCATGACGTGTAAATGTGTACATAAGTAAAATCCATAAGACTGTCCCCTGGAATATCATCTCCTTGATGAGGGGGTGTGCCCACCCCCCCCCCCCCCCTTTACTACATGTACATGAACCTCACAGGATCCCCCCCCCCCCGCCCCTCCCCCATCATATGGGAAAACATGATTATGTAATGCAATAACCAATTTACATGTGTATGTAGTACCAATGTGATTCAATAAAATTTCATGTAAATGTTGAGATTTGAATGCAAAATACTTTTAAATTATACTCGTGTACATGTATATGATTAATTATGCTAAAATTAAAATGAACTTCTTGATAAACAATCTTTATGATGATGCATAATCATGTGATTTTCAAATGAAATTATCAAAGCATTGCCATTGTGACAAACATATACTGCAAGTGAATACTGTTTTATCATCAATCATGTGCAATGGCAAGACAGATGAAATATAACATGAAAAGATTGTGAAAAAAAATTTGAACGGCAATGAAATGATTGTTGCATGTAGAGTAGGTCATAATAAATGATGGTGACAAGAATATCCAATGAAACAAGGATTAAATAAAGAGAACCTCCAATTTATATCTTGCCATGTAATTAATCCAGTGAAAAAGTGACACAATAAATGTACAAGTCATGTACTCCTTCAAAGGTAAATTTAACACATTTACAAGAGATTACAGTTATTAGATTTAAAGTTTGATATCAAAATATGTTGCAGTGGTATTAAAGGTTTTCTTTCTAGTCCAGGTAGATGCAAATTTGTGATACTTGGGATAGAGAATCAGATGTTTCAATCAAGTTTCTCAGCCTGCAAGGAGTAAAGAGAGTGTTTATTCCATGAGGAAACGGCTAGGGCATGATGGGGGAAAATAGACCAAATACTTGAGTACTTGGTACTTGGTTGATACCCTCCGATAGACACCATAAAGGCATTTAAGCTGGAGGTGTGTCATGAGTGGTCACCTATTTAATTTAACCAAATACAAAATACATGCACTTTCTATCTTTATGCACAGTTTCTTATTTCTATCATACATGTACATGTATCTGTACAGATTTCCTTATTCTATATGTAATATAACTACTGGGGGGGGGGGGGGGGGGGGGTTAAAAAGTGAATTTCATTTCCACTGACAGTCTAAAGACATACGGCCTTATCAAAATACTACAGGTATTTCTTTAGAGGAGAATAAAACCCTGGGGAAAAAAATCAATTTTAATGAAAAGAGAGGATAGAGAGAAGCAATTTAAAAAAAGTTCCATCAAAATCGGTTATGAAATGAGAAAGTTATGAAAGTTTGAAAAGTCTAAATTTACTTTCTATGGCGATCCTCAAATTGGCAATGTTGCTCAAAGTGACAGGTTCAGTAGTACAACTCTCCATATGTTTTGTACACAAATTTTCATATTTTCCCCATTATCTCTCAAGGTGCAGCTTGTCTCCTTCTTAGCTCAAGATATATCATGGGAAAATGTATTTGACACAACATATCTTGAGTTCACAAAAAGACAAGCAGCATCTTTAGAGATAATGGAGAAAATATGAAATTCTGTGTACAAAACATATAGACAGTTGTACTACTAAACCTGTCACTTTGAAGCAACATTGCCAATTTGAGTATCGCCATAGAAAGTAAATTGAGATTTTTCAAACTTTCATAACTTTTTCATGTCTTAACTGATTTTGATGGAACTTTTCTTAAATTGCTTCTCTCTATCCTCTCTTTTCATTAAAATGGATATTTCCCCAGGGTTTCATTCTCCTTTAAAAATCAGGATACACAAAGAAAGTAGCATGTGATTTCTGCTCCCATTTCTTTGTTTCATAAAATTCAGTGAGATTAAAAGGTGAAATATCATACATGATACAACTCATAAAATATCAGTAATGAAATGTATTGTGTAAAACGAAAAATGTAATATGCAAATCAAGCATGACATGTTGGTAGGACGTAGCACTTTTGGAGGAGTGTGTGTGGTCAGATATAAAGCTGGTCAGATAATGGCACAAGGAAAGTGACGTAGGATGGGTCCAGACATGAAGGGGGCACCGGAATCATTGGGGACATTGGTCTTTATTTGGGGGGGGGGGAGATAAAATGCAAATTACCTAGGGAGAGGTCGTGAGAGAGGGTTGAAAGTGTCTTCTTTCCATTTTTTCCTTCCTCCCCCTCCCTGTTTTTCTTTCCTCTCTATGTTTTCTCTTTTTTTCCTTTTTTTTTTGCCATTTAGTAGGGGCACATGCCTCTCCCCCTCCCCCCCCCCCCCCGAAGTTTTCCAAACCTGATCAGAATCAGTGATTCCTTCTCTTACGATGTCTGTACATGAGAGAAGATTCACCTCTCGAAAGACAGCATGACATGTCGAGCAGGTGGAAAGACAAATTGACGGAATACAATGTACAATGTACATATATGACACGTGTCTTTGAATTCAGTTTGCTTCTGGACAGTGCTCTTGCAAGCAAAAGTCAGAATTTTAGGGATTGTACTTACACTTGTGTGTTTGGTGAAAGAGAGTCTACTTCCTACAGGTAATGTAAAAATCTGAAGAAAATTCAGGGGAAGTGTAAAATATTGGTATGGTTCTTATTTTTTTCTTCTTCTTCCATGGCTTCTGTCTCTCAACAGATGACACAGTGAAGATCTTTAAACCCACATGTAACTTACACTTCTCACTTCATTGCCTTTTATTTTAAAGAGAAAGTCCACCCTGATTACAAGTTGGTTTTGAAAGAAGCAGAAAAATTAAAGAAACAGATCAGTGATGGTTTGAGCAAAATACGATAAGAAATAAGAAAGTTATGTTTGATATTGTAATCAATTTGGCAACTCTTTGACGTATCTTGCGAGCTCCTCTCCCACTGCCCTGTACCCCAAAAATCATTCATTTCCATTTTCTCTAAAGAAAATATTCAAACATACATGCACTTTAGATATAATCATTGCTCATAGGTTTTTACACAAAACCTGTATGAAACAAATTTATTACTTGATGAGAAACTAAGAACATGAAAATTTATGAAATTTTTTTGGTGCTGAGCAAACTGGAAAGGAGCTCGCAAGATACGTCACAGAATTGCCAATTTGTATTTGATTGATTACAACTTCAAAAATTAAATAACTTATTTATTTTGCTCAAACTTTTACTAATCTGTTCCTCTCATTTTCTGCTTTTATTCAAATCAACTCAATAGCAGGGTGGACTTTCCCTTTTAAAGTACTGAAATTAAAAATGAATGGGTCATTATCCTATTACACAAGATGAGAAGTGTTAAATTGGGAATATTATGCAGAAAAGCAGTAACTTTATTTTTATATCATGCAGGATGGAAAAAACTGGGGTTTAAAGCATATTAAAGCTGGCTGCAGACTGCAACTTTCACATGCTCCTGCTTTATATAAAAAAACCTACTTGCAATATCTGTCTTGTCATATACATGTATTAATTCTAATACATGGATTCAGTGATTTGAAGCATGTTGTTAAAGTCTTTTTGGTTACAGAAATGGGTCATAAAGGGGGAACGGTCACTTACGTTGTCTCTCAATACTCCAAACTAATTTAAAACAAGAGAAATGTGATGGAAACATTTGATTTTACATAATCATGTGAAAAGGGACAACACCCTCTATGTGTTCTCTTCCCCTAAGGTAGGCCAATTGGGTTGTAAAAGGGGGTGTCGACCAGTTGTCTCCCTCCCCCCCCCCCTCCCAACAACAAGAAAAATAAATAAATAAATAAATAAATAATAAAATCAAGAAATAAAAACAATCAATCACTTAATAAAAAATAAAATTAACAATTGTAAAAATAAAAAAATCTGCAAATGTAACAATTAGTGATACATGCATAGGAATCAGCTGAATCAGACGTGTAGTGTTTAGAGATTCTCATGATCCAGATGTGAAACTTAAAATTATAGGGCCGTATTCTCGAAAGGTGCCTAACTTTAAGCCCCCGCCTAAGTGTGAAGATTTAGGCCACTGAATTATGGAGAGCCAAAGGTCACCCACTTTTAATCCTACAAAATCACCATAGACTCCCTCTAGTTCTGGAATCAAATGCAAATACAAAAATCTCACGATAGAAATTGATTTCTTATGTTCATTTCATGTAAGAAAATAATTTTGTTTCTTTATTTTGTTACATAAATATAGTAATTTACTTGGGACTTAGGGGTTGATGAATGGCTTTCCATAAATCAGTGGCCTAAGTTAAGCCTTGCTTAACTTAGGCCACTTTCGAGAATACCGGCCATAATCTTTATGGCTTGATATGTTCCTTTAATATGATTTTACTACCAGATACACTTATGATATTATTACTACATGAATGTACAGGTAAAGTGATGGGATCTGAATTTAGACAGAACTAATGATCCATATATACAAAAGCCTAACTGTAGCCTAAAATGTTCTGTGAATGTAGTCAGTACTGGGTATATTTCTAATGATTATTTCACTAAAAGAAACTCTCTTGTTTAAATAAGAAATGATTGCTAGATGGACATAAATGACATAGATAGAACTATGAATATATACAAGTGAAATCTAATTGTGTCAGTTTTCTATTATTTTCTGTTTCTACTCTCTACAACTAAATGTACCTAAAGAAAGGACGACTATGAGAACTGAGAGAGAGATTATATACATATTGGCCTGTATTCATAAAAGCATGTGAACTGTGGTCCAGGTCTATGCCCCAAAGTGAGGAGTGTTAGGGCGCGTCTATAGCCCAATCGCGAAGCTACATGTAGAATCAGCATTTTATGAAATCAGCAGCTATGAAACAAACTTTTGAGGAGCTATTTCACGGTACCTCTGTTTATAGCTTTTTTTCACCAGGCAAATCGGGCTCTGCCGCTTGATTCGCAGCAATGCACTGCCTATGCTGATTTTCGAGTAAAATGGAGTTGCGTTTACATATATGATATCAACGCTTTTACAAATGATGGTGTGTTTATACAATCATGTAGCTCCCCAGAAAATTTCTGCAGAAACCACGTTTCTGGAGTAACCTTCTTTTTATAAGCCACCTTTTTGGGAGTTTTGTAAATGTTTTAAAACCATGTTTGGACACAACTGTGTTTTGAGCTAAACGTGTATCAAAATACTGATTCTTCCTGAACAAAAAGGAGCTATAAAAGCACTCTTAGTTTTCTGCTTTATGGAGCACCAGGTATCAACTTAATTCAGAAAAATTACAATAATTGAATTTCTTCACTTCATGACTTGATTCTTGATTCATTTTGCCCATAGAGTTTTCCTAAGGTTACTAAATAAGTCATCTTTTCCTCCTGAAATTGGCATCAATTATTCTTATTTTCTACTCCTACATACTTACAAATAGTTATTAAACGTGAACTCTTGTGAATGAAAATTACTAAATTCAGCAAAAAACTGCCAATTTGAACATGTAAATAGTGATTACCGGTATGCATTTCACTCTGAATGTGTTACCAATTTAGAGACTATAATGATTATTTACATTCAAATCATTCTTATTCAAGAATGGCACAGGGTACTGCATTAACCCTAAAAAGGCCAGGTCATATACCCAGGGGGGATGGATCCCCCACCCCCCAGGGATCTCAGCCACGGAGTGACAAAAATTTCTGCAACTTGGCACACAGAAAGACTATCTTATAAAGAATAAGCCTGTAAAGTTTCCTATCTTCTTGTATATCTCAAACGGTTTTTAAAAATTTTCTGTTAATTTTGCTCTTTGTGCTCATGTGTAATGTGTAATTCCTAGCATTCTCGATCAAAAGATAATCCAAAAAATGTCTCCAAAAGGAGACACTGTACTGCTATAGGTTCATACAAAATACAGTAATTAGTACAAAATAAAGATGAAACTTGGTGCTGGTTTACATTTGTCCCCTTTTTTCTAAATATGAGCCTATTATTTCGATATTCTTACAAAATTTAGAGATACACTGTATGTATAGCTCTTAACATATATACTCACACTAGAAGTCCTGTCTCTTATGGGCGGGGCATGCTCAAGCTGAGAGAGGGGACCTCTTTTTGGGTCCTGAAGCTGTGTGTGAAAAACATATTTAAAAGATTGCATAAGAAAATTCATAGGTTAAAGTATATCTAACATCATAATCATTCCTACACATCAGACCATTCTGTTCACATAGTGATTTTATCACTAAAAATGCAATCCGTCAAGAATTTGCTTTCCTAATGTTCCGAAAAACAAATTTCCCATAGCAGGGGGATCATAATTCTGAAAATGAAATAAGGTTATTTCATAATTTCAAACATTTGATGCATTACTCTGAAGGTTAGTTATTCCGAAGGTTCGTAATTACGAAAAAAGAAATAGGGTTTGTAATTCCGAAAATGAAAGAGGATTCATAATTCTGAAGGTTCATAATTCTGAAGGTTCGTAATTCTGAAAATGCAACAGAATCCTACATAACTTTTCGGAATTACGAACCTATGGAAACATGAACCCTTTTTCATTTTCAGAATAATGAACCCTATTTCATTTTCGGAATTAGTAACAATCCTTCGGAACAACGAACCTTCAGAATTAAGAACCTTCTGTAAAACGACATGTAACCATTCCTACTTCAAAACTTTTTAAAAATGCAAAATTGTTTATCACATTACACATAGCCAGCAGTGTTGTCTTGTTGTAGACGTATGACACTTGTTCCTTTGACAATTGCTCCAGGGCCCCCGTTTCATAAAACTTATTATCAATAACAAGTTACAATAATTGTGATAAGCTACTGAAATCCTTGAATCGTATTGGATGACAGCAAATTTGTCAGACAAAAGGGGCAGTTGTTATCGATAACAAGTTTTATAAAACAGGGCCCAGGTCAATATCCTACACCAACCAAATTCTCGACTTCAACCCTGGACCAAAACTATACTTAAAGGGTAAGTCCATCCTGGTATTTAGTTGATTTGAATAAGAGAAGAAAAATGAGAAAACAAGATTAGAGAAAGTTTGAGCAAAATCCGACGAGAAATGTAAGAGAGTAATTTATAAATTTTTGAACTTGTAATCAATCAAACACAAATTGGCAACTCAGTGATGTACAGTATCTTGCGAGCTCCTCTCCCATTTGGTCTGAACAGAAAATTTCATCAGTTTTTTTTCCCCCCATTTTCTTAGTTGTTGATGAAGGAATACTTTTGTTTCACAGAGGTTTTGTGTAAAAACATATGTGCAATTTTAGTTTATGTGGAAATGTATGATTTTTTTTTAGTACAGGGCAAATGGGGGTTGCCAACTTGTGTATGATTAATCAAAACTTCGAAAATTCATAACTTTCTTTTGTCTCATTGGATTTTGCTCAAACTTTCATTGATCTGTTTCTCATCATTTTTCTCCTTCTTTTAAAACCAACTTGATATTAGGATGGACTTCCCCTTTAAACCTAACCCTAACCCTAAATGGAAACCCAAATGCAACCCCAACCCTGATCCTACATGTATGTCTTTGAAGAAACTAAGCCTGGAGCAATTGTTGTCTATTTCTCACATTTTTCTCCTTCTTTTAAAACCAACTTGATATCAGGATGGACTTCCCCTTTAAACCTAGCCCTAACCCTAACCCTAAACTGAAACCCAAATGCAACCCTAACCCTGATCCTACATGTATGTCTTTGAAGAAACTAAGCCTGGAGCAATTGTTGTCTATTTCTCACATTTTTCTCCTTCTTTCAAAATGAACTTGATATCAGGGTGGGCTTCCCCTTTAACCCTAACCTGAAACCCAAATGCAACCCCAACCTTTATCCTACATGCAATTGTCAACAGAGCATATGTTAGAGAACCTTCTTGTAACATGCAGAAACCTCATGCAAATCGTCTACAGAGAACCAAAAGGACGTTAAATCATTCGGAGCATTTGTGAAAGAACACAAGTACAGAATCATATTAAAGGGAATGTTATAAGGTAGCAATATTTGGCATTACTTCAGTTAATCCTGGATCTGCCCCTGCCTTTGCAGATCAATACAATAAAATGAATGAAACTCTTTCCATGCAAGTCATGCAGTTTATAATCAATGACAACTGGTTTCCATGCATGAACTGGACTTGGATATAAATGGGAAAACATGCATTCAGTTTCATTCGTTTGATTTAAAGATAAAGTTGAGTTCTCGTCATAAAACTACACATTATAAAATAAACTGTCTCAAAGCAATTGGGAAAGGTTGATCATGTCTACATAAGAATTGGTGTATACTGTTAAGTTTTGGAATCATCAAAATGATACAAAACCGACCAAATCTTCCTGAAAAGCACAAGCACTGCACACACATGTGGCATGAATGTTTGGCCCAAACACTTCAGCTGTTTCTCATCCTATTTCAGATATGAGGGCATTAGAAGAGCAATCCGTTTCAGACATTTCTACTATAATGCTCTTCCAAACTGACATAAAGGAATGAGAAAGCTCACAAATTGTTTTTCTACCCTTCCCAGAACTTAACGTTCTCTGAAAAAAGGAAAAAAAAAAAGAACCTTTGATTGGAATGAAGATCCAGATCTAGATAATAGTTCAAATTGAAATATATAATTCTCTTTGAGATCAACATGAATTAACTCTTTGATATTACATTGGTTTTTATTTTTTATCATAGACTGAGTATGCTTTGTGTTTCCAAAGTCCTCTTTTGGTTAATTGGTGAAACAATTACAATAAAACTTGTAAAGTCACTGACTTATTCAGAGTAAATTCACACTGAATCTTCATGTAAAAAGCACTAAAACATGTATGGCAGAATAACAACACAAAAGAAGTTTTTGACATACAGGAATTACATCCACATAAACACAATAATATGGAAATGAGAGTTTAGAGACTTAAATATTTCAAAATAAAACATAATGTGCATGACAAGAAAAATAAATGCTTGCAAAATAATACCCTTGTAGGCTGGTAGCATTATCTCAACTCTCCAAATCTTAGGAAAAAATTATTAGTAAAAAATGTAACTTACATAATAAACTTAAACATTTCATCTCTGGACAGCAAGTTTTTTTCCTCTCTCTTTCTCTCTTACAATGGGACATCATATAAAAAAGGAATTAGCTATTTACTAGGGGAAAGGTGAATGACAACCCCATTATTGAGATATTTGTAATGAGTAAATATTTGAAAAGATTTTATCATTTCCTCTTTCATTCAATCAATTTCACTCTGGATATATATTTTTTAAACCTCTTTTGATTAGGTTTATTAGTTACATGTAATTTAAGATTTGAGCGATTAATTTCTTCATAAATTCTTAATTCCAAAGCAATCTATATTAAATTATTTGTTCCTTTTCAAAAAGCAATCTGTTAAAATAAAAAGAAATACCTGCATAAATATGCATGCATGGTACCAACCACCAGTGTGTGTTGCTTTATCATCATGTGTACATTGCAACCAAGCACAAAGTAACACATTCTTGAGAACATATTGCAGTCCAGTTAATACAGCAAATTTTAGGGGTAACTGACTATCAATTACAAAAAAAAAAAAATGATTTCAAGGTAGTGCTTGTTAAACCCAAATGCTTTGGTCAATTTACAATAAAATTTTGCAAGACGATATTCAGCTCAAGAAATATACACTTTCCAATCACTATGCTATAACATCCCCAATCTTACGCATTCCGATGTGCAAGTTAAACGACAGTGCAAAATGAGGCTCAGTGCAGTGAGGAACATACTACAAATACATGTATATCCATTCACATATAAAAAAACCTATTATTCCAGACTTAATACTGTACAAAGAAGATAAAAACATCACTCATATATGTACATACAGCATTCATGCTAAGAATGATAAAATAATTTTTGGTATTACATTGTAAGTGACCCACTTCCAAAGAAAAGTACAGGTGTCTACTACAATTGATATAAAAAAAATGTACATGAATAGATATCCACATGTATAATAGATGTTTTTATATTTTTTTTAATTAAACAGGAAACAATCTTTATCTTGCATGTATATGCTGAAGCACTGAGGGAGGCGACAGGAAATTAAACTATCTACATTTTCCACACTTTTTCAGAAAGAAAAGCTTTAATTTGTGACATTCTTCGCTTTTACTGTGCTGTGTGTGCAAGTGGCTCGGTGACATTTTTGAACCGCAAGAGAACAATACCCAAGAAGAGTGTGCAAGTCAGAGTACTACATCTTCTGCCTACTCATACATGCATTTCTTTATTAACCAAAGTGGCTCATTTGAAGGTAAAGTGTCGTTTTGAGCATCATCAGCCATGCCTTTTGTGGGTGACATTTTGTAGCCTTTATTGTTAATAAACAAAATGGTCAAGAGTTTGCTAGAAGCCCCCCCCCCCCTCCCCCCCCTCCTCCCCCCCCCCTCCTCCCCCCCTCCTCCCCCCCTCCTCCCCCCTCCTCCCCCCCCCCCCCCAAAAAAAAGGAGTAACTACAGTGTACATGTACAGTCATGTAGATACAAATACAGATAATATATTGTTAATCTGAAAAAATTTCAATGAAAACCAATAATCAAACTACTTTGTTAAGAAATATAAATATACTCTTTATTGGTGTATCAGTTGGTGAAACAAGAGCATCAGCTCAATTCCCACTATCTTGTGTGTTATCACCTCTTAGTTCTAAGCAGACTTTGTGATTCTTTTTCTTCCACTGATAACAAGAATTTCAAAGACTTTCAATTCTCCTGCTTCAGGTAAAGCCCCCCCCCCCCCAAAAAAAAAAGCGTTAGATCAATGAAAGGTAAAAAAATATGTGTCTTATTCATATCATAACAACTTCCTTAGACTACCACCCCTGGACAAATAACCCATATTAAGACAACTACATACATGTATAAGTAGCATGTACCCAAAGGACAATTACTCCCTGGAGAACTATTCCTCTGAAAAAAAGCCTGTAGGAAAATTACCCATCAAAGTGAATACTACCTTGTTAATAAACACCTCTTCTACACAATAAGCATTTCATTTCATTTCAATTTCACTTCAATTTCATTTCATTTCAATCCATTCCCATTCCATTTCATTTCATTTCATTTCATTTCATTTCATTTCATTTCATTTCATTTCATTTCATTTCATTTCATTTCATTTCATTTCATTTCATTATTTCATTTCATTTCATTTCATTTTATTTCATTTCATTTCAACTACCATCTAGGAGATGTGTATACATGTAGAACAAATGAGTTATCCCTTGGTCTGGAGGGGGGAGGGGATGGGTATTTGTCTGGGGGTGGTAGTTCAGGGGGTACCAAGTACATAGTTTCCTAAAATCACCATATCATATCATGATTTACACTTGCCCCAAATAAAGACTGTTGCCCAAATGGATACTTTTGCCCAACAAACAAAGATGCTAGATAAAGATTGTTAATGAATAATAGATAACTTTCACCTCTCTGCTATCAGGTTACAGGAACACACACACACTTACGTTTTGCGAAACTGAGCGGAGAATAGGAATAGATATTGCGAAGAAGCAAAAGGAAGGAACACAATAAACAAGGTCAGGTTAGAATTGCCACACCAAGCGTTAGAAAATAAACATCGAACATCACAAAATAGTATCATCCATAGAATACAAACAGGTTATGACTGCTCGAGTAGAGGAGAAACAAAGCAAGGCTTGTTAGTACATGTACATGAAGGGTAATATACACATGCATGGCTCTTACACTTTCAAAGCAAGTTCCTTCATGAGATACACATACACATGACCAATTCCACTGCAATATGCAAGCTGATCAAAGATATTATCTTTTAAAATCAAATGTTTATATTAAGGATGGTGATAATTCAACCACAAACACTCAAGAATTTCAGTTCCCCCCCCCCCCTCCCTTATATTTCAAACACAACTTTTTTTTATGCTGGTGGACAATTGTACAAAACAAAAACCAGAAAAAATATTCGTACCTATAAGAATTTTTCCAATAAGATTCAATGTGTAACATTCATTTCTAGTCACTAAAGAAAGAAAATTAAAAAAAAAATCATTTCCCCCCCCCCCCCAAAGCCTGTCTATAATCAATATGGAAGCTGCCTTACAGTAAAGCTCAAAGGCAACTATTGTTTCCCCCAGAAGATTTCCTTCCTTCTTTCTACTATAAAAGCAATTGTTAGAGATGGATCGCTTTAAGCTATTGATGATTGAGCCGAGAATACATGTATATCTATCTCGGGGCTGGGGTCTATGGAAAAGTGTTATATCAAACTCAAACAGTAATCAAATGGTTAACAAGCAAATCATAGTAAGCGTTGGATATATATAAAGCACAAAAGATAGTGCATTGGAGATCCCATAATGCACTGCTTAAAGTGGATAGTGTGTGATGGTGTACCTCAAGGTTGTCTTTTTTTACCAGAGCTCTTCAAGCTTTCCTTGCAACATTAGTCCAGAATAATGTCTTTAAAACTGGAAGACTTTAACAGTATCTTTTCACTACAAATGATAAACAGAAGATCTTAATTCTGAGGACAATGCTTACTAGAGTTTGACCTCTCATCTACTTTGAAAATTATCTTGTTTCTGTTTATAGACAATACAAACATCACAAGCTTGATAGAATTTGCTAGACTAGAATGTTTAAGAACTTTTCACATATTATTAATGAGAGAATACCAAGAATGATTTGAAATCAGATCTAAATTTTTAAAGTTTGAATTAACAACTATTGCCTGAGAGATGCACTGCTAAAAAAGAGAGCTCTGCTTTGAAAGTGATTGCACATGACGGTTATATACATGTAGAGGGCGTTCAAGAAACGATCACAAGCGGTGAACAGGGAGGCCATCATCATCTTGGATACCTACTCTTAAATTGGAAGCATATGCTGCAGCACCGGCCAGCTAATAAGGATAAAAAGCACAAGGTTTATATACAAATCTTTTCTTTTCTTCTGAATATCAATACTGCAATAGTACATGTACTATAAATAAATACATGTAAGAACTCCACCTGCATACATTTGATGTATAATCATATTAGACATTTCTAAGAAATACATGTAAATAAATAAACAGATAAAAGAGGCCTAGTTGATGTGAAGATGCAGGGTATTGTAAATACGCCTTCTGAAACATGTCCAAGTGGGATACACTGGTTATAATGGTAATGAACGATAATATCCTCATGTGCCCGACAGAAAGGCAAGGGAATTGCCGATGGTTTACTGCATTAGGAACTCTCCTACTGATTCCCTTGTGGCAGGCACACAGTATTGGATTTGCTACACATACATGTATATCGTACCAGCACCTGCATGAAACTTTGGCATTGAAAATACAAGTTTGTTTTTGAAGACGAACAAGATTGATAAGTGAAAGAAGCATAGTAATAATAATGCTATTGATGACCCTTATTATGAAAATGCTAAAAATAGCAATGGCAATAACAGAAAAAAAAATAACAATATTCATAAAGCAAGAGTGCTCAGTATTCAGCTGTAACCTTCCCCCCCCCCCCATATTACCCATTCAAAACATGTAAAACTTTAATTTTAAGTTTTTAGGAATACAGATGTAGTTTTTTTTAATCCCTCACGAAACATTACATTCATCTACATGTACTCATTAAATGCTTAAAGGGGAATTCCTGAGTGGAAATAGGTTGGTCTTTATAATTAAAGCAGAAAAGCGATAGAAGCAGATCAGTGAGAAAAAAAATGAGGAAAATCCATTCAAGAATAAGTTGTGATTGATCAAACGCAAATGAACAACTACATGTATATGACATACATTTCAGTAGTTTTTCAAGTTGTAATTGATCAAACACAAATGGGCAACTACATGTAATTGTAGTTGTAACTGATCAAACACAAATGGGCAACTACATGTAATTGTAGTTGTAACTGATCAAACGCAAATGGGCAACTACATGTATATAACGTACATTTTGAGTACATCTACCATTCCTTTGTACTGAAAATTCCATAAATTTCCATTTTCATGGTTGCTGAAGAAGAAACAGACATTTTTCATAATGGGGGTGTGTCCACTACATCTAGAGCACACAGGTATGATCAAATATTTTCTTCAGGAAAAAAAGAAGTTTCTGAAATTTTTAGCACAGAAGAAAGGAGAGGTGCTCAAAAGGTCCATCATAGAGTTGCTGAATTGCGTTTGATCGTTAACAACTTTAAAATTCATAACTTTTTTTTTTATCCTTTACTGGATTTTCCTCAAACTTTCACTGATCTACCAGCCTAATGACAGAGCGGGCTTTCCCATAGCAGTTCATAGTTTTCTCAAGGTCGAAAATAATCAGCTTTCCCTCCTCAAATTGGCGACAATTATTCTTTTTTCCAATTCCTACATGCACATAGTTTTTTAAAAAATACAAATCTTTATTAAATGAACCAATGTGATTGAAAATTACAAAATTGAACATAAAAATTGTCAGTTTGCAGATGAAAATGGTGATTATATATTTTACACTGTGTTGCCAATTTAGAGACTCTCTAATTAGAGGCAACTAAATTAGACAACTAAATTGCCTTTATTCAAGAACAGGACAAGATACTGCATCAAAAATGGACTAAAAAATTTCAGCGAATTTTTCTCTTTCTGCTCATATATAATGAGTAATTCTTAGCATTTTGGATCAAAAGATGTAAATGTAAAAGTGTCACTATAAGGAGACACTGTTCTGGTATGGGTTAAACCCTGAAACTCACCTTACACCTGAAGAGTCCTGCTAGCCACATGGTTCTTACGCTTTCAGAATCGAAACATAAACACCTATAATGAAAAAAGTCAACAAAAAAAATGAAAGAGGAAATATGTAATGCTTGGCGGGATAAGGGAGAGGGCACAGCCGGCACAGACCCCTCTTTTGAAACTTCACTGGCATACCTTAAAGTTCACAGCACAAAAATTTGCCCCCTTAATTGTGTAATCTTTTTAAATTGTCCCCCCCCCCCCCCCGGTACAAAATTCTGGATCTGCCCCTGCACATTGTATATAGAGTACAAAAATACAATATGTTTGCAATATATATTCTTCTTTCATATATTTCTAGCCAATCTACCACAAAAGTAATTAAATGTTCATGCTGAACGAAAACAGCGATTTGAAATTTTAGAGAAAAGTGATTGTCATATAAATGTCTTTAAAAATTATGCTTTATTATTCAACTACATGTAGGTACAAACTTGACAACTTTTTAAATTGGGTTGTCTCCATCAATGAATACCCAATTTTCATATCATAATTCTTTGTACTTTTTGACTTAATTAAACATTCCTACATGTAACATTCAATCTACACAAGGATAGCTGATGAATACAATTACTTTAGATCTCAAAATTAGTCACTACCAATACTATTATTAGTTCATTAATCTCAAATTTTGGGGTGTGCTTTTGTATAAACAAAAAAGCTACAATCCTTTCACTAAAGTGAACAAAGTATACATTATGTATTTATACATATTAATCTATGATTTTTGCTTTTCATCAAATTTGAGCCAAACTTAGTCCAACAAACAATATATATGTACATGTAGATGTAAAAGTGGAAATATAATAAAATACTAAGGAAAAAAAATTAATGAAGTGTTCTTACTTGAAATCCTTTTCTCCTGGAGAGTGGAATGTGATGCCCCATCTGTGTTGATAAATTTTTTTTAAATCACGGTAAAATGATTTGTGATTATTAAATCAATGACTATTGATTAAGACATAAAGTTCAGGTGAATATTATCCTAAGTAGCAATAATTATATCATGAGATATCTGAAAATATCAAATTCTGAACATCTTAGTGAAAAAGAATGTTGAATTCTGGGAGAGTTCCAAATTGTTTTTTAGAACTCACTCATTCTTTTTATATCAGTTTGGAAGAACATCATACCAGAAATGTCCCCTGAAAAGGATAGCTCTTCAAATGCCCTCATATTTGAAATGTTTGGGTCGAACATTCATGCCACTTGTGTGTGCAGTCCCATACACCCATTTCTGTGTGTACTAGATATGCTTTTCAGGGAGATTGGGTCTATTTCTTATCATGATGATGATTCCAAAACCTCACAGTATAAAACATGTACACCTGATCAACCTTTCCCAATTGTTTTCAAACAGTTTCTTTCACAATGTAATCACATAAACAGAACTCAACTTTATCTTTAGGCTTTAATAGCTTTAACATAACAACAAATATGACGTAAACGTACCTGTGTGTATGCCATTAAGGTAAATAAATGACGTTGCATAAACATGTACATACGGGATAAAACAAACAAACACTTCATTACCTGGATAACTCTACTACATGTAGGGGTAAAAGAATCTCAATGGCGTACTGTACTTTTGGACTAAGAATTGCTAGATCTTTCTTCTTAAAAACCGAGAAACAGGTACATTTTCAAGAAGTTTTTTTCTTCTTCATGGAACCTATCTATAGCTCAATTCATTTATAGAGAAAAAAAACAACAGGATAGTTAAAATATTGAGTGTTGAAAACCTATTGTTGTTTGTAAACTAAAGGCTTGTTCGCATACACCGCGGTAAACTGCTGCAAAAGAACCGTGGCGTTTTTGGTGTATTAAATGAATGGCAAGTGGGATGCAGGACGCAACGAAGGTCCTACGCTTACTCACTTACCTGTGTGTTATAGGATACAGAAACGAGAAGCGCAGTATGCTTAAACAAAAACCCACGGTTCTTTGAGGTGGTTTACCATGGCATATTTGAACGAGCCTTTAAAGGTACAAAATGGGTAAATTACCTCGTTGGGGCACTCTTTCTGTACTTGGCACCAATGCCCATGTAGATCTTGAGAGGGACAATGTCCCAGTAGCTGATGGGGCTGCCGCTGCCTCGGTTCCCCGTCTTGCAGAAGCGCATGATGTTTGCCTGGATTTCAAAGTAGTGGTCTTTGAACTTCTTGGTGCTATCGGCATACTTGATGGTAGCGCTGGACGTGACATTTTTCAAGAACTGAGAAACATAATAAATAGAAAAATAACTTTCTTTATATTACACACAAAACTATCAATAGAGAGAGAGAGATAGAGAGAGACACACATGAGAAAAAAGAGAAATGTAATAAAAGAAATAGCTATCTTTCTAATTACACACATGAGAGAGAGAAAGAAAGAGAGAAAAAGAGAAAGAGAGAGAAGGAGATAGTGGGAGAGATAGAAAGAGAGATACAGAGAGAGAGAGATAAAGAGAGAGATAAAGTGAGAGGGATAAAGAGAGAGAGATAGGGAAAGAGATAGAGAGATCGCCACATAGTCGGAGAGATACAAAAATAGAGATAGAGAAAGAGAGAGTGAGAGAGTGCTAGATAGTGGAAGATATAGGAAGATAGAGAGAGAGAGAGAGAGAGAGAGAGAGAGAGAGCAATAGATATTAGGAGAGATAGGACAAGAGAGATACATACCACTTCCATGCTGTGTATGAGGCTGTTCTGTTTGATGCACAGATAGTTGTTTGCTGCTGAGGCTGGGTCCCAGGCTCCTACTTCAGTTAGAACCACCTCATAGTCAAATAACATTCTCTCTACAAAACAAAGAGAATAAACTATAAAATATGACAATGTTACCTAAAAAATGACATGAAAAACAGACAAGTATAACATCATCTCCATTTTACTATTGTCAATGTTGTAGAGGCTAACTCTCTGTAAAGTCCACATGTCTACAGTATAGTGATTCTTACTGTGTCTGTAAAGGCTACTTTTAACCATTTTGAGACAATTGACAACATTTTGTGGTTTGGCTCAATAACTTTTTGATTCAGAGCTCTAAAAATCATACCAGATGCATGAGTAGAAAGAGCAAATATTTCTGCACAAACTGTGTCCATTTGTATTGTGTGACCATATTTTGTTTGATGCCAGGAATTTCAAAAAAGGAGGATAAGCTTTAAATTGGCAACACATTGAGAGGTTAGAAATCATTGTTTTCTTTAATCAAAATTGGCAATATTTTCAACATTTTGTCAAAGTTCCTAACCATGTATGTTGTTTTCAAAGAAATTACACTTTATTAGAACCATGCAGCATTAAAAGAAAACTATTATTGTTGCCAATTTGAAGAACAAAATGTGATCAATTCAGCCCTTAAATAATTCCTGCCATGAAAGGGTTGAACTTCCTGGACTTACCCAGCTCTCCATTCTCTATCACCTCAAACAATCCCCATGGTTTCCCGTCAAGCGTCGGCAAGTTGTGCGTCTTCACAACCGTCTCCACAACTTCCTTGGCTGTCATGCTCTCCAGCAGCTTCACAAAGAAAACAAATCAAGAGCACAAATCATTTCTCATAATTTTCTTTTTTACGACACATGCTCATCAAGCGGCTGTTTTCCCCCAACTTGAACCCTGGACCAAATACTGTACGTACCTAACCCTAACCATAAACCTACCGTAAGACCCAACTGCAACCCTAAGCCTATATCTTTGATGAAATAGAGCCCGGCAGCTGCTGCCACCGCACCAAATGTGGGGTTACCCAGGGATCTGAGCCAACAAGAAAAAAATCAGCACCCATGTATCTCCTGCTTAAAGCAAACATTACCTCAATAACCATGCAATATCAAAAGAGCATATCCAATGATTGGTTGTGCATGTCTCTATTCTTAATGAAAATGTATGCAAAAAGATAATATTGAATGACACATAAGCATCCGCAGTAAATTCTCTCATGCACAAACAAGTCCTTTGGTCGTTTTGTGTGCATACTTTGTAAAAAAACAAAAACTTGAAATATATATTTTTTTTCAATAAACATTCTCTATACACACAGAAATACATCATCAAAAAACAACCCAACATTACAAGTAATACAAATGTCATGAAAGCTTTATAAAGGGAATCAGATGTTTAACTTGTAAAAGGTGATGCCTGATTTATACACTCACCGGAAGAGTAATACTGTTTCCTTCGTTTTTATTTCTGATGTAGAAGGGCATCACTATAGAATTTGATTGCTGGGGATAAAACAAAGAAAGACATTTAGTGAAGTATCAGCGACACTTTCATGGTGGAGAAACTGAATTGTAGGTTTAGTTTTTCAGGGTTACACCATGTAATTCTTTCGAGGAATAAGAGCCCTGAAAAGGGCTGGTGAGCTCCGCTAAGAGCTCTGTGGTTCTCGACGTTTCGATCAGTATGCTTTCGATCAGTACGTTTCGATCAGTATTGGCGCCAATCAGGATGTGAATCGGATCCCTCCGTAGGCAATAAATAGCCTCTACTGGGCAGTGTTCTAGTCATTCTCCTGATGACGATCAGAGCATACTGATCGAAACGTCGAGAACCACAGAGCTCTTAGCGGAGCTCACCAGCCCTTTTCAGGCTCTTATTCCTCGAAAGAATTACATGGTGTAACCCTGAAAAACTAAACCTACAAAAGAAAGACATGTTGATTAAAATGCTGATTAAAAGCAGCATCTCCCATCTCAAACACAATGGAACATGGGAAAATACAAAATCAACATACATGTACATCAATAAAAAATGTCATTCAAGGCTAGCTTTTACGTGATGGTCGAGTTCTGATAAAGACCAAAAATGATTTGTGCGCTTTCTAAATCATATCAAAATATGACTACATACATGTACATCTTAAAATTTCATGTAGTCCCATATACCCATATCTGTGTGCACTGGATTTCAGTGTGATTATCAGTAAGATGGAGTATATTTCCTGTCATCTTGATGATTCCAAGGCCTTACAATACACAGCTAAACTTATGTCATATATCACCAACATTTCCCAATAACTTTTCCAGACAGTTTCTTTCACAATAAAATTGCATGACAAGAACTCCACTTAATCTTTAAAGAGAAGGTGAGTTCTGGGAAAGGTGAACAATTATTTGTGAGCTTTCTCATTCTCTTTATGTCAGTTTGGAAGAACATCATAGTAGAAATGTCCCCTGAAAAGGATTCCTCTTCAAATGCCTCATATTCGAAATACATGTAGGACAAGAAATAGCTAAGTGTTCGGGCCGAACATTCATACCACTTGTGTGTGCAGTCCAATGTACACATTTCTGCGTGCAGTGCATGTGCTTTTCAGCGAGAGTGGGTCAGTTTCGCATCATTTTGATGATCCCAAAACCTCACAGTATACACCAATTCTTATGTAGAGATGGTCAACCTTTCCCAAATGTTTTGAAACAGTTTCTTTCACGATTTAATCTCATGACCAGAACTCAACTTTATCTTTAATCTTTATATCCGTTTAAAATGACGACCTCAAAATCTTCTCCACAGACCTTTGGTGCTGCTTTAAACAGTTGGTGGATCTCGGTGAGTTTCTTGACCTTCTTCTCCTCTTCCTCCCACTCCTCGTCATCAACGTCAAACAGCCAATTGAAGAAGGTCATGAGGTCACCGATCACCGCAATCTCCTTCTCAGCGTTGCCAAAGGTGGACTGTATCGGGAGATGATTCAAAGAAAAAACTTTAATCTTATTCTGACTTCATTTAGAAAATCATTCACGTCTCAAGATGGGAAAATGACTTGGATATCCCCAAATGTGATCCAGCCCATCGACTCGAAACCGCCATTAAGTTGGAAGTTTTTCTATTTCTTGGGTGTTGATGAAGGGTGTGGGTAAAAATATGTGTCAAGTATTAAACATACATACATGTACATGTACCTTGGACACAGGAATAATGAAATACTTTCTCTGAAAAAAATTGAACGTTACAAATAATCCAGTACAGCACAAATGCCAGAGGTGCTCACTAGGTAAAACAACAAAGAGCTGCCAACTTGTGTTTGAATGCTCACGACTTGAAAAATTCCTAACTCTCTTATCCTTAACAGAATTTTCTCAAACTTTAACTTTCACTTATCTGCCTCTTTGATTTTCAGCTTTCCTACAGAGCACCGTGCTATTAACGTTCAATTTTGGATTTCCCTTTATTAAAGCTTCAAACCCTTTTCCTAAGAACAAGGTTAGATGAGCTCACATCTGGAAGTGCCATTAGAGTAGGCCCAAAGACTGATGCCAGGTTCTTCTCTGTCATTTTGTTGACCCGTTCTTTCTTCCTCACTCTGAAGGAAACAAGAGAGAAGAAGTAAAAATTACAACTTTGCACAGTACAAAAGGGGAATGATGAAATACAAATATTGCATGCATTGAGGGGTATTGGTTATAACTAAATGCCCCTAGGTGATCTTGAAACTATGTGAAGCCTCAATACTTTTGACCCCATTCACATTACAATAACTGTTTACTGTTGTTATCATTGGGTGTCAAGATGAACACTAAAATTAAATTCGACACCAGAAGCAATTCCACCTGCAAAATGATACTCCAATTGTTATCACTGGGTGTTTAATTATTAAAACACTAACCCTAAACTTACACCACAGCAAACAGTCAAACAGTACCTTATTCACTTTACAGTATCGGTCTAATGGTGTTCCTAATGGGAGTCAAAATGCACACTACATCCACAACCAAACTCTACACCAGAAGCAATCCAACCTACATGTAAACACACTGCAGTCACTGTCTACTGATGTTATCATCAGATGTTCAAATGAACACTTGAACCAACTCTACACCAGAACAAACTGTACTTTCACAGTCCAGTGACTGTCTACTGGGTTTATTATCAGTTGATTAAATGAACACCAAAACCAAACTGTACACAAGAAAATACAATACCATAAACATAGACACATTCTATCAAGTGTTTACTGCTATCATCACCAAGTGTTAGAATTAACACTAAAACTAAACTCTAAATCAGGAGTAATTTTACCTAAACACACTAAATCAACTATCTGCCAGCATTGTCAATAGGCGTTAAAATGAACACTAACACCACTCTACAACAGTACCAACTCTACCTCAAACCTACCACTTGATTGGCCATTCATGATAAATTTTAATTAATACATGTATGTTTACTATGCAGTTTATAAATATAGTAGTATCAGTTTTATTACTATAGGGTGTTAAAATGAACACTAAAACCAGTCTCTACACTAACACTGTACCTAATGAGATGTGCAATGATGGTCTTGAGAGTATAGAAGTGAACCTTAGGTAAGCAGCTGAGGATGTGCTTGTACCACTCAAGCTTTATTGTATGGTCCGTGTAATCTGTTTTAAAAAATCAAAAGAAGAAAATTTACAACAATGGAAGATTTGTAAATAAGTTCATGCTAGTAAAGTCAGTTGTTGTTGGTGTTTAACTTTCAGACTGCTAAACATACATGTATTACATCCTGATACAAGGAACATACATGGTTTGTTTTGTAGAAAGCATAAAGCATCTTATGAAATGTATCATTGTGGAAGTCCATTTCACTATCCAAACCACCAACTTGTGACCACAGCATCCTCATCTTCAGTGACTGGATATGACTTGACAAAAATATTTTTAAAAATCCTTGGTAAAACTTTGTTTTACCAGACATCTAGATATACTTTCGGTACCATTTCTTGGTGAGAACAGGATCTGAGAGTTTTCTTGAGCATCCTGGTCACATCATTCACCTTAACCCTTTCAGGGCAGGAATTATTCAAGAGTTAAATTGATCACATTTTGTTCTTCAAATTGGCAACAATAATATTTTTCTTTTAGTGCTACATCGTTCTAATAAGGTGTAATGTCTTTGAAAACAAATATACATGGCTAGAAATTTTGTTGAAAAGTTTAAAAATTGCCAATTCTGATGTAAAAACATTGATTTTGTACCTCTCAGTGTGTTGCCAATTTAAGGATTGTAAACCTTATTCTCGTTTTTTTATATTTCTGGCAGCAAATGCAATATGGTCATGCAACAAAACTGGACATAGTGTGTGCAGAATATTTTGCTCTTTCTACTTATTCGTCTGGTATATTTTTTAAGGCTCTGAATCAAAAGTTATTGAGCCAAACCACATAATGTGGTCAATTGTCTTGAAAGGGTTAAATCCTTCCCGAAACAAGTTTTGTCAAGACTTGTCTTACAGGACACCTTGATCCATTTTTAGTACCACTTGATAGGGTGAATAGGGTCTTGTCACGTAATTCAAATCGAACCCTTTCCTAAAGAATATCAAATATGGCAAAGCTTTGGCATAATTAGTTTTACTTGACACCTTGATCCACTTTTGATACCACTTTTTGGTGAGGATAGAGTCTTCCCTAAAGACTTTCAAAAGTAGCAAAGTTTGGGCAAGATCGATATTACATGTACATTACATGACATTACTATCTACTTTTGGTACATGTACTGTTGGTTGTGGATGGTGTCTTGTCACGTCGTTCACCTCAAACCCTTCCCTGAAGAATTCCAAAAGTGGCAAAGCTTGAACAAGATTGGTCTTACTCAACACTTTGATCCACTTCATGGGACATATTATTCACCTCAAGCTCCTGGTAACTCTGGTACTATTCTTGGTGTCGATAGGGTCTGGGAGATTTCTTGAGTGCCCCCTATCACATCATTCACCTTGAAAACTTCCATGTCAAAATGTCCTGAGTGTTAAAGGCTTTGGCATGATTTGTCTTACCCGACACCTCGATCCACTTTGAATACCATTCCTTGGTCAGGACAGGGTCTGGGAGCTCTCGAAAGTACTTCTTAAGCGCCCCCGTCACGTCGTTCACCTCAAACTCGTCCCTACTTATCCTGACACTTCTTGGGTTCGTCCTGAACATCTCGCGCACTCTCTGGATCTTGGAGGCTGTTCCACTCAGTCTGTAGATGCCTTGTTGCTCTAGACCTTTTCATCGATAATGTACAATGACAATGACAATGACAATATCAAGGACAAGGACAAGACAATGACAACGTATGTCCAATGCATTTGGTCTGATTGAAAGTAAGTACATAAATAATTTAAATCAAATCAACTCAAATCAAATAAATAAAAATTCATTTGAATTAAATTTTGCCAAATACTTACATGTATATCTAATATAAAATCAATCAAATTCAAACCCATTACAAAAGTCAAATGGAAATAAATTCAATAAAATACAAGAGTGACCTTGACAGGTGTTGTACCTTCATGGATGTAGACGAATTCAATACACTCCTTAATGATGTGAGGTATATGCTCTGCTGTCAGAAGCTGATCCTCTAACTCTGGTCCGATTTGCTGTATGGACAAAATACATTTGACATTCAGGTCATATTTGTAAGAGCCTTATTTAGTACAAAATGATGTAGGACAATGATACGTACATGTAAATGCAATTCCCCATAATAATCATAACCTCCACTCTTACTTCTATATGGTTACTGTAGAGGCATACAGCAAATTCAGTCACACTCATGGCCAACCTTGCACCTGTTCTCTAGAACTTTCCTTCTTTGTATTTGAGAACAGTTTAAAGTACACATTCAAAGAAAATCACAAATATGATAAATAATGTATCACTAGAAACTGGCAAGTTAACAGATAGCAATCGTATCAGTGTAAAGTCAACTACATATCAGGTAATTAAACAATAATACAAATAAAACTACCTCCCAGCATCTGCGATATACAAGCGCTTCGCCAAAAAAATAACAATGTTTCAATGACGTCAATAAAGGGAACAATCCTGTCCAAGCAGACGACGTCCCATAAAGAATGAACATAAGTGCAGTGCAGTTATTTCTCAAATTATAAAGAATTTAGTGTATTCAAACGTGCCCATATTTCACACCATTCTAAAATGGGAATGAAACAGATTCTGATTACTGAAATCTTTTGTTTGTAAATATATAGGATGAGGGTTAATGAACAATCAAAGAAACCACACTTTCAAATTGAAAAGCCCGCTGAATGATTGCAAGGACGGTATTTATCCCTCATTCAACGCCGAACGTCCAGCGGTTGTATGCAGCTGTGAATGAAATGGCGTCTATTTTGTTTACAAGCAACTGATTCCTTTATTCTTGTAATGCTTCATTTTCCATCCAAATAAACCCATGCACAGGGTTTAGAGTGAGGCAATATATGGATTAAACATAATAGACTAATGCTAGTGAAGTGAAATAACTGAGGAGAAGATGACAAAACAGGCACTGAAAATATGTGAGATGTTATAGGACATCGTCTGCTTGTGCAATTAACGTCCTCCCTTTGACGTCACACATTTCAGCGGCTTTCGAAGAGCTGTTCAGGTGCTATGTCGGGGCTGTATTTTAGCAATTTTTAATTGATAATAATCATTACTTCGAATGTTTGCAAGCGTCGAATTTTGACAAACTTGTCCGGTCTAAGCTTCACCTACGCAAAAATAAAAATTAAGTCAGTTTTAAAAATCAATGAATATCTACTTTAAGGCTCAGCTAAAAAAGTATATATATATATATATATATATATATTTTTTTTTAGATCAATCAAATGCGGATTAACTGTTGAGCTTATCATTGTCTTTGTACAGTTTATTGTTCTATTTGATTGAACGTTGTCTAATATGAGCACACTATAAATTCATATCATTATCCTATCCAATACAATTTCCCTCCTGAATGGAGTATGGAGATTAATGTCTTGCCTAGGGATATGGATTTGGCTATAAATACATCACAAGCTAGATAGAGAATAGTATCAAGAAGTCCTGACCCCTCCCCCAGGAAAAAAAGAAGAAAAAAAGAGACAAACCTACAGGTAGATGATGATGATGATGATGATGATGATGATGATGATGATGATGATGATGATGATGATGATGATGATGATGATGATGATGATGATGATGATGATGATGATGATGATGATGATGATGATGATGATGATGATGATGATGATGATGACAGTGAAAGGACAATGATGGATGCCAGGACTTAAACCCATGATTTAATGAACCCCAATCAAAGTGTTCAAACATTCGGCAACGACATCTCTTTATAACCACTGTACATTCATGGGTAACACCTTCCAAAAAAGGAAAAACAAATAGGGTAATTTACTCACCGACGAGTTCTTTTCCAGAGCTGCCATCCAGGCATCACTAATTGCCTGTGTGTCTGCTCTGAGATAGATTGTTCTGTGGGGATAAACAGATGAATTAAGATTATCACATAATTACTGTAACAAACTGAAGGCAAAGAAATGAAACCGATTTGAAAGAGGCAAAAATCCTTCCACTGTTCTAACTTCAAAAAGGTTGATACTTCAATCTTTTTTGTTTGCCTCAGGCAAGAGAAATCTATAACAGATATTGGTTGTTTTATATTTTTCCGTTCTATTTTCTTTCAAAAAAAGTAGAAAAATTACCCCTAAAATGAAATCTGTGCACTTTTTTTTTTTTTTTTTTTTGGGGGGTCTGGTCTCAAAAAAATTTCCTGACTTAGTATTCAAAGCTAAAATAGTTGCGGTCAACTAGAAATATTGGCAAAACACTAATTACAAGAACCTATTATTCATTGCTAATTCATTGGAAACAATTTCATTTTGTTTATTTTGGGAATAACACATATCCTCCAAAGATCCCAAACTGAGAAATCTCGGGCAATAGGTTATTGATGGCTTTTCCGCCTACAGCAAGAAACTTTAATTTGCCAATTTGCTAAAATTTAGTGTTGTTAATTCATTTACATGTATTTCACATGCGCAAATAATGACCACTCGTGGAATTTATGAAAATACCTCTCATTCCAAATTTCCTAATTGACAAAATCAGATAAATGTACAATTCAATCATTGGAAACGAGCTGATTTTCAATGGCAGCAATGTTATCAGATATTAAGCAAAGAGAAGAATATTTACCTTCCTTCAATGACAATAGCAATGTCCTTGACCTGTTCATTGCTCTCTTCTTCATGGTCTTGACCTGTACATGGGTACAAAACAATAACCAAAGAAATGATACCAGTCTACATGTACATCTGAAGTAAGTACCTTGTATCCTATGACAATTTGCATAATACAACAAATCATTATAACTATTGTTATAATCAGTGCTAAAAAAAAACACAAGGCCTTGAGATACACTCACACTTATCTAAAATTTTGATGCTCAATATCTAGCATGGTCACAGAACAAAATAAAACCTTGTTAACAGAGTACTGTACAGTTTATAAATGTAATTAATGAAACTGATGGAGATATACATGTAAATAATAATAATAACAATAATAATAATAATAATAATAATAATAATAATAATAATATTGATAATAATATGTCTTGTTTACCAAGGGTAGCCTCATCAGTATAACATACTATTCTCCCCAAGGGCCTTGCAATCACTTCAGAACTTACATGTACATGTATTATGCGATACTGTTTGCAGAAAGAAAAAAAAGATGAAGCCATTTGGTGTATATACTTTGACTAGATATGTCACTTCTTTATTACTTCACCTTAAAATAAATCTTTAATGCAGCAACAACGATTTGTTGTGCGACAATTTTTTTTCCCTTTTCAATTTGGCCATAAGCTGTGAATGGACAACAAGGGCCACCTTTATAAGGTCAGAGGTCACAGCACTTACTAATCTCCTTGGCTTTCCTGAGATCGATGACCTCCATGCCATCTTTCTCCGCCGAGTAGAAGGAGAGGAATTTGCCTTTCAGCAAGAACCATAACCTATGCCAGGCCGTCTGAAAACAAGAAGAAACTCTGAAATATCAGTTTTTTGTTTTACTGAGGATGAAAAGAAAGTATTGTGCTGGGCAGGCCTCAAATTATCAAAACCCACACATCATTTTTCTCATAATGCTCTATACCCCTCTCAAAGAGTAGACTACTCTTAAAACTGCCACAATTCAGGTTGATGGTTTATTTTACCTGACTGCTAAAAAAGCATGTGTATGCTTGCAAGTAAGCAACCAGGGAACCCTCTTTAAAAGACCTGGTAATGAGGATTAATGCCAATACCAAAGGGCATAGCGCATCCACTTGGTTTCGAACCTGGGTCCTCCCAGTTACGAGACCCCTGCTCTACCACTGAAACATCGCGCCTCCTCTTAGAAGGGGGAAATCTAGGGATCCAGTAGGCTATTCATCATTAATCATCATCATTTCCATTTATTGTCATTTCTTTCCCCACACAGTGGGGTTAGAGACTGAATTCAGTTCATGGTCTAATAAACCAGTTCGCAATTACAATTTGTGCATGTGCAGATAAAGGTCATCTGTACCGACTACAAGGGACCTTTACACGCTGTCATTTTATGCACACCACGATGCACGCACCAGCATGATTTTACTTGTTTAACAAGTAGCGCGTCCACCAAAACAAATGCGTGCACGTGTACAAACTGGGGTCATTCCAGGGTCATTTGTACCATGAACTGATTATGAACTGGCTTTTTCTCGAGCTGGTTGCATGACACATGCTAAAGTGACAATCGCTCCGCAGTCAGTATCCTACACCAATCAAATTTCTAAATTCAACCGTGAACCAAACACTCTACCTTACCCTAAACCTAACCAAAAACCAATGTACCACCCTAACCCTACATCTTTGACGAAAATGACACCCATGGATATTGCCGCTGGAGCAAATGTCAGTGCACCCTCTAGGTTCTACATCAGCATGGTCGGACAGTCTCAGATTATCCGCCAGTCTTTTCCCAAATTTTCTACAGCCTGTCTCCGGTCATGATGATGACGGATATCATTGTTATTCCAAATTTCAAATACTTTAATCTTCACTATTAAATACATCATTACAGTGAAACCTGTATATATGAAGACCGCTCAAGGGAGACAAGAAAAGTGGTCTTTATGAGCAGGTGATCTTTACGTACAGGTTTCTTTAATACATGTTTCAATGAGAAACAGTTTTCAAGGGAAACGAACATTGTGGTCTTTATAGACAGGTGGTTGCTAAAGCAGGTTTGACTGTATTAGCAAGACTCATTTTAAAGTGACAGAGACAGGGGCAAAAAGTAAGGAAACAGGCAGACTAACAGAGACAGAGAGACATAGGCAGATATTGAGAAGACCAAAAAAAAAGAATGAGCGAGAAAATGAGTGAGAAATTGGGGAAGGGGGAGACAGAAAGGAAGAGAGAGAGAGGGAAGAAGAGAGATACAGAGATAAACTGCATGACTGTACATACCGATGATCGACCAACTTTTTTCCTCAAGAATCCAGCATACTCGTAATCCTCACAGTCCTTCCACATGCATTCTGGGGTGTGGAACTAATGTACATGTAGAAGGAAAAAAAATGAATAACTATGATTATTGTCCTAGCAACAGTACCTTTTCCTTAAAGGTGGGTTTTCACGGGGCACACAAATGATTCATGAAGGATGGGAATGTTGAAAAAATGCCAAATTCCAACATTTGGAGAAGTATCCTGTGAACTATTGACGACGCTTCCGACGCTCCCTCCAAAAATAGTTATATCAAAGTCATCTTAACCCAACAGATTGAACTAGATGTTGTCACAGCATTGTTTATCATATTTGTGTTCTTGATATGTATATTTGTACCTACATGTACATGTATGAAGGCACTTGTAGGAAATATGAAATGTTCAAAATGGCTTACAAGTTGAAAATGCAACCTGCACATCGCAACTTGTGATTTATGCCAACAGAAAGGCTGGCATAATACATGTAAATACTGATAATAAACAAGGCCAATATGAAGCATTTAGTTTTAGAATGTAGTGTTCATTCTAGTGTTACATGTATGTTGATCATTTCATCAACTTTTTTCAACTGATCAAAAAAACAAGTCTGTGGTAGAAAACAAATAAAATGAAATGGTATTACAATTATAGTGGTCTGGAATTTTCGAGGAAGCATTCTTCTATAGATCTATTCCATCATCAACACTGAAGAAGAGGGATGTACATCTACAATTCTTGGTACAAAATATATGAAGACCTGCTCACAAGGGAAATTACAGAGTTGCCAATTTGCAAAACATCAACAGCTACAGAAACCCCTAAATTTCTTATCCTTTGTCAGATTTTTCTGGAACTTTGAATGACCCGTTTCTCTCATTCTTCTGCCTTTATCAAAACCAACTTGCTACAAGGCCCTGTTTCATAATAACAAGTGCCAAAATTCAATGATAAATTTGCTTACAGCCAATCAAATGCAATTATTCCAGTAGCTTATATCATATATTTTAATTTGGTATTGAATGTGTTATGAAACAGGGCCCAGGACAGACTTCCCAATTAAAAGCTGAAAAGTGGACTAACCTTGACAAGGGCATACATCCAGTTTCTCCTGTCAGCTTCATCTTCACCGGCAAAGAGGAAGAGTCTTCCTAATGTCGTTCCAATCTCAAAGCAATGCTCGTGGCTGTAGGGAGCAAAAAGAGTTCAAGATAAGGGTATTTTGGTAACAATCAAAATTCCAACAGAAGCCAACAAAATTATTATTACATAATTATACATACAGTATACTGCATTAATGAATACCATAATTCGGGGGGGGGGGGGGGGAATCTGTAATAGGCCAAATAAACAAGACATTCCTTGAAATGTGAAGACTTTGTCCAAACGATGTACACTGAATATCTTAATGCTATCCCATGTGTACATATCCATGTTGGTGTTTTTCAAGGTATGCATTTTTCAGCAAAGGTTTCACTATTTGTGTACATTTACGTGGCCTAAACTTGTTTTCCTTTTTAACCACAATTTTTAATGACTACATGATAATAATTCGTATTGATTTTCAAAAATGATTTTTCACAAATATCTTCAATTCAAGTAATCAAAACTAGCTTTAAAAAAAACACATAAATAAAAAAACCTTACCTTTGCTTTGGAGCAGCAATGGCTACAAACACAATGTCTGTCCCTTCAATGGTATTCTTAGCAGCCTGGTTGGCCTGTCATACACAATTAGAGTGGGAGAAGAGCATAATCATTGATTGCAAAACACTGAAGATGATTCCATTAACTATTAGATTCATCAATATACATAGGACTCAAACTAACAGGCTCCTGGTGCATATGGGCCCTTAAATTTTCATTTAACTCCAGACCCCAACATTTTTGGGAATTTTCACAGGGGCCCAAAGCACACAGACCATAAATTTTTTTAGTCTAGACCACCTGTGAAACATTAGTGAGGAGCCCTGATTCATACATGTACATGTGTTCATACTGAAATCAATTATTGCATGTATGAGTAAATTTCTCATCTCAAAATGTTGAATTTTAGAATTCGTTTCCTGCATTTACAAGGGCTTGCTATTTTGTTCTTAGTGTCTTTCTAACTTCCTCACCATTTTTTTTCAACCATGCTTACATTCTTTCTTTATCTATTTTTGTGTATACATGTATATCTTCATTTCTCTCTCTCTCTCTCCCTCTCTCTCTCTCTCTCTTTCTCTCTCTTTACCTTTCTCTCTTTCTTTCGCTTTCTCTTTCTCTGCCTTAATCTAGATGTAATTATATCCCTCTTTTATCAACTACGTCTTCTATTTTTATGACATTAGTTACACATTCTCCTCAAAAGGATTTCCCCCCATTCTAAATTCAAAGAACTGAAACTTTAATAGGCCAGTTCGTGATTAGTATATGACTACAAATGACCCTGAAATTACTCCAATTTGTACACGCACATGCATTTGTTTTGGTGGACGCTCTACTTGTTTAACAAGTAAAATCACACTGGTGCGCACATTGTGGTGCATACACTATGAAAGCATGTAAAGGTCAATTGTACTCGCTACAAATGACCTCTATCTGCACATGCGCAAATTGTAGTTACGAACTGGCTTATTTACACCTTTAGATCTCAAAGTTCACTTATCCATGTACATGTATGTACATGTACCTCAGTGTACACTCGATACACCACTATACAACTCATATTTGATTCTTAATTATACAATGTCATACAAGCATATCACTGTATTTCCTTTTCACTGATGCATGTGTATATACAGCAACCACATATGTGCCAAGGTTAACCCCAAAAAATAGTTTCTGATCCAATGACTTTTATTTGCATTTTGTTCTCTTGTCAATAAACCTGCTCACAAACATATTCAAATTTTATGCATACTTTTAAAACAAAGGTTGTTCTTGACAACCTGAAAGTTTGTCAGAGGCTTGTCAGACATAGCAACAGGTAATTTATGTGAACTGGATTCTAAGTATTGTAGTTCATTCATTAATAACAGGTTAATGGAATACCTCTTTACTAGGTCCCCAGGAAAGAAACATTCCGCCCATAAATTTGAATAACTTTGTAAACGGGTCTATTACAGCCCATTACATACATGTACAGTTTTGGTGAGTCCCCAAAACTTATGGTTAGATTGGTAAAATGTATAAATAGTGGAACTGTCACACACAAAAAAGCTGAAAGAATTAAAAATAAAAAACAAGAAACTACATGTAGCACTGACCTTATCATCCTGATAGTAACTGAATGTTCCATGTTCAAGAACACAGTATCGTCGCAAGAAGTCTGAAGAAGGAAAAAAAAAAGAGTTAGTACTCATAAGCACAACTCACAGCCGTAAGGAAAATGTGCTCGTTATATTTCATGAATTACAAAATTAAGCCATCTGAAATTTGTATGAATCATGTTCTAATGCCTATTTCCCTCAAAACTGGAAATCTTTTTTTTTTCAATTGTATCTCTCAACCCGGGTGCAGTAATTGGGTTTCTATTAGGAGTAAATTCCTTGCAAGTTTCGAGTGCCGAAAAGGTAACAAGGCTACAGCCAAGATAATGATTGCTGTGTGATACACTGGGTGCGATGCAAAAAACAAATACCAATATTACTATTAGAACTATCATCCTCTTTCTCATTTTCATCATCATAACATTAAACATGTATTCCATATTAATTTTTGTTATTATTCCTAATGTTTTAATTACTATTAACACTATCATCACTATCATATTCACCACCACCACCACCATAATTATCATCACAATCATCTACAACAAAACAAAACAACACCACCATCACCACAGACACCACTGACCACCACCACCACCATCATCCCCACCACCACTGCCACCATCGCCATCGCCACCACCATCATCACCACCACCACCACCACCACCACCACCATCACCATCGCCACCGCCATCACCACCATCATCACCACCACCGCCACTGCCATCATCACCATCACCATCAACTGCACCTGCACCAGCACCATCACCATCACCATCACCATCACCATATCAGCATCATCCTCCTCATCGTTTTTACCAGCAACACAGGACCACCTCCTCACCTCTCCTATTGCTGCCAGTCTTGTAGAGATACCCCGCCTTGCGGATCTGTTCCTGGATGCTGCCCACACTGCTTAAAAGCTCCTCGGCAGGGGGCTGGTCCGGTGTGGGGGGTGGCGGCGCCCTTCTGGCCGGAAGGGTGGGGGACGCATGGTTGCCTGCCTTGTCAACGGACCTCCTCCTGGGCAAGGGAACTGGAGAACCTTGCCCATCTTGTTGATGATGGTGCTGTTGCTGTTGCTGTTGTTGGTGAGATAGAGGTTCCGAGTCTAACGTTGCATACGCTGCCTGGGACATCAGTTCTTGCTGGTGCTGGGAGTAGTGCTTATTCTGCTCTAAGAGCTCCTGAAAATATTTGGAATGAAAGAATGGATAACCATATTAATACTCATATCATGAGCATGCCAAATTTCAGGTGCCTTTAAAACTATTCAAAGTTAAAATAATAACTTTGGAAAACAATATACATGTACATGTACAGAACATGTCATAGCAATCCCTCCATAAGATATGCAAACATCACAGGTGTAAGTATCAACTAAACTTAAAAACCAATATCAGACTCCTTCAGGTTACCAGTCAGAACGCAATGGGCAGCACCCACCATTCACATGCTGAAAGATGACCAGGTGATAATAGACCTGTTCACAAATATATTCAAATTTTATGCATACTTTTAAATACAAAGGTTATTCTTGACACCCTGAAAGCTCTCAGAGGCTTGTCAGAGGCTTGTCAGACATAGCAACAAGTAATGTATGCAAAATGGATTCCAAGTATTGTAGTTCATTTATAAATAACAGGTTAATGGAATAACTCGTTACTAGGTCCCTGGGAAAGAAACATCCATAAATTTGAATAACTTTGTGAACAGGTCTGTTACACCATTCATCTCTTAAACCCTTTGACGACTGAATTCCCTTATTCCCATAAGCTTTACACAGGGACCACCTGGTTCCCGTAGACAATGGCTTAAAGCCATTGATTAACTTTGCCCAGGATTGAAAAAAAAAATCACTGTTCCAGCTAATGCTTTTTTAGGATAGTAAACGGGTTCCATTTTCTCTCATACTTTCACATATCTTTAATTATATATGTAGTTAGAGGACTGCACACAATTCACTGGCATTTGAGCTGATTTTACAATTTTTCACAAAGTTAATCAATCACTTTAAGTAGCAGCTACTTGTATACTGATCAAGTACACAGCGTACCCTCCTGCTGCATGTTACAATATCGTTACCAGACCACCGGATCCATTTCAACTTGTAGACTATACACGCACTACATTGTACATGTATCTCCACCAACACACTAAAAGTACACTATTCCTTCCTTCTGTATCACCAGTGGAAGAATAATTTCCAGTACTGGACAATAAATGCCCACTAATACTTCCTCATTGGATACTGGACTATCCCCACAAACGCTGACGAGAGTGACTCCGACAATTACACCTCAGTAAGGTAGAGAATAAATGTTGTATGCCCATCGCTTACGTACATATTACTGCTACGATATGTACATGTCCTATATGATACCAATGGAGTTCCTCATACACTGTCCGAGCATACAACACACAATGTCCCCTCCGTTGAAAGCATAAAGCAAATGAAAGCCAGATTTTTGCTGAGCCACTACCAAATTCCAATTGTCAGTTTTGTCTACAACAACAATAAACATATACATTTACAGCCTTTTAAATAAACAACCGCTATACTCGAGCAAAATACAGGAAGTTCGGTTTCAAAACTCGGATTAAAGGTCACCTTGAGTTCTGGTCAGAAAGCTGTGTTTCCTTTTGCCAATTTTATACACAGCTGATTATTACAGTAGTGAATACAAGTCTCATACATCATGGAGTGGGTTGAACCAGCAATAGGTCAAGTTTACGAAACTTGTTGAAGCAATATACATGTACCACGAAAAGTACCAACATGGATATGCACATAAGGGACAATTTACATGTATCCCAATGTCCCCATCTTCCTTTCTTTGGTACATGTATCACACAAAATCATATCAAAATGGTTTGGCTTTAATATATGCATGGTTAGTTTTAAGAGCAAATTTCAAGTTATACGAGGATTCCTAGATCATTTCACTTTCTATATTACCATTACCCAAACTCAAGATTACAGTTGTATACATCATACACTTTAAATGTCTAGTTACACATTTGCCAGTTATATTACATACACAATGCCAACATAGACCTTAGAGCCTACTGTTTACACTGTATAACAGAACAATATCAAAAATGTGATCTGAAATATGGGATCACATACTGTGGAAGAGATTTTAGTTGATACATTGATAACAATGCCTGCTCAGGCTGTTATCTATGGGAAATGTTTATCATATTAACTCTTAAAGGCAAAGTACACCCTAATATTAAGTTGATTTGAATAAACAGAGTAAATTAAACAAGCATAACAGTGAAAATTTCACTGAAATCGGATGTAAAATAAGAAAGTTACTGCCTTTTTTAAGTTTTGCATTATTTCATGAAACAGTGATATGCATAACATGGGTGGTATGCAAATGAGTGCACCAATGATGTCACATACTCACTTTTCCTTATGTATTTTATTATATGACATTTCAAATATTTCAATTTTTATAAATGCGATAATAAAGAGTCTCTCCCTTGTATCAAAATAAGTTACAATAGTGATGATTATACATGTTTCATAAGGAGTCAAACCATGTTTTACATTAATGAAGCAAAAAATTGAAATATATATTTCATATAATAAAATACATAAGGAAAAGTGAGTGTGACATCATCGGTTTACTCATTTGCATACCACCCATGTTATGGATATCACTGTTTCATGAAATAATGCAAAACTTCAAAATGCCATAACTTTCTTATTTTACATCCGATTTCACTTAAATTTTCACTGTTATGCTTGTTTAATTTTACTCTGTTTATTCAAATCAACTTGATATTAGGGTGGACTTGGCCTTTAACCCATAGCAGTACAGTGTCTCCTTTTAGTAACATTTTTGCATAATCTTTTGATCCAGAATGATAGGAATTACACAGTATACATGAGCAGAAAGAGCAAAAATCACAGAAAATTTTGAGTCTGTTTCCAATGCAGTATGTTTGCCATTCATGAATAAGAGTGATTTAATTCTTAATAATCAATACAGTCTCTAAATTGGCAATGCAGCATAAAATAAATAATCACTATTTTTGTGTACAATTGGCAATTTTTTCTGCTAAATTTGCAATTTTCATTCACACTGGTTCATTTGAAAACCATTTTAATTTTTTTTTTAAACTACGCAGGAGTGGAAGGTAAGAATAATTGTTGCCAATTTGAAGAGGGAAAACTGATTAATGTAGACCATAAGAAAACTCTGAACCGCTATGGGTTAATTCAAATCTCCTTATTCGCACATCCATCTTCCTTTCAACTAAAATATCACTTTTTACTAAATAAGAATACTGTATTTACATGTCTCATGCATTGTTTTACATGGCCTGACTCTCTCCAAATTTTTGTCCATTGATTGGTATACCAAAAATGCATTTTCTTTTAAAAGAAGCTATAAAAAAACACTACAGAGTTCTATGGCCTGTATTTTACGAGGTAAGGAAACTCTAATGACCGGTTTAATCTCAGTCTTGGTAGGGTATAATAAACAAACAATAAACTCAACTCAAAGTGTACCAATCACCAAAAAATATTTTGCTCTGTATGTTAGGGGTTCCATGTTGCTATACTATATTCAAAATATAAGCTTCAAATGTTGATTCTATAAAGAGATATTGCAAGTTGAAATACACTTTGAATAAACAATACAGCAACTTGTGAGGAGACTAGTCGGCGCACCAGTACGAGCTCACATAGAATGATGGCCAGCGCGGAACCGTACAAGGAGTTGAGTTCCGCATGAGGGGGTTTTATGTTTTCATTCCCTTTCTTTATACTCCTTAATCGTTAACCCACAGAAGGCCAGGTAAAGTGTTTTGAGGTTGATTTTACACACAAATTATTTTTTGAGGTGATTGGTGCACTTCAAGATCTAGTTTAGCCCAGTATACAGGCCACTTCGCTGCCTCTGGAATCACTTACTTTGATTACTAGTGAGTGATCATGTCCATAGCATATCTCTTTTGCTGTAAAGAAATAAAACAAAAACATGGAAAAACTATTAATAAGAATTCAACCAGCTCCAATTGTACAAATATCTTTTCAGTATTAGGGGGATGAAATTTTCTTAAGGCACAAAGCCTTTAGTGATAAATTTTGATCTCTCATCTAACATGATTGGCAAAGATATCATTCCAAATTTTTTTTTCACATATTATAATATTAATAACAACCATAATAATAACATGTCTTGTTTACCCAGGGAAGCCTAATCAGTATCATATACGTGTACTGTTCTCCCTGAGGGCCCTGCAATCATATTATTATCCCGGCTTTAGCTGAGAGACCATGACAAGGCGCTCAAGCATTCCAGGAATTTCTTCCTACCAGGAACCCATTTACTTCACCTGGGTGGAGTGTGGCAAATGTAGATTAATGTCTTGCCAAAGGACATTGGTACAATGGCAGGGAATCGAACCCCATACCTTCAGATGGTTGATCTAATGAAACATTCTTTACATCAGGATTAATGATGGGGATATACAGGATATTGCCTGAGAAAACAATTTTTGCAACAAACTACATTACATAGTAGAGGATAGATTTCTTGTCTTGCCTCTGAAAAAAAATTGAACACAAATGTTTTGATGGCTGATATTTCCTTGTCAATTCTTAAAATTAAATTTGATATATATATATATTTCTTACACAACGGAATGTTAATAACGAGATATTGGTGCTAAAGAAAGTTTTGGGCAATTAAAAAGTCGATTAGGGATACATGTATGCATATCTTAAAGGGGAATTCCCTGAATTTATGTTTCTGACTTACCTGATTTTCCATCTTCATTCTTGGCATCAACCTATTAAAAAAGAAATATCCACATATATGTAAGAGAAATATGGTATGAAACATGGTATGAAACATGAAGAAAATTTCTCATGTATCATCACAGGGATTGAATAGTTTTAAATCTTACAGTCTCCAGATGAACTTTTTGTTATGTTGATGAATATTTTCATAATTTGAAAAAAAGAGGAATTCCCCAAGGGGAAGAGTGTAACGTAAGGAGAAAAGAAATTTGCCCAACCAGAAGATAACCCTGACTTATAACATATTCTTAAAGATGAAGTTGAGCTCTTGTCATGAGATTGAATTGTGAAAGTGAGTTGGAAAGCAAAGCAAGTTGGAAAGGTTGATTATATAGCACATAAGAATTGGTGTATGCTGTAAGGTTTTGGAATCACCCAAATGATATGAAATTGACTCAATCCTGCTGAGAGTCACATGCACTGCACACGGAAATGTGTATATGGGACTACACACAAATGTTCGGCCCGAACATTTCAGCTATTTCTTGTCATATTTGGAATGTGAGAGCATTTGACGAGCAATCCTTTTCAGGGGACATAGCTACCATGATAATCTTCCAAACTAACATAAAAAGAATGAGAAAGCTCACAAACTGTTTTTTTACTTTTCCCAGAACTCAACATTCCCTTTAACTTTGGTCTTTGACAACTACATTCGGGGGGGGGGGGGGGGGGAACCACCAGCCCGTTCACCCATTTTTGAAACCCAAGTGGCATACTTCAAGCAATGAGCACCCCCCCCCCCCCCCTCAACCTTTTTATCTACACATGCACATTACCATAAGGCATCTGAAAATGTGACAGACAGTTTTTTGGGTTTTTTTCGTCAGAGATTTTTGAGTAAATTTGAACCCTCCAAAATGTGATCACCTTTCTTATTTTGTTCTTGGGTAACTTTCAAACTTTTCAGCAGCAATCATTTAAGACATCATGGACATTTTAAACTAGTTAATGCCCACAGCAATTCAGGGATCATAATGATGTAAAAAATATGGGACATTACAATGTACAATTAGCTTTATATAAATGTATACTACACAATGCTTGTAGATACTCACATCGGCACCAGAGAAGATAAACCTTAGGCAATCCTTTAATGCACCACTCTCTACAGCCTTCATTAGCTCCTGTGTAAAAAAAAAGAAAAAGCACATCAGAATAGACAGATATACGCTTTCTGTATTTTTGTTTTCATAGGATCCCTATTGCCCATGATACAACACTCACAGAAATCAATCATGAAATATGTTGTAATTATAAATATGTCAAACCTGCTTTAGCGACCACCTTTATAGAAAGGCCAACTGTCTATAAAGACCACTATTTTTGTTTCCCTTGAAAAGTGTTTCTCATTGAAACGCACATTACAGGTAACTCTACATAAACACCATCCGCTCATAAAGAACGCTTTCCTTGTCTCCCTTAAGTGGCCTTGGTAGACAGGTTTCACTGTATATACATAAATATTCATGCTTGAGGATGGGGGATGAACATGTCCTACTTCTATCTACTGTTTTGGGATTGTCTGTTTTGTTTTCCTTTCTTTGGTTGCAGCACATTTTTAATATATGCTGCTATATACTCATGTCATATCATTACCATTAAATATTTTCAATATAGTGGAATGAGATGGGATGCTGTATGTTCGAAATTAGGATCGAAATCATACCTGAAAAGAGGACTGAATAACAAAAATGTGAAGCAATATCAACAAACAAGATCTGTACCTTATCCAGAATCTCTTTCTCCCATAGAATCTGCTCACAGAACTGCCTGTCTCTGTATTTCTTCTCAATAAAGATCTTCCTCTGCTCTCTGTCAAATGGCAAATCAAAATGATAATAAAATAACACTTTTTCGTATCTAAGGTCTTTCTCACTGTCATCACCATCACCATCACCATCATTATTGTCATTGCCATCATTATCATTACCTTCATAATTACCATCATCATCTTCATCTTCACTATCATCACCATTGCCATCATCATCTTCATCATCATCCTTCATCATCATCATCATCGTCATCTTCACCATCATCATCATTTTCTTCTCCTTCATCATCATCGTTATCATCATTGTCGTCGTCGTCATCATCACCATGATCTTCGCCATCACCATCTTTCTCTTCTTCTTCATCATCATCATCATCATCATTGTCATTATCAACATCATCATCATCATCATCATTGTCATTATCAACATCATCATCATCATCATCATTATCCTGACATGTCTTACACGCTATCATCTGGCATGGGTTTGACACCATCCATGGGGTCTAGCTTCTCCTCCCAGAAGCTGTTACTCATCCTGTTACCAACAGCAAGGAAAACTTCCAGGGCGGAGTCTGTGAAGGCTTTGACATCCATCTTGAGGGATCTGACCTTTGACACGTGCACTCCAAGGTCTCGATGGATTCCTGGATCAAGGAAAAGAAGAAATTTCAATTGCCCATGAACAATGTTGTTGTCACTGCTTCTAGTTTTTCTTTGAAAATTACTATGTGTTCCATCAATTTTTTCCACACAACATAAACAAAACAGAACAGAAAGGCTATCACATTTTAAAGGGGGTACCCAATGCTGAAACAATGTTAGTTCATTTAAAAGATCATGATTTTATTAGAAGAAAATCATCTGCCTTAAATTTTTTTAAAATTCGTGTTGCCAGAAAATCCCCGAAATATGGTAAGATTTCAGGATATTTTGGCCCCTCAGCTGTGTCCCAATTTCAGCTAGGTAACCACAATGACGTCAAAGTGGTTACCTTGTCGCGCAATTATAGCAAAATGCGCGCAAGGTGTAATGCATTTTGTACAGTCTAGCGCGCAACACATCTGCAATACGCGAACCTGGGTAACCACTTTGACGTCATTGTGGTTACCTAGCTGAAATTGGGACACAGCTGAGGGGCCAAAATATCCTGAAGTCTTACCATATTTCGGGGATTTTTCTGGCAACACGAATTTTTAAAAAACTTAAGGCAGATGATTTTCTGCTAATAAAATCATGATCTTTTTAATGAACTAACATTGTTTCAGCATTGGGTACCCGTTTCCTTTAAGGTGCATTGGAGTTAAAATTCTGAAGGGTAAAAAAAATCAATATACATATATACAATGTACATGTAGTACATTCCTTCAAAAACATGAGAACCTGTATATGTATTTCACCCATGTACATGTACATGTACCAATCAATAAAAAAAAACATAAATTGAAACATGTACATTACATGTGCATTTTACAATAATTAAATTTTTTTTGATTTACTACGTGTAATGGTTGGAAAACATTTTTTCGAGAAATTTACTGGTTTTTAAAGGAGAATTAACCCCAGAATATAAATGTACTTATGTTCAAGGGTGTAATATATTCTTAATCATTGGCCTGTATCACTTTAGAAATAAAATATCAGAAAAGGATTTAAATCAACACATTCTAGCACAATGTATCATCTGCTAAACTTTACATGGGGGTGCCATTTTCTTGATGATATGGAGTTGTACATGTACATGAACCACTGGAAACCGTTCCGGTCAGGAAGATATTTTTAATCCTAGAGCTAAATTGCTTCTCTTCATTAAAAAAAATCCCAATATATGATGGAAATTATATAACAGGTGTATACATATATTCTAAAATTTGAAATTTATAGATTTCTTTTTAAATTCTCTGGTTTTGCTAAATAGAAATCGATTTCTTGTGCTTGCCTGGCAGAGCAGGACATAATTTATACAACGTGCATTCTGACTATTGAAGTCCATTATCTCAAAGCAGATGAATGCATACATGTAGTTTGTCACTAGTGACGCTCGGGAAAGTTATCATCCATAAATTTCAATTAATTTGCTCTGTCACGTACGTCATAGCATCAAGAAAACAGATTTCTCTTTAGTAAAATAGTAATTTTCAAAGAAATATAAAACACGTTTTCATTTTCAGAATATATGTAAATATCTGTTAATATTTTAATCTCCAATGGGATTTTGTATCAGGAAGAAAGACAATTTTACATTCGGATTAAAAATATCTTTATGTACACATCAAGAAAATGGCAGCCCCCAGGTATTGCTAGCAGACGATAAATTTTGCTGAGAAACATTAAAATCAGAACTGATTTTATTATTTGCTAGATAAATCTATGTATCTACCTATTATGCTAGTCTCCGACTACGCAAGCCATTCGAGTACAAAAAGTCACAAATTGTGCATATCCCCCCACCCAGGACATCGCCTTCCTCCGTGCACGTTGCAAGACGCGCGCGCACACTCATCCTCTTAACGAGCAGTCCCAAAACAAACCTCGGACATGTTGCTAGGCAAGGAGAGGGGAGGAGGGAGGGGCATAGGTAGATACATAGATTTATCTTGCAAATAATAAAATCAGTTCTGATTTTAATGATTTACTACAATAAATCAATGTATCTACCTATTATGCTAGACCAACACCCACTCAAAAACGGGTGGCATGTCCCAAAGAGGAAGGTTAATGAGGTCCCAGAGAAGACGTTGCCGCTCTCAACGTCACAGTAGAGAAGGATCCTTCATCAGACAAAATATCTCTTAGATAAAAGGAGATGAACGAATTGGGGGAACGCCAGTAGGCAGCCTTCATAATGTCAACAAGTGACACACCCTGAAAAAGAGCCCAGGAAGTACTAATGCCCCTAGTATCATGAGCACGGGGCTTATCTCCCGAAATTAAAGCCTCAGGGCCGGCGGCCTGAATAGCTTCAACAAGCCATCTCGAGATAGACTCACGAGAGGCAGGGGAGAAGGGCTCACAGGTAATGACGAAGAGTTGATCATCCTTGCGGCAAGTCTTGGTCCTATCCACGTACCATTTCAAGGCCCTGACAGGGCACCAGACCTTATCCTCGGGAACTGAGGAAAGATGTGACAAGGGGCGAAGAAAAATCTCAACCGGACCCGAAGAAGCCGACTGGTTCTTCGCAACAAACAAGGATTTAGGAATGAGTTGCACGCCTCCAGACTCCCAACGGATGTGTCCCGGGGTAAGGCAAAGGGCATGAAGAACACTTCTCCTTTGCCCAGAGGCTATGGCAACCAGAAAAAGCGTCTTTACTGTCAAGTGATGTAACGACGCTTTACCCATAGGTTCGAAGGGTGGCTTAGCCAAACAATCCAAGCCCTTGGGTAGACTCCAAGACAGAGTTAACTTGGGCGTTGAGGGACGCTTCAAGAAGAAGGACCGCGTCAACTTAGTCAAGAGAGGGGAGTTAGAAACCCCCGAACCATCAGCAAAGCCAACATGAATAGCGGCAATTGCAACGATAACCACGGATAGTCGAGATCGATCTACCCTTATCAAAGAGGGAGATCAGAAAATCCGCTATAAGGCCAACCGGGGCTCGACGTGATGAGACACCATGGTCTTCACACCAACTAAAGAAGGCCCCTAACCGAGAGTTGTAGAGATCCCTCGTGGAGTCTCTACGACTCTGCAAAACAAACTCGGCTGCCCTCTCAGAGAGTCCCGAGTTTCTTGCATCCTCCCCGACAACAGCCAGGCGGTCAAATGGAGAGCTGCCGGATGATGGTGGAGGATCCCCGAGAGGGGCTGCATCACCAAGTTCGATCTCAGCGGAAGAGCAAATGGTTGGCCGTCCAGGAGATTCAGAAGGTCTGGAAACCAAAACCTCCTGGGCCAGTGAGGAGCTATGAGTAAGACCCAAGCTTGATCCTCTCTGATCTTCCTGAGGACATGAGGAATCAGCTGGAAAGGAGGGAAGGCATAACCCCGCAGAGCCTGCCAGTTGAGGGAGAAGGCGTCTAGCGCCAACGCTTCCTGATCCTGGACCCGAGAGCAATATCTCGGCAGCTGATGATTGAAGGTCGACGCAAAAAGGTTGATCTCCAAAGGACCCTAGACCCTGAAAAGGAGGTGGAAAATCTCCGGATGGAGACTCCACTCCGAGGGGAGACACCTGCCTCGAGACAGGAAATCTGCAACTAGATTGTCCTGGCCAGGAATAAACGAGGCGACAGGAACAATGGTCATGGAATGACACCATCTCCACAGATGAGCCGCCATGGCATTCAGCGTGGAGGACTGGGTGCCGCCCTGACGGTTGATGTAGGCAGCCACCGTGACATTGTCCATAAGAACGAGCACTGTGCGCCCAACAAGGCGACACCTGAAATGATGAAGTGACAGAAGAACTGCCATCATTTCGAGGACATTGATATGGGGGATGGTGCTCAAGTGAGACCAGTCCCCCGACACCATCCTGCCTGCACAATGACCGCCCCAACCCAACAGGGAGGCGTCTGTCGATAGAGAAATCGACGGCAGCGGAGTGCGGAACGGCTTGCCTTGGGCAAGAAAGGAACCGTGTGTCTAAGGGACAAGGAGGAGTCTGATGTCTCTCGGAAGCGGAATCCAAGCCGCTAGAGAGTCCTTGCCCGGACGAAAATACCTGAGGAGATGCCTCTGAAAAGGCCTCATCAGAAGCCTGCAGTCTGGGAGAATATCGACCAGACTGGCCAGATAGCCCAGAAACTGAAGCCAGCGCCTGGCTCTGACTCTGCGGGCTACTCGTAACTCCCGGGCCGACGAGATGATCGTTTGGATTTTGTCCCGACTGGGACGAGCCAACTGATTCGGGATGTCTATCTCGGCACCCAGGAAAACCGGGACACGAGAGGGAGACAACTCCGATTTTTCCCAATTGATCAGGAACCCTAGATCTTGGGTCAAACGCACCAAGAGCTGGACCTGATCGGCTAACAGCGCCTCCGAGTTTGCAACTAGCAACCAATCGTCTAGATAGACAAAAAGGCGGAGACCGCGACTTCTCAGAAACGCGGCCAAAACAGCCACCACTTGTGTAAATACACGAGGGGCTGGACGTAAGCCAAAAGGAAGGGCGCGAAACCGAAAGGTTTCGCCCAGAAAGGTGAAGCCTAGCAAGTCTCTCGACGCATGGTGAATGGGAATATGAAAGTATGCGTCTTTGAGATCTAGGGAGACAGCCAGATCGTCTCGCCTGATTAGAGGCAGAATAGACGCCAGCGTCTCCATCCTGAAGTGAACAGCAGGAATAAACTGGTTGATTCTTTTCATATTCAGAATCATTCGAAGTTTCCCCGAGCGCTTGGGGATAACGAAATTTGGGGAGAGACACAGATGATGGTGGTCTCTTACCCTCTCTATCGCCCCTTTCTCCAGCAGAGATGAAATTTCTGCGGCGGCGTGACGCCGTGCAGGGGCGGACATGGGCGGCGGACGGACACGGATAGCGCCATTTGGAATGGGCTCTAACAGATCTACGAAGAAGCCGTCTCGCACTACGGAGAGCACGAAGGCGTCTTCGGTGATAGCTTCCCAAGCTGGGAGGAAGAACTGAATCCATCCGCCGACCTCCACTACAGGACCTAGCGCTCGGGGCAAGACCTCAAAAGCCAGCCTTCTCCGAAGAGGAAGGCTTGGCCGAGATAATCTTGCGTACACCCCTGCCTCTGAAAGAACCCCGACCGCGTTGGCTGCCCCTAGAGGCAACCCTGGCGGAGGGAGCAGGGGCGGTAATAGTAACAGTCACACGACGCTGATTGGGCTTGCCAATCTGGGTCGAGACCTTGGACTTAGAGACAGGCTTCCGAAAATGTTTGGCCATATCTTCAGCCTGTTTACGACTGTCTATTTCCCTTTGGAAGACTTGGGCAAAATGCCCTCCAAACATGAAGGGGCCAGTAGAAGGCACGTCTTGCAAAAGAGACGGAATGTCCCGATCAAGAAAGCCTAGGGCCGAGAGCGCCAGCTTACGGCGCTGGTCTGTAACAGAAACGGCAGCCGCCAATAACTGAGACCACTGAAGGCCCGCTAGGGTGAGAAGCAATTCATCTAAGACTGCTGAATCACCCTCCGAGACACCGAGTTCACCCGACCTGGCTCGAAGATTAATCAACGAGCCTAAGTAGGCCGAAGCTGCATGCCAGCCCTAATCTTATTAGAAAGGGAGGCTAAAGGCTTGTCCTGAGACTGGTAGGGCTTGGCCTTCAGCGATACATTAAGACGCTGGGCCACACCACGAAACTCCGGGGAAAAGGACTTAGCGGAGAAGAAGCCCTGGGCATCTTCAGGCTTGAAAGAGAAGGCTTGACCGACTCCGAACTTAGGCAAAGTAGACACATCCCGGGATGCAACTCTGTCAAACTCCCCTTTGAAGTCCTCCGTAAGGGGGATGCCAGGGGGAGGACCCTGCTGTCTGAACAGCAACAAGGCCGGATTTCGGTCAGGAGGAGCCTGACAAAAAGACTCCGGCAAATACTTTTCCAGCAGGGCTTTAGCATCACAGGCTAACACCTGCAAGGCCTGCGGCTCCACCGCGGCCTGGGAAGTAGACGAAGTCGCAGCCGAAGCCGACACAGAGTCACTATCGGGCTCAGTCTGGAAGGAAGACTGGTATGCCCACGGGTCCAACAGAGACTCCTCCCCAGGCGGGGCACCAAGTGCCGCCAGCGGAGGGGAAGGAGGAGCCACAACAGAAACCGAAGCCGGTATGATGTGACCAGGGTCGGGGTTAGGGACGGAAACCGAACCATCCACCGACAGAGGGCCAGACTCAGACACCAAGCTAGGTGTGGGAGTGAGACTCCAGTCCTGCTGCTCAGCAAAGGCCCTCATCAGGCTCAAAAGCTCTGCCTGAGAAGACGAGTCCGTCAAAGATTTATCCTTCATAGACTTCTTCTTTTTGGCCTTAGGCTTCTTGCTGGGAATAACATCGCCAGCAGTCGAGCCTCGCTTCCTAGCACGGGAGGAAACAGGCTGATGCGAAACATCAGAGCCTCCCGGCTGAACAGAAGCAGACACACCGCGTGAAAGGGGTGCTGCCTCGGTCACACTCACACCATGCACAAGAGTGGCGGGTGAGATAGACGGATCACCAACGGGAGCGGACAAACATAGGGCGGCAGCGCCCATATGCCCGCAAGCCCCGGACCCGGTCACACCAGGTGGCCGAGAGGACTTAGGGAGTGGTGAGGAAGAAGAGGTCAGGTTATGACCGAGGCCCGACGGCTGTCGGGAGACAGCACTTGGGACCACCCGCCCCGCCAGCCGTGCCCTACAAGAGGAGGAAGACTGGGGCGGTATGCTGCTAAGCAGCCCTGTTGAGGTGTGACCGCGCAGCTGTCCCCCCGTCGAAACGGGTAGAGTCAGCTGGGCAGACCCAGCGGGTTTCTGCTTCACCATCACTATGGCAGTAGACATAGAGGTCGTGAGAGCAGAAGACTGTCCGCAGACAGTGCCGGTACACGCCTGAGTGGAACTCCCTATGGCAGTAGACATAGAGGAGGCAGCACAGACGGGAGGTCGAGAGACCGTACCAGCAAGCGCCCAACTCGCAATCCCTAAACCAGTAGGAGAAGTGGAATTGAGAAGGGCGCTATCCTTACCTGTAGCTGTCCGCGCTGATCTGCCCGGCACAAAAGTACCAGGCAGGGCAGACAACTTACCTGAGCGGGCGCTCGGGGAACCTTTCTTATCGGAAACTGACAAAAACGACCCCCCCCCCCGAAGGGATGGACGAACTAGGGAAATCCGCCGAAACAACCGCTGTTGAATCGGAAGAAAGGAGAGAAGGAGAGGAGCCCACGGGCCGCCAGGGCCTTGACACCTCATCCCCGGAAGACATAATAAACTGTAAGGAAAACAAAACACAATACAGAACTCCAAACCGCAGTCAAACTCAACAAAGGGATATGCACTAAACAAACAACACACCCAAGATGCCAAAAGGCACGCGGGCGAAGCCGCCCAAACAATACACCGAAGTGAGTATGTGGGGCAAAGCTCCGTAAAGAGGAAAAATGCTCGAAGAAATTAATCTAAAATTTCCTCAAAACGAACAAAACATGACTAAAGGAGCCGTCCTAATGTTATTGAAAAACAAAAGAACGGGAATAGGAACACAAAGCGATCCAAATGCGCCAAAAAAGAGTAAAAACTCTGATAATTTTTAAGCGCAAAAGACTTAGCTGCAGGCTTGTAGGCTGCGAGTAAGAAAGAGGGCGAGTGTGCGCGCGCGTCTTGCAACGTGCACGGAGGAAGGTGATGTCCTGGGTGGGGGGATATGCACAATTTGTGACTTTTTGTACTCGAATGGCTTGCGTAGTCGGAGACTAGCATAATAGGTAGATACATTGATTTATTGTAGTAAATATCTTGATTTATACCCATCTCGTCTATTTTAATACAAAACTACGTAGGACAATAAGAAGGAATAGATTACATCTTTGAATATAAGCACATTTATATTTTGAGGTCAATTCCCCTTTAATAATGTCATACTCTGTCACAAAGTGCAAAGGAACTTTCAACCAAGTTTAAGTTTAACTGTTCTACAAAAACATTTAAAATATACATAATAACATTGACACATATCACATCTGCAAGCATGGACATGTTTTCCACTCTGAAGATTTAATTTGGAACTTACCAGAGCAATTCTTGCACACCACAATGCCAAAGTTGAGTGAACACCAATCGGGATCTGAAGAGAATACATATAGTCCATTAATCTTCTAGTTACGATGAAGCATGTACAAGTTGAAAAATTGATAAAATGTAAAATGTAAAAAATGTTTTTATTAAATGTACAGCTTCAGCATTTATTCCACTGTCTATGCCTCTTCATCGCCTTTCTTTCTCCATCTCTCTCTCTCTCTTTCCATCTTTATCTCTCTCTCTTCTTCTCTGTTAGTCTGTCTGTCTGTGTCTGTCTTTGTGTGTGTGTCTCTCTCTCCCCCTTTCTCTTTCTATCTCTTTCTCTTTGCCTCTCTTCAATTTTTTCTCTCTCAATATTTCCCTTCCTCTTTCTCTCTCAGTATTTCCTTTCCTCTTTCTATTAATTTTTCTCTTTCTATCTATCTTCACCATCTCTCTCTCTCTTTGCCGTTCCCTTGACCCTCTTGGCTGTTCTTCATCCCTCCCTTGCTCCAGCCCCCTGTCTGAACCCATACCTAGCCTTTTCTGTCTCTCTCTCTCACTCTCTCCCCCTTTCTCTTTCTATCTCTTTGCCTTTGCCTCTCTTCAATTCTTTCTCTCTCAATATTTCCCTTCCTCTTTCTCTCTCAGTATTTCCTTTCCTCTTTCTATTAATTTTTCTCTTTCTATCTATCTTCACCATCTCTCTCTCTCTCTCTCTTTGCCGTTCCCTTGACCCTCTTGGCTGTTCTTCATCCCTCCCTTGCTCCAGCCCTCTTTCTGAACCCATACCTAGCCTTTTCTGTCTGTCTCTCTCTCCCCCTTTCTCTTTCTATCTCTTTGTCTTTGCCTCTCTTCAATTTTTTCTCTCTCAATATTTCCCTTCCTCTTTCTCTCTCAGTATTTCCCTTCCTCTTTCTATTAATTTTTCTCTTTCTATCTATCTTCACCATCTCTCTCTCTCTCTTTGCCGTTCCCTTGACCCTCTTGGCTGTTCTTCATCCCTCCCTTGCTCCAGCCCTCTGTCTGAACCCATACCTAGCCTTTTCTGTCTGTCTCTCTCACTCTCTCCCCCTTTCTCTTTCTATCTCTTTGTCTTTGCCTCTCTTCAATTCTTTCTCTCTTAATATTTCCCTTCCTCTTTCTCTCTCAGTATTTCCTTTCCTCTTTCTATTAATTTTTCTCTTTCTATCTATCTTCACCATCTCTCTCTCTCTCTTTGCCGTTCCCTTGACCCTCTTGGCTGTTCTTCATCCCTCCCTTGCTCCAGCCCTCTGTCTGAACCCATACCTAGCCTTTTCTGTCTGTCTCTCTCACTCTCTCTCCCCCTTTCTCTTTCTATCTCTTTGTCTTTGCCTCTCTTCAATTCTTTCTCTCTCAATATTTCCCTTCCTCTTTCTCTCTCAGTATTTCCCTTCCTCTTTCTATTAATTTTTCTCTTTCTATCTATCTTCACCATCTCTCTCTCTCTCTCTCTTTGCCGTTCCCTTGACCCTCTTGGCTGTTCTTCATCCCTCCCTTGCTCCAGCCCTCTGTCTGAACCCATACCTAGCCTTTTCTGTCTGTCTCTCTCACTCTCTCCCCCTTTCTCTTTCTATCTCTTTGTCTTTGCCTCTCTTCAATTCTTTCTCTCAGTATTTCCCTTCCTCTTTCTATTAATTTTTCTCTTTCTATCTATCTTCACCATCTCTCTCTCTCTCTCTCTCTCTCTCTCTCTCTCTCTCTCTCTCTCTTTGCCGTTCCCTTGACCCTCTTGGCTGTTCTTCATCCCTCCCTTGCTCCAGCCCTCTTTCTGAACCCATACCTAGCCTTTTCTGTCTATCTCTCTCTCCCCCTTTCTCTTTCTATCTCTTTGTCTTTGCCTCTCTTCAATTCTTTCTCTCAATATTTCCCTTCCTCTTTCTCTCTCAGTATTTCCCTTCCTCTTTCTATTAATTTTTCTCTTTCTATCTATCTTCTCTCTCTCTCTCTCTTTCCGTTCCCTTGACCCTCTTGGCTGTTCTTCATCCCTCCCTTGCTCCAGCCCTCTTTCTGTACCCATACCTAGCCTTTTCTGTCTATCTCTCTCTCCCCCTTTCTCTTTCTATCTCTTTGTCTTTGCCTCTCTTCAATTCTTTCTCTCTCAATATTTCCCTTCCTCTTTCTCTCTCAGTATTTCCCTTCCTCTTTCTATTAATTTTTCTCTTTCTATCTATCTTCTCTCTCTCTCTTTCCGTTCCCTTGACCCTCTTGGCTGTTCTTCATCCCTCCCTTGCTCCAGCCCTCTTTCTGTACCCATCCCTAGCCTTTTCTGTCTATCTCTCTCTCCCCTTTCTCTTTCTATCTCTTCGACTTTGCCACTCTTCAATTCTTTCCCTCTCAGTATTTCTCTTCCTCTTTCTATTAATTTTTCTCTATCTATCTTCGCCATCTCTCTCTCCTCTCTCTTCTCTTTGCCGTTCCCTTAACCCTCTTGGCTATTCTCCATCCTTCCCTTGCTCCAGCCCTCTCTCTCAACCCATACCTAGCTTTTTCTGTCTGTCTGTCTATCTCTCTCTCGCCCTTTCTCTTTCTATCTTTCTATCTCTTTGTCTTTGCCTCTCTTCATTTCTCTCTCTCTCAGTATTTCTCTTCCTCTTTCTATTAAATTTTTCTCTATCTATCCATATTCACCATCTCTCTCTCTTCTCTCTCTCCCTCTTTGCCGTTCCCTTGACCCTCTTGGCTGTTCTCCATCCCTCCCTTGCTCCAGCCCTCTCTCTGAACCCATATCTAGCCTTTTTTCATTAATTAATCGTGCCAATATTCTAAACCCCAGTTTGACCTAAACTCTGGTCTTAGGTAAATCAGAGTTTAATCAAACTGACTTGAACCAGAGGTCCAGTCCTAATGTCTGTACATAATTAAACCACACTAGACTGGAGTTTAAGTTTAAACCAGAGTTTCAGAATGTGATTTCCTGAAACTGCAGTTAAAAGGGCAGGTTTAGACTGGGTTTAAACCACACTTAGACCCTGGTTTAGCTTAAACCAGAGTTCAGAATACATGTCTCTGTCTCCATTGTAAAGTGACAATACAATGCACAACCAATGGGGTCAAAGGTCAAGTTGAACCCTACCTGGCATACTACAGTCAGCACAGAACCGGTTGCACTCATTCTCCCAGGCTTTGTGCAGATACTGGATGAAAAAAAACAAACAAAACAAACATATTAAATTATTTACAGTGAATGTTAAAAAGAATTTCATAATATAAGATCAGGAATAAAGGGTCACGAAACTGAACCAAAAAATCAAATAACTTATACATATTATTTTCAGAACTTGCTTTTGACAACCTGAAGCTTGCCACAGAGTTGCCCAACATAGCATCAACTTATGTATGCAAAGTGGGTTCTATCCACATAAATACATGTAGAACCTACACAACAGGTGACTTGAAAAACAGCTTGTCAAAAGAATTATCCATCAATTTGAAAAAATGACTACTATAAGGTCCAGGAACAACAAACTGATATCAACTCTCTCCATGGTAGAGTTTACAGACTTACAGTCAGGAGATAGAATTGGTTTTTACTAGACTTGCAAATGGATTATGTTACAGGCCTCATGACAGTAGATATTTTGCTGGCAAATATGCTTGAAAGGTGAGACATACAGTAATATGCACTGAACCGATGGATTGAGTTCATTTTGCTCTATACCTGGCATTATTCATAGAACATGTACATCCATGTCCATTATATACATGTACATTTCATACATGTACATTACCTGCCAACCTTTCAAAACAAAAAGTAGTAATCTCTCAAGCAAACTTAGGAAATGTTGTGTATTTTGTATGCTCTTGCATAGGGATTTTCAGAAAAAGAGAGGAATCTAGGGTTCATAGCTTCAGTTGAAGGCCAAAAAATAAGGATCATTTTCATAAGAACCGTGGGAATGGTTGGCAGTTATGACATTCTAGACAAACACGATTCCTTTTAGGTCTAATCTCTTAGAAAAACCACATGTAACATGCACAAAATTTGTGTAAGTAAGACATCATCAAAGATATGTACCAAACATACTGGCACCCTCCCAATCACAAGTGTATAATGTTACTGAGATTTGTACCAAGGACATTACATGGGAGGGGGTATTCAAAAACAGGATTTCAATTATAGGAAGTAAAATATTACTGGAGAACTAGCGACATACATGTATATAATGTAAAATGCAGACTCCCAGCAAAGTAGGAATCTCAACATTGTAGAGTATATTTGAGGTTGCAAACAGTAGCTTGCATTCACCCACATGGAAACCTTCAGTACAGGGAGTGGTGGTAAACAATATAGTGCAGAAATTATGATGAATTAAATCAAGACCAGCCTTTTGTTTTCTTAGGATTAATGATACTGAATTATGGAGCTGGATTACCAATTTATCAGAGAGTCCTTCTGAGACAGCATTCATCATCGCTTTCACCCATTCTTCGGCTTCTTCTGGTGATTCTGCAGTAAAACTGAAATGTAAAGATGAAAAGGGAAAGTAAAATCCAAAGCATGAAAAGGGAAAGTAAAATCTAAAGCCTCAAAAGGTAAACAAATCGATAATGATGGCAGTGGTGGTGCTGGGGGTGTCGATGGTACATGTAGTTGTGGTTTTGGGGGTGATGTTGGTAGTAGTGGTGTTGTAGTGGTGGTGTTGGTGTTAGTGGTGGTGGTGGTGGTGGTGTCGGTGGTGGTGGTGGTTAAGGTGATGGTGATGTTGGTGATGCCGGTGATGGTGATGTTGGTGATGGTGATGCTGGTGATGCTGGTGATGGTGATGTTGGTGGACCTGTGGATGGTAGTGGTGGGGATGGCAGTGTTGATGATGATGGTGGTGGTGGTGCTATTGTGGTGATGGTGATGGTGGTGATGGGGATGGTGTTGGCGTGGTGGTGGTGGTGGTAGTTGTAGTGGTGATGATAGTTATGACGGTGGTGTTGAAGGTGATGGTGATGTTGGTGGGGCTGCTGATGGCAGCGGTGGTGATGGTGGTGTGGGTGATGAAAGTGTTGATGATGGTAGTATTGATGATGGTGGTGGTGGTGCTATTGTGGTGGTGGTGGTGTTAGTGATGATGGTAGTATTGAAGGTGGTAATATGGATGATGATAGCGGTGATGATGGTAATGATGATGGCGGTGATAAGGTGGTGAGGATGGTGGCTGTGGTGATGTTGATCATGTTGTTGCTGATGTGGTGATGGTGATGGCAGTGGTGGTGGTTGTGGTGGTAATAATGGTGTTGACCATGGTGACAGTGGTTTTCTGAAACCTTTTTAAAAGCAAATTTACTTACTGGTATGCCGTACTTGGTGTGGTCAAAACAATCCGGTCTGGTTTTTGTGCGTTCTGCCTAGCATTAGCTAACATCATCTGAATATCCGAGATAGGCACTGCAGCCTCAAAATCCTGTCGACGAAATATGTAACAAATCATGAAATAGAAATCATTACAAGGGGTATTCATCATCATTATCAATAGTGGTCTGTCCAAATACAGGTTGAGTGACAGGTTTAGTGACCCCATCATCTTCCAAAGGGGCTATTACTGAATTATATATTAAGTTGCATTACTGATTTTAAATATAAAGATGATAGTATCATGAATTTGAAATTGCACCTCCAAGGTCGTCAAACTCCAAGAAACTAAATGGTAGACTTTTTATTGATGGAATAAACAACTTAAATGAAAAGATTCAACCAAAAAATTTTCAAACTCACACTCTCATTCAAGTAATAACACAGCATCTCTCCTTTGATGGCTACATATCTGAAAATATAACAAAAGCAATAGATCAGGGACGGTGTTCAGTTCAAAATGCGCATTAAGTTAGTAAATTACTAAGCATTTGGCTTGGCCAAGTGAAATGGCTTAACCTGTATTCAAATCAGATCTAAGTACTTTACTTTTGCAAGCCTACATGTACTTTAGAGGCAAAATACTTACTGATAGCCATCATGACGTCATCCAGCCAGTCCAAAGCATTCATGTGTGCTTATATAATTTACTTGTGCACAGCTTACATTGTTTTGCGTATGTACCAATTAAGTAATAGGCTTAACTCTGCTAGTGAGCTGTCTTATACTTAGGGTAAAATAAATGTACTTAGGCAAAAGATTCTAATGAATATCACAGTTGCTTCAGTATTTTACCTCAATGGAAAAGCAAGTAAAATACTGATATTTTGTACTTAAGTACTGAATTGAATACGGGCCCAGGTCAAGCAGCTACGACGAGAATAATTTATAATCAGAGCAAGGTAGTTAGAGGTGATCTATGGGGTGTAATACTGTAAAAAATTTTACACAACTCTTGTAGTCTGAGGGAAACCCCATTCCCATTTTGATGTTATTAATTTTTCAGTATATTCCTGATTTTCTGTGAGTTACATGTACATGCAGCTCTTACCTTTTTCGATTGCATCCTTCCATTTTGAGAAAACCCTGAAAAGAGGAAAAAACACTTTATCATACTACTACTACTAAAAGATATCTCAACAGTGATGAGCACAGTATATTTGTAGGACAATTCTGATCAATAATACAGAGTACATTTATAAACTTGCAAAAAAATATGAAATTATGTGAATATCATGTCAATATCTAATCAAAGTCCCTAGAATCTTATTGACCAGTCCTGGGTTTACTACACAGTACAATTATCCTTTACAAGGTAATGGTGTGAAGAGCCCTTATTTTTTAACTTTTTTTTTCCAATTCCATACTCTAACAAGACCAAGTATTTGATATTCATAGCCTATGAGTCAGTGTAAATAATAACTTTCTCTGCATACGAGCTCTTTTAGGATTTGGTGGTTAAGAGTGTGACTTTCTCAAAGTGATTTTCATCTATTTTCGTTGTCTAATTACCACAATGCTCTTTCCCAGTCTACCAGAGCTCTTGTGGAGGCTTTCAGGAGTTAAATCACTCACGATTCCCATGCAGTTTTCCCTGCTACATATACGAATCAGTACATGTACTTATGCTTTTTCCACAGAGTTCATTACTACACAAAACCATAATCCTAATTGAAATGCAGCTATGTCTATAGAAAGTATGCTACAATTACAAGGACATTACAGAATGATGTTCTTGTATTGCTTTCATACAATTATCTTCATGATATCACATTTTTTCCTTTGTTTAAATTTTTTCCATGAAATAATGTAAGCACACAATGAAAACTGAAACCTGCCAACGAGCAAAATCATACATACTTGTTTATCAGGACAACTCATGTCTCCACCCTTTGGAAATCCGCCAGGAGGCGGCTGGTGTAGAAAAATAAAAAGAAGAAGAAGAAGAAGGAAAGTTAAGAAACTATTCAGTGTTTCAAAGACATACGATATCATACCATTCAGGACTGGATAGGATAATAAGTATGTACATCTGACAAAGAGCTTGTGTTGTATATGGACTCCTTTGGAATATATACAAAACTTTGGGCAAATATTATTTGTAGGGAGTTCTAAACATGATGCTTTATTACTTCTCTTTAAAATCACAAGCCAACATGATTAAAAAGCCTGCAAAAATGAATTTAGAGGACAGAGAAGAATAAAATGGGTAAGAGATTTGTTGGAAGATTGAATAGCTGTCAGAGAATTTAGTGATTTGACATTTGCTCCCGGCAACAATTGCTCAGAGCTTTACTTTGTAAATGACATGCATGTAGAAATGGGGCAAGGGGTGCAAATGGGTTTTAAAGGAGAATGAAACCCTGGGGAAAAATCAATTTTAATGAAAAGAGAGGATAGAGAGAAGCAATTTTTAAAAAGTTCCATCAAAATCAGTTACGAAATGAGAAAGTTATGAAAGTTTGAAAAGTCTCAATTTACTTTCTATGGCGATCCTCAAATTGGCAATGTTACTTCAAAGTGACAGGTTTAGTAGTACAACTCTCCATATGTTTTGTACACAAAATTTCATATTTTCCCCATTATCTCTCAAGGTGCAGCTTGTCTCCTTAGCTCAAGATATATCATGGGAAAATGTATTTGACACAACATATGATGACTTCACAAAAAGACAAGCAGCATCTTTAGAGATAATGGAGAAAATATGAAATTAAGTGTACAAAATATATTGAGAGTTGTACTACTAAACCTGCCATTTTGAAGCAACATTGCCAATTTGAAGATCGTCATAGAAAGTAAATTGAGACTCTTCAAACTTTCACAGCTTTTTGATTTCGTAACCGATTTTGAAGGAACTTTTTTTTTAATTGCTTCTCTCTATCCTCTCTTTTCATTAAAATGGATATATCCCCAGAGTTTAAAAGTTAGGTTTAGGGTTTAGGATAAGGTTAGGGTTAGAATTAAGGTCAAGTTTTAGGTTAAAGGTCAAGGTCAGGAATAGTATTTGCTCTAGGGGTTGAGGTCTGTAATTTGGTTAGTGTAGAGGATTGACAGCGGAGCAATTGTCGCAGGAGCATATATGTCATACAACCAGAGAAATCATATGACCAGAATACAAGATCTGAAGATGATCCCTTTTAATGAGGTTTCTTTTTTTGAATCATAATTTACAATAAACATGCAGAAAAAAAAAAATTGCAGAGAAAAGAATAAAGGGCAATAAAATTGATTGAAGTATGCTTTAGCTGTCAGTGAATCATATGTGTATTTGTATTTTGATTTCTTTTTCTGCATTTCTCGACTTTGGATGGTTTTTATCTGGAATCTGAATTAATCTGTCATCACGCTTGTCCTGCAATCTGATTACATTTACATCAGAGATAACCATCAAATTGCATCCCTGATTGTGAATGAATTCTCCAGATACATGTAACCGCAATTGCAATATTGTGTGTTTACGTGTGAATGCACTATAACAGCATCAGAAGGATGGATGAACTTCTCAGTTTAATATGTTTTCTTAGTAATGAATTCTCTATGAAATTAATACTCCTACATCAAAACATTCATCATTAAAGATAAACTTGAGTTCTGGGGAGCGTTTCATCAAGCATTTTGTCAGTGATTTTTACCGACAAATTTGCTCTCAGCCAATCAGATGCAAGGATTTCAGTAGCTTATAACAGTTGTCGGTAAAAATCACCGACAAAATGCTTGATGAAACGCTGCCCTGGTCATGAGATTGAATTGTGAAAGAAAGTGTCTCAAAGCAATTGGGAAAGGGTGATTATATAGCACATAAGAATTGGCGTATGCTGTAAGGTTTTGGAATCACCAAAATGATAAGAAACTGACTCAATCCTGCTGAGAGTCACATGAACTGCACAAAGAAATGTGTATATGGGACTACACACAAATGTTCGGCCCAAACATTTCAGCTGTTTCTTGTCATATTTTGAATGTGAGAGCATTTGAGGAACAATCCTTTTCAGGGGACATATCTACTATAATAATCTGCCAAACTAACATAAAAAGAATGAGAAAGCTCACAAATTATTTTTTACCTTTCCCAGAACTCAAGCTTCCCTTTATGATTCCATGACTCTAATAATTTGTCCTGCCTACAGCAGCAGGAATTTAAACCATTCCAATTATAAATGATATGTACAGTAAATGACATAAATAATCAATTTAATGCCTTCAAGTATGCATTACATGTAGATACACTTGTACAGCCTAATGAACAATTAGATACCTGCACATTACATATTGGTATAACCGTAAGAGGAACTGATGATCATATTTAATAGTGAAAATCATAAATGTGTAGGTGAGTCTCAGTTACATTCAATGTTTTTAAGATCAATGAGTTCAAATACGTAAGTAGCATCACAGGTTATATATTAAAAGATCAAACATTAAAAAATGACAGGCCTTGTGACTTCAATGTATCCATTTCATGAGGAAAAATAAATGAATGACAGGTTGTGCTTGTCGTCTTCAAGTACAATGCTGCCATAAAAAATGACATCCTGGTTATAAACTTCTTTTCCTTGTTGCCATATTTAGGCACATGTACATTGCCATTTGTGCTCTATTGGGATAAGGTTAGACCAAAGTCTGTGAACTCTAACGTTGTGCATTCTGAAGGAACATGGAAGTCTCGTGATGCACCTGAACATAAAAAATATCGGAATAAGGTTTTGCCTCAAAACCACATCATGCAAACCAAAATAGGGATACCGAGATGCAAGGCCACACAATACAGGATGTTTTTCATTCGTTCAAGACTCAAATAAGGTTTTATAAAAAGATACATACATGTACATGTGTATATATGGGTGGTACTAGATTACCTTTACGGGAAGAATTTCGACAGGTAAGTTTTTTAATATTAATAATAATAATAACAATAACATGAATACTTGAAATGCACCAGTATCCATCATGGGTAGATGCTCATGGTGCAGTGGAAGGAAGATAGAAAATATAAAGGAATATATGAGAAAAAGAATGAAGGTAACATTTATAAAAAGGCTTGTCTAAATAACCAGGTTTTGAGTGAGGTCTTAAATAGTAACTGAGAGAGGACAGATTAGGAATGTCTTGTGGGAGTTTATTCCATAGGAATGGACCGGCATATAGAAATGATCGATCCCCCCAAGAATTATGAGTTTGTGGTAGAGCAAGAAGAGATGAGTTTGAAGACTTAAGACTCCTTGAAGGATTGTATGGAGTTATTAAGCTTCAGTTGTAATAAGGAGCAGTTCCATGCAGTGAATGAAAGACAAGTAAGAGCAACTTAGAGATGATTCGATATTGAACAGGTAACCAGTGCAGTGAGACAAGAACAGGAGTTATATATATCTTCTCTTAGGTGACAAAGAGATTATACGGGCAGCATTGTTTTGAAGCTTTTGGAGACGATCTAACTGAGATTGTGAAATGTTATCCAGTAGAACATTACACGATATCCAAACATGAAGTAATGAGTGCATGCACCATCTTTTCTGTACTAGACCGGGTGAGGTATTTTCAATGAACCCTACCGTATCGGGTGGTATTGTACAGACTTACAGATACAGATATATTCTGGAAACAACATGGCATTTGAATTCTTTCTATCACTAATCCTACAGATGCTCATTGCACTTGAAGAAAAACGTTGTGTAAAAATGAAATCATAATGGCATTCAAATCATGGCTTGTCCTAACTCCAGGTACAATTGTAAATGAGTGATTCCTTAGGTTGTGTCTCAAATCTATCAAGTAAATTTATTTGAACATGTTTAGACATGCAAGAAATGCCAGCTCAATCACTAAGTAACTCAAACAGTGGTCACCATGACATTTCATTTACCAAAATCAAAACTTAAATGTTAAAGGGAAGGTTGAGTTCTGGGAAAGGTAAACAATAATTTGTGAGCTTTCTCATTCTTTTTATGTTAATTTGGAAGATTATCATGATAGTACATGTAGATGTGTTCCCTGAAAAGGATTGCTCTTCAAACACCCTCACATTCAATCAAAATATGACAAGAAACAGCTGAAATGTTCTGGCTGAACATTTGTTTGTAGTCCCATACACACATTTCTGTGTGCAGTGCATGTACTTGACTCTCAGTAGGATAGAGTCAATTTCTTATCATTTTGGTGTTTCCAATACCTTACAGCAGAACAAATAATCAACCTTTCCCAATTGCTTTGAGACAGTTTCTTTCACAATTCAATTTCAAGACCAGAACTCAACTTAACCTTTAAGCTGCCTTCGTTCACCATAAAGTTAAGACATGAATGCGAATCTGTAAAAATCCATGAAATTAAACCTCGTATCATGACATGCATGGTCAACCAATCAAAACAGAAAAAAACAAGTGTACAGTGTATATAAAATTATAAACATGACACAGAATTCATGCATATGTACACATGACTCAAAATAAAAACATTCCACATAATAAACATCTCACAAACTGTTCCTTCTACTGTAAAAAACCCATGATTCATCAAATTAAGCCAAACCGACATAATTACTTTCATAACCATGCTAGAAATTGTTTCTAAAAATACTTGTATGGGATTATATGGTCTTTGCTTTGTTTAGCAAGTGTGTACATGAACAGAGTATCTAATCTATGGTGCAATATGATTTGGTTTCTATACACAAAGACAACAACCAAAAAAAATAGTTATTTTTATTTCCCTATGCTGTTGTTCATACCTGTTTTCAGTGGCAGCACCAACAAGGCTCTTACTTTCCTATGCTGCCTGTGATTGTGATTTTTCTATAATAATTTTTGTAAATCTGGTAAATTATGTACTTTTTATGAATGGATGAAATAAATGAAATGAATGAATTCACGGTTTATGCCCTTCTGGCTCTCAACAGACGATGTTTATTTTGGAGAGGACAACAATTCATTTAAAGGGGAAGTTCACCCTCAAGATAACTTGAGTTTAAAAAATGCAGAAAAAATAAAGAAAAATATTGGCGAAGGTTTGATGAAAATCGGTCAAATAATAAAAGAGTTATGAGTATTTAAAGTTTTGGATTCGTGACATCACATGCGAGCAGCTGCCCATTGATCATGTAATAAATATTCCATATATTCGCATTTTTTTTTACATTCCACGATAAATTAATATTGTTTCTTTTCAGAATCTAGTATCGAATAACATTTCTGACAATATATCAAATGCACAGACGAAAATATTCTAAATTTTTTGAGAAAACTGTATTTTATGGAATATTTATCACATTACATAATGGAGGAGCTGCTCGCATGTGACGTCACAAAATCAAAACTTCAAAAGTCCATAACTCTGTTATTCTTTAACGGATTTTGTCCAAACTTTCGCCAATATTTTTCTTTATTTTTTCTACATTTTTTAAACCCAAGTAATCTTCGGGGTGAACTTCCCCTTTAAGACCCAACCTTTCAAAACCTTAGAGAACTCAAACTTTTTAGTGATTTCATGTCAAAGAAAAAGTAAAACAGCAGATTCTCACTACCCTCCTCCGCTCTCCTCACAGCATCAACTATTGCAAAACCTTTAGTTTCAATTTTTATACCAGGGCATGCAAAAACCTACTACAGGCTATAAGACAATGAAATATTAAAAGGAAATAAATAATATATTCTACTCTCAGAGAACAAAAGAACAATTATACCAACGGACCTGATCAACGAACACAATGCATGATGGGCAGAGGAAACTATTCCAACACCAAACATACCAAACATGCCTTCATTTAAATTTTTCTTTCTTTTTTGTCATCATAATTGCTCTGGATCATAAGACCCTCAATAAAATGACCAATAGAAGGTATACAGCGCACATGAGACCAACAGCCCACATGTTATTGCAGGCCTTCTGTCAACTTTTTCTGAGGGTTTCACTCGATCAACTGTCATCAGTCTTGCGAGCTGTAGGTCTCATGTGATATCAATCTACTAGGATGTCCCAACTAAAATAGAGACTATATCATGGACAAATATTGTTTTGTTGTAAATAAACATCGAGAGTGACCATAGCAAAATCATATTTATCCATCATGCAACAGTCCGTTCATTGTTGTAACCCTTAGTTCATTCCACTTTCATTTCCACTTTCCCTGAGAGATAATCGTTGGGTTCTGGTAATAACGTGACAAACTGCAATTTGTTTTATGAATTTAAGCTGAATGTGATCATCTAAAATCAAAGATAAATGCTGAAGAAATCATGTATATGTAGGAAAAGTAGAACAGCTTTTGAGAAATATGCAAATAAGATACATGATGCATAGATGTCAAGTATACAATAACCGCTATGCAATATATTGGCTATAGATATGGTTCTGCCTCTACATAATGGTGCCTTTTCTCTTTTTAAATAGTGCATATTTTTTGTTTCCATTTCTGACTAATTCTTATCATTTCAGCAAGTCTTCACTTTATGAAAAATATTTTGCTCATCCAACACAAGGGTTTTTATTTTACATGAATTCACTTTTCGGGAAAAAAATTCTTGAAGACTTTCTTTCAAAAAATACTGTATCATTACCAACTACCAGAACTTAGGATTATCTTAAAGGGAAAGTCCACCTTGGTATTATAAGTTGATTTTAATACTGTATAAGTGGTTATTTTCGCGGTGGTTTTATTTTCGCGATTTTCGCGAGTCGGTCCTCGCGAAAATTTCCACTTCAATATATGGCTATTTATAGTAACAAAAACATCACAAAAATCGCGAAATTAAACCCTCGCGAATTTCCCTACCTAGTCCAAAATCGCGAAAATATCTGTACGCGAAAAAAACAGCTTATACAGTAAAAGAATAAAAATGGGAGATACAGATTAGTGAAAGTCTGAGCAAAATCCAATAAGAAATAAGAGAGTTATGAATTTTTGAAGTTGTAACCTATCAAACACAAATTCGAAACTCCGTGATGTATCTTGCAAGCTCCTCTCCCATTTACTCAGTACAAAAAATCTCATAAATTTTCATTTTCTTAACTTTTGATGAAGGAATAACTTTATTCTATACAGGTTTTGTGTAAAAAAAACAATGATTATATCTAAGGTGCATGTATGATTGAATATATTCTTAAGAGAAAATGAAAATTAATGATTTTTGGGGTAGAGGGCAAATGGGAGAGGAGCTCACAAGATACGCCCACAGAGTTGCCAATTTGTGTTTGATTGATAACAACTTCAAAAATTCATAACTCTTTTATTCCTTATCGGATTTTGCTCAAACTTTCACCAATCTGTTTCTCTCATTTTTCTTCTTTTATTCGAATCAACTTAATACGAAGGTGAACTTTCCCTTTCATAAGGAGAGTGCAAACTTGCAAGCAATCAGTGTTGTACATTTGCCGGTGCGTTCCCAACACTCACCACTCCACCGTGATAGCTATTGTTGTTGGTAGACTTCAGGTTTTTAGTGCATGGGAAATAATTAGAGGAAGGGGTGGATAAGTAACGAGGCAATTAAGAGTCAGGCAACAAAACAGAATGACAGCGATACCTGTATATAAAGACCACTCAAGGGAGACAAGAAAAGTGGTCTTAATAGGCAGGTGATCATTTATGTACAGGTTCCCTTTTTACAGATTAGGATGACAAACAATTTGCAAGGGAAACGGAAAATGTGGTCTTTACAGACAAGTGGTCTTTCTATACAGGTGGTTGCTACATCTAAAGCAGGTTAGGCTGTATTTCACAGACAGCATCAAGATTAAGGATGCAAGCAGGAAGAGTTTTCATTTCTCTTCTTGTAATTCTTTGCTTCTTGGAGAGAAAAAAAATTGCAACGCCTGTTGGTAAAATTTAGAATACGAGGCCTACTTTTTTTCACTTGTCAGACTCCAATCCACCTTCATTAAAATATTCCTAAGATGCCCTTGATCAAGGTCAGGGGGTGTGACCATGCTTGCACAATGCATTATGGGATAGTAATGTGCCACGAATCTATATCTATCCTGAAACATTATGGTGTACATCACTACTTTCCAAGATCAGTCTTGTGTTTCGAGGCTGCCAGTGGAAAAGATGTTTTGAGTCCAAGCAAAGAACTGTGCAATGCGACCTACACAATTAACAATTTTAAATTCCTTCTTCTCACATCAAACTCATAGAACACATTTCATGCACCTGCCCTTTTAAAAAATTGAAAATAGATATTGGCTTTTCTTGAATCGCACAAAACAGCGTGTTGATGAAAAAGTGTTCATAAGCAAGATTGTGGGCCAACCTTAAAATCCCATGATGCAATTGTGTATAAAGTGCCACCTACAGTTCCATTGAAAAAGGTATTAGAAAATCTAGTAGAGCAAAAAAAGTGACATCTAAAAACCCCATGCATATATCCATGTCGGGTAAATATTTCTACAGAACATACTCCTTTTTGCTTTTCTTTCTATAACTTGGAGAAAACATTCTTGACTATGTGTACATGTATATACACCTAATATGGAGTTATCGTCTGCAAGATATACGTGTACTAAAGTATTAGCAAGCAACAGCAACAGATAGCAAATATACTAATAGGATCACAGCAAATTCGCAATCAATTTCTCTACATGGCCTATTCCATAATACTAACATCACCGATTACTTTTTCACTCAACATGTATTGAGAGACTAAACTGGCATAGGAATTTGAACAAGATTATGCCACAGCAATAAAATGGTTAGGAAGCAGTCTGCATACTTTACATGTGCATGCAGGTGATGAATTCCTAGTGAAAGTTTTCATTCAATAGCTAGGGCCTTATACAGAGTTGCGATTGATATAAATCGATCGTAAGTCCTGCAATCACTCGCAAGTTTAAATAATTGCTTTGCAATCTATTGGAGGAATTTGAATTGGCGGCGACTTACCACAACTCTTTGGGACAGGGCTAGAGTTACAAAAACTTAAAGGGGGTACCCAATGCTGAAACAATGTTAGTTCATTTAAAAGATCATGATTTTATTAGAAGAAAATCATCTGCCTTAAAAAAAAATTTAATTCGTGTTGCCAGAAAATCCCCGAAATATGGTAAGATTTCAGGATATTTTGGCCCCTCAGCTGTGTCCCAATTTCAGCTAGGTAACCACAATGACGTCAAAGTGGTTACCTTGTCGCGCAATTATAGCAAAATGCGCGCAAGGTGTAATGCATTTTGTACAGTCTAGCGCGCAACACATCTGCAATACGCGAACCTGGGTAACCACTTTGACGTCATTGTGGTTACCTAGCTGAAATTGGGACACAGCTGAGGGGCCAAAATATCCTGAAGTCTTACCATATTTCGGGGATTTTTCTGGCAACACGAATTTGTAAAAAACTTAAGGCAGATGATTTTCTGCTAATAAAATCATGATCTTTTAAATGAACTAACATTGTTTCAGCATTGGGTACCCCCTTTAATATCTTATTTCCTCCTTGCTCCATTTTCTACCCCCTTCCCCCCCCCCCCCAAAAAAAATAGAGCGGGTCAAAATTGTAAGTATCTTCTTTTAAACTCTAAAATTACCTTGATGAATCTTTTCTTCTGCGATAACCATGCAATTAAAGTTAAAACAAGATTATAATTTTTGAATTGAGTTACAGAAATATTCTGAATTGTTAATGTGAATGATCTTTGTATACATGCAAATGTTTTATCAAATGTCATCTATTTCCTCTTACCTGGAATGCTAAGATAGCTTGCATCAGAATGTTGGCCCATATCGTACCTTCGTCTAAAAAAATTGACAGGGAGAAATAAAAAGAATGACTTATTCATCAGTTACTGCCATTTCTATAGGGCTTCCTCGGTGTAGAACTTAGGCAAAGCATAATGGCTAAAATAAGATAAATGTCTCTTGTAATGTATTCTACTTGTCCGATAATCTATTAAACTGTACACATAAAGTGAATCGTGCGGTCAGAGAGATACATGTACAAATATCCCTGGGCCTGTAATCAATTCAAAACTTAAAGGGTTCCACTCACCAAAAATAATTTTGCTCTGTATGTTAGAGGTTTCATGTCGTTATACTATATTCAAAATATGGGCTTCAAATATCAATTCTATAAAGAGATAGTGCAATCTTAATTACACTCTCTATAAGCGAAAAGCGACTCTTGAGTAGACTACTCGACGCACCCTTACACGCTCGCCAAGATAAAGGCTCGCACAGAACCAAACTCGGAGTCCAGTTCCGCGCGAGCATTTTCATGTTATCCTTTATTTCCTCATACTCATTAAAGGGAAATCCAACCTTTATAGCAAGTTGCTTTGAAAGAAAGAGGAAAAATCAGAGAAGCAGATTGGTGAAAGTTTGAACGAAATCGGACAAGCAATAAGAAAGTTATGAATTTTTGAAAGTTGTAATCACTATGCATATGGGAATTTCAAATTGGCCGAATAGGTAAATGTCACTGTGATGTAGCTGTGGACAACTCCCCCATTCGCTCTAACACACAAAATGACTAAAATGTCACTTTTTTTCAAAATGCATTACTCGGTAGGATCTTTTCGTTCATGAGGACCTATAACAATATGCTATCTCCAATATATTTTGAGTACTGCCCCGAGGGTAAAAGCGCCTCGAAGAAAACCGCAAATTAATATTTTTGTGTACGACAAATGGGAGAGTTGTCCACAAAAATGTCACAATTGACTCACCAAATTGCCAATTTGAGATTTGTGTAGATGTAGTGATCTCATTTTTCAAACATCCATAATTTTCTTAGTCCTTGTCCGATTTCTTTCAAACTTTCGCCACCCTGTTCTTATTTTTCTGCTTTCACACAAATCATCTTATTATCAAAGTTGGATTGCCCTTTAACTGTTGACCTATAGAATACCAGACAAAGTTCCTTGAGGTTGATTTCATACTTTCTATCTGTACACAAAGTATATTTTCAGGTGATTTGTACACTTTAAGTACGAAATATAGTATTTCACTTAGTTTTCAGCTAAGTATTTTATCTAAAGTCCAAGACAGTTCCCTAGAAGAATAGTTGATTACTTTGGAAGCCTGGATTGGCAGGCATGTGGCTTTTATACATATTATATGTGGAGCATATATAAGCTGCACGCAAGCAAATCATAAAAGTGCATATCTTATTATCATGGGAGATTAATAGGGGAAATTGGCCAACAATATTAAAGTGTTCATGTATTAGTGATCCCCCACCCCAAAATTTTCAAATCCTGGCTATGAAGCCAGTTTTATCTTATTAAGATTTACTATTACTTGTATTAAAATTAATACAATTTTGAGATAACTATTTGTTTCAAGTATTGTTTAGACATTGTTCTGCAAATAACAAAGATCCGTAATACAGAATCTAAAATGCATTCTGAAATTAGAAAAGTGACTAAAATCTATATAATCAATATCCAGAACTTTGGACAGGTGTGGGCAATGCAAGAATGCTCTAAAAAACATCTTAAAGTCAAGCACTTGTATCTTGTGAGATAAAGGACATGTATTTATAAACACGGAAGGAGCAATTCAATGCAATTACCGCTATTTTTAATATTTTTGGTCATGATTTCTTTCATGGTGGTTATGGATCAAAAAAGATAATAAAAGACCTTCACATAAACAAGGAAATACACGTACAACTATGGTGTTGGATTTCACATTTCAAGTATCTTTTTTCATGGGAACAACTAAGGACCAACTTCCTTAAACAGTCATGTACAATGTGACCTAAGTTGAGTTTAACAACAAGTTAGCCTTCAAAAGAACTTTCAAAAGACTGTCAAAACTGACCTCATTCCTCTACAGATTTGTTGTTGGTTTCGCAAACTGATGTAAGTGCTTACTCTAGGTAAGTACAGAAGATACATTGGTTCGTGAAACATGCGACAAATTTTAAAGTCGAACGATCACCCAAAACATTTTGAATTGCTCTAGATGTTTGGGGTTCAATGGTGATAATCTTCTATTCAAAATATCAACTTTAAATATTACTTCTCTTTAGAAAGAAATATTGCTAGTTCCAAAACTGAAATTGTACCCTAAATAAAGGTAGAAGTGCCCAGTGAGTAGACTAATCTACGACACCTACGCACTGGTAAAGTTCAGCACGTAAGGAAGTTAGCCGTGCAGGCAGTGCCGTAGCAGGAGTCCAACCAATGAGTGGGCACTGACATCATTGTGGGGGGGGGGGGGGGGGGGGGGGGGGCACTGGTCTTACTTGCAAAATGCAATCCGAATTTATAAGGCCACTGATTAGGACGAGGGTGCGGGAAGGGGTCTTATCATCTTCTTACCCTTCTCACTTCTCTTTTCTCTCATTTTCCCCCTTTTCTTTCTTTCTTCTTTCTTTCATCTTCATTTGATTAGGGGGCATGTACCGTGCCCCCTTAAAGCTCTCAGCATGCTGTATTATCTGACTACTATAGCCACTGCATGCAGGCCTTGATCTAAAATTCAAAAAATTCCTTTTCTGCTCTGCAATCATTATCCATCTGAAGGTCTCAAATAATGTGGGCATAAGATTTTATGTCTTCTAATGATAAACAATTTTTTGTTGTTGTTATTTATTTTTTATTTTGTTTTTTTATTTTTTTTGATTTTATTCTTAATTTTTTTTTAAATCTATTTAATTTTTTAATTTTTTAATTTTTTATTTTTTATTTACTTATTCATTCATTTATTTGTTTATTATTATTTCTTTTAATTTATTTATTTACTTATTTATTTTTTTTATTTTTATTTTTTATATTTATTTATTATTATTTATTTTTATTTTTTATTTTTTTTTTTTGGGGGGGGTGATTTGTCTTTGTCTTCTGTAAATCTCACTCATGAGTCAAGACAAAGATATAATAAATCTGGGCCCATTCATAAAACCTTTATTACTAGGCCTAGTTGGCAACTAGCCATGTACTGTACCCTATGCAATTAGTTGACAACTAGCTTAATAAGGTTTTATGAATATGGGCCCTTTCAAGTTCTTCCCAAAACAAAAAAAAGACAGCTTGAAAGATCTTTCAACAAGGAAGATTACATTTCTTCATATTATTAACTTGTTGAATACTAAGCCCAAAATCAACTCATATCCAAATCCATCCAGTTAAAGGCAATCATGAGTTCTGGTAATGACAAAATATAAATTCTCACATATATTTACCGGTAATCAAATGATACTTACTCCCTATGTTTAAAGGAGAATGAAACCCCAAAATAAATGCATTTTAATAAAAGCAGAAAAATCAAAGAAGCGTATCAGTGAAAGGTTGAGGAAAAACGGACAACTAAAAAAAAAGTTATGAATATTTGAAATCCTAAAATCGCTAGAGGAATGGAAATCTGAAATTGGCAATGTCCTCATTAAGCTAATGAGATGCTGTTATGTAAATATGCTATACTTTCCCATTGCCTTATACAAATAATGTAAAAATCCACTTTCCTTGAATATATCTTAGAAAATTTGATTTCTGTATGATAGGTGGTGTTATTTATTCCTCACAGTATATTTCAAGCACAATGTTGATAATTCAATTTTCTTTGTTAAAAAGCTGAAATATGATAATTTCTTATTTATTACCTATAAAGAGAGAGAGCACAAAAACATCATAGCATCTCATTAGCATAATGAGTATGTTGCCAATTTCATTTAGCGATTTTGAGTTTTTAAAATCTTCATAATTTTTATATTCTTTATCCGTTTTTCCTCAAACTTTCAGTCATATGCTTCTAAGATTTTTCTGCTTCTGTTAAAGTGCATACAGGTTTGGGGTTTCATTCTCCTTTAAGACTACTAATGAATGATATCTGATTTTGGTACTAAATGTTTAATACATGTAGCTGAGTGATGAGAAAATAAAATAAGGAAATGAAGCTCGTTGTCCTAACTGCTGTCATGACGCACAGTCTTTTTTTTATGTGCATGTGCATATTGTCTGTTGAGAGCCAGAAGGGCATTAACACTGTGTTAACATAAGTTAATGCCTTCTGGATCCAAACAGATAGGTGAGTTGTGCTTTCCAGTGAAAATGACTTCCACCATATTTTGTTGTTTAATTGTATTTTCCTAGTCTACATAACCCATCTAACAGCACGATAAATCAATCAGGATTACTTTAAACCGTCCTCTCTTGAAATAACAATGCTGCTGCTGGAACAAAAAATGTGAGTTGTTCTGTTCCATGAATATGATTTTCAAGCATATATTCTTGTTATTTGAAACAACCATATACTGCATGGTATATAATTCAAACATTTACAATTCAGTCTCTTAAGCATGTGCTAAATAAACCTTTAAAGGGGAAGTCCATCCTTGTAAGAAGTTGATTTGTCAATGAATAAAAGCAGAGAAATGAGAGATACAGATAAGTAAAATTTTAAGCAAAATCCAATAAGAAATAAGAAAGTTACTATAAATTCTTGAAGTTGTAATCAATCAAACACAATTTGGCAACACTGTGTATCTTGTGAGCTCCTCTCCCATTTGCTAAAGTACAGTAAATTTCATAAATTTTCATTTTCTCAGTTTCTTATGAAGGAATAAATTTGCTTCACACAGGTTTTCTGCAAAAACATTTAAGCAAGGTGCATGTTTGTTTTAATATTTTCTTTGGAGAAAATGGAAATTTATGATTTTCTTTGGTACAGGGCAAATGGAAGAGGAGCTCGCAAGGTACATCGCGGAGTTGCCAACTTGTGTTTGATTACAACTTCAAAAATTCATAACTTTCTTAATTTCACACCGTTTTTCTGCTTCTTTTATAACCAAGGTAATCAAGGTGGACTTTTCCTTTAATAGAAATATGATGCTATTTAATACCAGATATCACAATTAGCATTTAAGTACTTGTGGACATGGTAATCAAATTCAAGAGGGGATTCAATTATTGAAATAGCTTTTTAAGATTTGTTTGCTATCTCAAGAGGTATGACTTACCACCGTTATCAGTAGCCAAGTAGTATGTCCTAGCATTGGTGTCCAGCTCGATCCGACTCTTCTTGTCACCGATCTAGCGGTGGAAAAGGAAGACAAAAGATAAAAGAAAGAAATGAATAAAGTGTTTGGATGACAAATCATGGATCAAATTGCAACTGGTCAATACATATATGGGAAACAATTGTTACAATATAATAAAAACAGTTCCTTTTTCATACATGTGTATCAGGATACTTTATAAATACTGGGTCCATAAAAGGGGAGAGGAAGGGGAAGGGAAGGGACAATGGCATCCAATCGAGTCAAGATAAATACAATAACAGCACCATAATAGTTCAATTACATGTAGATTGATTCTGTTGATATACATGTAGCATAACGATTATCTGCTTTATATCAAAACTACATTCTAACACTGAAAACACTTTGACAATTATGCATAAAAAGGCCCAGAAATTTAGTGAATATCATTATTCACAGGGACATGTTGAAAAAAAAACCAAGAATCAAGTCTAACCTTAAAGTTTATAGGAAAATAGTTTGTGGTTGTTTAATATTTCTTTTACTGCAAACGCCTCCCATACAAACACAGATATTAGACTCGTCACAAAACTATTTACAAAACCTATGATCATTCACAGTTGCTTTAAGCGCTTAGGTAATTTAAGTTACAGACGCTGTCTTTCAACTAATGAACATGATCTTTTGGATAATCACAGGGGTCTGATGAGGCCACTGTCGATACAGTATCTGGAAATATCATCTTCATGATTAAAGCTTATTGAATGAGAGGATATAGCATTATGAACGAATCTCACAACCATATGTCTGCACACATGGAAAAAATCAGCACCTTTTCCTTCCAGCAAAGCCAGTACGGCTTGAAAAAGGATGTTCGCCCTCACTATACTGAGAAAGCGAGTCATGAACTATTTTTTGTAATGCAAGCTAGAAGAGCATGATCACGATGATTCACTCAAACTAGCTCTGCTCCTTAACTGGAACTCTAAATTGAATGAGCAAGCAGAGATGCTGACGTTTGACACGGAGCGTCTGTTTGTCTGCGGCAAGATAGAATTAAGGGGAATCCCACGTTCGGTTACAGATGGAACTGTCTGTCGAATAAAAACTGCAAATCCTTGTATATTATAGCACTCCTGTTTGGACTGCAGTAAGAAATATTAAATGAGTCTTTCTTAAATGACAAGAACTTGATAAAAACCACTCTGAAAATGCATCAGTCATGGAAATGGACAAGGCAAATTATGTACTATGTAGTCCTATTAAACAGCCATGGCCATTTCTTACTAAAAGATACGCTTGATCACAATCCAACTGAAGTCCCTAATTAGTCGTAAGTGCATTTTGATTTGCTATCAATTTAGATGAATTCCAAGCCTTTGTGAAACAAGGCCCAGTCCATCTTTCTTTGTTAATTACCAAGTTTTATCATGCAATATTTTTACAAAATTCACTTCACAGATACACATATTTTCTACCTATAGGTGAAATTTTGTGTCAATTTCAGTCTTCTTTCTACAGTTTTTGAGAAATTTGTAAGACAACACAATAGGATTGGAAAGTTAATGACCCCCCCCCCCCTACATGCTATCAGTGTCTTTCACAGTTTTCTTTTTAACAATTTTTAAGAAATTGGCAATACAACACAACACAGCACAATAAGCACAATATGCATGTAAACTCAACAGTCAAAACTACTCTTCTAGAATTCACAGGGAAGTCATACTTCACAAATCCAAGCCCCTCTCTTAATCCAAACTCATTGTTAATCCCCTCTAACAAGGGGATAGTCTTGTTGATGATTCCCCTACAAACTATTAGGTGTCTTTCACAATGTTTGAGAAATTTGGAATAGCTAGGACACAACAAAATACAACACAAATCATAACAAAACACAACAAACTCAACACAACTCAACACAACTCTTCAAGAATTCAAAGGGAAATCATATACTTCACAAATCTAAGCCCCTCTCTTAATCCAAACCCATTGGTGATCCCCCCTAACAAGGTGATAGGAACGTGGATGATCTCTCTACAAGCCATCAGGTGTCTTTTCTCGGGAACAGCTGCCATTCCTACATGTATGTCATCCTTGCGACTTCCTCCATTCTGACAAGGATATAGAGTTCATCGCGAGTGTCATCGCATTCTTTATCCCCTACAAGTCTCTGCGAGCAATTACCCGCTTCCCCCTTCCCTGCTATATTGAGATGACACACTTTTTTCTGGAAATCCTACAGTATTTTCTACAAAAGGAGACAGGACGTTTTTCTGGATACATCACCACTGGCATGTAATCCAGTCTAAGATCTGTCTCTGTCTAATACCCCTTTCACAAACCCCCAAGTGCACATAATAACAGTGTAACAGGAGCCTTATAAGAGATTATGAACAAAATGGTAGATACAATTCTAATCTTACATCATATTAATGCCAACTCATAACCAAAGTTTTATTTCTGGATCTTTTCTCTGAATCTGAACGTTAAATTACCTCTACAGATTTTCAGGAGGGGTTACGAGGTTTCTGCATGTCATCATTCAACACAATTTTATTTCTTTTAGACTTCTTTATAATAACACTGTAATCTAACTAAAATATGCATTAAAAAATAGTCTGTAAACAACAGAATGACTGTACATGCAGGAATTTAGGAATTGAGACAAGTCACTCCATTAATGCAAGGATCCTGTGCACTATTCTGGTTATTCTGGTTCCAGTGTACATTGTACATGTAGGTGCTCAAAATACACTGGGCCCCCAAGGTGATTTTGCTTCCGAACCTACAAACTAGCCCTTGTGGCCCTCAAATAGCCCCTGTATTTTTCCATTTCTAGGACAGATATTTCTCTCCTTCTGGACAGTTTTCATTTGTTCAAAATTTTAAAAGAGCCCCTGGAGACATGAAATAGTTTGGAGATTGACTGGGTGAAATATTGATAGGGATCTTATTGATGATAGACCACTTCAAACTTGTTCAAAGACCATTGATAACAATGTTAATGGCATCTCCTTGAAAATCCTTAAAAACTTATCTATCTCAATCAGCAAGCCATAATCCCTATCTTTTCAAAATTCCTCTACATAAACAGGCAGGGGTAATATACAAAGTGCAAGTTCACATTATTGTTACTATCATTATTTCATCATCTGTCATTACCACCATCATCATCATCATCATCATTTTCATTATCATCATAACATTATCATTATAATCATTATCATGATCTTTGAGTATATAAAGGGATCCCCATGCCAAGTCAAGATTCAATCATTTCAATGAATTGTTAAACTCAAAATTATGTTTTTGTTATACAGGAGCTTTTTGGGGATTTGCAGATGTAAAAGCAGTATTTCTTTCTGCTTTTTACCACAGCTCTATTGGAGCTAATTTTCAGAGGTGAATTACTCACTGTTCCTGGGTATTCTTTTCAGTGATGCAGTCCATTCTTTACAGACAATGTTCTCAAAGCATATTCTACACTAAGTGTAAACTCCCGAGCTCTGACTAGACAGCGGTGAGTCATGAAAGATGACTATCTAAAGATGCATGTAGTCATGTACCCTCTACTTTATTACAATGCTTATTCTGGGCTGTCTGCTATAATTCAACAGCTTGGAAAAGTACATTTAAAGGAAAGGGCTTGCACTCATAGAGAGTGATTGACTGACTAGGCATTTGAGAAAAGGTGTCACAAAAAACTATGAGAAGGCCTACATGTTCACATGATTATGAGCTACAAATATGAATTCCATATGAAAATAGAACAGAGAGCATTTTCAATGTATGTAGTTGCTACTTTTGAACTGTGGCTGGGAGTAGAAAGTGATTAAATCTGGATGCACCAAGGGGGAAAAAATGACCTTTGAAAAGCAAAAAAATATTTGTCATAAATTAATGCCTTATGTGAAACAAAGGCCCATAAAGCATACTCACTGCTCTGTCTGTTATAAAATACGAAAATGTGATGCATACTACGCTTATGTTATTTTATTTCGCCATAGAGTTTTTGTTGTTGTTTTTTAAAGGCAGTTTGCTTCATATGGAAACAAGGCTTTGCATGTTTTTGCACACCAGTATCTTTCCCTATACACCAGTGTGAATTTTGCTAGTCATTAGAAGTCCATATGTTTTCATGATGTTGTCTATATATTCACAGGAAAACTAAGGATGCTGGCAACTGGCAGTGAATGTATGTTCACACTTACAGGTTGTATGCTTGTTTTGTAATATTCATGTGCTCTTTAAATTGGCAAGTTTAAAAAGAAATCAATAAAATCTAATTTCCTAAGTGCTAAATATGGGACAAAATTATGCAAAGCATCATTACATTACAGTTTTTCGCTCAGGGTGAGTAAAACTGTAAAGGCATTAGTACCCCAGCACTATAAAAATACACTGTACTCTGAGCACAACTGTAATTACAACCTACATTACATTCTGGGGAAAAAGCAGGAGACTAGGACAGGAGACATATAGAAACTCCTTATTTGGATAATCATAAAGGCATGAGACTGACTTCTGAAATATGAACTTTGTCCAAGTGCGTCATATACATACAAAAGTTTGCTATGACCTATTATAGCCTCACATTATCGAGGGGAACAAGACATTCACTTCACTATACATGCCTAAACTGTAAACATTACATAAACATAGGGGATTTCCCCCAAATTATTATCCATACCATTACCAATGTCAATACACATTCTATGCAATTCATTCACACCTAAACTATTTTCCCTAGAAGAATGAAAATTTAGGGGCTGTTCAAAGACCCGAAGAGGGAATATTTCAGTAACAGAACCCAAACTCAATAATAGGAGAATGAAAGGGGATTTCTCCTTTTTATATCAGTCTTAGGCTTATCATAACATTTTCAGATAGTACTAGCATGTATTGTTAACAACACAATTATTCATACCCTTACCAAGTTTTGACATTTTTTTTTCAATTTTGTTTGTGAAAAATTGGTTTGTCAGGATTTATGTTACTTGGGCATGCTACAAATCAATTGTTGAAATAATTGCATACGACAATTAACCAAATTTTGATGGTTCAGAGGTAATTTATTCACTTTTTTGTTTAAAGATGGCTTGTCCATATCTTTTCATACCCTTTCTTGAATAGTTGCAAAACATGTACAGAATCTTAGGAATGTCTGACACATGTGCATTTTCATAAAAATATGCCTCGATGCCATGCCTGGACCAGGATATGAATATTTCTAGAAATGCCAGGAAATTTATATTAGCATTTCCATTGTTATGCAAATGAGGTGATACCGCAATTATTGTTCACTCAGGCTAACAATTAAAAGTATTCAACCAGTGCCCAAATTCTACTAGTTCACCTTTCATTCTTAAGAAAAACATAAAAGACTTCAAAATTACAAGGGGTACGAATAATTGTGTTGTTAACTGTATATGCACCACTTAAATTTGAATAGTTGATATTATATTTTTAAAATAATAATACCAAGACTTGAAGGAGATATATAATGTACATTTTATGAACATGTACTTATCCCTACAAAAGAACACTCTCACAAGAATACATCATAGTAACATAAGACTTTCACAAACTGTTGAAGATTTTTTTGTAACATAAAGCTGTTATGAACTACAAAGACTTGAGATATACTGGTACTAATCATTGTATGAGTAGTACATGTACATGAAAGTCAATATAAACAAATCTGGACCATTCATGATATTAACAAACTTCAGAAAAGTCTCTGGTTTTAGAGGAGATTGTTAAATCCTAAGATCAAAAAAGCAAATATATCCTTTCTTCTTACCCAAAATTAATCCCTCTAACTACATGTAGCTGTTGCTTCTTTGTCACAAATTTTCCCGACCAAAAAAAAATAATTAAAAATCCTGAACATTGTCAAATAACAGAACTATATCCGGTAGCTTGATAGCCACTGAGTGAGAGTCACCTTTTCTGTATTCTTGTTGTTTGATATCCCTTGGATTAAAGAAGGACCTTAACCTCTAATCAATTTAATTGAATCACATCCTAATCTGTCATCATATTCTATTTTCCCCGTCTTGGTTCTCTGAGGAGCAGCCGCAGAAAGTCGTTATCCACTTTTGTGGGTCCAGTCATTGATGGGGCCAGCGAAAAATAATACAGAACTCAACGTTGTCACATCAGCTCTGCAAATACATGTAAGCACCTTATAATAACACCTGACAAGGAACTGCTGGTTTACTAGGGTGTTTATAAATGCTTTAAATGGAGCCCCTTCTGTAGCAAGCTTGGGAACTTCTTGATGGCTCATGATGGAACAGCTTTTGAAAGAAACTGATCTTTGCCAGACATTCCTCCCCCCCCCCACCCCCCCCCCCCCCCCCCCCCCAAAAAAAAAAAATAAATAAATACAAATTACATGTAGTTACCCTCCCCTCCACCTGATTCAGAATGACTTTTGAGCAGTTTCTATTTAGTTATGAAACAGAAAGAACTCTGTTCTTTCTGTTAATGGCTATAATGGCTATCATTGATTTTAGTCTATAATTCTACCTACCTATTACCTTCAGGCAGCCAAGCCAGAAATACTTCAAACAAACCAGATTGGAAATGTTTTAACATCAATAAGGACAGCTGATTACACTTAAAAATGTACACAAGTATAACCATCATGTTATTTGGGGAAGGAAGTAGGAGTGGCTCATGTAGCATAATCAATCATTCATCAATACTCAAGGAGATAGGCAATCAAAAAAACATCATGTGATGACTTTTTTTGGCAAAAACATACATACCCTGGGGGATTCAAACATCTCCAGGAATAAACTCAGAAATGAGAACGGTATTTTTAATTTGAATTCATAATGTCAAAAACATGAAATATCGATCTGGTCCAAAAATGCTTTGTCTGTATAATGCCGATTATATATATATATATATATATATACAGATATATGTTTATATCGGATAATTGTATGGGAAATATTCAGGACATATAAAACAAATTCCACAACAGCTATACTACACAGCAATTGTTGAAAAGGTCATTATATAGAAATGAGTCATTTATTTTAGTCATTTTATACCCCCCCCCCATTTTTTTTTTTTAAACTAGGCCTACATGTACATGTAGATTCTATACAATTACTTACATGATATATGTGAAAGAGAAAGTTGAGTTCTTGGAAAGGTGAAAAATAATTTGTGGGCTTTCTCATTCCTTTCACATCAGTTTGGAAGAACATCATAGTAGAGATGTCACCTGAAAAGGATTGTCCTTCAAATGCACTCATAATCAAAATATGACGAAAAATAGCTGAAGTGTTCAGGCCAAACATTGATACCACACGTGTGTGCAGTCCCATATACCCATTTCTGTGTGCAGTGCATGCGCTTTTCAGGGATATTCTTATCATTTTGATGATACTGAAAACTCACAGTACTTACCAATTCTTAATGTAGACACGATCAATCTCTCCCAGTTACTTTGAGACAACTTCTTTCACAATGTAATCGCAAGACTAGAACTCGACTTTATCTTTAACCCGTTGGGTGCACTTTGATTTTGGTACACGTATAGATACATTTAGCACACATTTTCCATACACCCCAGGGCCCCGTTTCATAAAACCTGACATCAATAGAGTTACAATAAGTGTTATAAGCTACTGAAATCCTTGAATCAGACTGGCTAAGAGCGAATTTGTCATAGAAATGAGGCAGTTGTTATTGCTGACAAGTTTTCTGAAACAGGGCCCAGGTCCCCAGCCCGAGGTACGTGTATGTCAGGCTTAGTATTCAACGGGTCAAAGTAATATAGACCCCGTTCTCATTACAAGGGATAGCGCGATCTAGCGAGCGCTAGACCGTGCCACCTCTAAGGTGAGAACGCGGCAACGTCATTTCGGCGCACTCCACGGCGTTCCCAAACCAGACCACCACTGGGGGTGGTCCACGAGAGATAGAGCGATCTAGAACACACCCATTCACAGTACATGTATACTGTGCAGACCCTCTGCACTCTGCAGATGTGAACCCGCGGCGTGCCAGTGGACCTCCCTAGCGCGCTCCACGATAGCGCAATCCACTTTCCAATCTCGTAATGAGAAAGGGGTCACTGACTTTGAACAGTTTGGATAGGCTTCACATCATGCTATTTTGAATCGTACCTTTAATTTTGGAATACACAAGTGCAATGACCTGGCTTGTCAGATAGGCATACATTACAGGCCTACCTAGTTTCCAGGAAACAAGTGACTCACACACCCACAGGGCATGCTGACTGAAGTGGTTTCAAGTTTTTTTAATCTTAATTATATTCTTTCAAGTAGAATACTCAGTTTTGCATGATTATACAGTATATGATCATAATACTTTCTCTCCCTCATCCCACCCTATCTTACATGTATTCTCTCTTTCTCTATCTTTCTCCATTTTCTTTTTCTTTCTGATTTTTTTTTTTTAAGTTTCTCTCTCTCTTTCTCTCATTCTCTCTCTCTCATTTTTTTTCACATCTCTATGCTTATTTTGTTATGTAATGGCTGTTTTTGTAAACATGAATGTAATATGTCAAATTTGTATTTCACTCTGAATTTTATGTACGATATACATGTATGTATATTCCATGTTAGACAAGTTAGTGAAGCAAAACGAGAATACGGAGAAAAGCTGGAACAGTGCTTTATGACTAATGATCCCAAGAACGCATGGAGATGTTTAGAAGTAATGACGGATTATTCCAACAAGAAACATGAGAATACTTTTGAGCACGAAGAAAATGCAAAAGAAAGGGCAAATGAGCTTAACTCTTTTTTTTTCCGTTTTGAGAACCATGACCGTAGTGAAGAACTCAACGATCAATTAACATTGTTACGTAACAGAGCTGATGACGGAGAGCCCTTTGTGATCCACGAATCGGATGTTCGTAAGCAGTTCAAGTTCATTAACCCACGGAAGGCACCGGGGCCTGACGGTGTGAACGGACGAGTGTTAAAGAAGTGCTCATCCCAACTAGCCGTACCATACTCTACGATATTTCAGATGTCGATTTCGGAAAAGATAGTACCTGCATGTTGGAAAGCGTCCGTAGTTACGCCAGTACCCAAGAACAATCGCCCTAACACGAATAGTGATTTTCGCCCTATTGCGCTGACATCAGTTGTTATGAAAAGCCTAGAAAGACTGGTACTTGCGAAGCTGACAAGTTCAGTTCTCCCGCTACTTGATGCAAACCAGTTTGCTTATAAGGCGAAACGCTCCGTAACTGATGCAGTTCTCATCCTTACAAATATGTTGTACGAACACTTAGATAGGGCAAGATGTTATGCCAGGGCAACTTTTATAGATTTCTCGTCAGCGTTTAATACTATAGAACCCCTTGTACTATTAGAAAAGCTACAAAATTTACATGTTCATCCATCCCTCATACTATGGTTGCAAGATTTCCTTCATGAAAGGACACAGAAGGTCAAGGTCAATGGCATTCTCTCTGACGAACTTACCACAACCATTGGCACCCCACAAGGGTGTGTACTATCTGCAACCCTATTTACCCTGTACACCAATGACTGTATGTCAAATAACCCATCTACTCACATACTTAAATATGCAGATGATACAGCAATAGTTGGATTAATTGAAGATGAGAATGAATTAGATTACAGGGCTACAATCTCTATGTTCGAAAACTGGTGTAAGACCAACTACCTACTGGTTAACTCCAAGAAGACAAAAGAAATTGTCTTCGACTTCAGGCAAAAGAAAGCCTTTGAACCAGCCGATAGACCTGTCTATATAAACAATGATGTCATAGATAATGTTGAATGTTATAGATACCTAGGCACAGAAATCGATAATAAGCTGTCGTGGGATGCAAAATCAAAGTACGCTCTAACCAAATGCAATCAGCGGTTATATTTCCTTAGAAAGTTGAAGTATTTTCATGTCAACGATAGGATTCTGTTTCTGTTTTACCAGTCGATCATCCAGAGTATTATTACATTTGACTCAGTTATTTGGTTTAATAATGCAAAACAAAGAGATAAACAAAAGCTCAAAAGAGTTGTTAAGCAAGCCAGTAAGATAATGAATAATACCGTTGACCTGGATGAAATCTGTAAAGAAAGGGTAATCTCAAAGGCTCTATCCATTATGTCTGATCTGACCCATCCCCTGAATAGCCAGTACGTATACCTGAGAAGCGGACGGAGACTGAAATCTGTAAAAGCAAGAACTAGTCGACGCATCAATTCGTTCATCCCATTCTCCATCAGAGTTGTTAATGAAACCCAGTAGAGAGGTTATATAGATATGTAGATATATAGGTATATATAGGTGATATAGAGATATATATAGGTGGAATAAAAGAAACTAAGTTTAGATCACGATATGAAACAGTGTAATTAGAATAGAACCTTCAAAAATAATAAGAAAATTATGAAGTACATGCACTTATATGCTTTTGTAACCCTGATACTGTTATAACACTAAAAAAGAAAAGCTTAATTCCTATCAACGTTTATGAATAAAGGAAAAAGATGTGAAAGGAAAGTGAAATAAGACATCAAAGTAAAATAGATAGAAGAAGAAAAGAAATGATAAGAGAAGAATAAAAGGGTAAGAGAAGAATATAGAAGATATAGAAGAAGAAGAAAAGAAGAAGAAAAGAAGAAGGAATGAAGAAATGAAATGAAATTAATTAGCAAATAATATACTCCACACTAAAACACAATGTTATACAGTACTATGAAGGAAAATTGTTTAATAATACTTAACCATTACCTTATCATTGAACCCAATTATTTTCAGTCAGAACCAGGTAGACCTATCCATTGTGCAAATGGCAATTTATTTATTTTTATGTAATAATTTTGTATATATGTATTATGTTCAATTGATTTATATTAATGTCGTAATATTGTAAAGCAAGTTTTTATACAAGTACAAACAATTATCCTCTATGGACATAATAAATGATTGAATTGAATGTAATTTAGCTCTTGAGCTACAATATGGTTTTTGATAAAAACCTTTTCTTCAAAACTTAGAGGGCAATGTTGGAATTTATCATTTTTTCCCCTTTTGTTAGCCCTGAAATGTGATAAGTCCCCCTCTTACAAGTACTTTGACAGATGCCCCTCACAAGAAACTACAACATCTAAAGGCTCTTAATGTGCTCTAATGCACTGGGGTGGTATTCTGAGATTTATTTTATCTTGATTTCAGTGAAAAGATTTTAATTGTCATAACAAATTTCAAATTGCAACTTACATTTCATTGGTGTTTGGGCAGATGAATTCCTCGCACGCAGCCACTTTTGCGCAGGCTTTAACCAATGGTGCACCAAAAGCGTACATTTTGTTATGACAATTAAAATTATTTCACTAAAATTAAGATAAAATAAATCTCAGAATACCACCCCTGATCATTTTGTAATGGCTATATAAACAAGTAATAACTGATTTGTATTGTATAGCCATCTTTAGTTGTTTTTTCAAATATCAATTGGAATCATTAAGAGATATAAACTATTGTCATAAAATAACAAATGACATCAACAGAAAATGAAAGAAACATGTAATACATGTATATCGCATTACAATATTTTTCTTAAAGTTATAACAAGTATATTTTTCTCAGAACAGATCAATAGAAGCATCTGTAATATTGCACTGTCCTTGTTTCGGTGAGTTATATGTAAGTGGGCACTTTATCCACAAGTAGGTGAACTTGACGGTAGGGGTCAGAAATGACACACTTTTGTCACTGTATTTGGAAACCTAAATTCCTACAAGTGCTGTAAAAATAGCTTTCATGCATGTCCATGGTAATACTGTCACTGATCAACCATTGATATTGACAATAACCTGAACATGATGATGCAAAAAACAAAAAATGATGTCAACCACACATTAGTACTGTCTAGTAGCTATGACAACAGTGACTACATCACTTCATCTGAAGCACAAATATTATTTTTGACTGGTTTATCTCATTAGCAATGGATATCATCATGATGTATTTATAAATACTTGTTGTTTCTAAACAGATGTATGGATATCTGAACTATACAATGTGATTTATTTCAAACTATTCCATCACTGAACGTGTCCCTGAATAAACCACAGATGATGATGATCCAGTGCATGCTCAAATTTGGCAGGAAGTTTTCATTGTAATTTCCTATTTCCTTTGCCAATCCTGCTTGACAGTTCCAACAGTCAGGTCCCACAATGGATTAATCAAACACTGATTTCATCACTTACTAAAGTGCTTCACCATCCACAAAATTGCCTAATCATTTTGACATAGAGCTCTTTAGCATAGATGTGATGGTCTGAATTCAATCAACTCCTGAGATTTTAGGTGAATATCTGTGGCATTATAGGATTGTTGAATTCTCTACTATTAAAGTATTCATTTGCTTTAAGTGAATTCACTTTAACAAATATATGTAGAAAAGAAACACCACCATCATCATCATCATCATCAAAACATCAAAAGGTTACCATCCTTTTCTAGAAAAGGCATAACCTTGTATCATAAGGATTAGGATTCTCATCAATTCTGTCCAATTATATCTATGTCTATTTCTGTAACATCATTTACAAAAAAAACCTAATTAACAAATCTCTGTTTCTGTAAACTGATTCAGAGTTTTGATTTCCACAGGTGATTTCATTTCCATAAATACATGAATTTGAAAGGAAAATACAACCATGCATCACTAAAGGGATGCTTACTCATATACTTTAACACAGTGTTTAACACCATTATTCCTCTCAAAAAATGATAATGTAAGGTAATCATCTACTGATATATTAGGCAATACAAAAAAAGAAGAGAGAAATATGAACTTACACTTGATTTGTAGAGATGCTGAACATTCCGCATGGTTCCAACAGGGATTATTCCTTTACAGGTCGTCATCTGGAGAAAAAAAAACAACAAAAAACAACAAAAAACATATGCCTTAATCATATCTGGTTCCATCTTGTCTTGAACATACTGTAAACAAAAACTGTGTCATCTTTTCAAAACTGCACTAGATTATAAACTGTTGCAAAACACGAGTATATATTGCTTGCGGTGTGGACATAGTGACTGACAAACACAGATATAAATGTAGCTCATTAAAGAGTTAAGTTATAAAAGGCATACATCTAAAAGGCTTGAACCAGATATCATCTTATTATACCTTTTCAAAACTGCATTAGAAATAAATGATGTAAATCTTGGGCATGTGTCATCTGTGTCTGACACCAACATGTACCATAGTTCACGTTAAACGAGTTAAGTTATTAACACTTAATGTTTAACAGGGAATGATTAATAACATTTATATGGCATATCATGTCTGATACAGATGTTCAAAGGCAGTTAAGCAAATAAGATTGTAATAAATTAAAAGATTTATGGGGATAGGGGACTTCATAAAACCAATCAAAAAATAATGAAATCTGTACAGTAGGACTGATTACCTGCAGAAAATCTATTATCAAACTTCCATCAATTGTTGGTTCTAATAAAAAATGCGGCCATGCAGAATGAAAGTTTTTATTCTCTACAGATAAATCTCACAAAGATATGTCTCTTTTGTAAAATGAAAATTCATGGGGATAAACGTACAAAATTTGCAGAATGCAAAAAACAAACAAACATAAAAATTCACACATTATCAGTGAAAAACTAGTTCACAGATAATATTTACACTGCATTAAGGTACATAATTATCGAATTAGATATTAAAGGTGTAAAGACATACTAATATTTACATTATTTTTCAACAAAAGCAACTGGGTACAAATATAGCTTGGTTCAAATTTCTTTTAAGGCAGCGAAGTAAAAAGAACAGAAGATTGATCCGAGGGCAAAGTTCAGGTTCTTCCAGCAGGGTTCCCTTTGTCCAGTTCCTGTTCAATTGTTTGTTTGTTTCTGAAAAAAAATTGTTCTGTTCTACAAATCTCCCACTGTCTTTACTTCCTCCTGCATGACTACCCTGCTTCTGTAATGATCTCAAAATACATTTCCAGTTTGTGCAACTCATGCTGCCTTATTCATGGAATACTGTATGTGCATGGTGTTGATCATGTAGCCTATCATAAACATTTAAAGGGCAAGTTTACCCTGATATCAAGTTGATTTTGAAATAAGTAGAAAAATAAGAGATATGGTCACTGAAAGTTTGCAAAAATCCTATACCAAGTGTGGTAGTTATTATTCTTTCTTTTTTTTTTAAGTTTGAAGCTCACTATATACATTACAACTCTGATTACTCTTCATAACCATGTGGTGTCATTTTGAAGCAGATATATCATAATTGTTATTTGTATGAAGGGTTTCAGGTGCCCAGAAAAATTGGCGTAACTCATGGTTTGCGCATAAGTACCTGGATGACCGTGCAAGCTTAAAACAATATCTCATGGTTTGTGTAAAAGTACCCGGATGACCGTGCAATATATTTCCATATCTCATGGTTTGGGGTGCGCGTGACGTGTAAAAAATTGAATACGCGTTTAAATATGCAAAGCTAAAGACAATGGATGTATGCGCACAGCAGGCTTTCAAGCACACCCAAAGAAAAAAGTAGGAGAAAAGTAGGAAATTTGCATGTCCTCAGGATTGGAACTTTCTTCCATGTCAATACTTGACTGCCCACTGTTCTGACTAGATCTCACAATTTGTATTTACTGCAGTCATAGATTATACCTATTTCATGGACTAGCTCAAAAAGATACTTTAAAAAGCTTTGAGAAATCATGCCAGATGGAATGACTACACTGCCAGGTTCCTACCATTAGGGATGCAAGGGAGCAATGGGCCGATGGGTATGGCTGCACTTCCATTTACCAAAGACCTGGTAGTCTAAGACTCTAAAATGGTGTCTGAGGCTGGCCCCCTTTGGGGGCTGGGTCGTAAACTGGACAAAAGCAGGCCCTGAATTTTGCCCCCTCCCTCCCCCTTACACTTCAGTATGAAAAGGTGGCCCTGACACAATTCAGGGGTTGGCTTACAAGGCAAGGAAATATAGAAAATGAGAGAGAGAAAAACAAAAATTACACAATGAAAAATAGAAAACACAATAGAAAATTTTTTAAAACATGAAATACAGAAGAAAAGAAAAAGACGGTCAAAGAAGGGGGGGGGGGGGAAGAACTACAAAATGAAAGATAGCAATAAAAACAAACCAATAAATAAGGAATTACAGTCAGAAAACAATAGAAAAAAAAACAAATACAAAGAAATACACAGGCAATACATATGAATAGAAAAAGAAATGGATAGTGAAAAATAACTACATAATCAAAGATAAAAAAAAAAAATAGGTAAGGAATTATAGTTAGAAGAAAATTTGTAAAAACAGCAATAAGATATAAAGAAAAAAAAAAGAAAATACATACGGATGAATAGAAAGAGAAATGTAGACAAAATAAAAGACCATGAAATACAGAAGGAAGAATAGAAAAAGATTAAAGTAGAAGAAAAAAGAATTACAAAACTAAAGATATAAATAAAAATAAACAAATAGATAAGGAATTATAGTAAGAAGACAACAGAAAAATGAAAATAAAATACAAAAAAAAAGTATAGAAAGATAAGGTTAAAGACTTGGGGGGAAACTTTAAATTTTATAACAAAAAATAGAAAACAAGAGAAAATAGAAAAAAAAACAATACATAAGGAAATACAAGTAGATAAAAATAGTAAACAAGAACAGAAATACACAAGACAAAAAATGAGAGGAAACAAAGAAAATACATATTAAAAGAAAGAGAAGACATATAAACAACAATAAAAAAGAGAAAAATATATGAGGATGAATAGAATGTGAACATCAAATAAGGGGGAAGTAAAGAACTAAATAAAGAAAGATAGAAAACGAGAGAAGAAAAAAAAACACAGAAATACAAAAGGAAGTATAGAACATGAGGGTGGAAGAATACATAAGGAAAAAACTGAATTAAAGAAAAACATAGGCAAAGATAGAGATAAAAGATGACAGAAGATGATAGAAAGGTAGAAAAAAAAAGAAATACATAGGATTAGAAAGAGAATTAAGATTAAACAAGTGAATGAGTAAATTACGCAATGCGTAATAAATGTCCCCGCCGAAAGTGCAGATCTGTGGAAATTAACTAGCCTGAACCTTAAAACTTCAGTGAAAAACTTTAGTGAATAAAATAATAATGTTACTGCATGCAAAAGAAGAGAATACCAACAATGCATGTATACAACTGAAATATAAAACATGAAAACATTATGAACCTTCAGCCATTTTGAATAAATTGGCATAAATTTGCATGAATAATGAATTTCAAAATTCTGTGTAGAAGTTTGGAAGCCCCCACCCAGCCCTATCAGATAAAACAATCGGAATCAAAATCCGATGTGAAATAGAGGAGAAGTAGCATTTTTCGTAAATTTTGAATAAATTTGCATAAATTTGCATAATTAATGAATTTCAAAATTCTGTGTAGAAGTTTGGAAGCCCCCACCCAGCCCTATCAGATAAAACAATCGGAATCAAAATCCAATGTGAAATAGAGGAGAAGTAGCATTTTTCGTCAATTTTGAATAAATTTGCATAAATTTGCATAATTAATGAATTTCAAAATTCTGTGTAGGAGTTTGGAAGCCCCCACCCAGCCCTATCAGATAAAACAATCGGAATCAAAATCGGCCAAGAAATGACGGAGAAGTAGCATTTTCTAACATTTGAGCACACATGGACAGACGGACGGACGGACGGACGGACACACACACACACGCACACACGAACGGAGCCCGTTTCATAGTCCCCTCGCGAACTTCGTTCGGCGGGGACAATAACATGGAAACAATCAGAAACAATAGAAAACAAGAGAAGGAAAAACAAAGAAATACAGATAGATAAAAAAAAGAATACATAAAGATAAAAAACACAGAGTAATGCATGAGGAATACAGAATGAGAAGATAACAAACAGGAAAAGAAAAATACATAAGGAGGAATGGAAATGGAAGATAAAGGACAGGAAAAACAAAGAAATACACAAGGCAAGATAGAAAAATAAAGAAGGAAAAACAAAAAATACATAAGGAAAGATAGGAAACAAGACAAGAGAAAACTGACGATTACATAAGGAAAGAGAAATACAACGAAATACATAATGAAATAGAGGAAGAGAAGCAGATAGGAAAAAAAAAGAATTAAAAGAATGGATAAAAAGAGAAGATGAGTAGGGTAAAACATAGAAATACATAAAGGAATTTGCACAGTTTTTTTTTTTGGGGGGGGGAAGGGGGAGGTCAGCCTCAGACCTGTTGCCAATTAACACTTTATGGGCGGAGACTCAATTTGTCAGCGTAACAGGGTCTTATTGGTAATATTCACATCACTTACATAGGCTTAATATGCACACTGCTTAGTAGGACCTGCAATAATTGAAGTACAATGAGATTCTTGTGCATGATAGCCTTGCTCAAATATGTTTGAAAAAAAAAAAGTAGGAAAAATTGAAAAAAGGTAGGATATATTAGGAGAACTGGAAAAAAAGTAGGAGAAGTAGGAGAATGGTCAAAAAAGTAGGAAAAAGTAGGAAAAGTAGGATCGCTTGAAAGCCCGGCACAGCCCTTGCAAGATGCTTTGGTAAGGATAAAATAATGTTTTCCACCAGTGCTTTTATGTTTAAGTCAATACAAAAACATGAGGACATGTAATGGTGAAAATTGAGGAACTAGGTTTCATACAATTAATAATAATAATATTGAATGGCTTTTCTTTCGTGGGACACAAGGGTATATCGTACTCGCTCTGAAAATATTTCACTTGTCGTGCTGACTCGTGAAATATGCTCATAGCTCGTGCGATATACCCTTGTATCTCACTCAAGGCCATTCAATAATTATATAATTATCCTACTCTTTATCCTTGTAATGAGATATTAGTTACGTTCACATGATGGGAGCTAAACTTAAAGTTTCGCTTGTAGTTTCAAAACTTTCAGTTAACTTGTAGTTATCTTGTAGTTTCAGCCCGTATGAACGGACTCGTGGTTTTGAAACTTTAAGTTTACTAGTAGTTCTAGAACCACAAACGAGCTCGTGGTTAAGACCGAAACCACGAGCAGTGGGGGGGGGGGGGGGGGGGTTCTCCATCAAAGTTACGGCCCATGTGAACGGAATAAACTTTAAGTGTCACAGGCTTGTGGTTTAGGATGACCTTACTGTTCATGTTAAATTTCCGGGTTATACCCTTCCCGCGGATTATGAACACAGGATTTGTATATGTAAAGTACACACAATCGGTAGTATGTACTTCCTGGGTTAACCACGACGATCGCTCAGCTTGTACTTTCAGCTCGTTGTTTAGGGCGTCGTGGTTTTGTTAACTTTAAAGTTTCGCTAACTTAAAGTTTCATAACCACAAGTCCCGTATGAACGTACATTTGTAACTATTGATGTAAATACAACATTATGAATATCATATGGGCAATTCCACAATTAGTGAGACATAACCACAAAAATTTAAAATCAGTATTTCTTCAAGCTTTTATGTCCAGGATGGTGGAAATTGGGACTACATCATGTCTAGATAGAACAGGGGAATCATTTTCTACTATTGAGTACATTCTTGCGTGCCTCATTCACGGAGAATCTGAAACTGTACGCGGCTTGAAATAATTTATGAATAAAATCTTGGTTTTAGCATACTTTGAAATTGTATTTTTGAGGGAAATGTACCAAGTCAATGAAGTACATAATAACTTTATTTTCAGGTGCTGAAACCAACAGAAAATTTCAGTAAAAAGGTGTTAAACCCATTAATTCATGATTTTCCAAGGTGCAAGTTACTAACATGTAACATTACAAATTATCATTTTTAAATGTCAAAAGGGTTCAATGATAATTTTGTCTTACCAAAACAAAGGTTAAAAAACCTAGAAAATAACTGAAGAAATATCATTTCATCTAACCTTGACTACTAGGCATATGATGTCTGACCAAAGATGACCTTTAATTTTGCATGTACTGTCCACAGTAGCTCCAACAAATGCCCAAATTATTCTGTTTTACGTTTTTAACACAAGAATTTGCTCTTGTTTTATAATAGAGATCCACATGTTTTCTTTTAATGAGGACAAAAAGAGCAAAATTTCCCTTAAACATGTAAACATGGTAATCATGGAATTTATATCCATTTTGATCTTATTTCTTCACTTTTTAAAGAATTGATTGGTATTTGGTAGTGAGTGTTAAGAATGTTATGTATCACTATCATGGCATGTGTATCAGTATTTCAAGAAAAATGGCTACATGTATCTCACAGAAAAATGATCCTTCCAAGGTTAACCCTTTCAGGACAGGAATTATTTCAGGGCTAAATTGATCACATTTTGTTCTTCAAATTGGCAACAATAATATTTTTCTTTTAGTACTACAAGATTGTAATAAGGGGTAATGTCTTTGAAAACAATATACATGGTTAAAAGAATTGGTGAAAAGTTGAAAAAGTTGCCAATTTTGATAAAAAACAATGATTTTAAACCTCTCAATGTGTTGCCAATTTAAGGATTTTAAATCTTATTCTCCTTTTTAAAATTCCTGGGATCAAATGCAATATTGTCATGTAACAAAAATGGACACAGTGTGTGCAGAAATTTTTGCTCTTTCTACTCATGTATCTAGTATATTTTTCAGGGCTCTGAATCAAAAGTTATTGAGCTCAACCACAACTGTTTCGAAAGGGTTAACCAAAAACCTGCCCCGTTAAATAATAATAATAATAAATACTAATAATGGTGGCTTCTTATCAAGTACTTACAGTAGGTCCATCACGCATAATGCTCATGGCGCTTTACATACATATAAAAAATAATGGTATGTCAATCAGTTTTGAAAGTAACTGAAATGATGCAGCACAAACTCATAGTATGCACATTTAGTTCCCTAGCCCAGAGCTTGTGTTGGACCCCAATGATTATGACATTACATTATGTGACTGGGGATGAAACAATTTATGAAATAATATCTAAGTGTCGACCCTGGATTGTCAACCACAGATCTCTCTACATGTATACTGAAGAATAAGTCATAGAAAGTAAATTGGATCCCTACAGTGTGTTTTTCAAAACAAAACTGAAACTGGGCCATCATATCAACATCCAGACTCCAGACTCCAGAGTACATGTACAGTGTATATCCAATAGACATGAAGGCTGTCCTTACATGGCACATGTACACTCGTCTATTTAATATAGAGTAAGCTAGAGTTAGGCGCTACATACATGTACATGTACAGAAACTGTTTTCAATGCGCCCAATATACATGTATCTATACTAGGTGTTAAAAAAAAACAGTGGACACTTTTGGTTGTTAATAACTCAAAAATTATACCTCTGTCAGACTGAGGTTTATACATTGTAAAGTTGAAGGATGTAAACTTTATTGGGAGCAAGTTCTATAACATTTCTCTGAATACATTTCTTAAGGTATTGCTCTGAATTTTTAATTAGATTTTTCACCTTTTAAAAAATCAAGGCTACAAAATATGTGTGTATCAGTAATTAATTCAGAACTCAACAACAATCGCTGTTGTGTGTTGCAGCTGTCACTTCTGCCTACCTTTTGCTGTCCAGTTTCATTCAATGATTCATGATTCTGGGTTAAAAAGGTGTTCTGGAATTTCAGCTGCAATACACAATAACAACTGGTGTATTCTGAATTAATTACTGATACACACAGATTTTGTGGCGCTGATTTTTCATAAAGTGAATATCTAATTAAATATTCAGAGCTATATTTGAAGAAAGTATTCAGAGAAATGTTACAAATTCTACTGCCAATAAAGTTTACATTCTTCAACTCTCCAATGTAAATACCTCAGTTTGATACGATGTATAATTTTTGAGTTATTAACAATCAAAAGTGTCCACTGTTATTTAGTGCTGGTATCGACACGCCTGATGTCGCCACTATGGCGACAAAAGTACTGGTTTTGGACTTTGCCGACATGTCGACACGCATGCTCCGATGGCGACATAAAATGGGTCTTTTTACATGTACCTCGTCGTGGCGTCGTGCGCGCGTACGTGATTTGTTTCACATATGCATTAGCAGCGCGCGCGCGCGACACGATCGCTGCGTATCTAGCTGCGACGACCGGTATACATTACGTACATGTACATGCCTAGATATGCGACACTAGCTGACTCGCACCGCATGACTTTCATTAATGCTTGATAAATTGGATCATACAAAACAAATTTTGGGGCAAATAGTTGACAGTGTGCATCTTTGAGAACTGTAAGTGAGTATGACTGCGAGTGTGAGCCCGTGAGGACAAAGTGCATGTATTCCATGTAAAGCTCTTGTGAATTTGTGTCGGGTAACTCTGGTTTAATAGTGTACGGTCACTACGGGAGCGACCCGAGTTTAGACTTGTTTGACTCATGTCCAGATGTCGACACATGTCGACATCGGCGTTAATTTTATTGCGACATGGCGACATAGATTTTCCATGCCGATACCAGCACTACTGTTATTTTTTTTAACACCTAGTACATGTACATGTATAGTTGGGCCCAAAAGTTTACATACAAGTACACCTGGTAGAAAAACATATACATTTTCCAACATCATTCATTCCGGCAAACTTTCCTCCACAAGAGGACAGACATGTTTGGTCTCTGCTTTTTAGTACATAATGTATATGCACTTACTAAAAATCACTCTGAGACATATACAGCCCTGGAAAAAAATATTAGACCAGCTCCATTTTGGGGTATATGAGTAGTGGTAAGTCCATTGCCAATGGAAGTATGAAAATTATTATCAACAGCTAATACATGATCAACGTATTACTACTAACTAGAACAATTACCCCTATGACTTTTTACCCCAGGACAGTTACCACTAGGACGACTACAGCCAGGACAAATTGTCCCGGACAAATTTCCCCAAACAATTACAACACCCCTTTTTTCCCATGAGAAAGAGTTTTTTGAGCACCTAATGGACTATAAATGTCTGAGAGGATGAATTTCAAGTGTTACTGCTCTTGGTCTGAGCACCATGGCATTCTTATTATTCTACTGAAACCAGTGCTTGTGACATAAAAATTAAAGGTATTGGAAAATTAATTTTATGAAACAAAAAATCATTCTTGCAGCATGAATGAGCTGCTGTGAGGGGAAAAGAAACACCTTGTTGACAGAATGCCACAAGGCATGGCTGCTATCATCAAATGTAGCAATTTTTCACCAAGAACTGAACAAACTGCCTCCAGAGGAGTGTACATGGCTTTACGAGAAAATCAGGCATACCCCCTGGACAATTATCCCAGACCACTTCTGCCAGGACATTTTTCCAAAACCCCTACCCCTGGAGAATATCCCTGAGGACAGTTAGCATCTAGGATATTTACACTCTGTTAGTTGTTCTGAACTATCAATCCATTGGGATGCCCCTCAGAAGTAATTGTCCTTCAGCGAAAATTGTCCGGGGTTAATTGTCCTAGGGGCAATTACCCTGGCAGCAATTGTCCGAGGGATTAGTTATTACACGCGCTAATTGCTTTGGGGAGCATTCATCCACTCATTATGAGTTAGCTATTAGAAATCATTCTGAAAATTAATTTTCTTATATAGCCAACACTTGCCATATAGGCCTTTATAAGGAGCTGGTTTAATAATTTTTTCCAGGGCTGTATATATGACTCCTAAACAATAGGAACAAGTGAGGCTGGAAAAATGTGAGGAAACTGTTATTATTCCAGGTGTGTGTACACTTTTTTTGGGCCCAACTCTACATACCCGAACAAAAAATGCACTGAGATTTCCATTAGCAGCATCTCAAAAGTACCGTATTCAAACATCCATAATGAGACAATGAAGTGATATTGGAGAAGTATCTTCTAAATTGTATGTAAAGTTTCGCAAGGATTTAAAGAGAAGGTCAAGTTCCGGGGAAAGGTAAAAAAGAATTTCTGAGCTTTCTCATTCGCTTTATGTTAGTCCCCTGAAAAGGATTGCTCTTCAAATGCCCTCACATTCAATATATGACAAGAAACAGCTGAAATGTTCGGGCTGAACATTGTGGGTAGTCCCATATACATATTTCTGTGTGCAGTGCATGTGAATCTCAGTAGGATTGAGTCAATTTCTTATCATTTTGGTGATTCCTAAACCTTACAGCATACACCAATTCTTATGTGCTATATAATCAACCTTTCCCAACTGCTTTGAGACAGTTTCTTTCACAATTCAACTCTATCTTAAGTAAAAACTAGAAAGTTACAACTGTTTTTGTATTAAGACCTTGTATTTTTCAAAGGGAGCACAGTTAATCACATCCTTGCACAATAATTTAACAAAATCCCTGCCACATGGCTTACCGTTCTCTCATTCTCGTAGTATCGTAACTCTTTCCCATTGAAGACAAACCATCTCTTACGGAATCCTCCCTTTCCTTGTTTCCTAAAAATGAAAAATGGAAGAAAATGGAAAGAAAACATGCCAATATTAAAGTGTACCAACCATCTGAAAAAAGAATTTGTACATCACTAGGAAGTATAAAATTAACCTCAAAGAACTTTATCTGAAATTCTACAAGTGAACAGTTCAAGAGTATGAAGGAAATAATGGATAACATGAAGGTGCTTGCACGGAACCGAACCTCCAAGTTGGGTTCCGCGCAAGCCCTTATCTTGGCGAGCGCATACGGGTGCATTGAGTAGTCTACTCACGAGTCGTTTTTATGCTTATAGAGAGTATAATTAAACTTGTAATATCTCTTTATAGAATTGATATTCCAAGCCCATATTTGGAATATAGTAGAATGACATGAAACCTCTAACATACAGAGTAAAATCTTTTTTGGTGATTGGTACCCTTTATGTTGCTGTTTCTTATTATACATGTAATTTCTATGAAAAGAAAACATTCATCAGAAAAGCCTTTTTTTTTTCTTGCATGTTTAACAAACTAATGTACAGTTGACATAATTTCACCACAATATGGATGTTATTTTTACCTCTAATGAAAAAACCTGCACATGTACATGTTGCGGTTGTACATGTACTTTCCTGTGTGAAAGTGACTACATGTATTAACCAAATACTGCTCCATATCTATGGTTTATCCACAATCACAGCCCTTAATTCAATATTGGTGAGAATGCTAACCACTGAGGAATTACTGTCGATCTCTGTGGCAAAAAAAATTGATCCAAAATACTGGAGCTGCCAAATCAATTTATGAATGTACAGGATATTTGAAAAGTAGGATGAAAGTAATTTTGATCATTCTATGATTTGTGTAATTCAGTGATAAATCGTTTCATGGTTGTTTACATACATGTATTGTTGTTTATATGTTTTTATGGGTTTTTTAAAAATTAATTTCTTATCATTTAGGGGCCTCAATGACCTACATGTATAATCAAAAAGTAAAAAAAACACAATGAATAATCAGGATGTAGTGAGAATGAAATAAACTACGAAATATATGTCATGAACTGGTACCCAAAAAGGGTGGTGCTGTTACACTTTTTGGTTTCATGCTGAAGTTTATGTTGGATTTTTATCATAACCAGTGAAGCTATTCCAACAAATTTGGTATCGTTTTAAAGCTGTATTACCATGCCATTTGCCTGCCAAGTTTCATTGACATTAGATATATAGAATTGGAAATAAACGTTTTAAAGTTACAAGACCAGGAGTGCAAGTTTGGAAAAATGTTTATATTTTTGTCAAAATTTGGCGAATGACTACAAATTTGGTATCAAATTAAAGCTTACATATTTAACTTTATCATCTTGTGATTGAAAAGTAAGGTGAGCTGAGTAAAAGTAGTATATGAAACTGAAAATACCAGGAATTTTAGTTTAAAAGTGAAACTGCAAGCACTGGGTTAAAAAAAAAAAAAAACTGACACTTTTGATTGTTAATAACTTAAAAATTATGACTCGTATCAGACTGAGGTTTTCACATTGTAAAGTTGGAGGATGCCAAATTTATTTGGAGTAAGTTTCATGATGTATGTTTGAATATTATTCTGAAAGCAAAGTTCTGAATGTTTAATTGGTTTTTCACTTTTTGAAAAATCAAGGCCAGTAATCACACAGTAACTATACATGTATGTGGATATGGAGGTGTCGTGGAATAGTGGTTCATTCACTTGACTCTCAATCCATGGGTTGAGGATTCAAATCTCAGCCAGGCACTAGCGTCTTTTGGCAAGACATTAATCCATGTTTGCCACTCTCCACCCAGGTGTTAAATGGGAACCAGGCAGGATTTATTCCTTGAAATGCACTGTGCGCTGACTACAGCAGCCGGAGCTAAAGCCAGGGTAGTAATATCCAAACCCTTTGGAAGCGCATAGGGACGTTATATCATAATGTGATATGTGCTATACAAGAACACTTTAGTATTATTATTATGATCTTATTACAAAATCGGATTCATATACCAGATCAACCGAGACTGTAGCGAAGCCAATCAAAACCTATCCCAACGACATAAAAACTAAGCCTTTATACAACCCTATCTCCCCTAATTGCTCAGATTGAATTAACTCTCATTACATCGAGGATATAAGAGAAGTAATCGCTCAATTAACTGAGCCATGATCATCCTCCATGGAAAGGCTTTTACGCACTATATCCATTGGGTAATTGCTTTGATTAAGCGTCAACAGGTGTACGGCTATAACCCACTGCGCCTTTCCTGTGCAAATTATCAGTTGTCCAATTTTGTTAGCAGGTAGCCTTAAAATAAAGTAACTATACTACAGTTAATGTAACGATTGAACGTCACAGATTTATCATGTTGACCTATAAAATGGATGTCACAGATTTATCACGTCGACCTATAAAATGGGTGTAGATGGGGAGATGAATTTTCATCATGAAAAACTTTTATAAGCCTACTATATACTTCTACTACTATTATAAGCCTAATCATTGAAAATTCCAGTAGTACCAGCCTGTCCAGACTAAGGAAAGTTATACGAGCTTTGTATTTAGAAACGCTGTATAAAGAATCATTGTATAGCGAAAGGAGCTATGGAGACTGAACTACAACATCGTAATATAAAGAAATGTTGTAGAAAGAAACCGCTTCGGGGGAGTCAGGTAACACCATATCAGGTTAAGTTTTAGACAGCGATGGAGCATACAGAATCACACAAGATAATCCCCACCCAGTCATATGACTCTCGTACGACACAACATTATGACTGCATAGGAATGCTGATTCTCTATCGAGTTTCCATTTGAAATGATGCTCAAAGATGCTTTTCGCTATACGATGTTCAGTTCTATAACGTTCAAACTATCGAAAATTAATCACTTATCATACAGCTATACAGTAGTCTGAACGGGGAGTACAATTGACAAAATTTGTGATGGCCCCGTGGTTCTGACATCCCAATATCCCATACATGCCATGAGCAGCAAATCCCATCCAAGAATTTGAGAGTTGAACAATGTGTTGAGACTATAAAAAGGGTCACAAATATTTTTTTTTTTTTTTTGTTGGGGGGGGGGGGGTTAGTTTAAAGTACATTACATGTAGCAAGACATTGTGGCCCGTAAAGACGCGGGAAGACGCGTATGACAAAAATTATTCAAAATCACAGTTCTATTCTACAGAGGCAGAACCAAAATGTTACGGCATAGCATTAGTAATACCTCTTTGAACATTTTAAAGCAAAATAATATGAAAACTTTTATTCAGATATATATTTCTAATTCAAATTTTAGAGCAATTTTCCTCTATGCGTCTTTCCCACGTCTTTAAGCACCATTATTTTTCGAAGTTAAGTTTCGCTAAGCTACCTAAGCCGTAAAAAGAACTGATACATACATATACATGTACATGGGATGCTACTCTAACAAAACTGTCAATTACGACAATAAAATATGAATTAGTGACTAATTCAGTTTCGGAGGGTAATGTTTCTCTTTCTTTGCTTGATTTCCTTTCTAGGGCCGGGTTGGAAGAAGTAGAGTTAGGTTCATCATACACAGAACAAAGGTGGGATTTAAACACTGTTAATGAATCCTAGCTAAACCAAATTTCACAATTTTTTTTGTTTTGTTTTGTCTGTGCATGTGAACAAGAAAATCTCACTTTTTGGTGAAATTGGATTATAGTGAAACTTGCTTTAGTGATAACCTGTATAGAAATATCATCTGTCTATAAACATTTTTGTTTTCTTTGAATACCGGTATTGGTTTATATTGAAGCCTGCGCTAAAGGAACCTGTACATAAAGACTAATACAAGTCTGAAAAGATCACTTTTCTCCCTTGAATGGTCTTTATATTTGTATTTTGATCCTGGACAGCGATAGAGAATACAAATTTAAAGCTGATTGGCCACATCATCCTGCACAAGATAAGCCCGGGAGGAGGGGGGGGGGGGGGGGGGGGACTCACTGTATACTGTGTGGTGGGCATGTGCCACGGAGAAGACCCCCATTTTTACACTCACATTTCCGTTCCAAAGCATACCATTTTTTTTCTTGTTGAGAAGAAGAAGAGAGAAAACCGTTCCAAAGCACCGCTTTTTTTTTTATTCTGTCGTTCCAGCCATTCCATTTCCCCCTTGAAAATTAAACTAGTTCCAAGGTATGCAGTTTTCAACCACTCCCCCCCCCCAAAAAAAAAAAAGATTAAAAGAATTAGATGAATAAAAAAAACAACAAAATAAAAAAAACATAGTTCCGATGATCCTTATATTTCAATAACAACCAGTTCCGTAGCATCATAATTTATATTGTAATCCAGTTCCAAAGACCCCGGCCCTTTTTCCAAAATGTTAGTAGTTCCGAAGACCATCCTTTTCATGATACGCTCGTTCTGAAGCCCCCTTTTTTTTCTTGCCAGTGGCACATACCTCCTACTTTTGGGGTCAAGTGCGCTTCCCACCACCCGCCCCCCCCCCCTTGATAAGCCCCACCCAGTTATACGATTCTCGTACAATACAATATTCAGACAAGGGCATGCTGATTCTTTATCAAGTTTTCGTTCAAAACAATGCTAAGACATGCGTTACACAATACGTTTCATGATACGATGTTAAGACTATGAAAATTCAATTACTTATCGTATAGCTATACAATTTTCGTGTAGCATTACAATGAATTTAGGTAGTCTGAACAGGGGGTTAATCTAATTTTTTCTTGTGTGAATGCCTGATTAAGAGTAATGCAGGGAACACCATGACCATAAGTGTTGATAATGCTATGCCAGGAGTAACACCACAATCTAATGTAATTTTAGAGTCTTAAATGTCAATCCACTTCTAATCACTTAGTCCCATAACTGAAACACATTTCCCCTACCCGTCTCGTGTTACAACGAATGGCTTTCTGCCACAGATAAAGGGCAATTCAAGCTTCATAGCATGTTTGAGCCAAAGTCGAAAATCAGAGAAACAGATACGAGAGAAGAAATTCACGGCGAATAAAAAGAAAGTTGTGAATTCAGAACAGTAGAAAGCACTAGATCAGGTGGAAATCCTCAGATGGCAAGTTAGTCAACTCATAGTTTAACTTTCTATTTATTTTCGATACAACATGTACATTTCCAGATGTCTCCTTGGTACATTCTGCAACTTGCCCCTTTGGAACTGAGCTTAAGTCTTATTTATGTAGTTACTAGTTATAAGTCCAAAAATGAATTTATTGACTGCCAACTTATTGCAAGTAGTGTTTTCATTCAAACATGTGACAGAAGTTGGGAAAGAGTTAAGATGCTACATGTACGAACAACATGTATGTTTTTGTTGCATGACCATATTGCGTTTGATGCCAGGAATTTTAAAAAGGAGAATAAGCTTTAAAATCTTTAAATTGGCAACATTTTGAGAAGTTCAAAATCATTGTTTTTATCAAAATTGGCATTTTTAAAAAACTTTTCGACAAAATTTCTTAACATGTGTATTGTTTTCAAAGGCATACACCTTAGTAGAACCATGTAGCAATAAAAGAAAAATATCATGGTTGCCAATTTGAAGAACAAAATGTGATCAATTTAGCCCTTAAATAATTCCTTTCCTGAAAGGGTTAATATACAAGAAATAAGACTCCCATCCAAGGGCGTAGGCTGGTTTGGGCATGGGGAGGTGCACATCTTGGGGAGGTGGAACTAAAGTTTAGAAAATTAGAATAGATATCACATCACAAGCAAGCTTTTCCTGGACGATACAGTGTAGGTTATGTAGGTGTTTAAGTATTGTTCAGAAAATTATAAAGCTTGTGATTTGGTACCTAGCCTATAAGCTGCTTTGTTAATCAAATGATTGCTTACCTGATGTCAGTAATCATTCAATCAGCAAAATATCATTCAACAAGTCAAAACTATTTCCAGTAAAAACATTTACTCTTGAAGATGGCTGGTTTTATTTTAATTTAAATGTCGATTTAATCTCAGCTTATGCTGAATTCTGTCAGGCCACATTGCCTCCTTGATTACAACATATCTAAATCCAAGATTATGATGCCTAGGAAGGTTCATAATGTTAGTTTTAAATATACTAATAATGGTCAAGGGTTACAAAGTACATCAACTGAGAAATACTTGGGTCTTGTGATAAATAACACTTCAAATTGGAATGATCATTGTACCGAATTACATGTAAAGTGCAATAGACCTTTTTGGTACATAATACGGAGGGACTGCGTTGACTGACCAAAACCAGTTTTAAAAACCCTTTACAGAATCTTTAGTACGCTCATGTTTGGATTATTGTTGCACAGCATGTGATCCATACAGAAACAAAGCGGTAGCCAACTGATTGTAAAGATTAAAAAAAACGTTATACGTAAGAATGTTGAACAAAGACTGGAGTAGTACATGTAGTTACAACACTTTGTTACAAGAATTTAGTATGAATACATTAGAGAGTAGACGAAAGTACCTCCAACTTATTTTTTTAGTGTTATAAGCTTGTTAATGACATCACAGATATAGGACGTAATAACATGTGCAAACCTGCGAACAGAATTGGAAGAACAGATCATCATAACTTAAAGATGCATGTACCCAGAACAGCAAGAACAGATTATTATTATATGAACTCATTCTATCCGAAAACTACAAACGACTGGAACAAACTCCCTAAAAGTATAGTCAACATGAAAACTCTTGGCTTGTTTCAAAAAAGTGTTAAAACCACCTCAACCTGCAGAGTTAAAGGCCAAGTCCACACTAATATCAAGTTGATTTGAAAAAGTAGAGTAAAATTAAACAAGCATAATGCTGAAAATTTCATCAAAATCGGATGTAAAATAAGAAAGTTACGAAATTTTAAAGTTTCGCTTAATTTCACAAAACAGTTATATGCACATCCTGGTCGGTATGCAAATGAGGGAACCGATGACGTCATCCACTCACTATTTCTTTTGTATTTTATCATATGAAATGTGAAATATTTCATTTTTTTCCTCATTATGATGTGAAACAAAAATTGATTCCTCACTGAACTTGTGGAATTGTCATTGTTGTAACATATTGTGATTCAAGGAAGAGCTTCCTTATTGTCAAATCTGCAAAAATTGAAATATTCTATAATTCATATAATAAAATACAAAAGAAATAGTGAGTGTGTGACACCATCAGCTATCTCATTTGCATATCCACCGTGTTATGCATATAACTGTTTTGTGAAAATAGGCGAAACTTTAAAATGTCAAACCTTTCTTATTTTACATCCGATTTTGATGAAATTTTCAGCATTATGCTTGTTTAATTTGACTCTATTTATTGAAATCAACTTGATATTGGTGTGGACTTGGCCTTTAATTTTACAAAAACCTATCATTGCATATATATCACCATGCAACTCTGTGCTTGAAATGTTACAATCATAAAAACCATGACTGCACTTTCAACCAATCAGATGATAGGATTAGGAAAGATTCTTAAAGTGAGGTATATAAAGGATACTGAAGTCAAGCGGGCTTTCTGGGCCCGGGGGGGGGGGGGGGGGGGGGGGGGGGGGGGGGTCACTCAGAGACTGAGTGAAGTGGTACCCATGCCGGGTACCCATGCTTGTCAAAAAAAAAAAAAGTCGAATGAAAGGATCAGATGACGTCTTTGGGGGAAAAGGGGTGTTTTTCAGTCTTACATTCGACGGTTTTGAGAAAACGGGGTGTTTTTCAGTCTTACATTCGACGGTTTTTTCTTTCTTTTTTCTTTTTTTAGAAAAATTGGTGTTGTACAGTCTAACATTCGACGTTTTTTGAGAAATAGGCGTTCTTCGACATTTGTTGGTACATTCTCCTACGTCATTTATGCCTTTTAAGGGTATATTTTACAATATCCTTTTAGAGGTAGAATTTGACACCAAGAATTACTTCCTTTTGGGTCCAGTTTTGAGGTGCTTAGACGAGCATGGGTACCACTTCAGTCCGCGAGTGACCCCCCCCCCCAGGTTCCGGGGCGTTTAAGTAATCTCTGTTTCGGGCGTCAGTTTCGGGTGTTATAGGTGCGAAAGGGTTTTAATTAACTATAAGTCTCGCGGTACTGTCGTCATGAGACAAGAATGGATTTGGCCGACCTCTATGGATGGCCTGAAATCAAGACTAATAATTGTTTTACAGAATGTTTCGGGTCATGTGCCCCCTTGTTTTTGAAGCTGTTGAAAGGAGGAAAAAAGTTTTTTTTTTTTTTTTTTTTCAGGGGCGGAACTCCTATGCCTCCGCGGGGGGGGGGGTGCACGTGCACCCAGTGCACCCTCCCAGCATGTGAAATCAAGACATGATAACCTGAATGTATTTCGTTTTAAAACGACTATTATCAAGCAAGACTGAGCAAGCTATTATTTTTTTACTATCCCCCAACTTTCACATCTTCATTAGCACTATCTAATACTATTTCTTTTAAAGGAGACCAATCATTTAAAACAAAATTTGTATAACGTCAGAAGACATGCCAAATTTCATGCAGGCATATTGATTGGTCTCAAAACAAGTCCGTTTAACCTTGCAGTATAATTTTGGACTTTAAACTTGTAATATCTCTCAAAAAGAAGTAATATCTAAAGCTGATATTTTGAATAAACATGTACACGTAAGCATACCATCATGGAACATCAAATATATAAAGCAAAGCAAATTTTAGTAAACTGCCACTTTCAGAGAATGTTCTGATAGTTAAATACTATACATGTACATGTTACTTACCCAGTACCACATTTCCATAAATAGCCACTTTTCTCAAGCTTCACCTGGAAAACAAAAGGAAAAACAGAATAAATGATAAAATATTGCCTGTCTGTCAGTAAAACTGAGACACATACAAACCCAGTTTTAACTATAACATTTTTGCTATGATATAATTCATTTGCCCCTCTGATAGGCTAAAGTGACCTGACAGAGTTGGTCCCATGCCACTTGGTCCACTACAAAGCTCATCTAACTTTGTTCTGTAGGCTGTACCCAGTTAGTCCAAGACTCCACTATATTGTCCAATCATCCACACTTTGTCTAATCATCATTTAGTCTTTACTTTTTTGTTCTTGCTAATCTCTAATTTGATCCAGGAGGGCTAGAGCATGCCTCCCCGGTAGTGAAAAAAAAAAGTTATGTAGGCTTTATACTTTCATCAAAATATTATAAAATTTTCATCAGAATATTATGAATCAACAAAATTAGTGCTCCTTGGAACCCCCCCCCCCCCCCAAGCAGTAAACTGGATGATCACCCAATTCAGATTAAGCCATCTTTTTTCCAAGGGTCACATTGTAAAAATATAAAGATTTACATTTTAAAATTGCGTTGACATCAGATCCAACTGCTAAATGGACCAAATGAATAACCGACTAAAAAGACATTAGAAAACCAGAACCTTAGACCAAACAATATTAGACTAACTGGTCTGTAGATGAAATATTAGTGGACTAATTGGTAATTGGACCAAATAATGAATAGACCCAATGGTATAGACCCAATGGTATAGACAAAGTGAGAAATTGAAAAATTAATGATTAGACAGAGTGGATGATAATGGGATTTGGTTTAGCCTAAACGGCTATTAGAGAAACTGGAATTTGGACGAAATGTGTTTACTCCAATTGCTAAAGTAGATGAAATAATTATTGGACAAAATGGTTACCACTGATTAATGGGTTATTAGATGTAATAGTTATATTGCAAAATGATTATCTGACAAAATGATTATCAGATAAAATAGTGTTCAAAAAAATGATGTTAGACCCAATCATGTTCCATATGACCATTGGACCATTAAAACAGTATTGGACCAAATGACAATTTACCGTGAGGCTGTCACCAAAACTGGCGTCATTCGAGGCCTGAACCTATTTGGATGAAACAAATATGTGCTAGATGTGTCTAGGAGATAGTCGAAAAGGAAGTGTCTATTAAGTTATCTGGACAATTTAATATTTGACGGAAACGATATCCAGCCCAGATATACCCTGACATCATTACATGTGTCCACAAACATCTGCGAGGGTCTGCTCTATTTCTTGACTGCATTTTAAAAAAATGCTTATTAATCACTGTATCTGTTTAATTTCATCCGTCACTGGACATACATGTATAGTCAGTCACAGATTGAGCTCCATGGAAATGTCAAGAGGACCTGCTAGTTTATTATACATGTACATGCATAAATATCACAGTATGCATTATAAAACAAAGAATGAGTAAATACAGGAATAACTTTTATTCCATACATGTTGAACTTCGTTCCCATAAAACTTGCAGCTCGTACTGATCTCCACATAGAGATGAAATTTTTTTATTACTCATTTCCTCATTGTCTTCAGTACGCATTAACCATAAATTATATTCACAATACTCATTTGATACACCTACTAGTATCCAATGGGCCTATATGTCCAACCAGTCATACTGTACATGTACGTATACATCTCATTGTCCCTATTATCGGTTGTTTGATGGGGTTCCATGACATATGCTCCTGTGACAATTGCTCCGGTCTAACTTTGCCATGTTAATCCTAAACCTAAACCTAACCCTAACCCTAATCCTAATCTTCACATTGTCCTTAACAAAAAAACCAAATCATGACCTTGACCTTAACCTTTGAACCTTTCGAGATATGGACGGAGGAGCAAATGTTGTGTCACCGTTTGATGGTTTATTTGGAAAGCATGTGTACGCTTGTAAGGGACCAGGGGACCTACTGCTTTAAGTCCTATCCAAGTGACTTGGTAATGAAGATCAATGCCTTAAGTACCAAAGGACACTAGCACAACACCACATGCTCCTGCAACAATTGCTTGACGTAAATTTCGTACACTAACAGAATTCTAAACTCCAACCCTGGACCAAACACTGTACCTACATGTACATGTACATGTAACCCTAACACTAAACCTAACCTAAAAACCAATCGCAACCCTAAACCTAACCCTACATGTATATCTTTGATAAAATAAAACCTGTCCAGAGCAATTGTAGCCGGAGCATACATTGGGTGATTTCAAGTTCGGTGTTGGTGTTGGTGTTGGTGTTGGTGTTGAGAGTGTGACTTGGGCTGCTGATTCTAGCCCCAACACCGAATTCGGGTTTATAAAAATAATACCAATCACTTTATTGAGAGCTAAACACCTAGTGAAGTCAATCCCAGCACCAGCTTCATTTCAGGTTCGGTGTTGTGGCTGGTGCAAGTTTTGCCCCAACACCAACACCAGTTTTCAACACCGAACTTGAATTCACCCACTGTACGTTGGAGCACCTTCGAACCCTGGACTTACCCCTAATAATAACACCGCTCTACCACTGAGCCATTGTGCCTTCTCATATCATTGAGTCTCTATGGATATGGGACCAATTGTTTACCACACCTATGGGACATATACATGTATGTACATGTACATACATGTAAGTAAGACCAAAGAGACATAGAACAACAAAGATGCCCCCAATTTATCATTTCTTTAAGCAGGGCTTGACACTAACTGAAAATTTTGGTGTTCCAGTTGGTCCACCAAATTTGACTTATATTCATTTTTGGTGGACCACACTCAATTTTGGAGGTCCACATTAAATAATAAAATAAATAAGATTTTTTTTCAAACGTTTAGAATTATTTGTTTGTGGTACTGTTTTCAATTTCATGACATTCGCTTGACCTTTCACTTTCACGTATTGTATCTAAAAGCCGTAATTTTCGTGTATTTTGCGAGTTGATGTTGGGATGCGAATTTCACAGCTCGCGAAAATATTTCCAGTTGATTAACGACTGCACTATTAATTTGCGCCGCAAAAAAAGTGAAGCCTGAGAAACCGGACCTCAGATCGCTATGGTCAGGGAGGTGATGATGATTAATCTGCTCTTATAAAATGCTAGCATTTAATGCACATAAATTCTACGACATAAAAGTTGGTTAGACATTCAAAAATTGACTTGAATTTCACTTTTATTCTAGCTCAGTGCTAAAATCTTATGCCTTAATTCATTCTCCAGTAAAAGATATTTATATTCTTTCATTTAATATGATTTTCTATTGAATTACTGTTGCAATAATTCAGATTTGGTGTCAAATTATTGAATTTCTTCAATTATTCTTCATTCTCAAGTACATGTATAGTCACATGACTAATTTTTTTTTTTTTCAATATTTTTTATTATTTTCTCTCAAGTCAATTACAAATTATGTAACATAACATAACATAAGTCACGTGACTTATACGTGTTTTAGAAGGAAGGATATTCAGAGAAATTCAATATTTTGACACCAAAACCAACTTTTTGAAACAGGAATCTAACAAAAAAATCAAATTAAATAAAATAATACAAATGTCTTTTAGTACTAGAGATCGAATTGTGGCATGAGGTTTCAGTTTTGAGCTATAATTAAAGTGAAATTTAAGCCAATTTTTTGAAATGTCTAACCAACTTTTACATGGCAGAGTTTATGTTCAAATTAAATGCAAGACTTCAAAATAGCAATTTAAACAATCATGTTACACAGTACATGCACATCACTAGCACTCGCTGTTTATCTTCAACACGCGAACGTTTTGTGAAAATGTGTGACGCATTTGAACATCGCGTTGAGCTCTTTCCTTGATTTGGGAGGGGATCGGCGATTTGAAATTTTTGGTGGTCACCATGGGACCTCCATTTCCTTGTTTTTTTCAAATTTGGTGGTCCAACACATCATTTTGGGGGACTTTGACCTCCGGACCTCCGCTAGTGTCGAGCCCTGCTTTAAGACTTCTCCTATGAATCCTTTCTGCATAAATCCATTCATGCATCATGGTAGGAAAATATTTCCAGCAAAAATCATCATTATTTTCTACTGCATAATGTTAAAATGTTAAATTTTCGAAGGGTTATTCACCTTAGGAATATACATGTACATGGATGTGCTTTTGCCAAACAGATTAAGAAACATGGCACAAATTTTGCTTGAAATTAGATGTACAAGTCTTGGCGAAAACAACTCTTAGAGAAAATATTGCACTACACCAGACTATACATGTACATTATAAGTGATTTTATTTTCTTATCTTGCTGCCCCCTTCACACTTTGTACCGATTTGCGTCATTCCAAGTTTTATATCAAATAGTACATGTACCTCTACATGAATATAGAAATCAAAGTAACAATCCATAGTGCCTCTTTATATTACTGCCTAAAAGAAAACATTGGTACCGGCTGACTATAACACATTTTGTACAATCAATTCAAAGGCCGTCATCAAAGAGAAAGACGTCATAGTAGTTAGCTGACTTGCCAATTTTGCTGCTGCATTTTGGAATTTCTCCAATTAAAAACTATTTAAAAGTACATTATCTTGACAAAGCTTAATAAGTGCTGAAAATTACCATTTCACAAATATAAATTGCTAATTTATTCTACAAGTTATTGTATTGTAACACAATGGAAAGTCCATAGATAAACTGTACATGTAGACATGTATACTCTAAATTCACTTGTCTAAATCTACACATAAATACAGGTAGTTTAATTTAAAGCTAAAATACATGTGCCTTTTATTTCCACATTACAAAACAAAATGGTTAGAATATAGGCCTAATTGTATATTATATAGAGGGCGCAACGACGAACACATAACCGCTGCAAAATTTTGTTATTTTTACTGTGTTCTGCCGCGTCCGATCGTATCTTGTAATTTGCAGCGTGTTTTTTATGTTTCACACATCACTAATACGATCCCGTATTGTGCTAATATTTTGTAAAATGAATTTTGTACCATTGTTCATATTTATAATATTGTGCGACCTGCCATGCTTTCAGCAAGGAGACATGGGCCTGGTCTAAATGTATTCTTGTATTCCTTTATGATATGAAATAAAAGGAAGGATTTGAAAGTACATGTACATGACATATTGTACCAGTACATGTACAGGCCTGTACAAACATGGATATCAGGGACACAGGGATATAAACAAGAATACAGTATACATGTACATGATGTACATGTAGTTACACATTTATGGAAAATGTTAGGCTACTAGAAGTTTCTTTGTGCTACTAATTCCTAAAAATACTAAATATAACAATATAAAAAATACATGTACACTTGTTAATTTTATGACCATGTCACATAATGCAAATACAACTTCTGATTTACAAGTTTTTTACCTTCTATTATGACTACATGTACACTCAGGGCTCGACACTAACCCGCTAACCAAGACACAAGGGCACCCAAAATCTAAGTCCGTTCGTCCGGGCACCTAAAATCAAAATCCAGACCCCCAAAATTTCCAATTTTCATCATCATTTAAATATGGGCATTTTGCCAAATAGAATCTACCTGATTCAGGTTCTGAACAATAATATGAATACTAAACACAGGATTTTGATGCACTGTCAGTCTTCTACACGGAATAAGGGCCAAATCAGTTTAAAATCATGGGCAATCGTAGGACTGCTTTTACGTCAGTACGGCTCGGAGCTGATGTGGCCTTTCCTCCGACTCGAGAGCTCCCAATAGGCAGTTTTTTCAATTTTACTATCTATGACTAAGAACATCAGTCACAAATATTTGATGTGTTTAATTGTTTTAATACATGTATATCAAATGCTATTTATACCTTTTCTTCTGAACTCAGATCGCAGGCCTATCGTACAGTGAATGGTGGGCTTAATACCATTATGAATCATATACTGTCTCAGGGAAAAGTTAGCAAGAATGAGTGAAGCTGTGAAAATATGAGAAAAACAGTTTTCCTGCCAGGTGTATGTAAACTTTGGGGTCAAACTATTTAAGCAAATGTTTGAAAATAGGGGGCACATGCTCCCCCCCCCCCCTTCACATGTATACTGTAAAACCAGAATCTTTTGCACGCATGAAAATTTGCAAGTGGTGTAGATTCAAGAACGTTTTATGCTGAGAAATGATTTAATCACAACTTGACACAACATTGAATTATTACAATTCACAAAAGTTTCTTGTCGGGGAAATCACTATCGTTTGCAAATCGTGAAAGTTTCATGTCACAAACATTTCTGGATTTACAGTACATGCGCTGTTATATGATACTCATTCAATTGATAATAATAATAATTCATATGATTTATAATGCGCCCAATCCACTCTGTTGAGTGCTCTAGGCGCATTATAAAATTTAAAAAGATTCATATTACAATTTTACAAAGATAATAAACATCATCCAACAGCCTTGTCGCCTCTCTGTAATACATCCATACAAAGTGGACCAAGCAAAAACAAATAAGTAAGCCTGCAATGCAAAGTAAATAGGACCTTTTATGTTTTTTGCGTCCATTTCTTGGTCAAGTAAAACGAAGCCAAACCAAACACAATGTAGGACGGACAAATACATTGTTTCTCTTCTTACTTCCTTCCTTCTATGACATTAGTTCCATACAAGGAGACTGAATTCATGCTTGGAAACTTTTGGCAGTGATTTCACACAATTCGACAGGGAAATAATGAGTACACTGCATTCAAAAGCCTGAAAATTCTGACTTAATGACCTTTTATCCATTGAAAGTCTGGAGAAAAAACACACCTGCAAGGCGGAATGTTAGAGCATTTGGTAATCTAGTGATTTTGAAGCACAGAAAGTCTTTCAAAAAGCCTGAACTCTGGAAGCAGAGCATTTATCTGCAAAGTCATAGAATTCTGAATTAAATTATGAATTAAAGAGGAAGTCCACCCTGATATCAAGTTAGTTTTAATAGGAGCAGAAATATTAGAGACACAGATTACTGAAAAATTGAGCAAAGGTTTAAAATCCAATAAAAAATAAGACCATTATGAATTTTTGAAGTTGTAATCGATCAAACACAAATTGGCAACTCGGTAACTTGCGAGGTCGTCTCCCATTTGCCCAGTACTAAAAAATCATTTATTTATATTTTCTCTGAAGAAAATAAATTTTATAATCATACAAGCACCCTAGATACACTCATCATACATTTCTTTTTACATGAACCCTATATGAAACATGTCCATAATTTATACCTTCCTCAACAACTTTAATAGAAAATGGAAATTTATGAAATTTTCGCAACTGAGCTAATGGGAGAGGACCTCAATAGACACATCACAGAGTTGCCAATTTGTGTTTTATTGATTACAACCTCAAGATTCCTAACTTTCCTATTTCTTATTGGATTATGCTGAAACTTTCACTAATTAATCTGTTTCTCTCATTGTTCTGCTTTATTGACAGTCACTTAAACATCAGGGTGGACGTCCCCTTTAAGAGGTGTGCAGTAAAGAGCCACCACATGGCAACATTTTCAGAAAATTTGCTCCCCTGACCTCTTTCCAAAGGTTATACAGTGAGTCCTATTACGTTAAAATAACAAACACATATCATGCAAACCACAGGAACTATAAGTCACTCTTTCCAATACTAGAAAATGCCCAAAACTTCCTAGTTATAGTCACTCATCTGGATCTCATTACAAACTTTTCACAAAACTTTGTGGAAATGCGGAGTCACACTGGAAGTACTCACAGGAAGCAAAATTCCAGGAGCAAACTTCCTATGTTTCATGGAAAGTTACGATGTACGATTTTGTAAATTTCAAACATCAGAAATCCTCAAACTTACCGGTACTGGGCCCCTTGTGGATAGTCTCAAAGAAAGTCTTCTCCGAGCCTCCTCCTGTGGTGAAACAGTTTTCAAAACTTCTAGATTATGTGCTGATCAAAATCAATCAGATATCACATGTTACAATGTATAAAAAAGAAAGCACTGAAGGCTAACGCACTGCCTCAGTATATTTAGAGAGAAACCTGCTTTTACATTTTTTCTCACTCATTTGAGGAAAGCTTACAATATAAATATCTGTACAAAACAAACTTTCAGGTTTTGAATATCCATTTATTTTATTAAAGAAAAAGTTGAGTTCTGGTCATGAGACTGAATTGTGAAAGAAACTGTCTCAAAGCAAATGGGAAAGGTTGATTACATAGCACATAAGAATTGGTGTATGCTGTAAGGTTTTGGAATCACCAAAATGATAAGAAATTGACTCAATCTTGCAGAGTCACATGCACAGTACACAGAAATATGTACATGGGACTACACACAAATGTTCGGCCTGAACATTTCAGCTGTTTCTTGTCATATTTTTAATGTGAGGGCATTTGAAGAGCAATCCTTTTCAGGGGACATATCTACTATGATAATCTTCCAAACTAACATAATAAGAATGAGAAAGCTCACAAATTATTTTTTACCTTTCCCAGAACTCAACATTCCCTTTAAGTAACAACTTGTGGTCATTCAAAACAAACAGTCATAATTTTGAAAGAGGAAAAAAAAATCACAACTATACAATAAAATATCAAAATAAGGATAGATGTGTACTTTGAAAGGTTATATCTCATGAAAGATATACATTGTTAGTTATCAATTAGATAAAGGTAGTACCCAAAAAAAATATCAAAAAAGCCCTCTGAAGTTTGCAAATATTTTAACACATGTGGGGAATTTTGTTTTGAAAGCTATGCAAAGTGACATCAATAAACATGTTCAAAATAATGTATTAATCTCAGGGGCTTTTTCCAGAGTTTTGACAAGAAAACAAACGATAAAGTACACTGTATTTGGGTCTTACACTGTAGGGTATATTTCTGCAGTCCAAGAAGAACAAAATAAAAGTTTTTTTAAGCTCCTTTATATTTTGAATACTAAATCGACAATAAAAAGTTTAGAAAATGGATTGAACTTACAGGAACCTTCCTTTGGTAGGGTCGCACCGACTGCTTGATACTTGCATAGTAGGAACTTTTCCTATCGAACGGTTCGTCCCCAGCTCCAGTGGACGATATTCCCTGCATGGTAGAGGTCAAAACACAGCTTATTACAGACATGGATCAACTGGACGTTTGAAAGCAAATTACATGAAGGGTGTAATCTTTTGAAGTCTGATCAATGCATGTGCCTGATCGTGAGGTCCATACTCCTGTGGTTCAAAAATTTGGTCTTAAAAGGGGCACTTTGCTCAAGTCTATCCCACTTTACTACTAGCAGGTGTCCATCCTGAACTTCTAAAGTCAGATCAATGCAAGTTGTTCCCTGATAGTATGGTTCCAAAAAAATTTACCAAATAGTTCTTCAATTATGCTCTTTGTTTAATCCTCTCCACTTTTTATACAAGAAACAGGCACATAACAAAGATGGATCATCACAAATCCTTTGTAAATGGAGTCATAAAAACAACTAAATTGGGCTGGAAAGTTGACCTCTTCTTTACTTCCACTTGTAATAAGCACAGTCAACACAAAAGTCCCTAATAGTGGAGTTCCTAAAAATGTCCAAATTGGCCTGAAACGATGCTCTTCGTATTTCTTTCCGCTTTAGCACAGGCAAAAGGGTGCAAAATTCACTGCAGTATTGTCTCTGGCATAATATAGTTTAACAGGCAAACAGAACATAGTATGACATGTTTATCTATCGAGCTGAAAACCATTGTGATGATCATGGCAAATGCTCTCCTCCGAATGCAGCCAAAGCACATCCAATTTTGTACAGGCAAGACAGATTTGTTCATTCAAATGAATGAATCCATGTTTATGAGCCAACTCCTAATTAAGTTACCCGACTAAGGTCAGATTGTATCCAGAGCTATATCATAATTGTTTAGCTCAAAAGCTCCGGCATGCACGCATGTAATTAGCTTTTATATCTCTAGTTTGATTTGAGTCACATCAAAATCATAAAGAATTTATAGGTTATACTCCACATTAATTGTATCATATACATGGTTTAAAAAGTTCCATTCTGTGCCAATTTTCTCTCTTTCTACTGCAGCAGATAATGCTGTGGAAGTTGTGGCTGTTTCACCTCACAAATCACAAAACTTCACGATTAAGCCAAGTTCAGATATATATTCAAAAATTCATTAAAAAGAACAATGGCGGCCTTTTTTCGTCCTTAATCTATAAATTTTTAATATTTCTGTGAAGCAATGACTGTCAAATACTTGAAGTTTTCCTGCCAATTACTGTTCATGATTGAAATGATAATTTGTAAAGTCCTGGTATTAAACCTACTTTGTGCCATTAGTGGCACATCCTGGCTAAGAATTTCAAAGTTGTACAATGTGTTTGGACTGAGATTGGCCAGTGTTTTCATCTTTGAACAGAAACTGGAACATTCGCTGTGATTACAAATTTACAAGAATCCCTATGCCTATACATGTACATGTATTCCTAATCTCCCAATGAAACAAGGAATCAAAACTCAAAATATGCTTCTTTACAGTTCATTCTCAATAACTGTTCATGAAGTTGGTGGGCACAGAAGGGGTTAAATAGCATTGGCCCTAGTGTTTTTCCCTGGGGTGTGGCTTCTAGCCAATGCCTAAATCTGATATCAAAATCTGCCAAGAGCTATTACTGTAACCCTTCACTGATGAAACAACATGATTATTTCTAAACATTAAATTAATTTAGTGACTACACTATTCAAGCCAGCTAATGTGCATTCCAATAATTTGGGACAGTGATACAGGCAAGAGAGCAGAGACAGAAACAATCTCCAAAATAAAAAGAAGAAAGGTCCCAGGGGCCAGGCACTCATACAAGATAGACAGGGGCTAAGGGTTATTTTCCCCCTAAACTCTTGAGAAATAAAAGTCACATAAAATTTCTATCCACAGGTTTTAATGCATAAAATCTTTTAACAAAGAAGTCTGACTTCAAATTAGTCCTCCTACTTATCACTTTGGGTCTATCAGCAATACCTGTCTCACACATACAAATATTATATTTTAAGTGTATCATACATGTATCTTACATAATTAAAGGGCAATCCAACCTTGGAAATAAGATGATTTGTATGAAAGCAGAAAAATAAGAAAAACAGGATGGTGAAAGTTTGAAAGAAATCGGACAAGGACTAAGAAAGTTATGGATGTTTGAAAAATGAGATCACTACATCTATGCAAATCTCAAATTGGCAATTTGGAGAGTCAATTATGACATTTTTGTGGACAACTCTCCCATTTGTCGTACACAAAAATATAATTAATTTGCGGTTTTCTTTGAGGCGCTTTTACCCTCGGGGCAGTACTCAAAATATATTGGAGATAGCATATTGTTATACATGTAGGTCCTCATGAACGAAAGGATCCTACTGAGTAATGCATTTGAAAAAAAGTGACATTTTGGTCATTTTGTGTGTTAGAGCAAATGGGGGAGTTGTCCACAGCTACATCACAGTGACATTACCTATTTGGCGAATTTGAAATTCCCATATGCATAGTGATTACAACTTTCAAAAGTTCATAACTTTCTTATTGCTTGTCCGATTTCGCTCAAACTTTCACCAATCTGCTTCTCTGATTTTTCTTCTTTTTTTCAGAGCAACTTGCTATTAAGGTTGGATTTCCCTTTAATCCATTTCTTTTCTCTTTTACCCTTCATACATTTATTTGTCTGTCTATTTTACCCCTTGCTTTAATAATTCAACAACAAAAAATAACATTGAAATATATACAGAAATTCTTAATTGAAAGGAAATAAAATTGCTGCTTGCAGGAGCAAACTCTTGCTTTAGAATGGGGAATTTCTCAACTCCAAGCCACCTCTGACTTCCTATCATCTTCTAAATTTATAGTACTTTATGTATGGCTATAATACCCCTTTCAATAAATCGCTGGTCCAGACCAGGTCCGTTCTAAGTCGTTAAATTTTGAATAACTGAACAGCGCGGGCCAAAATAGTCCGCTCTATTTTAGAGCTGTTTTTAGGAGTACCAGGAGTGCACCAGGTGCAGACCAAGGAATTACTGAAAGGCAGCAGCACCAAAGTCCACCCTAAAATTCCTCGCACGGTCAAAGGTCACAGTAAGCGCGCGCCATCGAAGCTTCGCCCGGCACGTGTGCAGTTACCATTCATGACAGTTGCTCCCTTTTGGGCTGATTATTGAAAGGGTCCTCGCAAGAGAAGCACGATCTGCTGTGAATTACTGAACGCAAATTGACTGCTTGGTGCAGACTATTTTATTGCGGACCAAAGGTGGAAGAATTATTGAAAGGGGTATACATGTAAGCATACCATATTACAATACTACCAATGTACCCCCGAGTACAAATGCATCAGTATAAAAAAAATGTTCTTACATTGTCAAAACATGTGAAAAGTATCTAGTTACTTAAACGATAAAGAGCTATTTAAGCCATATCTATGGAGGAAAATTTATGGCATGCAAAAGATGTACATGTATAGAACAGGAACTAGTGTAAAGGTGACACGACATTTCATGCTCCTGCGACATTTGCTCCCCCGTCCATATATCTCAAAAGGTCAAAGGTTAAGGTGAAGGTCATGATTTGTTTTTTTGTTAAGGACGATGTGAAGATTAGGATTAGGATTAGGATTAGGGTTAGGGTTAGGGTTAGGGTTAGGGTTAGGGTTAGGGTTAGGGTTAGGGTTAGGGTTAGGATTAACATGGCAAAGTTAGACCAGAGCAATAGTCGCAGGAGCAAATGTCATGGAACCCAATGTAAAGCATGGGGAGAATGAAATTAGTGATTGTGACTGTAAACTTCTATGACATCACATAGCCATACTTTAAAAGGTAGTATTTAAAATTTGGCGTAGTCTTGAAACTTGAAAGCAGTTGAATTTCTGAATTACATGTCTTAGAATACATGTACATAGAACAAACATCAATGAAACTTTTAAGAAAATAATAAATGTTTGCTAACGCAAAAGGGGATAAATTTATGTTAAAATTCACTGAAATATCTTTCTGAGCTGCAATACAAGTATGACCCAAATAATAGATATCATCATAATAGTAAAACAAGTATGACCCAAATAATAGATATCATCATAATAGACCGCTTCGGTAATGTACATGTACATGCAAATTTTATACATACCTTTCAAACAAAGGTTGTTCTTGACAACCTGAAAGCTTGCCAGACATAGCAACAAATTATGTACATGCAAACTGGATTCCAAGCATTGAGGCTCATTTATAAAAAGCAGGTTAATGGAATAGCTCGTCACTAGATGCTCAGAGAATATGTGCATAAATTTGTATACATTACAGAAGCGGTCTATTAGAGGAGGATCAAAGTAATCCAAAATCCCTTCTAAAAAGTTAAATTCCATGGCAAGTCCCCAATACTGTAACATAAAACTTTTATTCATTACTTTCATCAGAAACTGAAAAATCTTTCGATGTGACCATTGGACTAATTGTAAATGATATTTCAAAATAAACATCAGTCAAGAAATTGTCATTTTTTGATGAAATACATGAACAAAACCCTTATGGCATACGGGACACATTTCACCGAATCACCCACAAAGCACCCGTAATTCTTACTGTGCCAAGGGATTTCTCTTTTTAAAATTTTACCCAAAAAAGAACAATGCTTACTTTTCAAACACTTGCATTTCTTTACCAACTGATTATATTACAAAATGCTGTAAGTGGTTGGAAATTAATTACCCTTTCTAACGATACCAAACAATCAAACTTTGATCAGTTTCATATGATGAACATTATTGAAAAATAAAAATAAATTTCCTTTTAGTCCTTTATGTTTGTATTCCTCATATGTTTACTATTGTTGAATGTTACAGTGCCAACTGATCCTCTGCAAAATCTGCAATTCCCCCCCCCCCCTAAAATTTTTTTTTTTTTAATATATGGTAGCATATAATTATTTTGAATGCTTGATTAATGCTCTAAACATTGGTCTAAATTAACCATTATACATATCTTGGTGGAGCAGTGTGTGATTGAAAATACCAGTATGTACATGTATGTGTCACGTACATGTGACATTGGCACAGCAAGAGTTAAACACCTACACCTGGATTAACAAATAAGTTTCTTACATGTACATCAAACACAAAGCTCCATGGAAGAGTATCATCATGACACAAATAACAGATCTCCCTGCAATCCTCCTCCTCCACATAGTCCCATATACTGCCATTCCTGTACTGACTGACTACTTGATAGACGCCTAAACCTAGGAAGGCTTCTGCTACTTGAACAAACAGCCATGGACACCAGTGCAGTGTGCATAAAATTGAAAAATAGTATGCTGCAGCAAGTGGGAGGTGGTGTTTTGCAGATAATGTAGCAAATTTACAATGTAGGCCACAAACATGAGTGTGAATTAACAATCCAATCAGAAAATCCCCAATTTGCTAATCAGGATTTGCTGTTCCTTTTTCTCTATCACTTTCTTTCAGGGGGGGGGGGGGTAGGAGGGCAGTACCTTCTTCTCTAGTGCCAACTCAACCTTTCCTAGCAGGAGTATTGTTGATCCATCTTCGAGATCAGCGTGCAAGAGCAAACGCATTAAACAAAATACTAGAAAACGACCCATAAGATTCCGCAATTATTAGAGGTGAAATACCATCCCCTTGCCCCCTTCTCACAAAATCGATACCTCCCTTTTAGGTTACTAATCATAAGGAAAAGATAATGTTAATCTATCACTAAACCTTTGTTACATCTGGTATAGGGGAGATAAGCACAATATTGAAATGTAACCATTGGTTGTTTATCAGTTGGCTTCGATCCTTGGCCTGTGACTGAGGAAACGAGGAAGACCCTAAACAGGAACTATCGAAAGAAGCTGCTCTGCAGGCTCTACTCTTAGCAGCGTTTTTCAAGGAGCTTGTTACATTAATCCATGTTTTCATGCTTATTTTATTGATTTCAAAAGAGTGCACTACATGTACATTGCTCTAACATGCACAGGTTTTGACATAATCAACAAACTGAACAGCTTTATCACTAAAACGTGAGACCAACATTACATTAACATCTGAAAGGATACAATGAGAAGATAAAAGGCAACTATTCCTTGTCAAAACAAGTAAGAGGGTGATGTGAGACAATTAAGAATCTTTTATAATATCTAGCTGAGTTGGTAAAGATAGAAACTTGTAAATCTAGAGGAAAAAAAAAGACACCCATAAATTGGAAGAAAATATGACTTACCGAGTCAATCGATCTGGCTCCATCTGGAATGGTGATGGGGAAGCCATCTTCCTCATCAGTGTCAATATCTTCTTCTTGGAAGTCGAGCACGATTACGTCATCCTCTTCATGCAAAGAGCTTGGCGTTGGCGATGATGACTTTGGATAGTTTAATGACGGTGACAGCAAGTCGTACCCATCTTCAGCCTCTTGCCTGTGGTCGTATCCAAGCTGGAGGAGCACATCTTCTGAAGGAGATGGCTTGTCTACCCTGAGAGAGTCTATCCTGCCAGGAGGGACAGGCGGAGCCCTCCGAACTGGTATCGGAGGTGGATTGCTCAGGGGCGCATCAGGAATGTTAGTTTCTGGCAGCAAAGGTACAGGACGGGCTGCTGAGGTTGGTAATGGTGGTGGGGGGCCTTCAGGCATGTCCCCATCAACGGTGCTTTGTGGTCTGGATTGTACAACTGGTACTTGTGGTACAGGACGTGCTGTTGAGGTCGGTACCGGTGGTGGAGGGTTTTCCGGCATGTCCCCATCAACGGTGCTTTGTGGTCTGGAATGTACCACTGGTACTGGCGGTACAGGACGAGCTGTTAAGGTTGGTACTGGTGGTGGAGGGCATTCGGGCATGTCCCCATCAACAGTGCTTGGAGGTCTAGCCTGACCACTGACGCATTCCCAGGATGGTAGATATGTAACTTCTTCTGATGGATCATTCAGAGGAGGGGGGTTCCTGTACTGAACAGTGTGGATCTGAGATATCGGTCTAGTTTCATGATTCCAGAGCTCCCCGTAGATGCTCTGATCCTCTTGCGACATGTTAAAGTTTGCAGGATCATCATTAGAGTCTTCCTGGTTCAAAGATGTGTCAGTGCTTTGGACACTCCCTTGACTAGGGGTCACATTGCCAGACTTACTGTAATCATCAAGGATAGAGATAATCTTATCACTGTCTGTTGAGGCAACGCTTGATAGGGTACTGCTGGGATTCAGTGCTATACCTGGAAACTGTACATCACTGTGATCAGAGTCCGGCCAATTTGCGGCTGATGCCATGTGAGCATCATCTTGGCTGCTCCTACTCGAATGGTCACTTTTTCTGGAATCTAACGACGGTGATGTACCATCTTCACTGATATTTGGCTGCATCAGACTGTTGTCTATTGACATGCTGTCATTAAGGTCCTTATCAATATTTGCATTCACTTCTGTATTTTTGTTCATCCACTGATCTAACATTTCAAGATCAGCTATCGAGGATATTGTATCATTCAGATGAGATGATTCAGGCGTGGGTGGCGTGATGTCAGTGACAGGAGGTCGAGGAGGAAGGGGAGGAAGTGGGACAGGACCCTCTTCCACAATCCTGGTAGGAAGCGGTGGTGGAGGATTTCTCATTTTGAGGAATTCGTTCAAATTTGCTGGTTCCGATACTGACCTTGGCTGTCGCGACTTCTTTCCAGGAAGAGGAGGTGGCGGTAGAAGATCCTCCTGCATGTCCTTGTCTTCCTTGTCTTCCTTGACAGAAGTCACCTCAGGCGGTTGAGGTACTGGCCGGTGAAGTAAGTCATCAGCAAGTGAGCGAGATGGCTCAACTGGAACTGGTGGAGGAGGAACAGGCCTGGTACTAAGATCAAGTCCTGATTTGCTTTCAGTACCATCATGCACAATAGTCTTCTCCACGGGTTGGGGAACCTCCCGACTGGAAAGATTACTGTTATTAAATGGGTTGAATGGGTTGGATAAGTTGGGAAAAAGTGGATCAAACCGGTCTATTTCCTCAGGATGGTCTTTCGTGCTAAAAGGGTTTGTACTGACTGGTGGAACCTCCACAGAATTTGTATTCTGTGTCTCATCTAAAGTTCGACTATCAACTGTGGCCTCAGGGATAGCTTGAATTGTAGGAAGGGTAGCCACTGGATGAGGAGGAGGACCTGGGGGAAGCGCTGGAGGTGGTACTGGAGGAGGTCCTCTAGGTTGAGGAACAGGCTTTCCCCTCTCCGGCAATGGTGGAGGATTATTTCTCCTGACTGTACCTGGTTTACCCCTAGGCATTGGAACTGGCTTCTGTGCCCTAGGTCCTAACAATTCATTATCGCTTTTGCTCCTGTAGCTGTCAGTCAGCATTGGTGTGCTCTTGCTGGAAGCAGTGCCGCTTGGTAAGTTTGGCTTGGGAGTGACCTCCATGTACTCTGATTTATCAATACTTGGGGCTTTTGCGATGGGCAGTTTCTTCTCCTTGCGAGGCGATGGCACGGGCTGTCCGGGGACAGTCCCGTTAGTGGTCTGGCCAGAGAACTCCATGACAATGAGGTCAGCCTCGCTAGGCAACCTGCTTAAGATGCGCTTCTGATAACCCACTTGAGTGATGCCAAGCCGCACAAGGTCTGCCTCTGTAATGTGACAGCACTTGGACAGATCGGTGTAGCCAGAAAAGAGGAAGTCATTGAGAAATTGGTTGAGATGGAGTGATTGGAGCCACTCTTGCACAGTTGATGGATCGTTGCCAGACCGCGCCATCAATGCTCCTCGGGGGTAGTTTCCGAATTTGCTCTTATTCTCACAATAACGTACTACTTGGGATGAAAAAATGAGGCTCGGTTCATGCTACATGTACATGTATGCCCCCATGGTGACTGGCTGCATCCTCAGAAGTCAGAACCTCTCTGTGAAAGCAAACAGAAATAAAAGTCAGTCAGTGTGGACTCTGGAGTCAAATCGGGAATACAACCTCATGATCATACACTGTACATGTATCAAGCAATTGTTGGTCCAATTCGGCGAGAAATGTTCTTGGTTTATTGATGCTATTGACATGAACATATTGACCAACCGATGTTAAATAAAGAATAAATGGGAATTCCTAAAGGAGAATACAAATAGCCTTGACGTTTTAGGTCCTCTACAAATGTAGCTTCCTAGTGAATCACCACAAAGGAGATCACTTTTGTATTTTCTATTTGCACTGAATAAAGACAAGCAACTTTAAAGGAAGGATCTTTAAACCATAGTGGTGGAAACGGGGAATCCCAAAGATCAATAGGTCAGGTGAGAATAAATCTGCATTAAACATTGGCCACCACAACCAGAATTATTTGAACAGCAGAGTCCAATTCACTAGGTTTTTGAATGGAACTGTTGGAAATCTGTGAAGCATAGAGAAAGCAGATTTTTTTCCCCCCTTGGGTATTTTATGAAGGTTCTTATCAGGTCCAAAATATTTTCAAATACTTAGGAATCAGGATATTGGAGGAGGAATATGTTTCCTACATGTGCTACACTATTCACGTCCTAGTACGTAACGACTTGAAGAGAAACATGCAAATCTGTAAACTTTCTAAATTGTTACAAAGTTTTTCCCCTCAAAATGTTCTGCTTTACAATCTGATGGCAAGTTTTTTGATGTCTCCAAAACACTGTTTGAAGTAAAATCTTAGCAAATGTAAAACCTAAAACTTTTGTGGGCAATATCTTAAAAGTTTGTAACAAAGGTTGCCACAACAAAATATTGGTAATTATAAAGTCACAACATTAGATTTGGGGAATTCACTAAATATTCTTGCCATGTACATGTAAATAAAATGACCATCATTAACATTTTCTGAAAGTTGTAAATGCCATTAATTTTTTTGGTATCAGTGCAAAATGATCTGAAATAGTGCCTTTAACAAGATCACAGTACATTTCCTATCCATTGTGAAACTTGCCATTACTGTAAATAGCCAAAAGCCAGTCATCTGCAGGCAGGCCTGGAAACACATGTCTTAATACAGTTTAGGGTGACCTTTATTGACCTCCCAACATTCCAATTATGGCATCTTTTTACCAACTCCATTTCCATCCATCTACTAAATCAAGCTGATGTCTGACAATGGCTATACTGCCAAGGGGCATCTCATCCTATTTTCAATGGGGGTGTCTGTCCAAATTTGCTAACAAGGTACAAGAAGATGAAAATATTCCAAAGAGCACAAAAAAGGAAACAAAAGAATAAGTTTTTCTTAGATTTGTGGACAGTCTATAAAAATGTTACAAATTTGCCAATAGAAAAATTTTCACTGGGGGGGGGGGGGGGGGGGGGGGGGAAGAGTCATACCTTCCCATACCAACACCCCCCCCCCCCCCCCCCCCCCCCTCTCGCACCACCACTGGTACTACCACAGTACCAGACATTCTCGTCTGCAGCCATTCTCTACACAGCTGGAGCTGCATTTGTTGTAAAACTATCATGGCACCAGGCAGTAGGATATTGCATGACTCATCATTGAAATCAAAACTACACTGTGACAGTGACAGAGGGGAACACATGGCCCATGCTGTAGTTCATGGTATCATAAATCAGAGGAAACCTTCAATCTCACATTTTCATACAAGATCATGCAGTAATGTTGTTCTTTTCTGCATCTTTTTTCTTTTAAATTCACTTTCCTCTTTTCAAATTTCATTGGTATGAAAATTTAGCCATTAGTTCATTTCAGGTCAGGTATATTTGGAGTTTTGGACACTTTTTAAGCAAATATACAAATACATGTACATAGTACATGATACATAAAAGTTTGATACATGTACACGAAGGCATATTGACAGGGCTACATATTTTCATCATTATAGATTTTTCGATAAAGAATATTGTTATCCCAAGGGCAGTACAAGGATAGTGCAATATCCTCAACATGCAATGAACAATGTATTTTCAATTACCCTTCAAATTAAAGTAATACTGCACTGCTCTAGAGCTCATAATCATACATGTACTTAAGGTACAAATACATTATCAAAATAACTACCAGTACCTGTCAAGTTCATGTTACTTTTATTTACACGTAGGTAGACTGCAAAAAGGTTTGAGCAAATATTCCATACTTTTATACAACTGTCCATGACCCAAACATCAAACATGATACATATACACTACCTGTCTGATGAAATTGAGCATGTCAGCTCACTCTCTAAAAGATACTGTGTCTGTATGCTTCTAAATTACTAATAAACAGGGTAGCCGAGTTTTAATCCCATATGATCACAAACACGAGAGAAGGAACTTGGTGATATCACATCCTATCCCATGTATATGTATCCCATATCATGAAAGAAAAAAAAAAATTCTAACTTGCAGGCTACCATACATGAATTCTGTGAATACTTGTACCAGCTATGAAACTTCTCCTCAAGTAGTCCTCAACGAATCTAATGGATCCAAAACATTTGTTATCTTTTTAGTTTTTACCAACTGACACATGTGAATCTAGCTACACAAAGAGCGATCACAATGCGAAAGGAAGTATACGTATGTCCGGACGATGGTGTTCTTGCTTTCGCTCTCTACACATGCAGTTCCTCATTTCTAATGTACACGTAGTAAGCAATGAGGAAGTGAACCATGAATACTGTGAATACAAAAGGGCAGAGTTTAGTTTCATACTGACTATCTAAACATAGTGTTCAACATATCAGTGGGGAATATTCATGTAAAAATAATAAATGTATCTAGGGTACATGTACAATATAGTTTTTCCTTTAAAGAGAAAGTCCACCCTGGTATTTAGTGGATTTGAATAAAAGCAGAAAAATGAGTGAAACAAATTAGTATAAGTTTGAGCAAAATCCCACAAGAAATAAGAAGGTTATGAATTTCGGGAGTTGTAATCAATCAAACACAAATTGGCAACTCGGTTAACGTACATGTATCTTGCGAGCTCCTCTCCTATTTGCTCAGTACATAAAATTTAATAAATTTTCATTTTTCTTAGCTTTTGATGAACGAATAGATTTGTCTCATACACGTTTTGTGTAAATGAGAAATAATTATATCTAAGGTGCATGTACATGTACTGTATGTTCGAACATTTTCTTTAGAGAAAAAGGAAATTAATGATTTTTTTGTTACAGGGTAAATGGGAGAGGAGCTCACAAGATACGTCAGGGAGTTGCCAATTTGTGTTTACTTTTTTACAACTTCAAAAATTCATACCTTTATTTTTTATCGTATTTTGCTAAAACCTTCACTGATCTGTTTCTTTAATTTTTCTGCTTCTTTTAGAATTAACTTGTAATCAGGGTGGACTTTCCCTACAAGTTTATTGTTGGTTTTCTGTGTTAGAAACACCTACAAGTAAAGCGTGTATGCTGACTAGCAGTTAGCACTTGACAAGAAATATAACTTACGCTTGACAAGAAAATAAAACTTTCACAGTACATTGTTTTCATTTGCCCTGCCTCTGGCATATGATATCACGGATATTCTTTATAAAAATAAATTCACTACATATTATCTTTTAAAGTCAAATCACCCACTCATCTATAATTATGCTCAAAAGCCAGATTTTATGTATATTCCAATTGGCATTACCTCAAGTTGGTTTAAAATAGCAGAAAAATGAAAGAGGAAACTGCATTGTAGCTGAAAGATAAGTATGAAGTTGTGAATTCTCGGAGTTGTAATGCCCGAATAAAACACAAATTGGCAACTCTTTGTTTTCCCTCATTAAAGCAGCTCTCCATTTCTTTTCTACAGAGAACATTCTTCTTAGAACTTGGGTGTTGAAAGAAACAATCTTTTATATCAAGGGGGATATGTAAAAACATACAAAATCGAAAGTGCAGTTATGACTTGTGTACAGTTTAGGGAGAGAAAAATTGAGAACTGCTCGTATTGCAAATCACAAAGTTGCCATTTTGCCTGCAAATGTATTCTTCTCTTTTTCTTGTCCTTTTTTGTGTAAAGTTATAAATTTGGTAAATTGTTCAGGGTACACTGTATTGCCACATAGAGTCGCTGGTTTGTTTGTTTTTTATCTACCCAGTAAGTACATGTAATGTAAAGGGGTTTTCCCTTGAACATGTACACGTATGAATTCATTCATGCAAATATTAATATCATTCATGCAAATAATATCATTCATACAGATCTATATGTACACTGTACATGTACATGTACATGTACATTTTTCTTTAAATGTGCCACCAAAAGGAGGGAATCCCTAGCAGTGCACCTGAGTTTATACTCGGGATTTTTAGGATTTTTTCCAGTACAACCTCTGACCTATTTTGTCTTCAAGTACATGTATTAAGGAACAGCTTTATGGCCAGAATTTCAAAACTGAGTGTCCAAATTGAAAGATGGGGTATGAAAAAATGAGGTATCCATTGAATGATGTGGATTTTGAAAAGATCAATGAAATTATAGTGAAGTCCATTACATGTATCTGATTGTCCTACATGTACATTGTAAAAGGCAAATTTTTTACCCTGAGTTTTGCTGATTATTCTGGCATAGTTTCTTCTGCAAATTTAATACTTGATTGGGGCTGAAAGTGACACAGCCCCACATACATGTATACAGACGGAACCTTCTGTGGGCGGCCAAATCAATGTATACAAAATTTTATTTTAGTCACTAACTTATCACGGGAATACAATCACACAACTAACTTCACATATCATCACTGCGAATAGACTGATCTTCTTGGATGAAATTTGCAAATTAGACGAGTTTACATTCATATCTTTAATATTGATTCCCCCCCCCCCCCCCCCCCCCTCCGAAACAAGTGAAACAATACAAGGGAGTCCGAGTAAACCTAGTTACATGTGTAGTGTATCTCTTGAAAACTCTTTTATGAGCTCTGGTACAAAACAATTAAGTATACTAGTATTTAAAATCCCTGAAACAAAATATTATTGTAACAAATTACTACAACAACAACAACAACAAAAGCCCACTCCCATTCACTCACACTTATGAGAGGTTATTGGAGATAGTGGACTCCCATTAAAAATGAAGTAGATCCTACATTTGATTTCTAAAATGTAATGTACATGTACATGTACTCTGGTTAATTGTACAAATTATCGAAATGACTCACAAACATGTCTTTGATAACAAGTGTAATATTAGAACAAAAAAAGGAACTTCACCCAAATTTTCTTTTTGCAACCATTCCTGTTCATTATCTTTACACTAATTAAAATTAGAAAAGTTTCCACTACTCTTTACCCAAAACTTCCCTTCTTTAGGTGACTGACAGAAAACAAATCAGAGAAAGTCTATAGATAATACATGTAAGTTAACAATTTCTTCAAATTGTGAATATTTCCATCCACTAGTATACCATACACCTACAACTATTACAAGCATACATTAAATACAACAATAGGTCCATTTCGGGAAACATATTAATCAATCAAGTGACATGATACGTGCACTCATGTAATCTGATCTACATCTACATTGCATTGACAATTCAACTTTCAATTCAATGAACCAACAAAGTTAAGTTTACCAGTACTACTGAAACAGGCAGTGTTGCTTACATCATTTACCATGTAGTATACTAAATGATGTACAATTCAATTCAATTCAATCTTTATTGTCCATAATTCATACATGGAAATTTGTTTTGTTTACATGCATATTACAAATATGAATTCGAAAAAAGATACAGATAATGGATTTAACAACAACAAAGAAATCAATGATTTCTAATTACATGTACCTGTTTGTGTACTACGCTTATAATGAGAAGATATTTTAAAAAGTTCATATTCAGAAATTATGAAAAGTATAAATCCCTACATACTGTAATACTACTCACTATGGTAAGTGGACTTGTCAAAGAAAATTAACCACCTTCACTTGAAATAAAAAGATGTTCCAGTTCTTTCCTGATTAACTTTCATCTAGGTTTAAACAGTGTATACACATAGCATGTTTTGACTCATAAATACTAAACTGACATAAAATCGAGAACCAAGATAAGTTGTTGCACTTGAGAAATTACATGTATGCAGCTGAATTTTTAGCTTTTTTTAAAATCAAGTTTGAAAACAACATGACAAACCCACTCACATGTATGCAAGGTTATTTATAGATAACAAACACAAATAAAATATTTAGATTTAACTTTTGACTTTTGTTTTGGGGTCTCACTCTCAGATCAAAGTCATTGACTGGGCTAGATCAAAAAATCAATCTATTTCGTTTGGGGATATGCTCCACTGAGACTACGTCTGGCTTCCTTGGAATCCTTGGAGGAGAGCCTCAAACATGCCAAAAGTAAAAAAAAAAATGGTATAAAATTCCTCCAAACAGACAGATTTTTCTGTCTATGACTGGGCTTAGTCAGTGCACAGATTGATACAGAATGGTGAGATTAAAAGTGACAACTGTCTGGCCTTATTGAGCATTATTTCTCTCTATGACCAAGTCTGAGTATTCTGAGCACCCATCACAATAAGTTTATAGGCCCACTGCTGGAACTGGAAGACGTAAGTCGTAACTCAGCTAGCTCAAATACCACATTGCAATTGCATTCAAACCACTACACAGTGCATGTAGACATGCAACGTCAATGCCGAGGGTGAGACCAGTACCAGTAGCAAGAGAGCGCCGAGGCCTGAGCCGAAACGGGCCCGAGAACAAAGTGCACAGCTACTACTGTAAATATACGGGCGTCATGCGATAATAACAACAAACAAAAGTGTTAAAAGAGATACCTACCCATTTTCGTATTCCTAGTTTCCAGAAAATTGCGAGAAAAATCAGCTTCTTCCAATTCCAAAAATGAGATGAGGATGGAGATCCTTGGTTTGCTAAGCCGCGTACAATATTATTAGGAAACTTTACTTCCGTATTTTGCATTCATATTTATTCCGCATTTCTATAAATAGTCTTTGGTAAAGGCGTCATCATATTATCATACAGCCATAGCTAAATAAAATCTCGTTGTACATTTCATTTATAAGATTATATCATTGCAAAAATATTACATGGAAATACTAAGTGTAACATTTTAAAAAATCAATAGGCCTACATGTATGTGTAGTCAAGAACTATTTGTAGTCTGTGGGTTAAAATTGTGATATCATATGTAGCTAAAATGGTATACCCCATCATAACAGTTTTTTAAATGGATTCTGCAGACCAGGTGGAAGGGGTGGAACTATCTTTTGACTGCAGAAAGTGGTTTTGATATGAATTTGCAAATATAATAGATAGTTTAATAAAAATTATTTTGTGAGATCTTCTTTCAGGCTCGACCACCCGGCACTCTGGTGGAACAAAACAGATAAAAATACAAAAGTTGTTTTGATGTCTGTTCAGCAATGATCCAATTAATTCCTAAGGCCAAATACACATATTTCAATTTGGGGGTGAAAATGTTCTCCTAAAATGCTTTTAAAAACATGTAAGAAATGAGCTTCAAGCAAACAATAGGCTTATCATACTGTCACTGTGCGAACTGTGTTTTCATACAACAGACACTTTTAAATGTAGTTTTGTAAATTACATGTATAAACTGCAGTAATATGCCTTGGTTTATTCAATTTTGGGTGGAATGTTTGTTTCAGCTTAATTGCTGTTCAAACATGGATGCTATGCCTAGTTTGGTTGGTTGGTTCTTGGTATGATGGCGCTCTTCATACCAGGTTCTAGTTGATATCTAGTTGATATACTTCACTTTTCAACAATAGAGGGAGTACTTGCACTGCATGGTTCTCTTCATTACTTTACACTTTACCTTGACAATAACCTTGATAATAATTAGTTGAATTTTTGTCCATTTTAATTTCTTTTCTTGTCATCTTTGATCATCATAATTAATACCTACATTCATTCATTTCTGGAATTAATCATCGCTGATACAGCGCAATTATGTCTCTTTTTTTTATTTTTACAATATCAATATATATATATATTGATAGTAAAAATGCACTATTCAACTATTCATCCATGTAAAAGGGGACCAATCGTGAAGTGTTCCCCCCCCCCCCTTCTCTCTCTCTCTCTCTCTCTCTCTCTCTCTCTCTCTCTCTCTCTCTCTCTCTCAATGTTGGAGTTCGACACTGGTCAGCTTCAATAGTGCTTCTGTAACCAAGAGATATTGCTAGTTTGAATAACTTAATTACACTCTAGATAAAGATGAAATAACTGATGAGTAGACTGGTCAACACACTTTCATAAAAATTTGGGTCACAGAGAAGTTAAAGTGACAGTAAACTGAAGCTCCTAATGGCACCATCTTTCAACAGGATTTGAAAAGTGTCTGTGCCTCTCATTTTCCCATCATGCCCCATTCTAGTTTGTAGAAGCTTAGAATAAATCTGTGGGCAATTTTCCACATGTGCAACATCAAAAATAATAGTTTGAAATATATGAAATGCGCCTATTATCCAAACAAGCTGTTTGTAAAAATTCAAAATGAAATGCATTTAATTTTCAAATTTTAATCTTAATTTAGCACTCTTAGATGGCGCAATTCAAGTTCTACCAGTTTAATGCCACTTTAAATAACTCCCAGTTAAAGGGAAAGTTCACCCTGAAGATTACTTGAGTTTAAAAAATGCAGAAAAAATAAAGAAAAATATTGGCGAAGGTTTGATGAAAATCGGTCAAATAATAAAAGAGTTATGAGTATTTAAAGTTTTGGATTCGTGACGTCACATGCGAGCAGCTGCCCATTAGTCATGTAATAAATATTCCATATATTCGCATTTTTTTTACGTTCCACGATAAATTAATATTGTTTCTTTTCAGAATCTAGTATTGAATAGCATTTCTGACAATATATCAAATGCACAGACGAAAATATTCTAAATTTTCTGAGAAAACTGTATTTTATGGAATATTTATCACATTACATAATGGAGGAGCTGCTCGCATGTGACGTCACAAAATAAAAACTTCAAAAGTCCATAACTCCGTTATTCTTTAACGGATTTTCTCCAAACTTTCGCCAATATTTTTCTTTATTTTTTCTGCATTTTTTAAACTCAAGTGATCTTCGGGGTGAACTTCCCCTTTAACTTCCACGATGGCCTTGATACAAAAATAATTCCCCCCTTTCAATCTCTTTCATTATGAAACATTGAAATTTCTGATATAGTGTTGGGGTAAATGGATTTATGTCTCTTAACAAAATCACAAATTTATTGGGGGAAATTGGTTCCCTTTAAATGGCTTTCAAAATGATTCGATATTACAAATTAGGCCAACTTGGTTATAGATCACTCTCTCTCTCTCTCTCTCTCTGTCTCTCTCTTTCTCTCCCCCCCCCCCCCCCTCGATCCCTCCCTCCCTCTCTCCCACTTCCTTCCTCGATTTCTAGGTGCAGTATCCACAGACTCTGGCAATCATGCTGTTCTACAACCTTCTCCATCTTACCTCTGGCAATTTATTGCTCTCTCTTCAAGACATCTCTTCATGCTGTCCATCCATGAGCGTACCGAGGGGGGGGGGGGGAAGGTGTTTTAGGTGTTCAAACATCCCCCTTTTGGTGTTATTTGAAGCTATAACACCCCCCTTTGGATGTTAGCCTCCCCCTCCCCTTTTGAAATACTTTTTTTTTTGCTTGTTAGATAATTTTTGATTTTTGAGTAAAAAGACTCCCCCCAAATACTCATCTTTTTTTCTTTTTTTTTTTGCTTGTCAGATAATTTTTGAGTAAAATGACCCCCCCCCAAAAAAAAAATACTGATTTTCTTTTTTTTCTTTTTTTTTGCTTGTCAGATAATTTTTTTAGTAAAAAGACCCTCCCCCCCCCCCAAAAAAAAAAATCAATTAAAAAAAACATTTTTATTTTTTATTTTTTTTTGTTTGTCAGAGAATTTTGGAGTAAAAAACACCCCCCTTTAAAAAATCCTGGGTACGCCACTGTGTCCATCCAAAGTACCCTTTTTTTTCATCTACTCCTCTTTCCTTCACTCTTTTTCATCAGTTCCAACCTCCTTTATGTCCCAAAAATGTCCCAAGAATCTCATCTGACTCCAAAGCATTTTTCGCCTTCATGTGAAGATAAAGTCGAGTTCTGGGCCCTGTTGCATAAAACTTGCCATTAACGGTAACTTTGCCATCAATGGTAACTCCCATGGAAACCTTGATTTTGATTGGCTATTGAGTGATGTTACCATGGTAGTTACCACTGATAGCAGAGTTACCATTAATGGTAAGTTTTATGCAACAGGGCCCTGGTCATGCTGTTACATTGTGAAAGAATCTGTCTCAAAGCAATTAGGAAGGTTGATCACTACTACATAAGAATTGGTGTATACTGCGATGTTGTGGAATCATCAAAGTGGTAAGAATAAGAAATTGACTCAATCCTGCTACAAATCACAGGCACTGCATGGAAATGTGTATAAGGGACTACACACACACATACATGTGAAATGAAAGTACTTTGTAGCTCTTTCTTGTCATATTTCAAATAATAATACAAATTTGAAGAGCAGGGAACAAATTTTCTTCTCAGATATTCTTTCAGACTGAATGAGAAAGCTCACCAATCATTTGTTCCCTTTACTCAACTTTACTCAACTTCCTCTTTAAAGGAGAAGGAAAACCCAAACTTGTATGCACTTTATCAGAAGCAGAAAAATCTTAGAAGCACATCACTGAAAGTTTGAGGAAAAACGGATAAAGAATAAAAAAGTTATAGAGATTTAAAAAACCCAAAATCGCTAAATGAAATTGGCAACATACTCATTATGCTAATGAGATGCTATGACGTTTTTGTGCTCTCTCTTCATATGTAATAAATAAGAAAATTATCAGATTTCAGCTTTTAAACAAAGAAAATTAAATTACCAACATTATGCTTGAAATATAATGTGAGGAATAAATTTATGAACACCACCTATCATACAGAAAGCAAATTTTCTAAGATATATTCAAGGAAAGTGAATTTTTACATTATTTGTATAAGGCAATTGGAAAGTATAGCACATTTACATCACAGCAACTCATTCGCTTAATGAGGACACTGCCAATTTCAGATCTCCATTCATTCAGCGATTTTAGGATTTCAAATATTCATAACTGTTTTATGAGTTGTCCGTTTGTCCTCAACGTTTCACACTGATATGCTTCTTTGATTTTTGTGCTTCTATTAACCCTTTCAGGACAGGAATTATTTCAGGGCAAAATTGATCACATTTTGTTCCTCAAATTGGCAACAATAATGTTTTTCTGTTGGTGCTACATGGTTCTAAAAAGTGTAATATCTTTGAAAACAATATACATGGTCACAAGCTTTGTCGAAAAGTTGGAAAAATGCCAATTTTGATACAAACCAATGATTTTGAACCTCTCAATATGTTGCCAATTTCAGGATTTTAAATCTTATTCTTTTTTCTACAATTCCTCGCATCAAACGCAATATGGTCATGCAACAAAAATGGACAAAGTATGTGCATAAATTTTTGCTCTTTCTACTCATGCATCTGGTATATTTTTTAGTGCTCTGAAGTAAAAGTTATTAAGCCAAACCACAAAATGTGGTCAATTGTCTTGAAAGGGTTAAGATGCATTTATTTTGGGGGGTTTCATTCTCCTTTAAATGCTACAGATCACACAAATAAAACACAGTGCAGTGGGCATACATAGTGTGCTTTCTCAACTTTATTTTAAAAATATCCAGAACTCTGTACAGTGTGGAAGCTGGCCATTCATATACAGGTACTGTACTGTACAAAAAGTACTTCGCATATAAAAATTGACATTTTGCTTTTTTTCACTTAAATATTCATTCCAAAATTTCCTTTTCCACATAGAGCGACAAAAAAATAATTTGGTAAAAATAGTCATAAAGAATTGCATTGAGTGTATTAAAGCACAGTAAATGTCCTCAAGTCCAGTTAGCAAATGGACAGCGTGAAGAATAATTTTCTGTGCTGGGGTGCAGCACATAGATGCAGCCATATGGATCGATGATATAAATGCAAAGGTTCATATCTTATACATGTACATGTGAAGATGAAACGTAAAAGAAAACGTTCCTCCACGAAAGAGTTAACACACTTTCCAATCTCATGATGTACAATGAACTCTGAAGCGGCTGGTCTTTTCAGGTGTTATTACAGGGTCAATCTTTTGCACATTCTTGTAATGATATGACGGTTTTCATTCGTTGGTACAGTGTATGGCATCAAATCTGCTGAGATCTTGCTTGCCCTTTGAATAGTGCACAGTGAGATATCATGAATGATCTGGGCCGGATCTGGCTGTGCTTTTAACCGGTTCAGTACACTTATAACTCCAATATTAACTTGTATTACTTCCAGAGTAGACCTCATCGCATTTTTACCACAAAATAAATTCCCTTAATGATGTCAAGCTTGCACGTGCACAGACATACAACAAAATGGCCACTTCGGAAATTTTGATCGATCTGCCAGTGTTTTAGGGAACATCTATATAATGCATTACAAAACGATAAAAGTAGACAATACAATATGATGATATAAAACATGGCATTATTTCAGCAAAACAGAGATCTGAGGCAGATTCACTCTGGTTTAATGGCAAGGCCCGTAGAAGAGGAGGGCTCAGGGGTTTTGCGCACCCCTATTTTTTTGACCAAAGATGCACATGCATGGACCCAATATTTTTGGGGACTATGTCCCAACTTCTAGCAATTGGTCTGCACAGCCTGAAACGGAACATTCTTTGTGACCACACTAAGAGAGGCTACAGCCCACATAGCAAGACTGATGTGTCAGTCACATGGCTGTTGCTCCAATGAGCTGTTGGTCTACTTGGATGTCCTCGAGACGTTACCAACCTGCTGACTACTGAATTCTCTCTTTGGCAAAGGTTTAATACGGGGGACACCCTGTTCCAGTGTGCAATGGGTTAACATCGAGTCTAATAATCCTCAACGCTAGCATAGAAGGCCACTCGTGTTACAAATTATCCACATGAAGGAACTCTACATAGCTCATGATTTTCATGGGCAATCAGCTAATAACATAATTAAAGAGGTACTGTTTCATTTTATTCAGTAAAAAGTGAAAGTCATTAAACTGTGAATACTTCCATTTGTGAATAAATCTGTCCCAAGTGGCTTGAAATACATGTAGCATAACTGAGTCTTTCAAGCAACTCATAATTTTTCTTTTTTAGTATGTTAGAAGGGATAATTTACTTTTTAATATTTCTTTTTCGGAGTGCATTTCATAAATGCATATTCAGAGAATACGGCTAAATTGCCAATAATTTATATAGAATGAATTATGTTGCTTCAGAGTTTGTTCTTATTGGTTATCTGGATGTTCCAGTCGCTTGGATGTGTTTGACATAGCCCCCAAAATCTTCAGTGGTACCAAGAAAGTGAATCTGCCTTGTCTAAATGAACATAAGCTGTTCCAACAATCGGGCAATGACATACACATGTATACATACAGACCTATAACATTTGTTTGAGCTTTCTTCTTACCGAATAGATGCCGCTGGTGGATTTTTCTTTGCTAAATTTTTTTCAAAAAAAATACATGTCATTTGATAAGAAATGTAAAAATGAAAGCCACATGATCAGCTCTCCCTGATAAGAATTCGAATGTACATGAAAAAATAGAATAAAAAATGTCCAGGTCCATTATAAAAGGCAATCGTTTTGAGTTGTTGCGCAATACGCAGCTTTTCTAAAGCCCCAGTAAAACAAAACCTGCCTTTATGAGCATGCTCGGTAAACAGGTACATGGTTCTCATCAAAGCACTTGTTTAAAGCGCATTGCTGTACATGGAAGGTTTCATCATTACCTTTCGTTCCTTTCAATACATATATATATATAATATATATATATATATATATATATCTAAATGAACTTAGATTGATGAAATAAATGTGTCGCTCAAACTTGTTTCTACTTTGCCTACATGTTTTAAGATGACCAGTGGAAAAACTACGGCAAAAACAGGTAGGACTTTGAGCAATGTCAAAAATAATGAAAGTACATGTTTACAGTGAGAAGTCATGTGTACAGCGTAAATTCGAACTGCAGCTATTCAAAGCTAGTTTCCAAATCAGTCCATGAGCACATAACAATGGTTTTTGCTTGGCTGGGCCAGTAGATATATTGCGTATTGAACATCATTTCATCACTCATACGGTGCAAATCATTGAGAAATGCAAAGAGTAGCAATTAAAAGAAAGTCCGGCCAACGTATGATCGAAATATAGTTGTTCCATAACTGCAGGAGTGTCTAGTCGCACTATGAAACGGATTACTGTAACACTTCACCCATTCTATTTGAGGCCTAGAATTTGTAGAAATTTTGGCAATTTCGTTATATCCATATTGCCTTTGAAAACCCCACATCCACAGGCTATTCAGGCTCGAATGGGCTATTATACTTCAGCAAAATGGTTGATCCCCTTACATCATTCCTGTTCCTGTGATTTTTAGCTGTTCATTCCAGCAATTTAACCCACTGAACACTAAGCTCCAAGATAACTCGAGCTAGGGACTAAGGAGAATATGCGTTACCGTATACAAGATGAAACTGTAACCAATAGTAGATACAAACATTAAATTCAACCAACCTGTATCCCGTAATCAAAGGCACACTTCAAAATCTGCTCTGCCAGTGGAGCAAATATAAAGTTTTTTGATATGCACCTAAAAAAAAAAAAAATTAAAACATTATGAAAGGATTAGCTACTTGGGGATGAGCTAATGTGTATGTTAACACTGCTTAGATATGTATACATATACATGCATATAGGTGACATGTTAGATTCAACAGTAAAGTGACAAAAATGATTTTTTTTTTTTTTAACATCATTGGAGTATCCAGGTTTACAATCAAGAAACATTGTGAGTATATCATATTCAGCTATTTGGTGTGTGAGAGAGTGGTTCTTCTGAGGACCTGTGTTTTACAACAATAACAATGATTCCCATATGACTGCATTGATACCACTGTCACATTGACAAGATCAACAACAGAGCAAATAAGAATGATCAAATTTCGCGGTGTCAGGAACTGAACTGCCCCCCCCCCCTCAAATAGTAACAGATCTATCCCCTGGCACATGCCCCTGGCACATGGTCAGAGACTCAGAGTAAGATCTTTTGAGCATGTTTGATAGATCGGTCCCTGACCAAATTTCGAAACTGAATCGAAACCGCCATAAAAAGGCCGACAACACTGATATATCAAACTGACAGTAAATCGACATCTTTCCGAATGGCACTGGTTTTGTTGATCGTAGGTCAGGGGGTCGGTTTCACAATGGCACTGGACTTCCACCCTGAAATTTGACGTAAAGTAGAGAAAGCTCACAACAATCATACCTCTTACGGTCTTGCTTCGCTGAGCTGTGTGGAATGCTTCAACAACAACAAAATTACAACAAAAATAAAAAGATCCTCGACGAAAAATGATCAGTATTACACTCCCTGCAATTTGAAATGATACAAAGACTTATCATCCATTACTATGTACACTTACACCCTTCATTCCTTTCACTCAAAACTGTACATGATAGCATCTCGGGTATATACAACAGTCGTCTTTCTACAAAGTCTTATGTACATGTACAAGAAGAAAGCGATGAGCTTGAAAAGCTTATCAATACTGTTTGATTCCTCTTTTTTATCACCAGTTCCTCGACGATATCCATAAAAAAAGTTGATAAATTTCAATTAATCACATGGTCAGGCACTGTACTGATAAAAGAGGGACATCTATTTACAAGAAAATTTGATCAATTAAAACTGGAAATTTCAAGACTAAAAATCCCACACGAGACCACTCGACAATGATGACTGTGCGGTCTGAATACCACCCCCTTATCTCATGCTATTCTCCGCTCACCTTAACAACACTAACTTAATAATTCAAACTTTGCCTGTTTGCTCTTAAACTACCTCAGCACTGTATATATTGAAATAGCTATTGTTTGCCATTAACTAACTGACAGAACTATTCCAAACTTGGCATTTACCACGACAGAAGGGCACCCATTTATGATTTATGTTATTCAATCTATTTTCCTCCACATACTATCTGCAATTTGACACCTATGAGACTGTTCATGATAACTTTGCTCGGCAGGGATCTGCGCAAATTCCTCCAAATCCTGGCTAACATAAGGCTTCATTTGCTAACGTTAGGAACGCGTCAGTGACTGGTACAGACTTTCGGGCATCATGAAAAAGTGATATCGTTTAAAAAGTGATTACAAAACGAACTGTGCAAACAATACTTTTAAGAAATGACATATCAGACAGTTGCCTTCAGATGATCAATTAGCGCAGGTACCGACGCAATCAAAACGACACCTCATGTGATCTGGGCTTAGGTTAAAGAAGAGCTTGGAGTCAACAACACTTCTGATGACACCGAGGCCAGCTGGGAAATACCTGGGGAATGGTTTGAAACCTGCTATTTCATTGAAAATCTACTGATCCTAATTCAGAATGCTCCTCTGATATTTGTAAAAGTGGGATAAAATATTTGAAATGAAAAGGATAAAACTCATTAATGCAAGATTCATAATTTACTTTCTTAATCACTGTAGTAAACTAAAGGATTTGATAATGATACAGAATTCTATCATCACTATAACAGAATTATAATCCTTAGAGGCAGTTCATTATTTCCTTACGTAAAGAAATACCAGTCTAAAATACAGATTCAATAATGATGACATAGGACATGATTATAAACAAAAAAAATGAAAGAATATTTATATTCAATCATTACAATTGTCAATAAAATATCTCATCAAAAATATATCATCAATAAAAAAAATGATAAGCTTTTAGTACAGTTCAAAATGAATACAATGCCAAAATGTCATTAAGAATAAAAACATTTCAATTAAAAAATAAAATTTTGTCAAAAGACATAAGAATTATAAAATATCATTAAATCCAAATATCATCAGAGGACAACCACAAGAATTGGTTGATATCGTAAATCAAAAGTAAATAGATTCTTTGTGATATTTCAGGGCATTAACCTGGAAAAACTTGAAGACACTGTATTTTATGATTGGTGAATTTCAGCAGTGTTCTAAGTGATTTTCATGATGGTACTGTTCAGAGGGTTTTAACATGTTTCTATCCTTTGATTCCACGATTAAGGAAAAAAACACCTTTAAGTCAATTACAGTTTCAGTACAAGAACTCGGGATTACCTCTGAGATGTTCCAGCACCAGCATATCCTAGCAATAAACAGACGATCAAAAGAACTGCTTGAAAAGAGAGAGAGAGAGAGGATTGAAGGGTGTGGATTGGACTTCCTATCAGTTGCTGGTATTTTCTGGGGAGCGTTTCATCAAGCGTTTTGTCAGTGATTTTTAGCAACAACTGTTATAAGCTACTGAAATCCTTGCATTTGATTGGCTGAGAGCAAATTTGTCAGTAAAAAACACTGACAAAACACTTGATGAAACGCTCCCCAGGAGGTGTTTAGGACATTTTGGGAAACTAGGAACACCTCGCTGGAGTTCTGAGAGCAATGTAAGACATTAAGAATGGGATTTGCTATCATCGGTCGATACTTTCTGGAGATGCTGGCGATGCTTGGAACGCTTCACTGAAGTTATTCTAAAAGCAGGGTTTGAGAGAGATTTAAGACAGTAAGAATAGGACCTGCTATCAGTAGCTGACACTTTCCGGATATGCGTTGGACACATTGAACATCGAACTGAAGGTATTCTGAAAGCAGTGTTTGAGGTGAAAGCGAGCAAGGAAGGGACAAGTTATCAGTGACCGATATTTTCTGGAGATGCTTGAGAAGCCTGGAACACTTCGCTGAAGGTGTTCTGAAAGCAGTGTTTGAGATCCGTGTACGAGACCACCAGGATGTTCTGCTCATCGCGGGACATTAGGCAAACCTTCTCCGGGATTCCTGCATCAAGCTGCAAGAAAAGTGGGAAAATGGGACAAAAAGACTCAATGAATAGGTGTCTACATTTCCAATACGACTCTGCCTATATGCACTTCCAATGTCAAATACATTTGCCACTAAAAAATGAGCAAGTTTGTAACTTCCAATGCTACACAATGACACGGTTATTTTTACAGCAAGTCTGAAAGGACTTGAAAAACCAACCTGGGATGTCAGGTAATGCATCAGACCATTATCCAGCAATAAATTGCAGTTTTTATTTTTTGTTATATATTCTGCTGATATATTTCCATAGGACACTTCATTTTATATTCAGGAGGACAGGGGCATTTTAACAGGCATTGTTTGCTGCGCACAACAAACTTTCTTATTGAGCAACGGTATATCAATTTTTTCAGCCGATCATTCATAACACATTCAATATAATGGTTTGAATGATGCATTCAATCAGCCCAGAATATCTTACTCAAGTTTTGTTGATGCGGTTAAGTTCACAAGCTGTCAACACAGGGAAATTTGTATACTGGCATATCGACAGAGCAACTTGGTGCTGAAAACAGCCCTAATAGATATTGCTTAGACTATGGCAATAAAATTGGCAAAATTTTGACTTACCTTGTTGAGGCACTGAACAATGTGAGAAAGATCAAGCCAAGGGGATCCAGTCTCTTTGACCTGATGAAATAAGTGGTCTCTGAAGAGCTTGAGAAGGTACCGGTCACCAGTCTCTGCCCACTGCACATCACCATGAAATCTGTAAGATACAATCAATATTTATCCATCAAAGTCAGGAATGTCAATCAATTTTCCTGAGTGGGTTCAATAGAGCTCTCCCTCGACATATTAGATTCTTCTTCCACATAACGTGTTGCAGCAACAGGGACAGGTCCAAGTTGGAGAGCCAGGCAAGGGCATCATCTGACATGAGATAGAATTCCTTGATGCTTCCTGGAAACCTTGTCAGCACAAAGGCATTGATGTCATTGGATGGGTCAGACACTAACACACAGTGACTATGATTAGCATACTAGCCCTCCCACTTCAACACGTTAGGACAGCATCCATTTCAAGGTCATGATTTTGTGTAGTTGTCTTGACCACATAAATATTCATGAATGAAGCACAGTATCTTCATAGAAATCATCATCACAGCTTGTGAATGTCAATAAAAAGACAGTGCCCAGGATATCAAAAGTTAACAAGAACATTTATCTTTTTCCTTCACTAACATGTTTATTGGTTTTATTGACTGAATATTTTGTCAACAAAAAGTTAATCAAAAAAAAAAAATTATAGCGAGGACAAGTCCGGCAAAACCGAAAGCCAAGGCATGGTATTACTACTGAGGGAGCTGTACCACTTCAATGACATTCCAAGAAATTCCAAATGATTCAATGTTATACTAACTCTGGTCTTATGTTGGTGTCTCCCAGCTTACATAGGAGTCTGAACAGGTGGCCATTTTGGATCTCCTGTGAGAGTTGCTCCTCTAGCACATCATTGCAAAATGCATGATTGATGTATGACTGAAACGGTCACAATCAACAAATTCAATTATGATTCAAAGCTTTACTTACTCTGGTCTTTCGTTGATGACTCCCAGTTTACAGAGGAGCCTGAACAGGCGGCCATTTTGGATCTCCCTTGAGAGTTGCTCTTCTAGCACATCATTGCACATCAAAGCCGCATCCAGCTGCGTGTAGAACCTTGCACCAATCATAGGCATGATGTCATTCACAGAGCGGGGGCGGGGCTGGCTAGTAAGAAGGTATCTAGTTTGACAAGCAAAGAAACGATACCAGAATTGTATTAATAAAATAACGTCCTCGCCATACTTAATGTCACAGCTCCAGCAAATGGGGTAATTCTAAAGTTGTTAAAAATGCTCTGACAAAGTGAAACGTTGGTCAAGTTATGATGAATGGAGTTTGCTACATGTACATGTATATAAGAAGGATATGACTTGATTTAAATGATTTCAAAATAGTTATAATGTGCAAACAATTATGTATGGAAAAGGTTCCTCAAACTTTGATTTCCCATGGATGAATGACCATTCACAGAAACCTGACAATGGGGATAAAATGTATAAAAGGGACAAGCCTGTAGACAATCCTTTCTTAAAGACATACTTCTTATGGCTGAATAGTATAAAACTCCAGACAGATTATCCTATGGATAATCTGAGTTAATCCACACTTAATCTTTGTCAACTGTCCTGTCTTTGGTGTGCTTAATACAAGGGTTCACCAATGTCAAAAGCCCACAAAGGAGGGACTAGTGAGGCAATTGTTAACCAAGGGCCCTGGATCAAGGCACCCCTCAATGACAAGAGATTACAAAGTGGCCCTTTTCCATATGGACTACATGTTGATTGTAAGACGCAACAAAGTCAATCTATCAATCTACTTGAGTCAGAATTCAAGTGTTTGTGAGATCACAATATCCATTAGTCAAAACAAACACCAGGTAGAATATTTCTTTCAACTAACAAAACTTGTACGAAATTTTGGATTTTGGATTATCTTTGAACATCACTCCCAGAAAACAAATCAATAGAATCAAAGCAAATGTCTATTTCAATACACCAAACAATAACCTTTATACGCGTATGTGTTCCCCACCCATTCAAGATATCTGCCTGTAGAGCCTTAGGAGACAAAGAAGACTAGAATTTGATTTCCTATGTACTTACAGGACCAGATTCTTGAGGTCAGCTGAATACTGGTGCGCTACAAGGTCCACGGAGGCCGAGAGTCTCTGTCGCTGGATACTCTGGACTGAATTGCAGGCTAGGGCTAAGATCACCTTCCCAAGTGAGATCAGGTCTTCTTGCTGTAATTGGATAGGACATATGAAATTGAGTATAACCTTAACTATGACCTCCATCATGACACTGTTTATGACCTTCTGAAAGACCTTGATAATTACTCTGGACTGAATTGCAGGCAAATGACAATGACAACCACTGTACCACAGTATGAATAGCACCAAATTCAACAAGTGAATGAGTAAATTACGCAATGCGTAATAAATGTCCCCGCCGGAAGTGCAGATCTGTGGAAATTAACTAGCCTGAACCTTAAAACTTCAGTGAAAAACTTCAGTGAATAAAATAATAATGTTACTGCATGCAAAAGAAGAGAATACCAACAATGCATGTATACAACTGAAATATAAAACATGAAAACATTATGAACCTTCAGCCATTTTGAATAAATTGGCATAAATTTGCATGAATAATGAATTTCAAAATTCTGTGTAGAAGTTTGGAAGCCCCCACCCAGCCCTATCAGATAAAACAATCGGAATCAAAATCCGATGTGAAATAGAGGAGAAGTAGCATTTTTCATCAATTTTGAATAAATTTGCATAAATTTGCATAATTAATGAATTTCAAAATTCTGTGTAGAAGTTTGGAAGCCCCCACCCAGCCCTATCAGATAAAACAATCGGAATCAAAATCCGATGTGAAACAGAGGAGAAGTAGCATTTTTCGTCAATTTTGAATAAATTTGCATAAATTTGCATAATTAATGAATTTCAAAATTCTGTGTAGAAGTTTGGAAGCCCCCACCCAGCCCTATCAGATAAAACAATCAGAATCAAAATCCAATGTGAAATAGAGGAGAAGTAGCATTTTTCGTCAATTTTGAATAAATTTGCATAAATTTGCATAATTAATGAATTTCAAAATTCTGTGTAGAAGTTTGGAAGCCCCCACCCAGCCCTATCAGATAAAACAATCGGAATCAAAATCGGCCAAGAAATGACGGAGAAGTAGCATTTTCTAACATTTGAGTACACACGTACAGACGGACGGACGGACGGACGGACGGACACACACACACACGCACACACGAACGGAGCCCGTTTCATAGTCCCCTCGCGAACTTCGTTCGGCGGGGACAATTACAGATATCATCAAACGGAGAATAGTAATTTCACAGGAATTCCATAAGACTGTCACTACCCATATAGTCATTCTCAACACTGGACCGATTTAAGTTAAACTATACCTTTACATCCCATATTATTACATAAGCCGATATTTTTGCATTCAGATATATTTGCAGATGACAGGGACACAGATATTTTCGCCACTTTGTGTTTTTGCAATAATTAACACAAAGTACATGTTTGTAAGTGCATAGCCAGCTCATCTTCATGTTTTAGTAAAATTTACATTATAACAATTCACAAAATTTGTGAATATATCAGCTTATACTACATGTATGTTCTCACCTGATAATGGGAGATCATGGCAAGAGGGTTCGACTGGCTGGGGTCAAAGGTCAACACATCAAAGATGCCCACGCAGTTGACCCTTAACCGTGACTTGGCCAGGATGAGGATCTTGGTAGGGTCCATGACGCGGCAAGCCAGGCCGGCAGTGTGGATGGCACGCAGGGCTGAGCTCAGCTGGACGATATAGGTCCAGATCAGACCCTCGGGGAGTAGGCCGGCGGTGTGGCCTCGCGGTCCATTCAGACCTCCGCTACCCCCGCCACCCCCTCCACCCCCTGTGGAGGACAAAGACGGAGACAGGTTATTATGGGTGCCAAGTAAACAAACAAAACTGCTATTTCCAAAATTAAAATGGATTGGTTTTGTATTTGAAAGAAAAGTCCACCCTGATATCAAGTTGGGTTTTATAAATGTAAAAGCAGAAAAAAAAAGCCGATCAGCGAAAGTATGAGGAACATCCACTCAACAATAAGTTGGAACTTTTGGTGGTTGTGACAGATCAAAGAGAAATAGGCAACTGCGATTTCCCTTACACTCACCCCTCCATTTCTTTTGAACAAAAGAATGAATAAATTTCCACTTTTCTAAAAAAAAGATACATTTTTGGAAATGAGTTGTTATACATTCATCTCTCATATACAACAAAGAAAACTACAGTTTTGATATATTTCAGTTTACACCCATTTACACACATACACTTCTTTTCTGAGCATCCCAAGTAATACTGTACATGCCATACATTTCACGAATTTCGCAAATTGCGAGTGGGTTGCGAATTTAACAACACACTAAAATATTGCTGACATAAGCAGTCAGCTGAATTTGCTGTCTCCTGGTCAGAAATTCGCCACTTAGCTTTGTGAAAGTAAATCATCTGCTTGTCTTTTTGTTAACTCAAAATATGCTATGTGGAATACATTTTCCCGTGACATATCTTGAGCTAAGAAGGAGACAAGCTGCACCTTTAGAGATAATGGGGAAAATATGAAACTTTGTGTACAAAACATATGGAGAGTTGTATTACTAAACCTGTCACTTTGAAGCAACATTGCCAATTTGAGGATCTCCATAGAAAGTAAATTGAGACTTTTCAAACTTTCATAACTTTCTCATTTCTTAACCAATTTTGATGGAACTTTTTTTAAATTGCTTCTCTCTATCCTCTCTTTTCAATAAAAATGATTTTTCCCCAGGGTTTCATTCTCCTTTAAACAACTGCATACAGGAACCAGACAGCTCCTGTATTAAGCCTATGGGAACGACAGAATAAGGTAGTCAGCGGGTTAATTAGCTAATGAATTTGAGAGGCAACCAAGAATACTCCTACCTCGTGAACCGGGGAAAGGGCCGCTATGACCTTTCCGGAATGAGTTGAGACCGCCCGAGTGACCGAAATGTCTTGACATGAGTGTCGTAGCACCAGGGTGGTAGTCATGCACAAACACAATGGCTGAAAGACAAGAATAAAACCATGTTTCAAATGAATTTGTAGTCATGTTTCAGAATGTTACCACAAAAAGAGAGGTAACAACCACGTAATGTTACTATTACCTACTTACTCAAAGTATACTATTTCATATTTTGGGGATACCATTAAAAAAAAAAATCAATTCATGGTGTAATGATAGGGACATAACAAATAAAAACAAACTTAGGATAAAAATAAAAAAAGAAGCTGTCACTAGTTTGCCCCTTTTTTTCTTCGGAATTTGTCAAAGGCGGAAAATGGAGAAAATAGGAGAATTTTTTGTTCTTTTAAACACATACGCATATATGGTGACCATAGGGAGTGCACCACTCCCTAGGGAGTGGTGCACATACTGTGTGCGTAAAGGAATGCAGGGTAATTACATCTATATAGCGCTAAGAGATGTTATATCATAGCAAGTGCTAATAAATCCATATATATTTTCTTTCATTACTACTCACAATGCTCTCCAAATGCTTTTGTTGAGAATACTTCTCTAAGGGATACAATATTAGAGTGCTGCAGCTTCTTCCACTTATCCACTAGCACCATCCACTGTGTAACTCCCACTCGGAAACCTAGAAATAACAGAAAATCATATAAATTGTTGGAGTAATGAAGGAGACTTCCGAGTGCAATACCAAATACTGAATTTGCTGCCCACATAACTTCAGCAAAGAGTTTGACATGATAAAGTTAAGGTTCAACATATATATTTTCAAAGTAACCCTCCGTAAATATTTCCTGAAGCTTGATCATTCTGTAACAAACGTGCTTCTGTCAAATGATGACGAGTAAATCATAATTATTGACAGATAATGATATCATAAATACACTGTGAACATTAAAATTAATGTTACTGTCCTAGTCAAAAACGAGGCCCCAGAGGCAAAATAACATATTACACACAGTACATTTCTTTCTGATGTGTATACTCTTTAGTTTTTTTAACCCTGTAAATATTGCTTCTCCTTATGCAAACAGTATGCATGAAGTTGAATTTATTCTACCGCAGGGGTTCTAGAGAGGTGGGTAACTGCCTTACCGTGTATCCTCCTAAGGCAGTAGAGTTTGCTGTCTTTCTTGTTGATAGCCTTATAACATGTGGTGGTGTAGCCAAACGTACTGGACTTGTCCATGGGTGTCTTAGGTGAAGGCTCCAGAGGGAACAAGGAGTGGTAGTTGTCCACTTCTTGTGGGATATCTGTAAAGAATGAAACCCTAGATATATAAATGAGCTATACTGGAAGGATCGAGCTTTGGTGAAAGCTCTATGGGAACGGGGAGTATTGTCCCCATCTTGAGGGATGCCTGTAAGTGAATTCACGGATACATCATTACAAATGCTAGGAATTTAGTGGCAAGTGTGTGCCAGGAGATTATTGGCTTGATGAAAGTCACTGACCACCCAACATCCCACCAGGCAGTCTTGCAGTCCAGCCTTACTAGTCCAGGTGGCAACTGTATCTTATTAACTGAATATCCTAATTAATCTTTTATAAGTTTGTGCAATCCACTGTCAATTACCACCAAAGAGTAAATGCATTATTTAACTCAAATGACAATGTTTCCAAAAAAAATCATCCACACAATTCATGTAAATTTGCTTCACTTGACAATTTTCAGTGCACAGCCAAAACGCCTGCTAAAGTGGCGCCATCTTCTGGAACAATATAAAGTTTCACCAATGAATCTGGAAAATACAAAGTTAACAAGTAAAACAACAGACCCTTTTTGATTCAAGAATCCCCAAGATGGTGCGGTAGGTTTAAAGTGTTAGATAAAGAAGCGATGCATTAATTATTCACTTTTAGTCGTTCTTCTGTCGACAAAGGAAAACTATGCCGACGTGGCTTCTACCTTCTTCTGTCGACATAAGAGTAGACAAAGCATCTGTCACCAATGGCTTACCTGGGTGTTCTGCAAGGTCCAGCTGAGTGAGGGCTTGGGCCTGTTTGTTCAGAACATCAATCTTAAATTCTTCATCCATGAAGAAGGAGGGTCCATTCACATTCCTCTTCATATAGTCCACATGAGCGGGTGTCGATGGGTAGACATGGTATGTTGGCAACACCTGAATTTGAAGTTGGAAGAAAAACAGATAAATTTCCATGCCAATGACATTTAACTATATAGGAAAAGGGCCAACATGACATGACTTCTCAAAGATCACATTTGCTTTATAATCTCAACTGGCTTGCTGAACTTCTATGGAAGTCATTGAAGTTAACTCTTACTGTGCCAAGGGGTTTAGCTCTCCTCAAAATTTTACCAAAATGTGATCAATGCTTACTTTTCTAATGTCTGCACGTCATTAACCATCTATTATTTCAGAAAATATTGTGTAAAAAAACTTGTAGGAAATTTATTACCATTTCTTCTGATACTAAACATTATTACTTAACCCTAACTTTATGCATAAAGAACTATTGAAAATTACATTTTAGTTTCTTTTTTATCCATTATTTTTTGGTTTCTCATTTGATTACTATTGTTTAATGTTGAAATAAGGTAATATCTTTTTGAAAATCATCAATTTTCTCTGAAAATTTCTATGGTAGCATATAATTATAACCATACATTTAGAATGCTTGAATTAAGCTCAAAATGTTGACATATATTGACCACCATATACCTTTCCTGTGGTCGAGCAAGACAAGTCTATCTGTCACATAAATGTGACATTGGCACTGAAAGAGTTAAAATGCAACCTATACTGATTATTGAGCTACAAGATTTAACAATACAGCTAAGTGTGTGTGATAGGGTTCATACAGATGTGCATTACTCAGATGTGATATGTCTGGGAAGCATTACCATCGAAAAGAAACAACTCTTGTGCAGGGTCTGTCAGAGTCACCTATTAGACAGAGAATTGACCACAAGATGAACTTCAATCTCCCTTTATTGAACAATAAAGGGCTCCAAACTCATGTTTATGTGAGGAGTCATCTTATAGAGATTTTCAAAAACAAAGGGTTCTGTTATATCTCTTTAATCTTGTATGTATGTATGTATATATATATATATGTGTGTGTGTGTGTGTGTGTGTGTGTGTGTGTGATATATGTGTGTGATCAAAAAAAGTGGTTTACGAAGAGGGCCGTTGCAAGACTATATATACCACAATGATTATGACCAAGCTTTCGGGCACCTGCCCTTCATCAGAATCTGGAATCAATAATAAGTAATAATGTATAGTAACGACAGTACAGTACACATACAAAATGAGAATATTAAACACATCAACAAAATAGAACATAAGTTATGAAACGATAAGCATTTAGGCGACAGAAACATATAAATAAAGTAGACATGGCAGAAATTAATCGTATTGTAATTATCAATATACAAGAATATGTAAGAAGTGGTAAATTACCTTCCCGATTTGGGTACAAGTATTAAGACTGTGTGTAGCTAGTGAATAGTAGTGTTTGTTAGTGAAGTGAGGTGAATTGAAGTGTCTGGGGGTCAGTGTTTACTTAGGCGTGAAGACGGAGGGTCATTAATCTGCGTTTATACCACATGGTCTTAGGGTTTGTAGTTTGGAGATCCAATGAGATTCTCTTTTCATGATAGTGTCGTGTTGTTTTGTTTTTACTATTTCAATGCCAGTGATGTTGATGTTGTGAACTGAGTGTCCCGGTAGGTTGAAATGTGTAGTGTATGGTAAAATCTTGATGTTCGGCTTGTTTTTGTTGTAGTTGGTAACTTCTGATCTGGTGTTATTTAGGCGTGTGTATAGCGTAGTCTCTGTCTTTCCGACGTACTGCATATTGCATTTAGTACATGTAAGGAGGTATATTACCCACGATGATTTACAATTGATGTGATCGCGTATTTTGAACTTCTGTCCTGTGGAGGTGCTTGTGAACGTGGTTGTATCTTGAATATGTTGATGAAGTGAGCATTTTTTGGCGTTGCATTTGTAGAATCCTAGCTGTGGCGTAGGGTTGTCTGTGTCTGTTAGCGGGATTTGTGTGTTGTTGGCGTGATTATTGTTGCTGTTGTTGGCGTGTCAAGAAAGCGCCAACATCTTCATGGGCGAGCTTGAGAACAACATTCTTAACTCGAGACACCATGCTATCATCGCGGGGTCATGGAAACGCTTCATAGATGATATTCAGTTCATTTGGTCTGGCTCTCCACGACTCCTCTCAAAATTCCAAGATACAATCAACAGAAAACATCACACGATCAAATACACTTTCAACTACTCTAACTCGGAAGTCAGCTTTCTTGACACACTACTTCAACTCAAAGATGGAACACTCCAAACAGAACTGTACAACAAACCTACAGATAAACATACGTATCTTCTCCCCACATCCTGCCACCCCAAACACACATTTCACAGTATCCCTTTCAGTCAAGCCACCCGCATCAGACGAATTACAATACGATTAATTTCTGCCATGTCTACTTTATTTATATGTTTCTGTCGCCTAAATGCTTATCGTTTCATAACTTATGTTCTATTTTGTTGATGTATTTAATATTCTCATTTTGTATGTGTCCTGTACTGTCGTTACTATATACATTATTACTTATTATTGATTCCAGATCCTGATGAAGGGCAGGTGCCCGAAAGCTTGGTCATAATCATTGTGGTATATATAGTCTTGCAACGGCCCTCTTCGTAAACCACTTTTTTGGATCACACATACAATATGACGGAGAACCGCAAACGTAAAACACTGAGACTGATCACAATTATATATATATATATATATATATATATATATAGTCTTACAATGCCAGCATTAGCTGGGGCTTGTGGGATGGTGGGCATCTGGTCTTCTGTGTAGAAGTAGGTGGTTCCCCCAATGTTCTCCTGTGTCACCCCTGGGTATTGGGCCGCCCCTTTTGACGTTCCTTTACCGTCTATCTCAATCTGGGAGGGGGCCTGGGCACGGCGGAACTCCTTCCGACTAGTGTTGGGTGAACCACCGGGCGAGTGGAGAGGCGAGGCACCAGCCGAGAGGGAACCTATGGGTCAAAGAAGAGGATGGGCGAGGTTCACTGAAATTAGATAGTGACAAGTTGACAACTTTAATTGAAAATCAAACCTAAATAGCAAGTTGCTCTGAAGGAAAGAAGAAAATTTAAATTCATGTAAGCGGCTTGGTTTAAGTTTAAATAAAAGAAAGTTATGAATTTGTTAAAGTTTTAATAACAAAACATAAGGGAAGTTTAAATTGACAAATCTTTAATTCCACTGTGATGTAGCATCAGACAACTCTTCTATTTGTCCCAACACACAAAAAGACTAATACATATTTTTTTTCAAAATATAAAACTAGGTTGTAATTTCTGGAGGGGGGGTGAGGACCTCTATTAAACCACAAGCTATTCACTATAAATTTTGAGTACAGCCTCTAGGGAAAAGAAAAAGAATCATACTTTAGTGTACAACAAATGGGAGGGTTGTCCCGAAATAGCAAACCATCGTAGCACTCACCCGAGACAAAATCATTGCCCATGCTCATGAGTCCACCAGCAGTGGTCCTTGGTATTGCGCTGGCTACATGTCCTTGACTAACAGGCGTCGGTAGCATCGAGCTGCCCTGACTCAACGGCCTCGGGACGAACTCCGGCACCCCTGGTGTAAGGCTCTTCAGCTTAGACTGGGGCTTGAACTCATTCAGGGAAAGGGGCACGGCCTCTTTCGTCGGGGTGACAGGGTGCTGGGGAGGGGGTACGGACATGGCCTGTGGGGGCGCTTGCGGCGGGGGCGGCTGCGGCTGGAAGTCACTTCGAGAACTCCTGGGCTGGAATTCCGACTTTGGCGTGTTTTGGGCGCCAGGAACAAACTCCATTCCCTGCTTGGAAAGGGAGAAAACCAAACATGATCATGAAAACCAAGCCTACATGCATAAGGGTGCATGTATGTGTACGGACATAACGCATTTTCATGCATAAAAACTTTATAGACAGCAACATAATATGATTATTCCAGAACATGTAGAACACATACAATGGAAATGAAGAAACTAATTTCAGTCATACACATGTAGCCCATCATATGTTCAAGCCTGTGAATGGGGTTTCACAAAAAGAGCGGAAAAAAGCTGAAAGTTTCCGCCACCATGATTCTACCTATTATCATACAATATGACCACAAGCCAGCAAATTCTATTGCCACAACACACACAAATCACATCATTGTACACACAGACATTGTCACTCACCACAAGAAAGTCCCATAGTCACCTCCAAAAATCCGTCGAAAAAGCCTAATTCCACTGTCAAAATGGGGAATCGGCGCCATATTTCCAAAGCACGCGGGGCTTAAGTCCAATGCTAAGAAACAGGTTCGCCGAAAAAGCGTTAAAAATCAAGAAATCAGCGGTTTTGTGGCGAGTTTTTTTGCTTATTGCAAGCTAGGAGTATGATGGTGTCAGCAAAAAACAAATGAAAATCCAAAAGACCCGTACCTGCCGATGCATTGACTTCATGTACAAAGTTGAATGCAAGTCCCGACTTGCCTTCATTCGACCGAATGCGCCACGCACAACGCCCGCGATGAACAACCGATAAAATAGCGGAAATAGCACACAGGAAAAAAGCGGAAATAGAATCAGGCAGAATAATAAAAAAAGCGGATTTCCACTAAAAAGTGGAGATTTCACAGGCCTGTAAATTACACAGGCCTGTAAATTACATACATGTAACGACTGCTAAAAATGAAACCTCTCCTGGCTTTTTCAAGATGACTGTAATGATGGTCATACAGTTCACGAATTGACCTCAGTGACAGCTGGACTTTTGACACTGACAGCCTGCATGTATGATAGTTGATATGTGATTTATTCTCTCTAACTTACCTCTAAACCCAGGTTCAGATGCATATTGGAGAAATTGGAGCTCAAATCATTTGCACTCAATGTGTTCCCTACAAAAAGATACAACATAATGAACACATATTATGCAAGAAGGGGGAAAAAATGGAGTAAGAATTCCCAAGATGTATTAATAATAATATTGCTCTGCATGTTTGATACAGAAAAGTTAATTGCATATTAGTTTTAGATATTGACCTGCATTATAAAGCTGTATTTACAGAGAACTTCATAGAAAAGCAAATATCTCAACACTTGACAGATATCTTCATCCTGGCTATGGAGTTCCTTCAAACACACACACAAATAACGTGTTTTGGGTACCCTTTTATTGAGATGTAAACACACAAAAGGCACCTGAGATCACTTTAGAGCGTACCTTATTCGGACCACCTTTGGATATGACCCAAGACGGTTTATGGTGCGCCCTCAGACAGGTATCGTTTGGATGTCAATGTAAACCTACTCCACTAGGGCAGCGGAGCTTTTTTAAAAATGGGGGGGGGGGGGGGGGCTGATCTGATTTCACTCACTGATGACAATTTTTGAGCCTTTTTTCCGATATTTTTTTTAATGTGTCTACTCAAAAAAGAGTGGGGGAGGGGGGGAGGGGGCTGCAGCCCCCTCAGCCCCCCCCCCCACCCCCGGTTCCACGGCCCATGCTCCAAACCTACCAAAGACGCCTCTGAACACTGGAAGCTGCTTGCACGTGTGGAAAGATTACATGTACGTGTGTACGTGTGCCTTATAATGCCTGTAAACAGAAAGCCACACTCAAAACTTGCAGCCGGTAGCTTTTGGCAGGTCGATGTAATAGGGATCTTAACATCTTTACAGCTTTCAGACCAGCTTCTTCTTTTTTGTGGGGGGAGGAGGGAGGGAGGAGAGGGAGAGGGAGACCCTGTCTCTGGTAGGTCTCGAAGTAGTTTATTTTTGTGTAACACGGGGTCCATTGAAGATGAAAAAGAAAGGTGTCGTACCTGGTTGGAAGATGGGTGACTCATCCCTCTTCTGTCCTCCTGGAGCTGAAGAGGCTGGGGATCCTGTGTACGTTGAGAGGCTTGACCCTACCGAATGGGATCGCTGGAGTTTGATCAAAAATCAGTATTAGAGATATGATATTTAAGAAGGAAAAAAGCTTCAAAATTCTTAATTGGCAAGATGTTTAAAACAATCAAAATCAATTTTCAATACAAATTGGAAATTTTTAAGCTTTTCACCATAGTCTTGCCCATGTACAGTACATATTTTCAAATACGTTTTTCTTAGACTGTAGCAAAGATAATATTATTGATGCTAATTTGGAGAAGAAAATGCGATCAATTAAGCCCTTCAAATAACACCAATAAAATTCAGAATATAAATATATATTTCAGACAACTGCATTGTGTACTGCAAGAGAAATTAAACAAAACTTCATTTATTTGGTTTCCCTGTTTTCATATTTGAATTATTCGAAATTAGAAAGATCAAAACACACATGCACAAATGCATTGTCTTTACCAATGGAAATGTTCATTCTGAGCTTTTGTAGTGATTTTAATCTTCTTCTTTTTATAAATTAAACACATTTTTCAAGTGACCTAAATATTTACCTGCATAAGATGCTGGAGCTTGCTGGTTTGTGGGCCATAGTTGTCACTGTCAAAGGGGGCAGTGAAGAAGTGATCTGGTGCCATGTGAGGGTCCGCCACTGAGAAGAAAATAAAAAGGTCAAAGGTCACATCACATCTACACAGAAGAACATTGGTACAAATTTAAAATGTTATATTTTTTAAGGGCAACACTGGACTTGGCTATATAAATGTATATTCACTGATTTTTTTCCCCCACACTTTTCATGGGCAGACACTAGGGTTTGTGAGGGCACTTAAGCAAAAGTGCAATGATCTCTCTCTTACACATTTTTAATTACACATTACTAGCAGGAATAATTGTTTGGATGGCTAAAATATTATCTATAATAGTTTTTTTTCTATAAATGAGGAGTATGGAATCTTTGAAAATATTTTGAGTAAATTTTGACTGTACTATAGTTTACCGGTATAACAATCAGATAATTGTATTTAGGACTTGCATGTATGCCTTTTGAAAAACTTTGGGTTTCATCTCAACCTCATAGTAAAGAGACCTGGGGCCAGTTTCTCGAAACCGTCAGTCTAAGTTCGTGGACATCCCATTGAAATGCGTGTTAATTCTTCAACACGCGTTTCTATGGGATGTCCATGAACTTAGACTTATGACGGTTTCGAGAAACTGGCCCCTGGGCCCTGTCTTATAAAGAGGTCCAATTGATTGCAAATAATTTGCGATTAATATCAATCGCAACTCTGTACTTAAGAGATAGCAGACTGGAAATTTGCGATTGATTGGAAGACTTGCGATCGATTTGAATCAATCGCAACTCTTTATAAGATGGGGTTCAGGTCATGCAATTACATTGTGAAAGAAACTGTCTCAAAGGAATTGGGAAAGGTTGACCATGTCTACATAAGAATTGTTATATACTGTGTTGTTTTGGAATCATCAAAATAGATAAGAAATTGACCCATGATCTCGCTGCAAAGCACATTTACTGCACACAGAAATGGGTATATGGGACTACAAACACAAGTAGCATGAATGTTCAGCCTGAACATTTCTGCTATTTCTAGTCATACTTTGAATATAAGAGCATTTGAAGAGCAATCCTTTTCAGGGGATGTTTCTACAATGATGTTCTTCCAAACTGACATAAAAGGAATGAGAAAGCTCACAAATTATTTTTCATCTTTCCCTGAACTCAAAGATTCCCTTTAATGCAGATTGTACATGTACACTGTATACCACCAACACTCTGTAGTGTACAGAGTCACTCAAGGCTCGAAACATGGGGACTAAAGAATTGATAGTCAAAAAATTTAAATGAGTCCCCAAGAAAATATTTGCAATATTATTTGTAATGTTATACCCATTTTTAAAATTCACAACATTTATAGTGTTAAAATTTGAAAAGGCCCCTACAAAAAAAAATAGATTGAAGACAATAAAAAACAGTCCAGATTTGGGGCATATATCTAGAGTAAGAAAACTGGAATGTTTATATGATCACACAAGGCAAAAAAAAATGTATGTCAGTCATTTGAAAACAATTATATTTATTGGGGGGGGGGCGGGAAGGGGGGTCATCATTCAAATATGGGGTCAATATTAATTGGTTCATGGGTTCCTAGCCAACTCAGACAGTCAGATGACATGCAGCTGATGACATGGTCTAAGCCTCAGCTAAAAATTGAGATAAGACCCACTTATACTATGTACAAGCGTATCTGAAGATAAGCTTGTATTCCACAGCTTTAACGGGTGAATAGGCTTCAATAGGTTTTGTCACTTTTGTGTGTGTTAGAAGGCTATGGTCCATTCTAGATCATTCATACATGAGAGGAAAATAATTATTTAAAATTTCACTTTCAACCCTGAAACCTCAAATTTGTAGCATAGGAAGAGTTGAGAGTCCCTAAATCAGGTAATCTAGCAAATTTAAGAAAATTAAATCTAGCTTAGAGCAATTTTGTTGTCTGTTTTTGACTACTGCAACAGTAAATGTTTGACACAGTCTCACATAGGCAGGGGCCTATGAGTGATGATTGAATCGATCACATATTCCTTGAAATATGTTTTGCTTTTCTTTGTTTTCAAAAAACCATACATGTACACATCTGCTTTACAGTTAGAATCTCTTGATTTTCAGGGGTACCCTAACCTTATTACAGCTTCAAAAAGTATATCAGCAGCCCAGAGGCATACAAAATTATGAATCTTTAATACTGAAGCTGGTTGGAAAGAAAATTTACAGAATACTTACATTTCACCTACACTTATATTTACATGTACATAATGTCAGAATCAACAGGATGGCAAAGACCAACATCTTTGTCAAAGAAGTAGAATTAGAATTGAATTAGATTTTAAAAAGGCAATTACATCATGAACACATCAATCTGTTAACAGATAACTGCAAGTAAAAATAGGATTACACTACAGCCTGTTTAAAAATAAAGTCGAGTTCTGGTCATGCAATTACATTGTCAAAGAAACTGTCTCAAAGCAACTAGGAAAAGTTGATCATGTCTACATTATGTAAGAATCGGTGTATACAGTGAGGTTTTGGAACCATCAACATGATAAGAAATTGATTACACTACAGCCTGTTTAAAAATAAAGTCGAGTTCTAGTCATGCAATTACATTGTCAAAGAAACTGTCTCAAAGCAACTAGGAAAAGTTGATCATGTCTACCCAATCTCGTAGAAAATCAAATGCACTGCACTACAAAATGGGTATATGGGACTGCACACACATGTGGCATGAATGTTTAGCCTGAAACTTCATATTTCGAATGTGAGGGCATTTGAAGAGCAATCCTTTTCAGGGAACTTTACTATATTCTTCCAAACTGATATAAAAGGAAAGAGAAAGCTCACTATTTTTTGCACCTTTCCCAGGACCCAGAACTCCACTTTCTCTTAATTTAACCTTTTTTCTACTTCTAGTTACACTTTGACTTACAATCCATTTTTAAATCTTGAGAAGTCGATTTTGTCAACTTGAAAGTTGATTTGAGTTAGCAATTGCGAATAATAATCTACGGTTTCATAGAAACTGGACCTCAGTTGGCTGCCAGGTTGGATTCAATTTTAGACTTGCTACTTGTCTCAGTCCATTAACAACAGCAGAGATTTTGATGAACTGCTATTGAGAAAGTGCCCCTCAGTGAGATCAGTCTCCCAGGAACGATCACTTCAGTTTCAGCCTCCAAGTTCAAGATCTGTGATGATCCAAAAAGTATTCTAACAGTAACACACAGTGACCTTCAGCTCTACTCATTTCTAAATTTCACTCATTCCTGATCCTCTCAATAAAAAATTTCACAAAGTCTCCAGCCACTGGGACTGTGAGAATCGTTCGCTCGTATTCAACTCAATCGTACACCCGACAAGTTGCACTTGCTGTTTACATTCGCTCAAGCACAACTGCATTGACAAAATGCATTGAGGGGGTTGATGCCGCACTGTAGCCGGTGATTAATCCGAGATGTAACCCGTTTTCCACGGCCAATTACCGAATAATATCTTCCTTGGATTTTCAAAATCACAACATTTTTCCACTCCTCTTGGTACTATGTAGTCCTGAATGGTGGTGAAGTCGACATCGCATTTTCCGAAAGCGGTGAATTTAACCTGAAATTTTCCATATGTGTGGATGTACTACGGAGGTGGAGCGTCCATACAATACATGCATTACAAATTACACACACAAAATGCATTGACGATCTCATCTCGTAAAAAAAAAATTATTTTATCCTACCGTTGATGGGGTGCATGCTGAGAGTACGCAGGGATTCTTTCATGTTTTCGATACTGAAAGTACATCTCTGAACAATAAATAATTTTTAAAAGACCCTTAACTTTTCAAATAGATTTTGCTACAGGCCTACAGAAAATAAAAGTAAAAGAAAATATTGTCTTAGAAATCAGACAAAAAGAGAGCTCAAGAAAACACCATGCAGATAGCAGTAGCGGATCCAGTAGAGAAGACCCACTCTTAAACGTTTTGTACAAAATCTCTAACATGAAAGAAAAGGGGGAAAATAAATTTGGCAGGGGGGAGGGGCACATGAGCACAAATGTGTGTTCATGTTTGTATGTTGTGTAATTAAGATAAGTCAGATTGGATTTTTCCAGGAGGGCACACGTGCCACAAGACCCCTTGCCCACTGCCTCCCCCTTTGCCCCAGGGTCCCCTGGATCTGCCATTGATTGAGCCCTATAATGTAAACCTACAAAATAATTCCATGCTATAATTATTCCTGTAATTTGGAAGGTTTTATTCCCACATGTTTCTGTTCTTGTTTTGTACTTTGTTTATGTAATGCACGTTTATGTTGGGTAAATGACAAGCGAATGGAAGAGAGGCGGACAGACAAACAAAAACACAGAGAGAAATGAAACAGAATGACACAGGGAGAGAGAGAGAGAGAGAGAGAGAAGGAAAGAAAGAGATAACATGGAGTAAGTTGGGAGAGCGACAAGAAAAGAGAGAGAGAGAGATAGAGACGTTATCTACTTATAGGATTTAATATAATTATGATGTGATAATGAATAAAAAATGAATTAGATACTTCACTGTATACATCGTGTCCAAGTTTTTTGCTCTCTCTCTCTCTCTTTCTCTCTCTCTCTCTCTCTCTCTAGTGTACCAGCAAGAAAAAAGGTAATACGTTCTTACAAATTAATTTCGGCCTTATCAAAGCAATCATTCTTCTAATGCTAAGGTCTATACTGTCTGTCATTAAGTGTCAACTCCCCCCCCCCCCCCCCCTTTTTCATTTTCTCTCTATATATAGATTTGGTTGGAAAGCTATTATCAGGGACGTTTTCCCAGAACATCTGTAAAGTATGACTATAGGTTTCAAGTTCAAACCTGAATGTGTTATAGAAGGCTACCTAATGGTGTAGCGTGGTGAAGGTGCTGGGGGGGGGGGGGGGGGGGCCTTCCGTCAAATAGTCGAGGAACTTGAAGAGAACAATGAATAGAGGGAGGGAGATGGGAGAGAAAGCGTATGAGAGAGAGAGAAAAAAAAATAGTGGGGTGAAAATGTGAGAGGGTAAAGAGAGGAAAAGTAGAAGAGAATAGTGAAGATGACTCGACCTCTGTAAATACATAAATTCTCTCATTCAGGGATCGGAATTCCGATCAATGACTATGCTAGTAAGACCATTACCCCCCCCCCCCCCCCCCATACCACCCACCTCCACTGACGGATCTCAGCTACGTAGCTGTCTACAGCGCATGCATGGTATAGCGCTATTAGAATATTGAAGAAAACAAGAACGAATAGTCTGGGAGTCACGCATGTCCCGAAATATAGTCATCCTATTTTACATATGAGATATCAAATTTACTATTATAGAACATCCATGTCATTAACAACAACAAAAAATTGTCAGTCTGAACGAAGCTGTCGGGTTTGGTACACAAAGACCCCCCCCCCCCCCCCAATAAAAGGGCCCCCAAGTCAGGTCGATTTCAACGCATCTAACATAAAATTTGGTCCATGGGCCTTAAAGGGGAAGAACTTTTAGGGGCCGGCTGACAACCCATTCAGACGGAAAATTTTCTAAGTTTTTGTGTTTTGGTGATGTATAAGTCATACAAATTCATCCTGACAAAGTCTTGTGAATGCATGTGTTAGATGGGTTGAAATCGACCCGACATGGGGGCCCCTTGGGGGAGGGGGTAGTGGGGGAGGCTCTGGGGACCAAACGCAGCGGCTTTGTTCAGGCTGAAAAGTTTTTTGTGAATAACATGGATGGTCTAAGTAACTTTAAAGGGCAATCCAACCTTCCTAATAATTTGATATAAGTGAAAACAGAAAGAAAAAAAAATCAGAGAAGCAGATTGGTGAAAGTCTGAAGGAAATCGAACAAGCAATAAGAAAGTTATGATTTTTGAAAATCACTATCACTCTGCATATCACTATACATATGGGAATTTCATATTGAAATTGGTCAAATCGGGCCAAATCGGTACGGTAATGTGATCATGTAGCAGAGGTCAACTTTCCCATTCGCTCCAACAACAACAACAACAACAACAAAACAAAAACAAAAAACAAAAAACGACTAAAAATGTCAACTTATCAAAAGTTATAACTCAGAAGGATCTTTTTTTTTTCTTCTTCTTCTTTTTAAATGACATATTACAATAATCTACACTGTATTTGGTGTACTGCCTCGATGGTAAAGGCACTCATTTGATTAGAAAACCGGAGTCCAGTGATAGTTTGGTGTACGACAAGTAGGAGAGTTGACCGTGAATACGTCACAATTTATTTACAATTTTTTTTATAATTATCTAGAGCAGCATCGATCATGAGGTGTTCAAAGCCGATATCGAAAAAACACCTACGGTTCGACTAACTAAAATTGCGCCCTCTCCTATCCCGGAGCATATTATACCAGAATGTCCTGCACTGTAGGTCATATCTTGAAACTATTTGATATTTTGCTTTTAATTGAAAGAGTCTGGTCTACTGATAAGATTGATTATTATGTAATAGTCAGAAAGGATAGAAACAGATCTGGAGGTGGAGTAGCTATTTATATACATGAAAGTCTTATTTACACAGTATAGAGCACGACTCTCTTTCCCATCTCGAGGCTATACCTATTATTATCAAATTAAAGAATACACAACCTTTTATATTTATTAATTGGTATAGACCTCCTAATTCTAAAAATGAAATTTTTGATTATTATGAAGAACTTATATCATTTGCAGCAGGATTTAATTGTCATTTAATATTGATGGGTGATACAAACTGTGATATTGTAAAACAACCAATAAATTGGCAGACTAAGAATTATAATCAAATTAATAGTATTTATTCCATGGATCAAATAAATACTACAAAATGCACTCGAATTGTAAACGGTTCATCAACTTTAATAGATCACATGGTTACTAATTCTATAGATAAAATTAAGTCGTGGGGTGTCATTCACAATGGCCTAAGTGATCACTCAATGAGTTTCATTGTATGGAAATCCAATTGTGTTAATATTACGAATGAAAAATATGTTACTTTTAGAAAGCGTACAAATATAGATATTGAAGCTTTTAAATCCAATATTAAAAATCAACCTTGGAGTGAAATTAGGGCATTTAAAGATATTGATGAAGCAGCGAATAAATGGAAAGAACTTTTGCTTAATGTTACGGATAAATTTATGCCTTATAAAACTAAAAGAATAAGAAAAAAACAATCCCCCTGGTTGAATGAATCACTTTTCGAATTAATGAAGGATAGAGATAAAATGAAAAAGAAAGCTATTTCGAAGAAAGATGAAAAGTTTTGGAAAGAATATAGACGCTTGAGAAATAAAGTTACATCAGAAAATCGAAAGTTTAAAAAGAAATATTATTCTGATAAATTATGTGAAAGTCAAGGCAGAAATCAATCTTGGAAGGTTTTAAAATCACTTACTACAAATGAAAGCCCTTCATCAACTATCCCAGTTTCATCTAATGACGCTCTAAGTGTTGCTAATAGATTTAATTTTCATTTTGCAAATGTAGCGAAAGATTTGATCAATGAATTAAGTGAAAGTGTAAATTGTTCTGTTAATATTTATAATGCTGATAACTTGTTCATTTTACATACAGTAAAGGAGGAAGATGTTTTAAAGGAAATTCTTAAGCTAAAAAATAAGAAATCTATTGGCGTTGATGGTATATCGACTTTTATTTTAAAAACATGTGCAAACGAATTAATTGGATCTATAACAAGCCAATCCTAGACGGAAAAGTACCAGCCTCATGAAAGATATCCAAAATAATTCCTTTACATAAAAAAGGTGACAAATCAAATCCTGATAACTATAGACCAATTTCCCTTCTTCCATGTATCTCAAAAGTTCTTGAAAAAATTGTCCTAAATCAGCTAAATAAGTTCATTGACATAAATAAAGTATTAGTCCCAGAGCAATCCGGATTTAGGGCAAAGCACTCTACCACAACAGCATTAATGAAAGTAACTGACGACTGGCTCCAAGCCATGGATAATGGGCAATATACCGGGGCGATATTCATAGATTTACAAAAAGCTTTCGATATGGTTAACCACGAGTTACTTTTATTTAAACTCTCACGGCTAGGTATAGTTGGAAAATCTCTAGACTGGTTTACAAGTTATTTATCAAATAGGAAAATTACAACTTTTATTAATAATGTGTTTTCAGAAGAATACTCGGTTAATAACGGAGTGCCCCAGGGGAGTTTGATCGGGCCAATTCTCTTTGTAATATTTATTAATGATTTAGCTTCTTTATTTGACAAATGTTCATTTCATTTATATGCAGATGATACCGTTTTATATTTTTCTGATAAAGATCCGAAAGTCGTCGAAACAGTTTTAAATGACGAACTCGCCAAAGTAATCCAGTGGATGAACAAAAATAATTGAAATTAAATTGTACAAAAACTGTAGGTATGTTATTTGGAACGAGACAGATGTTAGCAAGGCACAATGATTTAGATTTTAAAATTCATAATACAAAAATTCAGAATGTAGACATTGTCAAATATCTTGGTGTTTTTATTGATAAAGAGCTTAAATGGAATAACCAAATTGAAAAAATGTGCTCAAAAATAGGCAAAATGATAGGTTTTCTTGGAAGACTGAGGTATTTTGTTAATGAATCTATTTTAAAAATCGTATATTCTTCTATTATTCTTACCCATTTTGACTACGCAGATATAATTTGGCAGTCTGCCCCTAAGAGATATTTAGATTTGTTACAAAACTTCAGAACAGAGCAGGTAGAATCATATTAAAGATAAATCCATATTCTCATACCTCTACTTCTCATATTCATGACATTTTAAAATGGAAGAAATTGAGTGTCCGTCAAGAAGAACATATGCATATTATGATGTTCAAAATTTTAAATGATCTCGTTTATATATAAAACGCCCTATTGCTATTAAACCAGACATGTATTTTCTTCGTTCTGTAGGTAACCTCAGTCTCCCCAAACCGAGAACCAATAACTGTAAAAGAACATTCTACTATAGAGGAGCTTCATTATACAACAAATGCCAGCTTTTACAATCCAAACTTTTAAATCCAATTTACAAAATTATTTCAAAGTATAGAACTGTGCACAAGGAATTTTTCATCTCTCTCTTTCCTTCTATTTTTTTGTTGTTGTTTTGTTTATAGGGATTGTATGGTTCTCTCTCCCTTATAAAATATTGAATATGTACTGCAAATATAATCGAAAAGAATTGTATTTTTAAATGATATCATGCATATTCAATACATTGTTTTTGTTTTGTTTCGTTTTGTACAATATAATTTTATGTATTCAAGAAGACTTTGTAAGTCTTTTTTTCCCAAGAACTGTAATATTTGTACTTATCATTGTTATCAAGGACCCATGGAAGAACAGCCGTATTTTGTTATTACGGTTGAAAGGGGCTATCCGCCGTATATGTAAATCATGATTTATAATTATTATGTATATTATTTATGTCATTGATTACGGAAATAAAAACAAACAAACAAACAATTGGTACCATTCATTCGTTCTGTAGTCCAAGCTTTTACAAAGAGGAAAGTAAAACGACCCCTAAGATCAATAATGACTTTGACTGCAATCATGCATTTACAACTAGTGCACATTCGACGTCGTTTGGGAGTTGGTTCCAGGCCAGTATCGTATGAAAAAAAAAGAATTTTTTAATCATGCTAATTGCTCTGTGTTACAATGCCGCACTGAATAGCATTAGAAGTTGTTTGTTACATGTCTTTCAACGATATTATAGATATCAAAATTTACAAATGTTTGGCTTGAATGTTACGTTTTCGTCTTGCTTTAATTTGTCAAAAATTCATAAATGGTTAGGGCAGTGACCAACCCCTCGACCACTTTGAAAAAAAGATGTTGGTGTCAGGATCTGGCGTCTTGAGGCAATAGTGGGCAGGTTGAGGTTCTCTCATCTTATTGAGCCTGGTTCCCTATCATGCCTATCAAGCCCGTACAAGCTTTTTTTAGGTGGGGGTTCGCACCTTAAGTAGAGAGATATATGCGCACATAATATATATCTCCCTTGCGGCCGGGGTCCAGGCTCAGGGGTTTTAGATGCTCTCTAGCGCAATCTCTGCCTCATTTCAGAGCATTTTACCCCAAATTTCTGACCAACACATCACAAATAATTTTACTTCTAAAACTTCAAAATCATGGGGAGACCGGCTCACATATGACTGTAGTTCATCACTTTATTGGATATAAAAGTCGAAAAAAGGAAAAGAATAGGCAATATAGAAATGAAGTTAGTAATGTATGCAGACGATTGCTCTATTTTTTTGAAAGATAAAAAAAAAATGGATTCCTTCTCCCAAGTATCTGGTTTGAAAATTAATAAGGACAAAACACATATTATGAAGTTGGGTTCTTCTGGTCAAAGTAATGATGATTTTTCCAGTATTACGTTGGGTAAGATGGTTTCATTGGTTAAAGTACTTGGGGTATACTTTTCTTTGGATATTAATGTTAAAGAAGAAATGAATTATAAAGAAATACTGAGCAAAATAAAAATATTGTTAGGATGGTGGAAGCAAAGAGATCTAACACTTTTGGGGAAAATTCAATTAGTAAAAGTTTTTGCAATTTCTAAATTATTATATGTGTCTTCTATAATGACAGTACCATCATGGGTTTTTAAGGAAATGGAGGTAATCTGTTTTAATTTTATATGGAATGGCCACGATAAAATAAAAAGGAATATTTTATATATGAACTATGACACCGGGGGTTTAAAATGTTGAACTTTAAGTATATGGTTTGCGCTCAACGTGTAATGTGGATTAAGAGACTTCTTTATGGCAATAATAACATGGAATGGAAACAGTTTTTTGATTATACATTTAAAACGGTAGGGGGAAGGTTAATATTTCTCTGCAATTACAATTGCAATTCCATTAATATTAAAGTACCCGATCTCTACTTGGAATTTTTGAATATCTGGAATTATTTACAAGAGAAACAATTCATTGTCAAAGAAACACATGATGAAAATCAAATTATCTTTAACAATACTCTTATTAAAGGTAGGATTTTTCATTTTAATGAAAAACTATTTGATGCTAACATTTTTCAAGTTAAACATCTGATTGACGCAGAAGGTAATATCAGATCAGGGGATTATTTTATAAGGAAAGGTCTAAATGTAGACGATATATTTTTCCTTAATGATGTATATACTAAGTTACCAGTTTCTTGGAAGGTGAAAAGAAGAAAAGATGATACTTTGAATGACACTCTTGACTTTTCCAACATTTATTTTAATATTAACAAAAGAGTGTACTCCTTTGAGTCTCTGTCTTCCAAAATGCTCTACAACATTTTTATTAGTACAATACAGGATTCCTTTGTTTTTAAACATCCAGAGGTATTAGCTTTAAATCTGGATAAGTCAGCAGTGGCAACATGTTTTTCAATTCCCAGATTTTGTACTCTAGATTGGAAGTTCAGGGAATTTCAGTAGAAGCTTTTACATAGCGTTGTATTTTGTAATGATAAACTATACGCATTTGGACTAACTCAATCAAATTTACGCTCATTTTGTAAAAAAGATATAGAAACATATTGCCATGTCTTCTTTAAATGTAAAGAAGTGTCAAGTATATGGAAGGAGGTGGGAAATGAATTAAAAATGTTTCAACTACTTAATCTGCAATGGATTGATGTGTTACTTGGCTTTAGAGTTGATATGAAAGACAATATATTACTTAATCATGTACTGATTATGGTCAAATATATGATTTACAATAGTCGTAAAAATGGAAGGGTTCCTACTAGTAAAGATATATGTAAGGCTGTAAAGAACTCCGAAAAAATTGAATATGAAAAAGCAAGAATAAAGGACAAACTAACACTACATTTTAAAAAATGGGAAAATTTCACTCCTTAAAAGGAGTGAGGCGTATTATATCAGACATATGCATGTTTGTGTATGTATATATATATATATATATATATATATATATGTGTGTGTGTGTGTGTGTGTGTGTGTGTGTGTGTTTGTGTGTGCGTGCGTGTGTGTGTGTGTGTATATATATATATATATATATATATATATATATATATATATATATGTTTATATAATTTAGTATCTCTATATATTTACTTATATGATTATTTCTATATTTTAAAAAATACTTATTGGAATTATTATTATTACTATTATTGTTGTTGTTATTGTTATTAATAATAATAATAATAATAGTAATAATAATGATAAATGTCTTCATTTATGTCCTCTTCTCCTCCTCACTCCCTCACTTTCTCATTGGTCCAACCACGTCATTGTTAGTATTGTGTTTTTATTATTGCAACAGTATGGTTACAGAACTCCACTGATATAAGAAATACTATATAATAAATATGTAAAAATAAAATCGAAGAATTGAAAATGCACTGCATGTAGTTTATCCTATATATGTAAAGATGACAGTTTGACTTATCATGTATACTATGGGTTATAAAGCAGCACATTCACCTTTTTTCTTATCTATCTTTTAAAATCTTTATTCAGATTGCAGATTTTGCATTGTATTATTTGTTTTGGATTGAATTATGTATTGTGTTTACAATGTATGAAAAATAATGTATCTCTGTACAATTTTCTCGTCTGAATATCTGAATAAAGGCAAAAAAGCATTTAAAATAATAATAATAATATGGGCAGACGGTGTTTATTACCTCCATTTTTTTTTAAAAATCAATTAAACGCAAGTTTTGTGCAACGGGCCCCAGGTGGGTAACTGGTTGGGGATAATTTCTTAAAGGGCCTAAGCCCGACTCAAGCTAGGTGTCATTTCAGTTGCGTGTAATTATTACCTGCTCTAATCGAGCCTGTGAAGGCAATTGACCCATAAATGATTGTTTGCACTGTTTATTTTGCAATCACTTTTTTAAATGACCGTACCGGTCACTGACGCGGTCCTAACGTCAGCAAAATAATGACGCCTCTTGTAAGCCGCGGGCTTTATTTTCGTAGGGGTTAGTTGTCCTGAGTGGTCCTACAAAGGGGGATATTTTTCTCAAGGTTCTATGGTTTTCGCAATGGCGGATACAGGGGGGGGGGGGGAGCCCTCCCCTGGGACAAAAAAGGGGCCCAAAAATGCCGAGGACCTTTTTTTTTTTGTTGTTTGTTTTGCTTGTCAGAGTTTTTTCGAGTCAAAAAGGGGCCCAAAAATGCTGAGGACTTTTTTTTTTTTTGCTTCTCAGAGATTTTTTTGAGTTAAAGAGGGGCCCAAAATGCTGAGGACATTTGGTGAATATTGAGCCCCCTCCTCAAGATATCCTGGATCCGCCAATGGGTTGTTGTCTGGGTAAATGTGCTGGGGGGGGGGGGGGGGGGGAGGTTAATTGTCTGCTGGACAACCCCCCAATATGGTTTAGTGGCACTAATGCAAGCATGGTTGTATACTTGTACTGTATATCTTAATCATGAATTTACATTTTGTACAATGTATGACAAAACAAATAACAGATCGAGTAGTTCAGTTAGTTGTTGAATTACACACTTTATTGATCCTTGGTCTCTGATTGTTAACCATTTCCAAATGGTTATACAGAATAATTCATTAGCTGATTAAAATCAAGTATACTATTAAATGATTACCTGCAAATGCATGTAGTAAAGTATTAAAGTGTGATTACACAAACAGAATTCAAACTTTTCATCATGCGTTCTCATGTAAACATTGTATCTATATTCATCTACAACCCAATCAAGCTTTCAGTATCATTAAACATATAACACAAAGCAGCCTTACAGTACACCTATACAGTATACCATGTTTATCATGTTCACATAAAAGCAAGTGAATTACAACTTAATTATTGACACTTCAATATTTCAAATGCTTCGAAACTTTGACATAAACATGATAAAATTCATCCATTTCAAATATTTCCTGGAACATCAAGTGAATGCATGGTGACGTACTCTACTACCATAAAGCACAGCCAATTCCCTTAAAAAAAAAGAAGACTTAGTATCCATAATTCTATCTTATTTATCAATAACTGAAAAGGAATGAAAGATTCGAATGTTCGTAACAAATAAAATGTATCAAAAGCAAAACAATTCTACATTTAAATGAAGAACAAATAATGATCAATCTAAAATACCACAATGGGAATGAAAATAAGATTAAACAATCACAGGTGTTTCCGATCAAAATTACTTCCATTCCTTATGGGGTGGTTAATACATGTCCTACAAAATTCAGCATCTAGAAATATATTTCTGAAGACCGGTAATTCAAGTCTCTTGCTTGCTGTTCAAATAAACTAGACAAGTAGCATACCATAATGGAAGAAAATATTGAATACACAATGATGAATGAACATCAAGTATTGCTTAATAATGAATAAATCTCTAATAATAATATCTAATTCTAAAACGTATTATAATTTGAGGTAACAACAAGTCCTACCAAATCAAGTGGGTAGGGATATCATCTAAATGAAGCAGTAAATCAACTACATGTATTGCTATTCCGTGATCTCGATAAAAACTAAGATGGATTAGGCATAATATATAGCGTACACCCCACAAGTGACGTGAATCCAGTTATTGGAGACACCCGATTATTAGGTAGATAAAATTTGATAACAAGGCCTTTAATGAGGGGAGGGTGGGGGATGGGGTCGTATCATGTTTTTTATGTTGCTTTTCTCCACTCCCTTTTCTGCCCCCCCCCCCCCCTTGGGGATTTGACAAGATTTGAAATTATGCATCAGTATAATTATAGGCTTCGATATAAGAATGTGACACGAATCCCTGATATACAAGTATAATCTCAACATGTGAATAATTTCAAGGTACAAATGCCCTTAATATTAAAGAGCTTAGGGATGTCATTCTGATATTGATTTTAAAAATATATAATACAATACTATTGTATACAATGTAGCATGCCTTTATACAGACTTAAAAAGTAATTATAACATTATTGATAATATCATCAGAAATTCAGTACAAATTGATAAAATATGTGGCACATAAGTACTATATGAAATAAGTTCGTTCTTCTTTACAATAAATTTTTAGGTATAGAGTTTAAAGTATTTCTTAACACACATGGTCAAACTTTTGTGGGAAATAAAAGTACATACATATAGAACTACTGTTTTTCATGCTCTATGGTACAATTCATTTGTACAGCACTTTAAGATACCAAGTCCTTATCCATCATACAATCAAAGCAATAAATACAGATACATGTAGATCTGCACAAAATGGAGGGAAATGACAAATCCTGACAAGATGCCATTTATTCAAACATCTTTGTTTATACATGTATGTATCAGTGGCAAAGCTATGTGGGGAGGGAGGGGGCAGTGCCCCTCAATCGAACAGCAGGAAAAAAAAAACAGTGGAAAAAAAAGAGACAAAGAGAAGGAGAGGGGAAAAATTAAAGTGAAAAGAAGATAATAGGCCACCTTCCAACACCCCCCCCCCCATCTGTGGCCTATTAAGTTCAATGTTCATCCACCTAGGCCCGCTCATACTGGTACCCCCCCCCCATTGCCCCCTCCATGGCTGAGCCCATGCTACGCCAATGATATGCAGAGCATTATTTCAGAGTGCCATACACTTGAATTCAAGCATCATGAAAATTAACTTCACCCTGACAAAGAAGTTTCTTGAAGCGTGAAGTGAGTTTGAAGGCCATGCACATTCAATAGACCTGTTCACAAAGTTATTCAAATTCATGGATGTTTTTTTTTTGTGGGGACCTAGTAACGAGGTATTCCATTACCTGTTATTAATGAACTACAATACTTGGAATCCACTTTGCATACATTACTTGTTGCTATGTCTGACCAGCCTCGACAAGCTTTCAGGTTGTCAAGAACAACCTTTGTTTTAAAAGTATGCATAAAATTTGAATATATTTGTGAACTGGTCTAGTGCAAGAGTCAAAACGAGAAATGCCTTGTGATCACATTCCTGAGCTGGATACGATATACAGACAAATGCCAAAGAGCTGTTCACATGAAAGACATGACAGTGTTCAAATAAACAAGGAAGAAAGGTATTATTGAATCTAAATCAATGTTTGCCTCTTCTTTCCACTTCATTTGAGCAAGGAAAACTATATACAGCTGATTAGAATTATGATTACACATAACATCATATATATTTCTCTCAAAGCAAAGAAAATATAAAGGAATGTGCTTTAGTATTTATACACATACAAACTGCACATGATCTATCAATTCATATAATCTCCTCAAATGAATGTTGTATTATTGTAAATGTACATGCATGGTTAAAACTGACTAAATATCTGGAAAAATAGGGGAAAATGGAAAAATATACTTCAAAATTCAATTCAATTCAATTTTATTCGTCCATCAATATGAATACATGTAAATATGAAGGAATGTGCTTTAGTATTTATACACATACAAACTGCACATGAACTTTCAATTCATATAATCTCCTCAAATGAATATTATATTATTGTACATGTACATGCATGGTTAAAACTGACTAAATATCTGGAACTAGCACATCAATGATGTGGCGCTCATCCGGCATGCAGCAAAGAAATTGATGCAATTTGTACTTTGAACACAGTAGACATTGTAATGAATCGATGAAATGTACATGTATTGGTTACATGCATGTACAGATGATGAAGTGCCTATTGCAGATCTGGCTAAATGTGGTTTTGGAAGGAGACAGTGACATGTAGATATGAATGAAAGTCTGGAAATTGACAACTCAAGTTGCACGACTTCAGTTAAAAGATTTTGGGGAATGTAAATTTTAATAGTTTTACTGTGTGACAGAGAAATTTGAAATAAAGCATAAAGTTAGTCAAGGTGTATCTCTACCAACTGTGAAATCTTTATTGAGAGAGATTTGAAGGTTAAGATTTGTAATAAAAGAGAAAAGCACTGAATGACATAAGTTATGCATTGGTGTAAAAAAAGAATTTTAAGGTTGGGACATTTAAGGGTGGCTTCAGTGTATTGTCCCTCACTGTTTCAAGTCTTTATTAGCTCATAACCCGCTATTGTTGACCACTGTCACTTCTGGGTTCTCGGTTCTGTCGATGATGTCGACAGAAATCATGTAGAAAGGTATAGCCTTTGAAATAATCCAGCAGCCATGGGTTTCGTAATGGACAGGGCAAAGAGTTAAAATAAATTTTGTATAAATTACCATAAATAATTTTCTAGATAAAATTTCAAAATTCCGAGTAGAAGTTCAATGAACCTCATGAAAGTCTTCCTCAGTAAATGAGGAAGAAGAAGCAAGTTTTGTGATTTTGTAATAAATTTCGCATAAATTAGCATAAATAATTTTCTAGACAAAATTTCAAAATTCCATGAAGAAGTTCAATGAACTTCATGAAAGTCTTTTAGATGGAAGAAAAAAAATCAAAATCAGTCAATAAATGAGGAAGAAGAAGCAATTTTTGTGATGTTTTAATAAATTTTGCATAAATTTGCATAAATAATTAGCATAAATTATTTTCTAGACAAAATTTTAAAATTCCGAGTAGAAGTTTAATAAACCTCATGAAAGTCTTTCAAATGGAACAAAAAAAAAAAAAAATCGAAATCGGTCAATAAATGAGGAAGAAGAAGCCATTTTTGTGATCTTTTTAATAAATTTCGCATAAATTAGCATAAATAATTTTCTAGACAAAATTTCAAATTTCCGAGTAGTAGTTCAATGAACCTCATGAAATTCTTTCAGATGGAAAAAAAAAATCGAAATCGGTCAATAAATGAGGAAGAAGAAGCAAGTTTTGTGATTTTTGAATAAATATCGCATAAATTAGCATAATTAATTTTGTAGACAAAATTTCAAAATTCTGTGTAGAAGTTCAATGAACCTCATGAAAGTCTTTCAGATGGAACAAAAAAAAATCGAAATCGGTCAATAAATGAGGAAGGAGAAGCAATTTTTGTGATTTTTGAGAAATGCGCATAAATTAGCATATTTAATGAGTTTCAAAATTCTGTGTAGAAGTTTCGAATCCCCCACCTAGTGCTATCATATAAAGCAAACGGAATTAAAATCGGGTAAGAAATGGCGAAGAAGAAGCATTTTGAAATTGTGGACGGACGACAGACGAAGGACGGACGGACGGACGGACGGACGGACGGACGACGGACGCCTCGCCACGGCATAAGCTCATCTGGCCCATTCGGGCCGGATGAGCTAAAAATAGGGGGAAATGGAAAAATATACTTCAAAATTCAATTCAATTCAATTTTATTCGTCCATCAATATGAATACATGTAAATATGAAGGAATGTGCTTTATAGTATTTATACACATACATACTGCACATGAACTTCCAATTCATATAATCTCCTCAAATGAATATTATATTATTGTACATGTACATGCATGGTTAAAACTAATTATCTGGAAAAATATACTTCAAAATTCAATTCAGTTCAATTCCATTCAATTCAGTTTTATTCCTCCATCAACATGAATACAAGTTTGCTATCTCCTGTGGTAGAAACTACATTGTAAGATTCGTCTAACAGATAAAAAGATTTGTCCAGCCAGACTAGAGTATCAGAGACCTTTGTCTGTCACCAATTCTCACAGCTTTCAAGGCTACATGCAGAACATTGATATATGTAGGCCTATTGACCTCGTTTAAAAAATGAAAATAGTAATAATCATTTCCATCAAATCTGTGATTCTGACCACAATTGTAAAATTCACATTTCAAATAAACATTGGTATTCAGGCTCTTTCAAATCCATATCACAGATCAGGGGTGGTTACAGTATTTTGTAAAAGGGGGTGGGGCACGATTCTGGAAAAAATATGACAAGAAAAAATCCAAAAACAGTTTAAACAAAAACAAACACCAAACAAATGACAGAAAGATTAACACATTTTCAGATGTCTTTTAGGGAAAACAAAATTTTTTGCTAGAGGGCACATTTTTAAGGTTGTGTATCTACATGTACATAGGCCAAATGGATTTCTAAAAGGGAACATATACCAATCGTGCCCCCTCAATCCACCAGGGGGTTGTTTCATCAAATCAACTCCATGACAGTCATAACTCTTGTCGGCGATCTACGGAAATATCATAGACTTGAAAAACTGTTTCACGAAGACACGATAAACGACAACTCAATGATATCGATACTCATCGGCTAAGAAACATAGTCTTTATCACAATCCATCGGATTTATCGTCAATTACCCAAACACATTTTGAGGCTCAGTTTTCCCCGAACTGTTCCAAAATGTCAAAAATGGCAGCGAAAATCAATACTGCTGATACAAACATCCCGTTTACATGAAAATATATGTTACTTCTGGTATCTTAGAATTTTTAAAATTGAGAAAACTCGAGGATGCTTTTGCGATGTACGAATCTATATTTGTAAATAAGAGGAAACCGTAATTGACTAATTATGGAAAGAAGACCCAATTCGTGTAGACTTTCGAGAAAATGATCAAATTAAGATATTTTATGGCCCAATTCTTGATATTCATTTATTAAAAAATACATTTACTATTATTCATATCATAGCATTGGGTGAAAAAGGATATATATAGGGAAAATACATACATGATAAATTGCTGTCGTTTAAATTGGTCTGTATATACAGACTGTTCCGTTTTCGACGCTTTCTCTATGGTAGACCGATGTGGGTATTTTTAATATTAATCTCAGTTACTTTTTGGGGGGTCAAGAAGTCATAAGAACATATTGTTTGTCTGTAAAATATTATAATACGAACATTAGTAACACTATTTGATAAAGGAATGGTAAAGGATAGTGCTTGGAGATCAGGAAATAAATGTTCTCTTAATTAACATTTCTTATTTTTTCGCAGCCCATAGACCAACTAAAATCTGGCTTGTGATGGCGTTCTAAAAAGATATGACAGGTCTGGAGTACCGACAAGTCACTTGTCAGCGAAGTTGTCGCTGGTCTTGGCAAAGACGGCTTTGTGAAACACTTAGCGGACAAGTTGAGCGACAGTGTCGAGATGTCGCTGATCTTGTCGTTATGACGGTTTGATGAAACGACCCCCAGAGATCTAGATACTCACAAAACCTACTATATTGGTTGAAACCTTGTACGCTAGAAATAACATGGCCATATGGCACAGGACCAAAGATCATTCAGAATCACAATAAATTCCTACAATTCAATCAAGTTCATATTTCATAAAGGAACTAACATCTACATATTCCCTGTAACCTATGACTTTTGATTTATTACTATGGAGCCCATGATTTTATATTTATCATTTACAATTCACATTTAAGGCTTCACATATATTTTTTAAACTGGAGATTATTCCATGGGTTATATCTGTGAATCTAGCAAAAGCCTAGCAAATGCTAGGAAAAAACAGGAACAACCTTCTTGCAAGAGAATTTTTTCTTATTAATTCATAGCAAAAACTTGCTTGAATTAGGTTTCATCATCAAACGTTTGCTTGATATTTTCAAGCTCCTCTCATAACAGTACATGTAGCTTGGCTTTTTACTCGACTTTTATTCTTCAGAGAAGATCAGCCATTATTCTTGCTTCTTTAACTGTTTCGATTGACTATACTTTACTGCACTCACAGGATTTTAAAAGACGAATCAAAGAAATCAATAAACTAATTAGACATGTTTAACAACAGCATTATCAAATCACTCAATTTGGGAAGTGTAAGGGGTGAAAAACCTTTTCGACGTTACTGACGCCTCAGAAAACACACAATCGTTCAAGGAACACACAATTGTTCAAGTTCCCCACATAACAATGCTTCGTCGCACATGATGAATAGAGCTATTGCTCTCATGTAAGCATTTGCGTGTGTGTGTGTAATTGGGTTTTGACAGACGTGTATCAATCAGATATGATTATTTACGTCTGGGGGCCGACCTTTAACGTCACCATCCGAAAGACTTGACTCAGTTTCGAACCTGGGTCCGCTGAATCAGTTTATAACTTCCACTGTTAGCCGGATTACAGGCGCACGCCACAACGCCCAGTTGCTTGAGCATTTGCTTGTTTTATACTAGGTGTTTAAAAAAAAACAGTGGACACTTTTGATCGTAAATAACTCAAAAATTATACCTTGTATCAGACTGAAGTTTTTACATTGTAAAGATGAAGGGTGTAAAATTTCTTGGGAGAAAGTTTTATGACATTTCTCTGAATACTTTCCTTTAAATAAATATTGTCCTGAATATCTAATTGGATTTTCACTTGATTTTTCACTTTTTGAAAAATCAAGGCCACAAAATCTGTGAGTATTAGTAATAGACCGGTTCTGTAATGTATTCAATTTTATGCATATTTCTTCTCTGAGCACCTAGTGACGAGCTATTCCATTAACCTGCTTTTTATAAATGAGCCTCAATGCTTGGAATCCAGTTTGCATACATTACTTTCAGGTTGTCAAGAACAACCTTTGTTTGAAAGGTATGTATAAAATTTTAATACATTACCGAACCCGTCTATTAAGTCAGAACACAACAGATGCTATTTAATCCAGAGTTATGAATTATTAATAACACTGGACAGCAAAAGGTTGACAGAAATGACAGCTGCAACACACAAAGGCAACTGTTGTGTTCTGAAGCTGTACACAGAGTTTGGCCTACACGGCTCCAGTAGGTCACAATATGGCGCATGTTGCTTTGTAAGGCAAGCATGAAAGGAAGAAATATACGCCATGTTGTGCCAAACTGAAACCAAGTTGGCCAAACTCTGTGTATAGATGGCTCTGCATGTAGTATAATTACAGGGCCCTCAGGAAGAACGGTATAAATACTGATGAGGCTAGCCTGGGTAAATGACACTTTATTTAACATTATAACACAGGGGCACATCCAAGATTTTGTAAAAGGGAGGGGGCACAATTATATACAAAATAGGTTATTCTATTTTCAGGTGCCTCTAGTCTTTGGTATTACATCTATATTTAAAATGAGGAAACAGTTTCTTTTTGTTTACTTAAGATATGCATTTTTCATTTCAAAAGCGGGCACAGGCCCGTTTTGCCCACCTTAATTTCACCACCGTTTAAAGCCTTGTCACACCCTTCAGATATTAAAAACTATAAACCAACCTAAAATTATGCACAAAACATCCCCTGCAGTTTATGTTGTCATGGTATGGACTCTCCGTATTTATGGTAACGAGTCTCCCCTAATATGGATGTATGGTTTATAATGATTGTGGTTTAATCATTCAGGGAAATTCCCCACATTATGTGGTTTGGTTCATTCACATTTTATTCCCAGCCTTTATTGAAATACAAGAGGCGTGAGGAAATGTCTGCATATCATGTGCAAATTTTGGTTTTGTTGCCATAAATCACTTGACCTCAGTAATTTTTTTTAAAATCCTTAAATCAGCAACATGTTTTAAAAGTTTGAAGAGTTTAAAGCCACTATTTTTCTTGATCTGGAATTAAAAAAAAAAAACAATGAAACTTTCAGCACAGTTTCTGTCAACAGAAATTCTTTTCAGATATTACATGACCTAATAGTGGAAAAATGTATCAATAAAAGAAAAATGCCTGGGCTGCTAAATTGCTAATTTAAAGAAGCAAAGCTGAACAAGTAATCCTGTAATACATTGGGTCAGAGTAATATATCCATAGTCATCTATAAAGTGTGCACATGCCTACAGGGAGTTCTTCCCATTCAATGAAAACGTGTCTGCAGTTTAGAGTATGTAGACTATCCCCAATACCAATGTGGGATAGTCTGGGATAGTCTACACATTCCAGACTAAGTCACACACAGACAGGGATAACTCGTTTCGGTTGCAAGTCAGGGACCTGCCTAACGAAGCTGTCTAATATCATTGCAACATTTGAAGGGGATGTCTATAAGAACTTAGTTCTATGATGGTTTTGTGAGACTGAGATGCCCCCTACCCCCATGCTTGGCTCCTATGCAGCAGCTGCTATGCACCCAGTATAATCATTTCGGTCCAGCTGTTACTATGCATCTATAGGAAATCAATGCTGGCATAATAACCAAGGTCATGGAAGGTCACATGAATACAAATTGAACACAGTTTTACATGGACATGCATTTGAACTAGCTATTGAAATAATTTAAAATGCAATATATATTTTATAAGATAATACAGAAATATTCTTATATAACACCCACTGTGCTAAAAATCATGTGTATGAGGTTTTCAATACAGTGATTATAGTGTCAAATAATCAAATTTTGCAACAATGATTAGAGACGAGTCAATTAAAATAGCTGCATGATTCATTAGAGGAATAACTATTCTAGTTAATTTTCAGCAAAATAATTAGTACAAATTACAGTGATCTCAATCCCGTTACAAGATTTAAAGCAAACACATTTGAAGGGTGTAGCAAAATAGCATGTGATACACAAACAAAATAACCAAATCCTTGCTAGTCCCCATTATTGTCTCAATTCATTTCACATTTTCATGACTGTCTCAATTCACTTTTTCACCATATGAATCCTCATTTTTATTGAAAACTTACTGTCACTCAACATCTGGAAAGACATCTTTTTTTCTGCCTGCCCGAACGCATTTACAACATTTTACAGCATCTATATCTTTATCACACTGAAAGTGTGTGAAAGACATATTAAAGAATATATCGCAACAATAACTGAACAGCTCTTCGTTATACTTAAACATCGAAACATGCTCTAAATTTCTATCCCTTTTTATAACTTTGGAAACAATATTTACAGTTCTAGTTTCACTGAAGAAATAAATGATCAGGAGGTTGTACTACCTACAAAAATAGAATATTTAACTTCAGCCTTGGACCAAACACTACACCTAACCCTAATCCTTCAAATAATCTAAAACTCAATTACAATGGTGACCCTAACCCTACATGTTTGACGAAATAATGTCTACAGCAATTGCAGCATGAGAATACAAGTATATGTTGGAGCACCGCGATCAGGAATGTGTGCAAAAACATCATGAAATCTACATTGTAAGCCTCTTGATGAAAAAGTGGAGTATCCCTTTTGTGAATTGATCTTGAAATTTGGCATAGATTTGCAATATACAGTAGGATAAATTGAATCTTAATACATTCTTTAACCTATTTACACAAATATGAAAAAATAACCCTGAAAGGTTTGTTTGATATATGACAACGTGCCAATAATTTGATCTCAAATTTGAAAGCCTACATACATGTAATGAAGTCAATTTTCACTTTGAGGAGAGTTCTCAAAGGGTATGTTCTTCGAATTACCATTGTATCTATACAAATGTAATGTTTCAGACAGGCCTGCAAAGGGGTATACCACCTTTAGTAGAGAATAACATGAAATTTGAAGGAAAAAAAAGACTAAGTGCATCATACGCCATCAAACATACGGAAAGACAAAATGTGGATTTTTTTTTGGGTCATGCAATTACATTGTGAAAGAAACTGTCTCAAAGGAATTGGGAAAGGTTGACCATGTCTAAATAAGAATTGCTTTATACTGTGTTGTTTTGGAATCATCAAAATAGATAAGAAATTGACCCAATCTCACTGAAAAGCACATGTACTGCACACAGAAATGGGTATATGGGACTACATACATTAGTGGCATGAATATTCGGCCCAAACATTTCAGCTATTTTTAGTCATATTTCGAATATACAAATATAAGAGCATTAGAAGAGCAATCATTTTCAGGGGATGTTTCTACTATGATGTTCTTCCAAACTGACATAAAAGGAATGAGAAAGCTCACACATTATTTTGACCTTTCCCAGAACTCAGGATTCCCTTTAACATACTGGATATACAATTTGCTCAAGAGTTGACAGAGTAAAAACTTTAGAAAATCCCATTTGTACCATAAAGGCAACATACCCTTGACTTTGAAAGCAAAGCAATCAATTTTCACATATATTCAAAGTAGAAATTATACTCCCAATCGTTTTGGCCTTTAGCCAGGGCCTCTTTGGCTAACTTAGCTTCATGCATCTTTACAGCGGAGAAGCACTTGATGAATTCCTCTCCGAAGGCTTCTCTCATCACCTCATCGCTGACAAGGGCCTCTAGAGCAGCTTCCATGGTGTTAGGCAGGGTGGCTGTCTTGGGTGGGACATCTTCAGGATTGTCTGCTACACCAGTAACCTCAGCAGGAAGCTTGTACTTGTTGATGATGCCATCCATGCCAGCTGCAACCGTTGCTGCCAACACCAGGTACGGGTTAGTACCCGCTGCTCCTGCCCGGTTCTCAATATAGGTGCCCTTCTCTCTGTTAACCTTCATGCGAAGCAATGTAGTGCGGTTGTCCATCCCCCAGGTTGCGTTGATCGGACAGAATGCCCCTGGAATGATACGCTTTTGGCAGTTGACAGTTGGAGCCATGAGAACTTCTATCGCAGGAGCATGGGCAAGTATACCAGCTGCCCAGTTCTGACAGACCTCTGAGAGACCAATGGGGCTGTTCGCATCATAGAAAACAGGGACCTTCTCGTCGGCATCATACAGGGAATGGCAGAAGTGACAAGAAGATCCACTCTCCTTGGGGTAAGGTTTTGACATGAAGGAGACTTGATACCCGTGGAGAAGTGCGATCTCTTTGATACCAATCTTGTAAGTGAAGGCATTATCTGCGGCCCTGATACCGAAGGCCGGTTTGTAACTTATCTCCACCTGTCCTGGGCCATATTCTGAGTCAACATGTTCGATGTCAACACCAGCTACAGGCAAATCATTCATAATCTGTCTGATAAACTTCTGAATAGGAGCCATCCTCAAAGTGGATCGAATGTTGATGTCACTATTGATAGGTTTCTTAGTATCCTTATCCACAACATAGAACTCATGTTCGTGAGCAGAATACAGGGAATAACCAAGGCTTTTCAGCTTCTCCAGCTGCTTACGTGCCAAGACCCTTGGGTGAGCGGATACAAACTCACCTTTATATGTCGGTTCGATAAGGATACGAGCTATATTTTCTACCCAAGGAAGCACTTGGAATGTGTTGTAGTCCGGGAACATGACCGCATCAGAATGACCAACTTCCTCACAAAACCCTGTCCCCGAGACCACGGCGGCTTGGACATCCATGCCTAAGTGACCAAGGTAGAAATTCAGCCCCCCTGTGGCTTTTTCCTTGAAGTGACGGGCAGGGATAAGCTTGGAGCGAGCTATGCCATTCAAGTCGGTCTGCTCAAATCTGACAGCAGTTATGCCCTTCTCCTTGATCTCCTCAAGTATTTTATTTAGACTCATCTTGATGATCTGTTGAATATCAAATGTAAAAACAATTTATATCTAAACAAGTCAAACAGAATGCATTTATAACAATAATAATAATAATAATAATAATAATACTAATAATAATAACAACAACAATAATAACAATAATAATAATAATAATAATAATGATACTACTACTACTATTACTAATAATATTGGATATTTTCATAGTGCTCATATCCACCATGCCAAAGTTGTATTCAGCTTCAAACAAATTGGCAATTCTTAGTTTGAGTTACCATGCAAGCAGGACTGCATTTGTAATTGAACAGATAATTCTAGAATATCACTATTCTTGAAAGTACACTGTAGCTGTAGGTAGTCAAAGAAGGAATATACATCCGTCATGAAAAGAATCTGCATAATTGATTGGTCTGATGCACGTCATGTGACAAAATACAATGCCCACTAGCCTCGTGCAAATGAGTGGATTGCCAATGAGGGTAACATCTGACGTCACGATCCGTGAATAGTAGTACTATTCATGGATACTATTTACATGAAAAGTGCGAACTACATTGTGACAACATTCAGTTGCGCAAATCTATTGTTTTAGGCACCGGCGAGTGATGATGTCATCATTATACGCGTTTGATACCAGCGCAAATTCATCCCTTCTTCAAAGTATTTATGTGTGTACGTACGTGTGTGCGGTCTACCATAGGCCTACGGTGCAGATGATTATAGATAGATAAGTAGATTTAGGATTTTGTCAAGATGATGGATATAAACCAAATATATACTGTCTACATTTGAGTCTGTGGTTAAATTATGGTACCCTCGGTGATGTGAAGACGACCATTTTCCTTCAGCGCTGCGCCCCTCATGAAAATAGTCTTGGTTCACATCACCTCGGGGACCATAGTTCCAACCAGACCCTCTCATGACAGTATATATTTGTATACTAGTTCCTAGAGATAGAAAGGCACATGTAGGTGTTAACCTGCTGATTACTGAATACTCTCATTCTCATAGGCATAACAAAGGGACCACCCGGTTCCCGTAGGCAACAGGTTAAATCAGGAGTCTCAAGATATATCCATGATACAGCCATGAGAAAAAAAAATTAATGAAATTGCTAGTACTAAATAAGTGGACAGCTTCCCAAAAGGGAAATAACACAGGTAGTACTACACATGGGCGCAAATCCGGGGGGGGGGGGGGGGGGGGGACAGGGACATGTCCCCCCCCCCCCCCCCCACCTTTCTGAACAACCCCCTTTTTTTTTTTTTGCTTGTCAGAGAATTTTGGAGGAAAACTAGACCCCAAAAATGTGATAAACTTTTTTTTTTGGGGGGGGGGGGGTGTCAGAAAAATTTTTCAGACATTTTGGACAGGCCCAAAAGTTAAATCATGTGGTGACCCCCCCCCCCCCCCCCCCCGAATTTCAAAATGGATTTGCGCCACTGCTACTACATGTAATTGTGTTTGATCTTTCACAACTGTACAATTTCGTAAAATTTGTATCCTTTTTTTGCTTTTCACTGATCGGTTTCTCAAGTATATTTCAGGTTCCATTAACCCTTTCGAGACAATTGACCACATTTTGTGGTTTGGCTCAATAACTTTTGATTCGGAGCTCTAAAAAATATACCAGATACATGAGTAGAAAGAGCAAAAATTTCTGCACACTCTGTGTCCAATTTTGTTGCATGATCAAATTGTGTTTGATAGCAGGGAATTTAAAAAACAAGAATAAGCTTTAAAATCCTTAAATTGGCAACACATTGAGAGATTCAAAATCATTGGTTTTTATCGAATTTGGCAATTTTTTTATCTTTTCGACAAAGCTTCTAACCATGTATATTGTTTCCAAAGACATCACACCTTATTAGAACTATGTAGCTCTAAAAGAAAAATATAATTGTTGCCAATTTGAAGAACGAAAGGTGATCAATTCAGCTCTTAACCCTTTCGAGACAATTGACCACATTTTGTGGTTGGGCTCAATAACTTTTGATTCAGAGCCCTGAAAAATATACTAGATACATGAGTAGAAAGAGCAAAAATTTCTGCACACACTGTGTCCATTTTTGTTACATGACAATATTGCGTTTGATCCCAGGAATTTTAAAAAGGAGAATAAGATTTAAAATCCTTAAATTGGCAACACATTGAGAGGTTCAAAATCATTGTTTTTTATCAAAATTGGCAACTTTTTCAACTTTTCGCCAATTCTTTTAACCATGTATATTGTTTTCAAAGACATTACCCCTTATTACAATCTTGTAGTACTAAAAGAAAAATATTATTGTTGCCAATTTGAAGAACAAAATGTGATCAATTTAGCCCTGAAATAATTCCTGTCCTGAAAGGGTTAAATAATTCCTGTCCTGAAAGGGTTAAATGGTGGCTTTCTTCTTTCAATATGTACAGCTTTGTAACAAATTTTATATTTTATTTTAAAAAATCAAATTGAAGCCTAGTAATAGAAAAAAATAGAAAACAACTGCGCATCATAATATTGGCAGCCTAGCTAAAGCCGGGGTAATATTGGAGTACCCTGAACACCAGGAGTGGTCCCAAGTTCTTTATAAGAAGCCACTATCACATTCACCATATAAGTAATAATATGTCTCTCTCAACATCTATTTGGTTCAAAAGACCGCTTCGGTAATGTATGCAAATTTTATACATACCTTTCAAACAAAGGTTGTTCTTGACAACCTGAAAGCTTGCCGGAGGCTTGCCGGACATAGCAACAAATAAAGTATGCAAACTGGATTCCAAGCATTGAGGCTCATTTATAAAAAGCAGGTTAATGGAATAGCTCGTCACTAGGTGCTCAGAGAATATATGTGCATAAATTTGTATACATTACAGAAGCAGTCTATTTAGCACCTGCATGGGAACATACAGCATAAAAAAAACCTCCAAAGCATTTCGATAACACATTGACCCTTTGATATTTGCCAGGAAGCTGTATTATCTATCGATGGTTTGTTTGACTGGGACTCCATCTTTTCATGTACCCAACACGTGCTACGGCCGTGCATCATGCATGCATTCACAAATTTCATTCTTGTGAAAAAATAACATTGCATCATGCATTCTCAGTTCACTGCTCATCATTAAACTGATTAAAGGGAAAGTTGAGTTCAGGGAAAGGTGAAAAATAATTTGTGAGCTTTCTCATTCTCTAGATCTTCATGTATGTCAGTTTTTAAGATTACCATATGATGTAGAAGAAATGTCCCTGAAAAGGATTGCTTTTCAAATGCCCTTATATCAGAAATATGACAGCATTAAAAGAAAAATATTTTTGTTGCCAATTTGAAGAACAAAATGTGATCAATTTATCCCTTAAATAATTCCCGCCATGAAAGGGTTAAAAAAATAATCTAAGAGCACATTAAAAGAGTTTTCTGCTTAATCACCATGCAGCCCTTTTAAATACACTTCCACACTTCTCTCTCTCTCTCTCTCTCTCGCCTGCTCTCTTTCCCCTCCTCTCTCCCCCCCCCCCCCTCTCTCTCTCTCTCTCTCTCGCCTGCTCTCTTTTCCCCTCCCCTCTCCCTCACTGAACACGTTTCAAGTATATGGAGAAAGAGCCTGTCGGAAGTTACATTTTAAAAGATTAATTAACTTTTACTCTTTATCAAGAAATTGAAATACAGTTTTCTGTCTAATCAACATGTGGCCTTGTACATTTCCTTTAGATACTTCCTTCTCTCTTTCTCTCCCCCGTCACTCCCTTCCTTCCCTTCTCTCTTCTCTGCTCGTAATCCGAATTCAATTTTTTTTTCTCGCTACATACTGTTCAAAATGTACTTCCATAATTTCCTTACTTACATGAGAGGGTGTTTTAATAAGCTAATTGCTTATGAAGTCATATATATATATATATATATATATATATACATGTATATATTATATAGTGCATGGTCTATCATGCACTATACTGGATTTTGTGCACGACATATACTTAATTATTCTGAGTGAAGTTTTGTTTCCCCGAGGCTGCAGGCCGAGGTGAAATAGACCTGCACGAGGGATAATTTAGTATTTGGAGTTCATATAGTCCAGTAATGGTGCATAAATAGAACATGCACTAATTGTTACAGTAAATAGACCCAGAGATCTATAACTGTTATTGTGTATTCCCTGTGCAAAAATCAAAGTTATAGTGCACGATCATGCACGATCATGCACAAAATTTGTGCAAGTCACGTGATGCGAATCTAATCACAGCGCGTATCATACATACACTATTTAATATACATGCATATATATATTTTGGGCACAATGTAAGATATTCATATTACCATTTTCAGTATATTAACCATACTTCCTATCACTTGGATTTCTTGGGACATTTTGTATCTTATAAATATTAAAAGTGCAAAGGCCTATTCATGAGACTAAAATTAAAAATTAATCAATGTTTCAACTCCAAAGTGCTCCAGAATGCAAGTTTCACTATTAAAAAAAAAAGGAAAATCTTTTAAGTTCCTACCTTCCCTCACAAAATATGACTCAACTATACATACAGTAGAATATCTGTATTACCTCTAACATACTGATCGTTCAACACACTTCCTTCTGTTCTTGTTCTTCCTCTCTTTTCATTTTATTTCTCCTTTCATTTTATTTTCTCTTGTTTTCTACATTACTTTGAAAAAACTCTTTTATCTGTTTATATTTCAAATGTTTTGGTTTCCTTTTTCTTCTTCTGCTAGTCAAAATCAAATAAAAAGAAGTGTGGAATCATATTTTCTTCGGCCCACCACAAAAACATGAGAAAACATACCGCCAAGTGCCATTCAAAACCGACAAAATGTACTTTGGCATTCATCTGCCAAAACGGGAAGTACCCTCAAGGAGTTATCATAACTCCTTGACCTTGGTACCCTCGGCCACTCATGCATAACATGTACGGCTCCAATTCGAGAGGGAGAACAGTATCCCGGCCAGCACCCCGGCCCGGGCCTGGCCTGCACGCCTCTTCAGCCTCTCTTCCGCGCGGTATTCGCAGTAAAACCAAGGTTCGTCTTCAAAAAGGTTCGGGAGACAAATCCCGGAGCTCGAATTATCTATCAAGTATCAGCAACTACTTAACGACAGTTCCACTAGTTTGGTACTAACCTTGTACTTGGATTTGGATACCTCTACAGTCTCCGGCAATAGAAGATGCCTAATAATAGATGCACGGGTTTAAGCTTTACGAATGACGAGACGGCAAGCGCAGCCTGCGCAGGTACGACGTACGTACGTACGTACACAGGGTACCGGTTGCCAGATCGTGGCTAGTCTTCACGGCCAAACTCAACCTATTTTACGGCCAAATTCGGCCAAACTATTTTTTTTTCACGGCCAAATTTCACGGCCAAATTATATCACCTAGAAATAAAATTAGATATACCCCTATACTCAAATTCATTGTCTTCTGCACTCCCCCTAAGTTTACAATAAAGCCTGCTCAAATAGTTTGACCAGATATTGAGCGACAACATGCAAGTTTCTGTATTTGAGTCTAAGAATTGTGAGCGTCACGCATAGAGATACCAAGGAGTTATCACAGAACTGGAGTCACAACAGAATTTTTTACGACCGAAAGTGTTACGCAACGCAAGAGATAAGACCCGAAATCAAAGTACCGCTCCGCTCTTATCGCTCGATCTTGCCCCACGGCGACAGCTGCCTCAGTCTTTGAAGACCTGGGTTCGATGCCGACTCTCAACCTCAGTGGGGGAATAATTTTTTCAGTGAATGTGAACTAACAATCGGTTTACCCATGCGCAGTAGAGTTTGTTGCTCTCAATAACTGCGCAGTAGCTTGTGTCTTGAGCTCCGCAAAATTCTACGTTCACCGAAGCTTATTTCGTCAAAATTGGTCCAGAAATGGATGAGTTATGACATATTTTCTGTAAATATTAATATTTATATATCATTTTCATATTTATGTAATAATATGTTCCGAAACTCTGCGACATTCGGAAAATATCTCTTCGGAAAGAGCAAGTCTTTTTGATCAAGACCCACCTTGTCATTAGAGTGTCAACGAGTGTCAACATATAGAAAATACACAAATGAAATGGTCGTTCACACGTAGTCGACTCTCGTCTGCTAATACTTTCGTCGTTTGCTTAGTGGGATTCATTCGGCCCACTTGTGCTTTTCTGTGTATGTTGTCTTTTACTTACTTATTTTTATGGTTTTGCTAAGAAAATTTGGCTGTTTCCCTGTTGCACTTAACTACTTTTTTACCAATTATTGAAATGAATCATGACAAAGTAGATGTCTCTCACGTCTTTGAGACGGTGAGAGTGAGTCTGTCTCTGTGACTGTGACCGAGTATAACGCTGACTGACTCACCAAGTCAATAATGCCAGTGTCATGAATAATGATGCATGGCATGGCACTTTTCTTTAGATCATCGAGTTGTTTTTAAACTTGGTGGCATATTCTTTGTTTATGTCAAGTTGGAGGTGGATTTGCTAGATTAATATATAGGCGAGTATTAGTGGGTGAACCGAAATGAAATTTATCCCTAGTTTCTTGTCCTCTACCTTTTTTCTCTCACCCCCCCCCCCAATCTAACATTAGATTCCAGATCTGTTGGTAGACCCCTAGATGTTTCAAAATTAAGTTAAAAAGAGTCTGAGAATATGCAGAAAATTAGGTAACAAAAATCATAAATATTGTGTTGTTTTTGTCTGCAGTAGGCCTATATGTCAGCCTAAATGTTATGAAATTAAGACAAACTTTTTAATTTAAGAGAAAATATTGTTTGAAATTTAGTCTAGTCTAGTCTATGCCGACTAATTCAGGAAAAATATAAAATTTTAGATAATATGGAACCCCTCCTCTTTATCAAGAAATCTGAATAAAATGATTAATCAAATTCACTTGGCCTTAGTTTGTATTCAGTGGCGTCACTAGTAGAAAATTCTGAATGGGGATACCATTATCAAATTCACTGTGACTGAAAATTCCCCAAGAAGCAAAATGAAAAATTAAATAGATCTAAATGATATATTTAAAAAAAGGGTCTTCAGATTTTTAAAATTTGCCGACAAGGGAAAAACATAATGTCGAATATCCAAATTTGACGAGAGATGATCCACATTTTTATTCAACAAGCAAGCAAGCAAAAAAAAAAAAGTAACCAAGGGGGGGGGGGGGGGGGGGAGTAACACCTAGTGATGCTCCGGCTAGTATCTATTATTAATCACTTGACACTTAGATCTAGTATCAATCATGTATCGGTAGGTCTACATAAGTGTGTTATTAACAAGTTTGCCAGATTTGCCCCTACCCCCAGCATGACAAGTTACAGATTCTTTTTTGGGGGAGCCCCATGTATAATTATAGCTCCTCGGTTAAACAACAAAATGTGAATAGAGATCTGATAACCGAGTAACAACATGACGGCTTTCACACGGACCTCGCGCCGCGCAGCTACTCCACCGCACCGGCAGGACTGGCGGCGCGGGGCAGCTCCGCTGAAAGAACCATCCAGTCTGGCAGAGCTACATCAAGGAGGAGGTACTGTAGTCTACTCTTCTTTTCGAAGATATCTAGAGTTAAGAAATTATCTCCCCACTCTTTTCAATTTCCCTTTCATCTAGCTGTAGTCGCAATTCGTCAATTTCGGACAAGAACAGTAATTCCTCGTCTAAAGCGAAATTATCCTCGTGTGTACCCTGGGTTTGTGATTTTTATAAAAAGCAAGATGACGTCATCTTACTCGATCGGCCGAAGATGCGCATGCGCAGATCCAGCCTCGGCACGAGACCCGGGTACACAGCTGTCGTAAATCACGGAAGAACACCCACTGAGTTTATTGCCGCGGCATCGAACCCGGTTCAAAGAAGCTCGCTTCTGCTGTAACTCCAGTTCTGTGATAACTCCTTGGAGATACATACTATTATCTCTATGGCGTCACGTCATCAGCTCGACGCTTTTGGACCCTACCACTAATGATAGGGGTTCATATCAGCCCAGGGGAGCGTTTCATGAAAGGACTTTATAAATAAGTCGGATATTTTATCCGACAAATTTGCTCTCAGCCAATCAGATGCAAGGATATCAGTACCTTATAACAGCATATCACACGCCGTGCAGACGCGCGCATGCACACCCTATTGCATTTTTACATATTTCAAGTGATTTTCTGGTAACATTTCCTATCGATTTTGAAAAAAGGCCAGAAATAAAAATTCACGGCCAAGATTTCTGTTTTACGGCCAGAATACGGCCAAATTTTTTTGGCCGTGAAATAATTTTTTTTCACGGCCAAACTAAATTTTATACGGCCAAATTTCTGGAATCTGGCCGGAAAAAAGGCCAAATGGCAACCCTGTACGTACAGACTACAGGTGAATCGATGGTTATGCAACCGGTCGGAACTACTAGCTAGCGCGCATATATTACTAAGCCATATAAATTTCGCGGCCATAAATTTTCGCGAATAGGACGAATAGACTATTTCGCGAGTGGTTGAATTCGCGGTCGGAAAATTCTCATATCTACAAACAGCGGTGATGATGTACTTTTGCAAAGCGAAGTGGTGAATTTCTGACCAGGAGACAACAAATTCAACCGACTTCTTATGTTGGCAATATTTTGGTGTGTTGTTAAATTCGCGACCCACTCGCGATTCGCGAAATTCGCGAAAATAAAACCCCCGCGAAATATATGGCGTATATAGTAGTACATGCACACACGTAAATATTTCGATCCAAAACTTGCATGTGCAGTGTAAGCGATTGAAGCTCTCTGATTGAAGCAAATTACGATCTTCTTCATATTCGGGGAGAACATTCGCCTCCAAAGTTCTCTGACAAGCAAAAAAAAAAAAAAAAAAGAGTTATTCAGAAAGGTGGGGGGGGGGGGGGACATTCGCCTACAACATTCTCTGACAAAAAAAAAGGTTATTCAAAAAGGTGGAAGGGGGGTGGACATTCACCTATCTTCAAAAAGGTGGAGGGGACATATCCCCCTGTCCCCCCCCCCTGGATTTGCGCCCAAGCGTTCTTGGATTAGGTTTAATAGCGCTTGTTTGTTTGTTTGATTGAGTTTAAAGGTGCTTCTCATTCAGTAAGAATATTTGCGCCAAATATTCAGTTTTGTAAGTTCAGTTTTGAATATTTACACTATAGGTATGATGGCTAGTCTAACATAAAGGCGGAATTAGTTTTTCAATCTCTCATCTCAATTAAAAAGCCTGAATATATGCATATATAATTTTATGATTATAATAAAAATATTTCTTAACAAGAATACTATGACCACCGGCAGTACAACTATCCTTTTTTTAAAGGGGGGATCAGAATTTTTGGATGCCCCTTTTCACTTTAAGAAAATCCTCTGATCGCATTTTTACCACCTTTGTTTCAAGGGGATGGGTTTACGGTCTAGTTCTGACCCCGGGGGGGGGGGGGGGCCATTCAGGTATATTGGTGTATACATGCGCGTCCAAAAAAACGCGTAAAAAGGGTCTTTTTTTTTTCCATCCAGAACGCGTAACGCGCGTTACGTGTTAAGGGGTCCGAAAACGCCGACTTTCAACAAAAAGGGGGTGCTGAACGGAATGCGGCCAAACGCGTTTAGGGGGTCATTTTCATTCCGGCGGCAATGGTACGAACAAAACATTTTTAGTCCGATTTTCAGGAACTTGAACGCTCTTTGAACGGTGGCGTGCGCAGAAAAACGGGTGTTTGATCTCAATTACAGGAACCTAGCTAGAGTTGACCCGGAGTTGAGTTTTCCGCCCGGAGCTGGACGTCCACAACACCAACAACACCGGCCTAGCGCAGGGGTATGGTACGTACCGTAGCGCGCGCTGGCTAGATAGGCGCTACAGCTAGGGACATCATGGCGAACTTCGAGGGCCGGTGTCGGTGTGAGGATTTCAAGGATGCATTTGCCACCTCCTTTTTGTTTCTCTGGAAGTAAATTACAAAAGTTGTTCTTTTTTTCAAAAGTAAGCAAATGAAGATCGTGTATTAAACCTAACGGAGTACACAGTTTGAAACCTGTCCTACATAATTGAAGTAAATAATAACATTTGTAATTTAACCAACAGCAGTTCCTATATGTGCAGTTTATTTTGTTTGCCTTGTGTGAAGAATTTGCAAAAGGTGATCTTGAATTCAAGTGGTGTATTTTTTATGTTGGTTAAGTTAATCTTGTTTAGGGAGTAATATCTAAGACAAACTTGTTTAGGGGGTATATTTCAATCAAACCTCTTTAGGGGGTAATTTTTATGAAAAAACACGCGAAATCCTCGTTAAGGGGTGATTTTTACGAAAAAAGCACGCGAAATCCTTGTTAAGGGGTGTCTTTTCACCAAAGTATGAAACTTGTTTAGGGGGCATTTTTTAAATCCATGGACACGCATGTGTACACCAATATACCTGAGTGCCCCCCCCCCCCGGGTTCTGACCCCCTCCGCAAAACAAAAAAAAAATACAAATACACATACAAATAAAAAATATATATAAATGAATATATCCGACAGTGCTGTGACTTGATCATAAGGCCAAGTAAAATTGATTCCTAGTTTCTCGTCCGGATTTTTCGAAAATGAGGAGGAGGGGGTACCATGTTATTTGATATTTGATATTTTTCCAAGATATTTTACAATATAGCACATAGTCATAGACGTAGTCAGTGGGGGCCACAAGGGGGCCATGCCCCCCCCCCCCCTATTCAGCCCCTAAAAATAAAAAATAAAAAGCGAGAGCGAAAAAGCGGGGGAAGTGAGATAAACAAGCCTAAAAAGGCGCTACCAACCGTTATCTTTCAGTCAAAATTTGCTAAAACGTCAAAGTTTTCGCGGGAAGGGGGAAATAACTCCCCCTGCATACAGTGCAGTATTGCGTCCAAATAATTGAAAAGCAGTCCGGGCGTCGAACTACTTTCTGCCTAAAAAATGTCCTACGAGCCGTTATCTTTCTCTCAAATTTGCTATCAAACGTCAGAGCTTTCGCGCTTCTCACGAGAGGGGGACCCCCCTCCCTGCACCCACCCCCCCCCCCCCTGAGGAGCACGCTTCGAGTGCTCATCACCAATTTCGCACGCTTCGCGTTCTCACAACCGCCCCCCCCCCCAAATGAAATCCTGGCTACGTGGTTGGATCCTTCACGTAAGAAGAAGGTCTTTTTAGAGGTTTAATTGAGGCAGACCTTGTTTATAGGGGTATGTTTTACCGGTTATACTTGTTTAGGGGGTAAAATTTTCAAGAAAGCACGCGAAAATCCCTGAATAGGGTGTAAATTTGACCAATGGATAAAACTTGTTTAGGAAAACATGCATGTGGTCGCGCTTCTGTACAGCAATATAGTTGAGTGCCCCCCCCCCCCCCCCCGCGAAAAAAATCCTCTGATTCGTTTTCTTCTGAGTGGACTGACCATTTTCTTTCCAGCATAGCTTATTGTCAATGATAAAAGTACCGTACCTAAGTATTTATACTCATGTACTTGCTCAGTGAGGTTCTCATGAATACGCAAAAGTTCATGATGTGTACTACTTATTCCTCCGGAAATCAATGATCATCTCTTTGGTCTTTTTAAGGAAAGATGATCATCATCACTCCACTGAATAAGTCATTATAAGCCTATGTTTTATATTCCATCTTTTTGCGGACATCATATTTTATCCTTTCTTTAAAAGGGTAACTTTGAGTACGCCTGAACTGGCGCGTATAAAGTTAAACACAAGTAATAAAAAAAATATATAAACGTTTGGGAACCGAAAAAACCACGGTGTTCGCCTTCTTATATGTGTTCGCTAACTGCATGTATATTTATTATTTCAAGTGACAGTAAAAGCTATAAAATGTACATACTCGGTATACGCTATGCCCTGACCGGCATGCATCATTATATATTCACTATCTTCATATTTGACAAAGTTTTGTCCCCTTTCAAAACCAAAGAAAAAAATATAGATTCTTGTAGGGATAAACACCACGAGTGAAATTCAAACTGTCTAGGAAACTTATGATTTACTCTTGAGAATGATAATGTAAGGAAGTGACAAAGACACACACGGAAATACTAAAACAAATCTTTTGCTCCTGTTTTATGTTCAGCGTTTTCCTGCCGACTGCAATACGGTTAGTCAAAGGTACCACTCAAAGCAATAGTGATAGCTCCATCTACGTCAAAGTACACAATCGCGACAAGTACAATCTGTGCCATTGACATGAAATTGAGGAACAACTTAACAAGCGCATAATTCCGTCACAATAGTGGCGGATTTAAGGCGAGGGGTGGGGGGGGGGGGGTGTACGACCGTGACTTGTGGAAAAGTTATTCACTTTAATTTTATCGAAAAAGCGGGTACTATAACCCGTCAAGCATTTGGCCCATCTTACGATTTGATGATACATGTATTTGCTAATAATAATATTGTATGTTGCTCATCATGCTCATGTCGGACAGACGCGTTGATAATACCTATGCTTCCCGACACATCTGACACACACCTAGGTTGAGGAAGACTATACAGAAATGGTGTAGTTTTTTTCTCTACGGAGATTCACAGTGAATCAAGACAGTGTTACACATATCCGTCAAAAGTTTGAGTCCCATTGAAAATTATGCGTTTCAATGGAATGCAGTGCATGGCATATCCAAACCTTTGCTTGAGGAGGGGCTAAACTTCTGACCAAATAAAGGTATTCAATGAGAAAAAAAATATTTTTACGGGCCTTGTATCCATAGGGGCGGGCGGGGGGGGGGGGGGGGGGGGGGGAGAGTCTTCAAGAAAAGCCCATTTCCGGAAGAAAAGTTATACAACTTAAATGGGTGAACTGGAGACTTCTAAAGCTACATATATATAGCAGCATTATATCCTCAATTAATTTGCGGGAAAGTGAAGTGTACGATCAAATTCGTCCTGATTTTCAGTTTCTGATATAGAATCAATGTCATCCATTTCGGACTTTATTCATCAGGAGATACATTATCCCTTGCCCCCAAGCACTACCAGGGGCTGACTGGCATGGTGAGTTTGGGGAGTTTTCCCCACGGGCCGGTCAATATTTTGGTTTAAAAGGGACGGTCAACAAAAAGGACCGGTCGCTCCGAAATTTTCCACCCGAACTTTAGTCCCAGCCCCCCCCCCCCCCTGCCCACTTCCCATTTTGTCGTCATTCTTTAAATTTGTATCATTTCCAAAGCTCTTAGAGACATCACATATTAAGATTGGTTGTGCGGTTGTGCATTTCTACCGAGCAAAAAAGTTTGAAAAGATATACTTTCAAGAGGAATCCGTTAATTTTTTTAAAACTTTCAAATGACTGCCAGACTATATGATTTTACCCTTCCTTCAAAATTTACGCCAATGATGGGAAGTTAGTGAACGTTATGCTAGCAATTAGAGATCTGGACCCCGTCTTAAGTGATTTGAGTTGATTGCAACTTGATATCAATCGCAACTCTGTACCTAACAGATAGGACATTGTAAAGTTGCGATTGGTAGGACGACTTGCGATCGATTCACATCAATCGCAACTCTGTATAAGACGGGACCCATCCTAGCCTGTAATCGAGGCGATTGTGCTGCTCTGTCGATCTCCTGGTCGATCCTCGAAACGCGCGGAATCATCCTCTGATTATTGCGTGGGAAGCCGTGCAGCAAGCTGTACGCGTGTGTCGACTTCCCGCGCAATCAGAGAACTATTCTGCGCGTTTCGAGGATCGACCAGCTATATAGGATATCCACAGAGCGGCACAGCCGCCTTAGTTGAAGGCTAGACTCATCTAAGCTCTCTACTAAAAAAAAAAATTAAAAAAAAAATCAAGTGCTAAATCATTACTCTCCTCGCTTATCAAATTGGCCTTGATGCTACATTCATTTCCATTCCGTTATTCGTTCGTTTATAATATTTCTGCTCCATTGTTTCATTATATCTATACAATCACGATTATTTTATGAAAATGAATCAGTTTGAAATCTTTATCATGCAGTTTTATTTGATGTCATCATCTCTATATGTTGTTCTATCTTCCAAATATTGCTATGGCATTCATTTTGTTTAAAAAACAGTAAAAATATTCATTCAGTTACCCTCATCTCTGCATTCAATTTCAATTATTATTATGGATTTCATTTCCAATTTCACCTTTTCTTTCAATATCGTATATTTCATTTCTCATTTCACTTCTTCATACAAAATCGTGTATTTCATTACTTCACTTCTTCATTCAATATCGTGAATTTCATTCCTCATTTCATTTCTTCATTCGATATCGTGTATTTGATTTATCATTCCACTTCTCCATTGAATATTCCACTTCTACGTTCATCCATGTATTTACTTTCTTATATCACTCCTTCAATTAGAAAGCTAGCACTAATTCCACCTCACTGCTCCATATATGATTCAACAAATCTCACTTTTTCGTTTATTTTTTGCAAATTTTCCCGACTTGCAAAATCCTCTCAGATACTGCATCTCTAGCAAATTAATGCCAGATAATCGAAATAATGTTCTAAAAAACATGTAAAGTATCAACACATAAACATGTAAATAAATAGTGTTTGCAAGCGCACTGGAATTCATACTTGAAGTATTTTTTTTTATTGTGTCAATAAAAAGCGGTTAAGTCATGGATATAACATATATAAATACTAAATAAATGTCTTTGAATTTACAATTTCGACAAAAAAAAGGAGCTATTTTTTTCATATTTACAACTGAAAAATGAAAAAAATCCAATAATTGAATTATAGCAAAACAAATTCGTTTTGAGTTGGGGATGAAAATGCCATCATTTTAGTCAATATCACCTCGTTCATATTAGATCTTAAATAACAGGTAATCATTATTCAGTTTGACTGCATGGGAACTTGAACATTGACATGATATAATATTGTCATTAATGTTGTCTTCACCTATCAACATTCAACATTTAAAAAAACAATCCTAAATAAAAAAAACCCCAGTTGTATATCATCTTTTATATCAATATATTTGAAGATTTATTCATATAAAATTCCCTTTTACAGATAAATTTCAAAGTCAATAATGCATTACATTCATAACAAATTAGTCGCATACAATGCAAATTCAAAGGGCATATTAATATTATTATGTACCAGATATTTTTTATTTTTACGGCCTAAGTACAAGGAAGTTATACCGTGCATTTCATTTTTGTTTCAAAAATTCTTAGCAGGAAAAAAGTAAGTACTGTTTTACGTCAACTCAAAATATTCCACAACATATACACTGAATACAATAATGGATTTGATTTTCCTAACACGTTAGGCTGAAATTTTGTGAATAATCTTTTCAAAACCGGAGGCTTCCAGATAAACATCAAGAATTGTGTCATATTTTGTTAATATACGTGTTTGAAGCAGTGGTCGTGAATGTAAAGAGCCAACCAACAATCGTCGATCCAATAGTCTCACCGAGTCGATCCAATAGTATAAACTATGTCATCCCTGTCCACAGCTATATGACACCGATGGAAGCATTAATATAAAAACATTGCAATCATAATTATGACAATACTGTCAGAGTGAAACAAAATAACATTATCCGAATTCAACAGTCTTTCTCAACGCATGGAGCCAACATAATATGTGCAACAAAAAGATATGAAGAAAAACTTAGAACAAAATATTCATATTTTGCAATATTTACATCAGCCCTATATTATTATGTTAAATAAATATTGAAATATTGGTAGCTGAGGAAAAATAAATTGCGGAAAACTGTACATCTATGTGATTAAAAAGAAATTTAAAATACGCAAATGTGGAGTTAAAATTCTACCGAAATTGCGTCAACGTCGTAAACTTCGTTAAAACGCGTGTCCAATAATGCTGCTATGTAAAGCAGCCTATCCTATTCTATTCTATTCTATTCTAGTTTGGTTAGTTTTATTGATCCGATCCATCACCTAGTCAACTAGTAATATAAACGATATTTATTGCGTTTTATTGTCTGTTTTGCTTCATAAATATCACATCATAATCAATAAAGGCATTTACACAATTTACAAGGCACTTCGATACGCATATTACTAAATGTTAAAAAATATTCTTTTCATTGTGTAAAAGGGGTTAATAGCTTACCAAAATATCATTTGTCTCAATCCGTTTTTAATACAAGATATTAAAGAGCATACAAGGCGCGGGGAAAAGGTAAATACATGGGTAGGTATACATTATGCTTTTCATAAGTTTGAATTACAGGCTATAGAGATTAATATCATTTTGATTTCTTTACTGAAATAGATTTCTGTCCCTAAAATTCACAGGCTGCATTCTGTACAGTTTGGATTTTTTTCATTCCCATCAGAGAATTACTGCTCAGACACCTTCGGGACGAAGGATTCAGAAGTAATAAACATGCAAAGAATGTTTTCTCTAAATAGAAATCTTTCTTTTTTTAAATTTACAGAACATGATTTAACAGATCCCCTTTGTAGCAGCACAAGTGTGTGTATCGGTGTACAAAAGTTTGCTGGATCCTTCCGGTTGACTATGTATATGGAAAGCTAAAACCGCGCAGACACTCTCAGCTAGTGAAAGATTCAGCAGTTTTGGCGTCCAATACAGTCGATCGTTAAACATGTATTTTAATTACAATGGAGTTTGTGTATTTTTTGACCGTTAAGGAAAATAACGATGTGTGGAAAAAAAAATAATGAAAGGAACAAACACTTAAAACATGAAATAATTCTAAATTTGAGAGTTTGATTCTTGATAAACTTACACTCATAGCAAGTTAGAGAATGGGAGTAAATGACAATGACACTCACCAAGATTATAAAGTGTGCAAAATTGACCGTAAATGTACATTGTGTCGAGTTAAAAGTTCGTTCTACATCAGTTCGATGTTGCAAGTGTTTTCAATTCTGTGGCTATCTATAAAAGTGACTACTGTATTTCTTTCAAAGTAGATCGGGAGAAAGAAATGTTTGCAATAGCGTTTCCTTCGACCAAGCTAAAAGTAAGACAGTGTTTTGAGTGGATTGGCTTTAAAAAATATAAACGAATTCTGATCTAAAACTCATATTTGTCCGAAGCAGAGTAATCGTTTTCCCTGAGAAATATTTTTTCTTCTTTTGATATTTTTAGTCTGCTTTTCACTACCACGAAAAGACACGCATTGTCCATAGAGGCCTATTTATATGTACACAGTTTTTGATATGACATTGCAAACTCCATATTATTCGACGAATAATTACGCATGTTGAAACTGACAACATGTTTATTAATTTTAGTGGCAAGTATTGTAGTTTTCATTTTTTTTTCTTCCAATGTATAAAATTGTTTACATCAATGTTAATGTTCTTTAATTGTAGTGAACGTATCTCATCTCCTTGAAGATTTAGAGACAGAAGGTTTGTCTTTGCTTTTTACGGACGACGAACGCCAAAGTCGCCTTTTGCTGGTTTCTGAGTCCTTGCTACCCGCTTTCAGAGACGATGCTTTCGAGCTCACCCGAACACTCGCCGATTTGTTCCGCGAAAATCTGTCTTTTGAGGAATTGCCGCTTGATAATTTCTTACCCCTAGGCGTGGAAGACGAAGCAGCAAATACGTCATCGCTTGCGGCATTTTCTCCCACGGTTTCAGGAATACTGGAATCGAGTTTGTCACTTTTCCTCGAACCACTGAGGCTAAGTCGGTTCATTATCCGACTGAGTTTGCCAGGTTTCCCACCCTTTTTACCCGTGGGAGATGGTGTAATGTTTTTTGAGGCTGGTGGCAGTGAGTAGCGTTTGGGACCGTTGCGCTTAAATGCGGAGCTTGAAGACTTGTCACGCAGTGTCACGTCTGGTGTGGATTCGGCGTTCCGGAGAATGTCAGGGTCTGAGGAGCTTCGAGCCAGCCCTGAAGGAGTCTCTGATTGACCTAGGACCTCTTCAAATAGGGCTTCTGGTTTGGGTACTGTCGGTGCCGCCGTTACTTCCTCTGTAGTGTCATCACTTTCCACATTGTTATTCGAGGCCAGCCTGGCTTGAAGTGCCTCTACTGCACTCTGAACAAAGTCTGAATCTTCCAGGACTTCCTCAGGCTCAGGAGTGCTCTTTGCTCTACTAGTTGTTGCATTTGACGCCCTTGATTTGGCGCTTGAAAGGCTTGGCGTTTTTCCTCTGGATGTTGGAGATTCACTTTTGCGAATTGAGCTAACTGTTCTAGGAGTAGATGTCTTTTTTGTACCAGCAGAGGATTGCGAAGGACTCTTCTTGGCAGATAATGTTGCATAAGCGGAGGTGTATGCCTTGTTCGTTGCTGCTTTGTTAGACCCATTCGGTCTCCTGACTGAGCCTGCTCTAGTAAAACTGCTATTCGTCGTGGCCGCATCCTTTGTTGCACTTCGTGGCGAGGAAGATAATGATGAAGTAGAAGACTTAGTGGAAGTTGCAGACAATTTTTCGGTAGCAGAAGTTCCCCTCAGTGAGCTTCGCACCGAGGATGCAGCACTTAAACTAGGTTTGGAAGACCTTAACGCACTACCAGCAACGGTAGTCCGTTCAGGGGCTCCACGGACAAATGTCTTTGCTGGTTGTGCAGATCCGGGGATAGCAGGTTTAGTCGTTGCATTGCGCCGTGTTGAACCAGGAGCTGTGCGTGGAGATCCATTCGACTTTGTTCCCGTTGACGAATTGGACGTTGATCTTGAGAGAGGCGTTTTCGACGTCGCACCCGCGCCACGAGTGGCTGTTGACGTCGTCCTTGAACTGCTGACGGGTTTCTTGGACTGACTTACACTCGAGACAGAGGAAGCTCCACTGGCGGCAGAGTCACGTCGCTCAGAACTAACCGAGTGCAGGGAATCGTAACTGCTTGCTCTGCTGCTCCCTCCTTTACTCCCACCATTAACCTTTGACCCGCCTGGTAGTCGCGGTGAGACCGACATCGGGCTCCGCTTCGTCGTCGTTGGCGTACCATTGCGCGAAGTTGGTGTTGAACTACGTGATGATATGGTACTTCTTGGTGAAGGAGACAAGTTTTTGGCCGAGCTAGGAGAACGTATTGATCCACTAGGCGACAATGGAGATGATTTCCCGCCGTTGGAATTAGTAGATGCTGTTCTATTCGAGGGGCTCGGCAAGGTTTTCTTTGCACCCGTTGTCTTCCCATTCACATTGGTTACAGATTTTCTCTCAACAGGACTTGTTTTACTGCTTTTAACTTTTTTGTTCGAGCTAGTAGTGGTAGCTTTTGTAACATCCTTGCTCATGTTGTCATTTGAACCCTTCTCCACTCCAGTAGAATTCATCTCAGGCACTTCTTTTTCAGGGCTCGAAATCTCTGGAACCATTGGCTCAGATCCATTTTCTATACTTGCTGATCCGTTGCTCTTCAAAACATAAATGTCCGTATCGTTTATCGGGATAATGGTCTCACCCCTCTCTACTACATCGTCTGAAGCAGGAACCTTATCCTCAGAAACTTCTGGCGATTTCGTCACGTTCTGGTTGATGTCCTGCACAGTTTCTAGATCTTCCACGATGAGATCGTCATCATTGAACACGTCCGATGAGGACGTCGGAATGAATTCTTTGTGCTCCTTGACGGGACTGTTCGGCGTCGAGACGTCAGACTGGCTTCGTCGATGCTGCTCTACTTTGATGTCGAAAATATTCCGACGAATCTCTATCTGCTGTCGGTCAATCGATGACCAGGGGTCGTCATCAGAGTCAGATCCATTCGTGACTTCAGAAGACAATCGCTTCATCTGCACGTTAAAGACAAAGGAAAAAAAGCACAAATGAGAAATAAGTTACATAAGCAATCTACATTGTCAACACAAGGATAGTTCAGAAGTTCGTTGATGGCAAACATTAAGTCGAAAATTGAAATCCTATCGTTTTGTGAATAATTAATATCCTAACATTTCACTAAAGAACTTATCCGAAATAGCTCGCCCAAAATTTTATACCAGAGATTAAAATACACTGAATAAACGCTTCCATTTCAAGAATACTGATGATGATTCTTCATCAAGAGTAGGACATACTTCTATCATTTAAGATGATTATAATCTAATGATCAACATATAACGTGATTCTAAAAATCTAAATACTAAACAAATGAGATTATGTTGAAGAATACTTTTTCAACTTTTTGTTGAAGATAATGTACCTTTAAAGCTTTGAGTCCCACTGGTCGCGATAGGGTGGTCTCATCTGTAGGTGCGGTTGATGGCTCCTCATGCTTTTTCTCTGGCGTCGACTGACCCGCAAGGATACTCTCAAGCAGAGACCGGTCACGGTTGATCTTGTCCCGGTATCTCTCCTCCACGCTCTCTGTTTCCATGGCGACCATGGCGAGATGCGGCGTTAGGGGCGTGTCCATGAATGTATCGCTTGGCTTCACATCATCGTAGGACTTCGCACTTTGTCGTCGTTCCGTGAGTTGTTTGCGATCTACCGCTGGCTCTTGGGTCACACTCTCACTTCGCATGGCCTTCCATTCCCGGAGGCGAGCGCGGTAGGCACTTTCCCTTCGCTCAACTGGCTGAATTTCGTCTCTCTTAGAACTGGTGCCGTCATCCTTACTCGGACTGCGATCATACACCGAAGATTCAACGGTGCTTACAGCTGCTGCAATGTTCATACTTTGGACATTATCATTCCACTTCGATAACCGGTTTCCTTCAGACTTGGTAACTTTACTGGTCACATCAGTGTCTTTGGATTCAACAGGTTTTTCGGGATTTTCTAACTCGGTGGTTTTCTGTTTTTCCAAAGTGTCAAGATTTAAAGTCAGTGCTTCAATCTTATTTGCCATTGTTCCTAAGTTGAGTTGATCATGTGATTCATTTGTTTCAGAGTCAGCTCGAGAGTTGCGCTTACTGTCTGTCGAGTCATCAGAGATAGGTTGAAATGTTCCTGAATCACCCGAGAGCCTTTTATCAGAATCGGAAGAATTCAAACTAGAGTTAGTCAAGTTAGCATACATCGCTATCCTTTCACGGTGAATGTCATCACACACTGTGGTCTCTGCTCTATCCGAAAGAGCATCGGCCACCTCCGAACTTATGCTGCCGTCGTCGCTTCCAAACGATACTGGGCGGGTCATGTCATTATGCGATTTTACATTTCGGTACATTGTTTGATCTCTAGGTTCTGTAGGACTCACAACCTTACTGTCCTCGCCGATGAAATCTTTGAGTTTCTCTCGCCTGGCAAGACTGTTCACTGCCAGAAGAGTCTCTGGACTGTCCAGAGAAGTCCTGGAACGGAAGCTACGCTTTTGCGGACTCTTCGGAACTATGTATTCCTCTGACGTTTCCGGTTTTGGATCTTCGCTATTCTCTTGTTCTGACTTTTGTGGTTTCGTTACGTTTTCTTGTTCATGAATGTAAGAAGCTGGAGATTCAGAACGCTCACGGTTTCCAGTCATATTGTACTGCGACGTTCGTCGTTTGCGACCACTGCGCCTTACACTGCCTTCGCGTTTGAACGGTATCTGCGACAAAGCTTCCTCGTCATTGCCAGACATGAGTAAGTTCAGTAGATGATCGTCGCTTTTCGAATCAGGCATAGCACCTCGTGATGACCGTCTGGAATCACTATCCATGTCATCACGTGTTTGGGAAGAGTTTTCTGAAATGGCGTTCAGGTTCGGCGTCTTCTGGAAGGAGCGTCGTGCCACGGATGTTCGTGTGAAAGAAGCGGGAGAAACATCCTCTGTGGAAGCCTTTCCATCTGCATTGGGTGCTGGTGAAGTCGGTCTGCTTCCATAGTCGCTATCAGTGGTCGTTCCATCTGTGTCCATGCCCTGGTATTTTCCAGTGAAACCATCGCGGATGTTCCCGAGGAGTCGGTCGACGATAGAGTTCGATTCTTTACCGGCTGGAGCACTGATGGACCGTGCAGGACCTTTCTTGACGCTCTCCTTACGCTTCAGGGTCGCTGCCTTCTGCTCTTCCCGTTGCTTCTGTCGCTGCTTCGCCCTTTTCTCCTGGATAACTCTTGTTTCGTTTTCCTGTAGTAAGAGAAAAGAATGGAATGACATTTCTTTACAATGTTATGTTCTCATTATTACGTCCTTTAATTGAAAAAACAAGCAGACACTGAACCAACCAACCAACCAACCAACAACAAAAAACCAAAAAACAACAACAACAACAAAACAAACATTGTAGAGTGTTGTACACCGCAAAGTGCTTTGTCAACACAGTCAAAGAACAATCAATTTCATTTGAAAACAAATCCCAGTCAATGTACAAGCATCTGACTATGGTAATAATTCTGTTTACACCGTATTTCACTCTTTAAATCACTAAGAAAATCAAAGGATGATGCTAACCGTTATTGCTTTCTTGAATTTCTCACAGAAGACCTTGAAGGTCAGGATGCATTCTTCCAGTTTGAAGGTAGTCGCATCCTCGCAGAAGTACTCTGCCAATTCGCCCTTTAGTTTCTCCACGTGTTCCAGCATATTGTTGATGTCCTCCAAATCCCCCTTTGCATCCTATGAAAAATAGAATAGACATGAATACGTTTAACATATTTCTCAGCACATATTTCCACAGCCTTTTTCATGTCATCAATATGTGTGTGTGTGTGTGTGTGTGTGTGTGTGTGTGTGTGTGTGTGTGTGTGTGTGTGTGTATATATATATATATATATATATATATATATATATATATATATATAATTCAGAGGTATGCTTCTTATCTAAAAATGATGGTTTTTCAAGCAATTTATTAACGATCAACAACAAAAATCGAGTATCCACATAAGATGCATTCTGTATGGCACCTATAGCTCGAGATGTAAGCAATTAATAGTCTGGGTAACAATACCATCATACACCTACAGATTTTACTAACCTTAAGAAAGAGTTGTATGTGTTCCTTGTAAGAATCTGTCACTGTTTCGACCTGTTCGGCGATGTTATCAACCTTCTCTTGCAGACTCTTGACGTCAGCCAGCAACTGATCTACTGAGAATCTATAGGACGAGACAGAGGAGGATAGGATGACTGTGATTGATATCACAAAGATACACCGAGGTAAACCTCATATCAAAATTAACTATTATTTTCTATTCAAAACCAGTAGGGGGTTAACTAAGTTTGCAGATTCGAATTTCTTAAAAAGTATAAAACACGAACAGAACAGTAGAAAAGCCTATTCATTCTCTAAATGTCATAAAAGAAAACTATTACAAAAAGTGACATTGCCCGTTTGATATGATCTGATTTTGATGCAACATATGTTGCTATCGACTCCAGTCTAAATTATCTCAGGGCCCCGTTTCATAAAACTTGTTATGAGTAACAACTGCCACATTTCTATGACAAATTTGCTCTCAGCCAATCAGATGCAAGGATTTCAGTAGCTTATAACAGTTATTGTAACTTGTAAATGATGATAAGTTTTATGAAACAGGGCCCATGCAGGCTTGGTATTCAACAGGAATAAAGTCATGCTAATTCTCAGCAGGTTAACGAGGCGGTTGAGTTCGGGGAAGGGGGAAAAATAATTTGTAAGCTTTCTCATTCCTGTTATGTTAGTTTGGAAGAACATCATAGTAGAAATGTCCCCTGAAAAGGATCGCTCCCAAAATGCCCTCATATTCGAAATATGACGAGAAATAGCTGAAGTGTTCGGGCTGGACATTCATGCCAAATGTGTATGCAGTCCCATATACCAAGTATACAATTTCCTGTGTATAGCTAGTGCACGTGCTTTTCAGTGAGATTGGGTCAATTTTTTTTTATCATTTTGATGATTCCAAAACCTCACAGTATACACCAATTTTTATGTAGACATGATCTACCTTTCCTAATTGTTTGGAGACAGTTTCTTTCACAATGTAATCGCATGACCAGAACCCAACTTTATCTTTAAATTTCACACAATGCAATGAATCATCCCAAAGATATCACAATCATTTACGTCGAATCAAAACATTGTTGCATCGGGAATGAAAAAAAAGGCTGAAAGTCTTTCTTCGATGGGAAATGATAATCTTCTACAGTAACCATGGTAACTCACCGAGATGCATCTTCTAGGTGAGTCAGTTCCTCGGGGAAGCTCATCAACTCTGCATTCCTCTGCTCTGCCAACTATGGGAGACACAAATGAAGGAGGTCTGATTATATGACCCCCTCAAAGAAAATGTACGTTTTCAGCAAATTAATTACACTCTCCGTCCGTCCAGCTTTATATCGGCTTTTCTGGGTTATCATGCAAAGGTATATATTTCTTTTCACTGTTATACATTTCACGTTTCAATGTATACTTGATGAATAAAATAAAGAAATGCTTCCCGGTATTCGTTTCTTTCAAATTCTTGAAGGTATTTATTTTTTCCCGAAATGTTGAAGTTTATTACCTGAGCCACGTAGTGGAGAAGATTCATCCGCGGTTTGTTGGCGCGTGTTTCTACCAGCTTGAGTAGAGAGGACATCTTGAAACCCACAGCATTACCGGCGTAACCTCCCTGCAAGGAAAATGTAGAAATCAAATTAATATTCAATCTTCATTAATCATTGCCCATATATAGAATTCATGGATTACACTACGATAATTGGTCTTTACATTCAAACAACATTATAGTAAGTATCCTGTTTTACCATGACTTCAATTAAAACATTACTTTGGAAATCACGAAACAATAACTTTAAGTGTTTGGCAGGTTATCAGTTCAACACAAGTTGAGATTTACTTTCCCTTTTAAATGGTAAACCATGACTGGATATACCTTTAAGGTCGAGAGTGTTTACAGAAAACGAAACATTCACATAATGTTTGATCAATAGAAAACAAAAGCAAAACTAAAATAGCAAGTACTTCAGCATTGAAAGTTAGATTTTTCAGCCATCTGTTTCACAATGAAAATCTTATCTCTGAAGTTTCAACTTCCATGTAGCCGGTTCAAGTGATTGAATTTCCAGATTTCAATGTTAATCAAACGGACACTGCTCTGCGATCACTTCCGGGCCACGAAGCTCCAATTCCTGTCATTATCATCATACCCAATACGGCTTGTCAGTTTCACCCAAAAGGTGTGTGTGTCACATATTTATATCACGAACAGTAGTTACGCGATTACGCAATGCAAAAACTTGAAGGCAAGACATTTGTAACAGGTTGGGTAGTATCGAGAAAGTCCCATTTCCACCGAGTCTTACATTATGAAATTGAAAAGTAAAGGATTTTCGGATGGGCAAGTTCCCACTCCCTTCTGTCCAACGTCGATGCTCTCTTAAATAAATCTTATTCAATTGGAAAGCAAAGGTTTTAAGTAGGGTAGGTTTTGTTTCCTTCCGATTTTCCTGCAATGTTTTCTGACATTTACATTGGAGCAGGTCATTAATGAATACTTACAGCATTGAGAAAGTTGCCAGTTAATAAGACCAAGTGAAGGATGTCCTTCAGTGACGAGCTCTTCAGTAATTCTGAGAAATAAAAAGGAAATGATATGAAATGTAAGTTTGTAACAAAAACGAAACTAGTCTCATTTCTGGTGGCAGCGGTGGGATAGATAAATTCAATTTGATTTAAATCGATTTGATTTGTCAAGTAGAAATATATTTAAAAAATAAGAAATGTGTAACTATGGAATATGATTTATACCTCGACAGAATGACCCTTTTAACATGTTTAAAGCTAATAATTAGCTAATCTCAAATCGGGTCATAAATCCTTATTGTGACGAAAATTTATCTTCTTTATATAATATTCTTGTGAATTATCAAGAAAATGCTCAAATTTGCCCAATTAACAACAAGAGGATCTCCAAGAGTGCAAAACTGAACCCTTTAGGGTTAAAGTCTGACATCCTGCATCATTTAAAGGTACAAATATGCACCCCTTGCTGTTCAATATTTCATCTTTCTCATCCAGGGTGAAAATGTGCACCTTTTTGAAGTTAAAATTTAAACCCCAATTCAAAAGTGCTGCCATTCACGATGCAAATTTGAAGCTATTTGCTTTGTGTGGACTCAAATGAAGTTCTAACATTACTTTATTTGCCTATTTAGTATTAAAGGGGCGGGCAGATGAACCATTTAGGTGATGCTTTTGCTGAATGACACACCTTTGCTAGCTTCAATGATGGACTCAATGGAAGGCGTGAGGTACTCCATGTTGGCGGTGAATTCTTCGCGAAGAAGCATACTCTCAACTCGGAGCTTGTAGCTAGATAAAAAGAAAGGAAATGATGAAACCAAATTTAGATTAGGATTATGGTTTTTCTTCTCTTTGAGATAATAATACAATATATACAAGATATAAGACAATATATACCCATAACAAGGTGAAAAAGCATACAGTCATGGAAATGTTGGAGCGATAAGACTGTAACCATTGCTAGATTGCAATCAGAATCTTCAGAGAGAAATTTTTCTAAAAACTTTGTTTTTGTAAAGGGGACCGTTAAAAAACATGAAATTAGATTTTTGAAAGGTTTTGGGCTATTGATAACCAAGAAAAAGAAGTAAAAAAAAAAGTCAAGTATAATTATCTTCATGATGGATTCCATCACACAGATATAGAATAAATTTGATTTGGAATCAACTGACTTGATTAAGTAGACTTACTGAGGGATTTCAACGAGTGATATGAGGAACTTTTCAGCTTGGCCAAGTTTAGCGGAATCACCATCGAACGAACGCAGCATCTCGATCTGTGTGATGTGAAATGAAATAGTAAATTTAGAGGCATTTTAATTTAATTGGTTGAAAATGATATAAACTGTTAACATAATATTTATGTTTGTTTTAATCAGGGCTCCGTTGCATAAAACTTACCATTAAAGGTAACTTTGCCATCAATGATAACTCCCATGGAAACTTTGATTTTGATTGGCTGTTGAGTGATGTTACCATGGTAGTTACCATTGATAGCAGAGTTACTTACCATTAATGGTAAGTTTTATGCAACGGGCCCCTGGTGTTCCCTAAATATAAGTCCCCCTGTGATTATCTAAATACATAAACAACAAATTTCAGTAAAGTTCTTAGGAGCAGTTGTTCAAAGAAACACATTTTTCACTTTTGCTGTTCATTTCATTTGAAAGTTAGTAAAAATTGCAACTTTGCACGACACCCGCAATCCATAAGAGTACAAAGAAAACTGAGAAGGTGGTTGCATTGCCGAGCAACTAATTTAACTTAACAATGTCATGAACAAAGCATTGGAAGAATTGTATACCTATAATTATCTATAATTGATTATTCAAACTTCAAACACATGATATGACTGAACATCCCATAATTACACATGTATACAATGCAATTAAACTTCATCATTACTTCGTCATTCTCGGGAAGTATCTTGAGCAGACTCTTGAGTTTCTCCGCGCCAATTTCGTTGCTCCGACCGTCTGCAATCAGTCTTATGATGACGTCATTAGTCGTGCGAAACTGCTTGAGGAAGATGTTAATGTTGAGACTTCTTCGACTGTCTAGAAGATTGATCTGTGAAAATATAAGAGAATGGAATCGAAAAAAAAGGGTTCTGCACGTTTGAATGATGCCCGTCTCGTGTTTTCCTGCTAAAACGCATGGATTTATTTGCCTTAAATCCCCATTTTCTGAAATTGTAGACTGTACTACATGTATTACGATTGGTCCCCCTCGTAATTTCCACAAAATAGTAATACATGTTTTACGATTTTTTTGGAAATTATGTTGGGCGACTATCTTGTTGGTGGCTTATTTTGATTGCATTTTTGCTGTTTTTAAATGGTTGAATTTTTCACAAAACACATGTACATCACCTCAGGAAAAAAATGTCTTCGAAAGCAGACATGGTATGCATTATTTTTGTAAATTCATCAATCAATGAAATGACTAAATGAAGAATGCTGAACTCCCAGGGTGCACTCCTTTACTTCAAACTAAGTGTGACTTGAAAATGACATCTTAAAGTAATTCGATTAATTCAATCTATATGATTTCTACATGGAAAGGCACTGGTGTCTAATCTTAAATACAAACCTCTTGCGAGTCGCGTTTCTTCTGGATTTCTTTCTCCTTTCCTTCTTTCCTCTTCTGTTTCATCAAGTTTGGTTGACAGAACAGTTCTTCTATCGCCTCCCAGTCTGCGTTAAACCCGTTTTCAATCTGAAAGCAACGAATGAAATAACAATTAACTTAAATCAAAACAACATTTTATTAAGTCATCCTCACATTGAACTGAATTATGTGAATAACGAAATGTCTGTTGTATTGTAGGGATTATCATGCTTATGGAAGAACATTGCTGATTGAGAGATGTAAGTTCGCATCGTTCGATTAAAAGAAATGAAAAGCAGCGGCCCTAAATCTAATGCAGGGATTCAAGAAGTAATAAGTATCTAATTCGGAGAGAATAATTGAAATTAATTCCAATTGATTTCATTAATTTGATTTAATTGTCTATGGGTGCGATATAAATTTGAAAATCGCGATTGTCATGATTGTTGAGAAGCATGCGTTGCATATTTCCATTAAGAGATACCTTTCCTTCCTGCGCTCCCCATATCAAACTGTCTTTTTTGGCACAGTTTGAATTCTAGGATATGCAGATTGCTTTTGGCACAGCGTCTCGGCTTCCGATCATTTGAGCCTGTATGTAAACTAGTGCATTATATAAAGTACCTTGAACCTTCGTATTATTCGTGTTTTCATTTAATATAATGATCTTTTAATAAACGGCAATTCTAACTGCTCCCGTCAAAGAAGCAATATCAAACTTGGAAATAATTTACGTATAATATTTGTAACCATTAAGCATTTCTTGATTTCATCCAAAATCACACACTGCATCAGTGCCACTGTATAGCGACAACCACATCAATGGAGTACACATCCAATTGATTGCTTCCTACATGTAAAATCGTTGCCTAAGGGTTTCCTGTGTTAACCACAAATGTACAAGTAACGGTCAAGTATCCTGGAATTATAAAGACTGCTTTATAATACCTGCAATAATTCAACTGTTAAAATATAGCAAACATCGCAGGCTTGAGCGAAATTGGATAGTTCTCGGGCGCTTATCACTGTTCTAAGTGAGCGGTTTTAAGTTGAAATATGACTTTGGAAAATTTGAGGGCAGGTAGTGTTTATTTTCACGGCAATCGCGTAAATCCGTAACGGAATTCCCGACAAAGAAACAGTTATTTTTTCCATTGAAAAATTGTGAAAAAAATATCAATGGTCGGAAAAGACGCTGATCGCGCTTTGAGCACTCAACCCAACGACTGAGGGCAATCAGAACCAACACTTTTTTTTTAAAGCACGTGGGACCATGATGATCGGTATAGTATATAGGCCAAGCACAAACAATGCAGACAACTGGACAGTTAGGTCTGTGATTTAATTATTGCGGTGAGCTACAAAGACTGATGTAATAAATGGATTCATTTGTGAAAAGAAAGCGATGAATGGTAACGAATTTGTCTGTGCAGCTATAGCAGATAGCGTGTTAGCCATGAAAGCGAAACCGCAGAAAGTTAATGGACGAACTGGTGAGCCTTATAACACCTTTATATTTAGATGGAGAACTGTGGATGCCAATAACATATATCTGATTGAAAATGTAACAAATTTGTCAAACTCTTTAAAAACTTTTTGAAAATACATGTATATACTGATGGGAAGATTATATTGTTAAAAAGCCATCCCTTAAACGTAAGCTGATAACGGATCTGACTGAAAATAGAACAAATTTGTCAAATTCTTTCAAATCTTTGTACAATCATGTCCTGATGAGAGGATTACATTTAAAGAATTAGTCATCCCCTGAATTAATGACAGATGCACAATGTCAGGTTTCATACTTTTCCGTTCGCTTCAATTTCAAATGTATAGCCAGGCTTTATTGAGTTCACTCCCACTCTTCTTGCGAGGACGTGAAATTTCTGGACTGTTTGAAATATTACAAATATTATGTCTAAACTACAGACGAGTTCACGCTTTTCATTCCATGATTCCAGCTCCCACGATATCCAACAAATGCGTATCGAGTAAGGATTAACCACCCTTATACTATAGTTTTTAAATTCTTCTGATTTAGAATTTGATGTATGGGTAGCATTACATCTGGTGTTTATAGCAAATATTTCTCTCTTTGAGTTCGAGGTTTTTAATGTAAATCCCGTTTTTGTTAAGGAAGGGTTCCACTTTCTCTGTATTAATGCCCATGGTGTATAACACTTCTTTGAGCAGTTGAGAAAACTCATTGAGAAAACTCATCGAACTCGGAGCTGTCTAAAGAAGATGTGAACTGTCGCATAATATGATAAGAATAGTTTGTTTTTTTTAAGAAACTAAAACTATTCTATAGTTAAAATCTACAATTTGTAGACTTTCATGAATTAGGAATAAGACTTAGGTTTGTAAATGCTCATTTCGGCAGGGCGACATCCGAAAAAGATAAATATATTATCAGGGTGCAGAGTGTCAAAAAACGGCAACGCTGCTAATATACATCCATGTTCAATGTTGGACTAATTAATTACCATGATTACAAGAAAAGAACATTACACTCTCACAGGACCTGGCGTTGCCGTTTTGCATTTTCCTACTGATAATCAATACATACACTGCATCATTCGATAATTAGAAAAAAGTACAACCAAAGATAAACATTTCCTGTAGAGTTTCCGCTCTTCCCGTCTAGATATGAGATAAACAATGTTGCACGGATGCGTCTTCAGGGGCGGATCAAGTATTTAAAAAAAATAAAATTAGGGGTGCACAATGCCGAAAAAATTTCTGATAAGTGAAAAAAGAAGAAGCTTATCACATTTGTCAGGTGCCTTTTGGGTCGAAAGTTTGAAAGGGGCACATTAATTTTGGGGGTTGTGTACTTGGGTTGCAAGGGGGGGGGGGGCACAGGCCGCTCGTGCTCCCCCTAAATCCCCCAGTGCGTTTAACCAATTTTTTTATTCATTTGCGAGGAGTAACTGGAATAGGGATGACAAATTTATACAGGGATGACGATAATGGTAGAAGGGGAAATTTAGGCTCCAGTATTCTAATTTCAGAGTTGTTACAACAATATATTACTTATTATCCCATTTTTTGTGGTTAGTTTTGTGGTCATTTCGGTATAAAGAGTAACCGACTGCCGTTCTTTTGAAAGCTAAATTGATTCAATTCGTTTTATATTTCAATTGGGGAATTGTAAAAAATAAACCCTCTGTTCATGTACATGGTAACTTTGGTAATAATGCTTTGATTTGAATGAGTTTTTAATTTGTACAATAAATTTCTTTCCTTCGATTCTGCAAATTGAAGAGTTCGTGAACTCAAGCTTGCAGTGATTGTTACAAAAGGCCACTAAATCTGCTTTAAAGTAAGACTTTAGATTACAGCTTGTGCGAATGAGGGATTGTGCTTCCAATGGTTTTGATCGCAGGTTTATCATGTTTATTGTTATTACGAATACTCGGTGCTGGGAAAAAGTCACAGAATATGCATTAAATCACCCTGTGTAAAAAAAAAATCTAGATGGTCCCAGGACTCAGGATAGCATCATTATACTGCTGCTACTGAGCCTATGCAATTTGCATCCCAGCATTGCCTTGATATATCCATTTAATTAAAAATAAGGGGGACAAATGAGGGTAAAACACCTTGTCGAAGGATGTAAGCACCAAGCAAAGATTGAACCCATGACCTCTCGTATAAGAGTCAAGAGCCTTAATCTATAGTGCTCCTACAGTACACTGCAAGCAGAACTACTACAAAAACCACAGTGTCAATTCAACACCATCTTGGTATCAATACTGGGCTACACCAAGAAAATTAAAACAACACCAGTTTGATAATGGGCTACACCAGATAAGCGTTAAAACAACACCAGTTAGTGTTAAAACAATTCCAGTTTGATTCGAAACTGGTGTTGTTTTAACACTTATCTGGTGTAGCCCAATATAGATACGGAGATTGTGTTGAATTAACACCTTGGTTTTTTGCAGTGTAGAAGAGTATAGTAGCCGTTCCTACCTTGTTGACTTTGCTCCAAATACTGTTGTTGGCGTGCATGACTTTGCGAGGAGGCAGCTTAACCCAGTTCAACGTTCTCATTCGTGATTTGGGTTTCACATTGGGTATTGCTGACGAAGAAGGCATCGCTGGCATAGAGGGAACCCCAGGCATCCCTGGTGGTCCAGGAGGGGGTGGAGGACCCCCTGATCCCGGTGGTGGTGGTGGTGGAGGGACACCGCCCATCCCTGGAAGTGGGGGTGGTGGTGGTGGTGCCCCGCCCATCCCTGGTGGTGGTGGAGGAGGTGGGGGTGCGGAACCAGCCATGAAGGGCGGAGGGGGAGGTGGGACGATAGGGGAAGGGATGGGTAGCGAAGATGGCGGCGTGATGGTCGAGCTCGGCTTCGAGAACAGGATCCCGTCCGTTTCTGTATGCGACGGCACCGATTCCGATACGCAAGATGCATCTGCCACGCCCATCTTCTTAGGGGCGTTGCCTGTCGTTCCGCTACCGTTTCCAGGCGCACTACTCACTGCCTCACTTCGTGGTGTTAGAATGTCTCTTCCATTCTCTACTCGGGGCGTACTGGCCAAACTATCGGCCCTTCCTCGCAGCGAGGCGACCGACCGTGCAATCTCGCGCTCGCCCAGTTTCAAGAGCTTGTCGGCGTACTCCTTCTTCTCCAGGAGAACTGCCTTGTGGATGAGCTTCTCGGAGACTTCCCAGACGATCTCACTGATGCTGTCCTTGGGGTCAATGCGGAGGAGATGCTGAAGGATCGTCAGGAAGGGGGTTGACTGCGGCGTATCACACACCTAGAATGTGAGATAGGAATAGTAGAGAGAGATATCTATAATAAAGGGAAGTCTTTTATCCGGAGTATCGCTACTATATCTACAACCGCAACATATAGCTACAATGCCATTCAGACACCAACAATCTGATAAGATAAAAATCATACAGACTGGCCCTACTTGGTGTGAAAGCAATCTGCTCAATCATGGACAGACAAAATCACAGCGAGACGATAACAGATAAAAGATAAAAGATAACATTATATAGTGCTCGTGTGAAAATAAAAAAAATTGATTATGATAAAGATCATGAATTGATTAAGCAACTCAGACCACATCCTATCCGTGTATTGTTACGCATGAACCTTGTCTGATGGTCCTTGGATCTAGCTTATGATCGAAATCTTCAAAGGTAAACTACTAATCAGTCACAGAATCGCGAACCTGATACCGATCTGCTGACGTTATCACGGTCGTGAATCCAGCATAAAAAGTTGCCAATCACATGACTGCATTACTTTAGTTTAAGGGGCGCTGTGAAAAATAATTTTGAATGGGAGGAGGGTTTCGACCCAAATGATCCTCACTCCTCAGATATTTACCGACATGTGTTCAGAAATTGTTTTCTAACAAGCAAAATGAAAAAGTAAATTACCAACAAGGGTTAATAGGGTACAAATTGGCAGAAAACACATTTGAATGAGGGGGAAATGGAGTGTGACATCCTCTTCTAGCAGTGGTATTCTTCACATCTGAATAGGGTTCTACCCCACTCTTCAATTCAAAATTCTCAATACCCCTCCCCAATCCAATTCCATTTAGACAAGATAATGAAGCAAAATAAGTCATAAACGGTTACTTCACTATTAAATATTTAACTTAATCAATCGTCTCAATTTCTCGAAGTTGGGCGCGAAATGACCACATTTTGCGACCTGTATTGTTGGAATCAAGATAGTCTTTGGGTTATAATTATAATGTAAATGTATATACTACGGATGGTCTGCATGTAATAGTTCTCATTCTAATTAAAGGAAAATAAATACATAGATTTTCACATTCATATAGCAAATAAAACTCAGGATTTTGATCATCCAGAGTCAGTTTATTGCAAATTAATTACAGACTAAAGAGAGGCTGGCTGACATGTAGAAATAACTCGAAAAATAAACAAAAAACGAACAAAAGCAGGTAGAGGAGACTTCGATGACCGTGTGAGCTATTATTGCTAATTAACGACAGTGGAGAGGGCGTATCCAAATGCAGGAAAAATGGCGGACTATAAGTCAAGGTTGAATACTCCATCATCACTGACGCAAAATGATAAATTTTGTATAGATGATGGCATTGAGTATGATAGGAAGGAGCGATTGCTAATGGACATGATGGATGTATAATTTAGATATGAAAACACAACTTACCTATAGATACAAAGTCATGATGAATGGACTGGTATATACTTACTTAGGGTTTGCTAGCCTTCAAGCATAAATTTCTATGTTACAGTTTTGGTTATCAAAAAAAAAAATATTTTGCCAGATTTCTTTAGTCTCAAATGTCAAAAGAGTATGTTAATGCAAAAGTTTGTTTTTTCATGACTTTTAGTACTAATGAAATGAGAAGTTGAATAAAAAAGGAATATATAAATATTAATCTGATTTTGTTTTGTTTTCACCCGTATTTCCTCATCAAATTTCAACTAGGATGACTTCCATGAAACGGCTTTTGAAAATTCATCTATATATCCAGTACAGGAACACGATCACACGGTATTGACTTACGCATGAGACTCTTGACATTTCCTTTAAAAAGGGACAACTTAAATATTATCTGTGTAAATAAATATTGTGAGTTACTACAACAAAATTCGAATCACTCTTTCATAACTTTATATCTATTTATCTGGAGCCCAACCAACCAAGCAAATTCATCAGTTTTGTTTTGACATTCTAGAACACAAACAAATCCTTTCTGCAATCCATTTCCTTGTTTATTCCTTCACAATGTGGTGCATTTCAATGACAAATGACATGTTTATGCATTTACGTGTAAACATTATTCAACAAACCAACAGTTGGGTAATGAATAGTCATTATGTCGTTTCAGTTCTAGTCTATCTCTCTCGCCCTCACAAAAACCAAAAACCATACAAATATTTCACTTGCTCGGAATTATCTATGCTGTTGTGACACGTGTGATGACATGACTGATTTGCATGTTTAACTGGGCCAGGCGGTGATGTTAATGTATTTTCCGTAGTTACTATACTAAACTGCCACTGATGAGCAGACAGATGCGTTGCCATAGCGACTTATTATCCTCTCTCAAGTTCAGTGAGACGGGAGTGCATCACAAGGATGCGGCCGGCTGGTTTCGAGATGAGATGAGATGAGGGCACGAGACCTCTTGTGTGTTTTCATCTAAACAAGACAATTGTGGATGATACAGTGCCGGTCTGTTAAAAAACAGCCCTGCATTTGTGTATTGTGGCGAGACCACATTTAACAATCGTGCCCCGTGATTCATTGTGTTTGTTCCAGAAAAATCAGGAGCGGGATTGATGCCACCATAAAGAGCATGTCAGTATAAGTGGATTATATACGATTGGGGGGAGGGGGCTGAGGGGTTAGGGGTACATCGATTTTTGTTGTTGCCACATTGTTTTGCATCTGTGGCACTGCAACCAACAGCTAAGTTCAAAGCAAGGTCGAAACGAGCTTACAGTTGTTACAATGCATTTTTTCCTTTCCCTTTTCTTATCACTTTTTAAAAGACCACCCCTCCTCGCTTTCTTAACGAATCATTCTCAAAACATCTTAAAAGGACAAAACTCAATTGCTTCTCCCATATTACGTCCTCCTCATTTTGTGCCCGCACTCGTTTGGTGCTCAAACTACCCATTTTGTAAATAACACGATAAAAACTACTTTCGAAAAATAAACTCAAGGGCAATTTCAAAGGCCTATTGTACTGCCCATAGAAATCAGGTTCGCCATTGCAATGTTCGCACATTTCTAAAGGTGATAGACAGGGCTATTGAAATTGCCTTCAGTTGATTTCTCGAAAGTAGTTTTTATCGTGTTAAATCTATTTTATGGTGATCCTTGTAGGTTTGTGAGCACATTAATATTTGGCAACCCTTATTAATAACCAGAAATTAATATAATATTTCTAAGTCTACAAGAGATTGTATCTCCATTTGTTAACGAAGCCATATAAGTCATGATGAACCAATCATCAAATATACCTACAACGAACAAAAGTGTGTGGGTTTCTTCAGCCACAGTCTATAATTACAAATCGTATACTTTCTGCGATGAATAGCAAGAGAAATCCACGATGTAACACTACTGATGTTGTCATTTAAACAGACCCTCCCCCGCAATCTTATCACGGCGTTTTAGGCGACAAATGTCGTTGTCATGGACCCCATGGTGAAATTCATCAAATTGAGGTGTGTGCTAGCTATTCATCGCGACTCGGGGATGTTGACAAGAAAGCCTTCGCTACCAGAATTCTGTCTGTATTTGCAGATGAATACCATGAATACAGAGAGCTTCCGATGGAGCCGGCGTACGCCCCCCGCCCCCCGCCCCCCTCCGTTTGAGAATCCCAGACCTACCTTAAGTTGATACCCAAAATTGCAATGGGTCCATACGGCACGAGGGGCTGCAAATATAAATTCCACCCCTCCCTCGGTTAGGGAATGAGTTCGCCCCCACCCCCAGTCCAGTTAGGTTTTCGCACCCACCCCCACCCCCAGTTTATAACTTTCTGGATACGCCAAGGTAGAGTTTGTAGAATGTTGAAGCATTTGGATATCCAGTCAATCCCAAATCTTATTTAATGTGGTCAAGAACCACAGTCTTTTTTCCATGAATTAATCAGATTAGTTAACTTACGAATGAGTTTATCCCCTTTCACATGGGAGCAGGAAATAATATTGTGACTAAGTGTGATAATATTATTACTACAGGGCTTCCCTCGACATTGAAATTTTATGAATAACTAAAATAATTATAGGAGCACTTGATGATCTCATGCTACAAAAATTATGTCATTTGTTCTCTTTCCCATGCCACCTGGCAATATATTTCCATTGCAGGGAAGGGTTCTTGAATTCCAGAGTCATTAAAAGGTGTTTGCTGATACAAGAAAATCAATACAACCGACAAAGAAATGGAAAACAACAAAATGGCAGTAGTAATAAAAAACATTAGAATCACTGAACTGGAATGCAATGTTTTGTCGATGAGAATTGTACTTTGAACCACCGAAGTGAAAATAGACAAGAGACGTCTTACAAATGCCACGCACACATAAGTTGCGTGCTGGTCTATATGCGGTGTCCCTGTATCGATGACTCATGTCAACGATCAATACAAGAATAGTCAGAAATTCGTGCCGCTGTTTCAACAACTGAACTGAGTGTTTAGCTAAGACACAATAAAAAGCGCATCATCATTTGGGGCTACTCCTCCTTAATGACGTAACGATGATATTTGGGTTTTCAGATAAGAGGCACTGTTAATCATAAGCAGATTGACTTAAGACGTCATAGTACATGCATAAACATCAGTCTGTGGCCTCGCTAGACCATTTTGAGGGGGGGGGGGGAACCACAATTACCAATAAGTTATAGCTAAAACAATCCCTACAATCAAAACATAAAAATGCCCGCAGATATTCGAATACACTGGGTGTCTATAGAATATTTTGAGAGCGGGGATGTTGTCGAATTAAACTTTCCAACAAAATGAAAGGGCAAAAAGATTCCCAATAAGAAAAAGCAAAGCCACCCCCCTTCCCCCACCCGATATGCGAATTTGCGGACAATCTAGATTCCAAAGTTCCCCACGGAAGAAACCTTGAGGGGGTTCACTCCCCCATACCCCCCTCTAGCAACGCCCTGATGAACATGAATGTCACTTTAATGTCGAAGGTGGGGTTCGATGGGTGAGCTGACGACTGTTCAAATATCAGTATAACCTTCACAGTGTGGACAATGTACACAAATCTTCATTCACATAATGGATCACTCTAATGTTTGTATCGTATAATCACTATGGCAACGGAGAATCACATAATCACATGATCACAGTAGCACCTGACCCGTAGAAATCTCATTGAAAATACCCACTCAAATATGATCATAATTGTCTTCCCCAGGTCTATATTTATATTCAGTTACCATAACATTATTTTTCCTGTTGTTATACCTCTAATCCACAATGAGAAATCCTCATAAAACGACCCTGCCTTTTTAAATATTCATTACCATTATCATCTTTTAGGTTACCATAGCAACTTTCTTCCTGTTTCTATGTCTAATCCCATTTAAGCCTTCCTCAAACCCTCCTTCCTTTGACTGAATGAAATCGTGGAAGTTTTTCTAACCTTTTCAGTACAGTTGACAAAGTGAATTGTTGTTATAATCCACAAACCGCCAATCCCTGCGGCAAATTTTTGGAGGGATAGTCCATTTTATTATCTCATATCTTAAATGCCTTCTACTCCGACTATTCTACGTCACCCGTTATCTGAAGACTAAACAATATTCTTGACCTTCATGGGCCAGTTCTTCCATTTATCGGTTATATAGCCTTATAAATGCATATTTCTGTTCCCAGAAGCAGTAAATTCAAAGGCCAATGTAAAATGGATATAGTGATTTGTGGAGAGATTTTATATGAATCGTCCGCTCTCATTAGCATGACTAGGCAACGAGGGAATCCCGGTTTATTTCTCAGAAAAGGGATCGTCTTCCAGAGAGCTCATTAAGTCACTATTGCGGGAATATAACTTTAACGATATGAGTGGCTCTAAACTTCAAACCGTTCAGCAATAATTGGAATATCAACATTGATCAGCACATTGGTAGAAATTCTGGATGAAAATTCTGGATAAAAAACTTGACAAAAGTAATGTCTTAATAAAGGACAAACCATGACTAGCATTTTTTTATGACTTGTCTGCATGCCATCTGCTCATGACTTTGATAACTCGACATTAATGTTTAAATTAAATTGCCTGACGAAAGAAGCGGGATTGACATAAGTATAAATAAATCAATGAGCCTTAGGGCAAAGGTTCCCGACAAGACAAGTGTTTTGAGAAACAAACCAGCTGTGACGTGCCATTTTTCAAGCATGACATTGTCAATATGAACAGGTTTAAAGTAGACGGGTACAGGTGTCTGCGAGACACCTCAAAATATGTGAGTAATATCAATCATTAATTATTTTTAAAGGATAACTTCATTTCCCTCCAATTAGTAACAGATCGTTCTGAGAACAAAGACTATACTTTGCAGGTCATTGTCAGCAGTTTATAAACTTTCTATGTATATAGTCGAAAGTTCTAACCTCTGCACAGAATCGAACGAATTTAAACTTCAGGATAACACTATATCTGACAAAATATGTTCACTGCCAGATATTGACAATAGCCGAGTAATAATGGTAATAAGCACCCGAGCACAAAACGAAAGGAAATTGGTTGGATGGAAATAAATTAATCAGTCCCATACGTGCATATTTGTGCAGGTACTTTTCAGTTTGTGCGATTTTCAGAATTTTGTTTACAGGTAGCCTATTGGTCCAAACAGAACATATCGTCTGTTTTGGAGCCGAAAGGGCGTTAAGTCCCATCATTTGTACAGAGTTAACGCCCTTCTGGCTCCAAACAGACGACATACAGCATGCATGATAAACTGACAGCCAGAATAAATTTCTCTCCAATGCAGTTTCTACACCAGAACGTAACGGATATTACTTTACAGGTTATTCTGGGTTTTCCCTGACAGAGAATGAAACCAAAACGTCTGACCTGACCATGCAGGGAAAGGTACATTTCCCTGGTCAAGCAGTCTCTGCATGGATTAATGAACAACATACACCCTAAAAAAAGGATTGGTCAAAATAACCAATGAGCTGGTGAATATGTGTCCGAAATATTGGTGAAGATTGACCAATATGATGGTCAATATTACCAAATTATTGGTTAAAATGTACCCAAATTTTGGTTGATTTTGACCAATTTTTTTGGTCGGACACATATTCACCAACACATTGGTTCTTTTGACCAATCCTTTTTTTAGAGTGTAGGCACAGGAAACCGAACCCCAAATAATAATTTCACAGGAATTGTACATTTTCGTACGAATTGGTTTGCTTCAAGAAGGAACTACTGAAAAATCGGCCATCTTTGTTCAGAATGGTAATAGAATAATGCAATAAGGCGGTCATTACTGATTACAAAACCACAGGTTTCTCTGAAAGTGGCCTTGCGCTTTTCAATTTGTCTAATTCACATTGCAGCTTGTAGAAAATCACTCAGCGATTTCATTTGGTAACGATTAACGGTCTTGCGTTCGTTCACCGGCTACATAATTGCAGTTCAGTACACGAATAACTCTTAATGAAATTATAAAGTTGTTTAATAAAATGGGTATGGAACTAGACGTTGAGGAAAAAAACTTTGACACAAAGTCACCATACATTCAGTTTGCATATTGTTTTTTCCCCAGTGGGAACCTCGAGCAGTCGTGCGAAAACACTGCGTTTAAAACATTTATTATCAAACAAATAACTGTCTGAAATAAACTCAGTAGTAGTCTGATGTCAGAATTACTGTAAAGAGTGAACACAAAATGCGTATGAAGATTATGTTCATGGAATTTAACCCGGGTGAACTTTAAGCCTTATGACTATAATAGAAGATTTCAAAGCCTTCATACAGTTCACTTTACGTGTTTTCGTACCAAAGGTGTTTTTCCCCTCGTAAACATGACGTGCATTCCTCGTCACACATTGGATGTATAAAAGACCATAATCTGCTCAGCTCCAGGCTTCTCCAAAATTGGGGAATATATAATTTTGTTCCACTTTGTTGACTGAGTCGTTCGAAATACCCATTCAACAAAGTCATATTGTGTATTGTGCGTCACCCTGGGTCTGAATTCCCCTTGGCAAAAAAATGTATACAAAATTACTTGAAATGTGACTTCACTGATTTGCGAAGAGCATAAAAGTTAAATTGCGCAATTCCTAGTTAATAATTTTTCAAATACTTTATTGTAAATCAAAGTACATTGTATTATATTTAGCTGATGATAAGAAATGGTAAGAAATGATTAATCTCAAAATAGGCACTGAAGATTAACTCGAACATAACCATAAATAAGCATATCCGTTATGATTATGAATAAGGGAAAATATAGGGAAGAGAACTGATCAGTATGCTTTCTGCAATACAAATCCCTACTATTAATTATACGTGTACTAGAATACCAGTATAGTTTGTACATGGCGAGAAAGCATGAGTGCTCTAAATGTCTGGAAGTTTGATTAATGAAATGTCATAAGCACACTCTACAAAGTCAGGACTCTCAGGAATCAGACTTTTTATATCCAACTTAGAAATGGTATCTGTTTTCATAGTATTCACTATATAAAATGACTTGCAGTAGCTGTGGCGCTATAACGTGTATAATAAGAAAGGAGGGTGGGAGCCGGCCTACACCAGAAAATGAACAATTATACTTATCCAAATGTAAAATATTGATAGCCACCCCATGACCCCCCCCCCCCCCCCCCCCCTCTCTTGCAACCTGCAATTACAACAACTTTTCTTCCCTCAAGTTCCCTGCCTGTTTTATGCTTTAATATTTATGTCTGCGCCTCTCATTATATACGAAATTTGTATTGAATATGAAAGTACATGTATGTATGTACTGAAACTATAAATGTCGTTAAACGCCTACCAACCTTAACTGTTGACAAATTTGTCATACAGTAATCATTTTTTAGACAGATGCTTGAAATACACGAGCTGCTATACAGAAATGACATTGACATATTGATTTTTACACACGGTCCCTTTTGTTTTGTCTATACCTGTATAACGTTGTAAATGCCTGTCTTTCCCTCACTCTCTCTCTCTCTCTCCCTCTTTCTCCCTCTCTCTCTCTCTCTTTCTCCCCCCCCCCTCTCTCTCTCTCTCTCACTATGGCCTTATTAAGTGTAGGCATACATGTTTATTATGTAATAACTGGCACTGAACAACAATCTGACAGTAGTGTTGTCCTTTTCTCATTTACATCTCTATCTCTCTTCTACCCCACCCTTTCTCTCTCTCTCTCTCTCTCTCTCTCTCTCTCTCTCTCTCTCTCTCTTGATCCCTCTATTTTCACCCAAACAACGCAACAAAAACTTCCTTCGTTTCTCTTTTTTCCTTCTCTCTCTCTGTATCATCCCCTCTCCCTTTCTTCTCTCTCTCTCTCTCTCTCTCTCTGTCTATCCCTCTCTCTCCATCTCTACTCCGTGTCCTCCACATAACTCCTGCACGCTCTCTCCTTGTATATCTTCCAACAATCAGGGCCAACAACTCGATTGAAATTCTTGACCTCATTATTCATTCCTGAACTTCACACGTATTCACTGCTTTGGTTACAGTATCAAAACCAAGGAAATGATTAAGAAATATGCATTGTGAGAAATGAAATCATTCTCTCGCTACCTGGATATGTTAAAGGCATGGCTTCGGAATAGTCCAATGACAATGACAGTTTACATATGCATTCTTTGCGGAAGAAGATCGAAGTTTCCAAGAAATATAATCAGAGTTGAAGAATATATAATTTCATTCTATTTCCTATACAATTTACATAAAAATAGATATCCCTGTTCCGAGGAAATGAAAGTCTGATAAGAGTTCACGAATTTCCTAGAAAGAAAATTCATTATAATCTTCATTCACATAACAATTTCTTATTCCCGATTCCAGCACTGTCTCAATAAGAAAAGGCACATTTAGCAAATTAAGTCGGATTTATAGAGTCATAATCTGAGATTCTCTCAGAATTAGAATCGGATAATGTAGATTAATAATCTGAATGGAATGTAACTCCTTCTTAAGAATTAAAAAAAAAAAAAAACTTCAAGCATATCTTGTGCGAAGAATGAATGCATTCGGCTACAGTTTTTTTGTTTTTTTTTTCTCCAAAGACGTCAATTCCTTTATCTGCATGACCATGATACCAGTTAAACCATGCAAGTGATCTGTCTTTAAACATCCTTGTTTGATACCAATCGAAAGTGCCAAACCCATGAAAACCCAACCAAACCCAAGAATCAACAAAGCTTCCTGGCTTGAACTGGATAATGTGAAATATGGAGAAGGTCATGAACGAAGGTCATGAACGAAGAGAAAGCAGGAATCGAAAGACACTGGTAATGAGGGGCGTAACGCTCCAAGACCAATTTGCTGTGGGGAGTAATTTGGGGAGCGACCAAATTTAGACCAGGTTGAAATTGGTTTCTATACGTTCGGGGTACACCCGAGAGGGGTTCTCCAGCCGATACAGATAACAAGAAAAGAAGTAGCTCGCATATACATGTCACAGGTACAGAAATACTGTATTGGAACAGAGCATTAACAAATAAACACTGATGACGAGTTATCATGCCATACTTATAAATAATGTAAAAGACACTGACGGACGCACGCAAAATCCAGGAGATACGTGGAGTGGCAGTAGTATATAACGTTAATAATCATGAATTCATTATGAGAATAAAGATAAGAATGGATGATGATGATCTAGTGACAATAGCCATGATAGTGCATGATGATGAAAGGGATGAAAGGGAAAGGGAAGAAGACAAAGAGGAAGAAGAGAAAGAAGAGGATGACTGAGGATAAAGATGATAAAGAAGAACAAATTATTCTATCGCGAGCGTTCATTAACATACCTGTGGCTTCAGATGATATTACCTTCTTTTCCTCATATACGTAGTCACATAAGAGCTTATTGTTACCGGTATGTCGTAAAGATGTGTATTTATTCCACATAGTACATCCAATCTCATTCGGCGCAAATAATTCCCTTTGCTTTCCGGGTGTGTTGATGTAAATGATTCGGTCCGAATGATTAAGATTAAAAAGAATGCGGTATATAATTGCTTCCAAATTTACACAACGATGCACAGTCATAAATATGCCTTGTTATGATTTGCGGGGGAATGTGTAATAATACTTGTGTCCGCTGTCCTCTACCTGTGCGCTGTATACTTCCAATGTATGAAAAATGCGTTTCTTCTATATAGCAGACGACAGTTTCCTCGAAACGAGCGCGTACGCAGTCGGTTTCTCCACTTTTCGCATTGCGGACGTATTCGGATCCGCGCGTGCGGTATACCGCCTTCACCGCAACAATGCTTCGTCTCTGTTCTAGTATCAACATGTGTTCAAGCGTGCAGTATCTGATTTAGAAAATGATTTATTTGTGTAGTTTTGGTTTAAATAAAACTAGCCTGAAACACCACGGCTAATACAGATAAGGCATCCCTTCTTCTCCATTTTCTTGTTACAACGGTCACTAAACTCTCAACGTTTGGAATATTTGAACGGTGACATTTCCTCTAGTATGACGACAGCGATTTAGCCGCATGGGTCCGCGGGGAACGCGGGAAGTTGTCCTGGAAATGGAAATGAAATAATTTGTTTGCCTTTTTGTACCGTAACATACGAATGCCACAACGCTAATTATCCATAATTCGAGTTGTCCCCGGGTGTCCAAAAGTACGTGCTAAATCATAAAATGACTTGCTTTCAATAATTATGTGACTAATATATTACTGAGTCGTTTATCATTATTCAAAGTTCTTTAAAAATGACTGTCCACTCTTTCTTTAACATGTTTAAAGGCGCATAACGCAATTGGGGTTTTAAAAAAAATAGGGTAAACCTACCCCGTGTTTTATCTCTAGATTACTCTCTCTCTCTCTCTCTCTCTCTCTCTCTCTCTCTCTCTCTCTATATATATATATATACATATACATACATATACATGCATGTTCAAGTGCAGAAATTTAATTTTCTTTCAAACCTTTGATTTTGAATCAGAAAAGACACCGAAACAAGTTATTTTAACCTGATGCCAGTGGCTACTTGGAAAATGATATGTGATGACGTCGTAGTATTAACAAAGCCAGGGTCAATATACGCTTCTTACTATAATAAATAAAGGGATAATCGTTCACTGACTCCAAGTTTTATGGCTCAAAGGAGGTATAATGATACCCCTTCTGCGAAATGGGAAGGGTTACGTAATGACTGTAGTTCGTACAAATGTTTTAACTGTCAAGGAAACAAATATAGGGGCACTTGTTCGTAAGAGCCACCCCCTTTCTGTGTGTGTGTGTGTGTGTGTGTGTGTGTGTGTGTGTGTCTCTCACTTTCATAGACCACCCCACCCCTCTCTCTCCCTCCATTTCTTTCCTCCATTTCTTTACCTCTCTCGCTCCCTCGTTCTCGCGCTCTCCCCCCCCTCCCCCCCCCCCCTCTCTCCCTCTCTCTCGTTAAAACCACAAATCTCTCTCTCCCTCTATTACTTCCCTCAATTTATTTCTTTCTCCCTCTCTATCATTTTCTCTCATTTCCTCTCAGTCTATATATACATATAATTTGATGTTTTACAAGCAGACAGTGTCGTAATAAGACACGTTTTAGGTTTCTGAAGCCACATCATGTTAATTCAATTTAATGCGGCCACTCGTTCAAAAAGTAACATAAGAAAAAGCCTGAACAAATGAAACCAAAAAAAAGTAAACAAGAAACGCTTTGGAATATATCGTGAACTTGAGAAGAACACAAAGACCAAAATTTTTCGGAAGTTGTGGCTTTACACTTTACACCTTTTTAATTTTTTTTTACCATGTTTACACAATTGCAAATAAACTGACCATGTCCTATAAGATTAATAGCTGTTTGACTGCGTCGTGGCGTCAGATTATTATCTCGATTATTTTGTTTGAGTTTGGTCTCATTGGTTTTTAATTGAGCTACAAAAAAGGGGGTGAATAATGTGGGTTAACCTACGGTGGCGCCGCGGGCTTCTTCATAGACAATACGATACTGTATATGAGTCAACCATTATCATGACTATAACAGTTTATATATCGTTCTTCTGCCTTATCGATCAATCAGGTTCTGATATATATTTTCCTTTTATTTCCTACACTGGATTTTTTGAGAATTACTCCCAAATTTCTACTACTTTACAATCTGTTTATACTTTATAGTCTTAATATTAATATCATATTTCTGCTGCTGCTGCTTATACTGCTACTAAAAGTACTTCCACTGCTACTATAACAAATTTCGCATTAACCGCATGAATAAAATGTACTTCATGCTCTTTCATCATTAGCTTTAACCCTAAAGGGACCAGGGTGGAATTCTTTACGCATCTTTTGATACCAAATTTATAAAATTTCGACCAACGGGTACCGCGCCGCTGAGCGCGGCCAAAATGGTAATTTCTCCATGCGTATTGTAGGGTTTGTTTTAGGGTTTATGAAAAATTTAATTAATACCAAAAGTTACCCACATCTAACTTTGAATCGACATGTATACGAATCAAAACCCCTTTAATGTCATTTTCATGGCAAACAATGGCAGGGACAAGCACGTAAATTCCAGCTACATGTATTTTGAAAATAAAATGTTTCACATCAACATGACAAGGCATCTTCCCCAAGGCGGATGCGGGTACGACTTTCAAGTGTAATATTACATATCTGAATGACAGTCAGTATGAGGAAAACCAAGTGTTTTTTTATTTTTAGTCTCTTAATTGAGAACTGGTCCCAAGGATGTCATGGCCGCAAAGCATATAAGGAAAACCAGATAATTATTAGGAGACGACATTAAATTGTCTATTTTTGAGGTGAAGATGAACAAATATAAAATATATATTTAGATGTTCATATTACATCGTAAACATCGCACTATTAGCTAGTCCTTGGGATACGTACAGCTTGTTTATACTAATAAACCGAGTTGAAATGAAATGTGGCATAACTATATCTCATCTCATATCATATCGTATCGTATTACATATATCATGATTTCATCAAGTCTTTCTTTAAAATGAATGGTGAAGTTTAAAGGAAAGTGATCCAGAACATCCAGTCATTTTCACTGGCAGGTGTTCGTCATAAAAACATGACCTCAACACGGTAAGTAAGCTAGATTTTACAGGAGCGGGGGGGGGGGGGGGGGGCTTAGCAAATTTGCCTAAAAAATTGATAATTTTGCCGACAGAATGTTTAAACATGTTAAACGTGCCCCTATAAAATCTCAAAAAATATATTTTCGAGGGACCCCCCCCCCCAACTTTCTTTGGCTTGACGTTATGGTCTTGACTGGTGCCAACACTTGAGAGTGAATCAATTCCTTAAATCAATTAATCGAAATTCCAGTACTTTGACAAAAGTACTTTTAGATGGTGTCGTATATCATAAACAGTGTTTTAGGGACTTGATATACACAAGTTTATCCTCGACCTGGTCGGATATTCCAAAATAAAACCAATACCACTGCATCTTCGAATAGCACTGTGGTTTCACAATCTCTCTGTTTAGACTAGACAATTTATGTCATTTCCTTCCATGTAGCTATCCATAAACAACAACAAACGTCTGGGCAAGGGAGTCCAAGGATTAGTAAGAAGAAATAGATAAGTTGTGGGATTTGGTTTCGTTAAACGACATGATAACTGTTTATGTTCATAATTGCATACATAATATGTGGTTTATGTCTGCAAGACAGATATCTCTCTAAAGTTGGCGGTATTCCTGATTGATATGCTGGAAAGTCGAAATACGGTCCTCTTTCCTTATCATGGTTATCTGTTTATTTCACTTCTTGTGTGTAACGCATCCATGGGTGGGACGGTGACGAGTTCTTCACCCATGCAGTTTACTCATTTGCTGCCATACCGTGGGCTGTAGGCCTATCATCATTCTGTTACAAACGCGTGACGTCACAATGACAATTTGATATCACAGAAGTGTTATCCATCAAGTTGAGAATTGCGAACGAAATCAACATGATGATAACATAGTCACGTGACTGACAATGATGAAAGCCAACCAAGATTTTCATTTGACCCTGTCTGTAGCATCAGTAGAATACACGTACAAACAGACAAAAGGAATAACAATGGTATGCCTTGGTTAAAGATAAAGTTGAGTTCTGGTCATGAGATTGAATTGTGAAAGAAACTGTCTCCAAGCAATTGGGAAAGGTTGATTAGAATTGGTGTATGCGGTAAGGTTTCGGAATCGCCAAAATGATAAGAAATTGACTCCAATCCTGCTGAGAGTCACATGCACTGCACACAGAAATGTGTATATGGGACTACACACAAATGTTCGGCCCGAACATTTCAGCTGTTTCTTTTCCCATTTTGAATATGAGAGCATTTGAAGAGCAATCTTTTTCAGGGGACATAATATGATAATCTTTCAAACTAACATAAAAAGAATGAGTAAGCTCACAAATTATTTTTTACCTCTCCCAGGACTCAAGCTTCCCTTAAAGGAAAATGTTATTCTAAACCTGCAATGGTCAAACAATCAGTAAGAAATAAAGGCCGAAATTTGTATTCTGAACGCCAATAGCAACATCCCTTCATCATTTTGGGAGTAAAATTTAAATTTAAAAAGTTCAACTTTCACGCTTTGTACCTAGGTTCGAATTTGCACCTTGGATGAAGTCCGCGACTAGCTGGGGTGCAAAATTGAATATCGGAGTGCAGATGTGCACCTTAATTAATCTGGGTGCAGTGGAACCTTGCAATTAAGTTTCATTCCGAGGGGTGCTGCTATGGTACCAATTAGGGTGCAATTTTTTTTTAAGTGTGGAAGAAGAGTTAGGACCGGTGGTAAAATGACATGCAGAATATTTCCATTACGGTGTGTCGTATGAATTAGCTTCAGGATGTTACCATAAAAGTTTTGTATGAAATCCTTCTGCTTTTATTGTAAAAATGAACCGCGCTAACAATAAAGGCCTATGCTTGTTTAGTATAAGGCCAGTAAAAGCAATAACAAGTATATTTTCAGCTGTCACTTCTAACCAGTTAATGCATCACAGACTTACAAAAACGATAAACAAAGATGTAAAAGAATCTTTTGAGGATAATTCGAGTTTTTGAAGTATTATCGTGAGCAGAACCACTCCATGACTCGAAGCTTACAACGGAGAAAACCGGACAAAATATCGCTAATTTCCGTTTTTACATCCTTTAACAAAACAGAGTCAACTGTTCTTTTTCACGCCATTGTAGTCGAAGAATTTTAAGCGTATAGCTCTTGTGTTTCCTATTGCTTTCCCAATCACGGGTTAAGATAAACCCCTATTGTAAGCGGGTACTCATAAAGCTTGTTTACGTTTTATTTGCGTAAAAAGCCTTTCATCTGCCTTCTTTCAAACCGTGTCTAGAGACTTGTATTTGTTGAGTTTACAATAAGTGGTTCGTTAGAAAAAAAAAAGATTGAAGGGCGTTTATTGGATACCCCCTAATTTTCCTCACTTCTCACTATTTCTCACCGGTATTGTTTGCATTATGTTTCCTGCCGATGTATTATTTAAACCGGTCAACATTTACGCAGACGATACACAGACGCTATTAATTGACACTTCTTGTTGGCGGGAAGCGTTCCGGAACATTGTTGAAGGGCCGCTTTCTTGTGTTTCTAATTGACCAAAAAACAACGAGAGGCCAGGCGATTTCCTAGAGCATGATCGATCGGGCATTGCCCTTATTTAAACAGTGAGTATATTATAGGAATCATTTAGGGGTAAAGTGCATTGGCAGTTACATTGGTGAGAGGCGACACAAAGGCAATTTGAGTGAAGGGGGCAGGATCAGACAAATTTTGCCGAGAACTTGGCGAAATCTACACACGTAGTACAAAAAGTTCTAGATTTTCCAAGTTGCAGACAAGGCCAAGGAAAAGAGGTCAGCAGATTTTATCATTTGCCAACGAGGGTAAAAGTCGTCAACAGTTCCGACAATTTCTCTGGACAGTGTGAAAACAGGTCCTCAATTTTTTTTCCAATTTGCCGACATAAAAACAATATCATGGATGTGCGGATAAAAAGGGCCGGGGTAGACCCCTACATCACCCCTTTATACCTCTACCATAACGGCACCCCTGAAGAATATTAACCTCAACTTTTATGAACGATATTTCCTTCCTTCCCAAATTAACCTCTGAAAATTGGATTATACAGGAAATGTATCCAGTGAATGAATTATTGCCGAGGCAACCCCGAAGACAATTAGTAAATCGGGCAGGTACAATAGAAATTTTGTGTGAAATATTGGTGATTATGAGGTTTTAAATCGGTATAATATCCGCTTCTAATGACAGACATTAGTAATGCTCCGCGGGCTTTGAATGATAAACCTAAAAATAAGGTCATCCCTTTTAAACCATCATATTGCAATGCTTGTATCTTTTGTCTAGCGAACGAGTATCTCAGCAACAGACTGTATGAATGAAAAAGGCGTGCATGTCCATTTGCCTTCAAGCTACATACCTTTTACATGTATTTGCCACTGATTGACCCTGTGACATTTTGTGGTTCAAAAGTGGGATACATGTCTGTATATATACAGTGGCGGATATAGGGGCACAAGAGGCCCAAAACCCCTTTTTAAAACTAATGTGGCATACCATAAGTACACAAAAGAAAGACTGTGCCCCCACCCCAATCTCATTCTAATATATCTATTTTAGTAACTTTGAAATTTCAGATCCAAAAGTCATCTGAAAATTTTACTGACCCCCCTTTTTCGCTTCTTGCTTGCCTGAGGTTTATGTGTAAAATTGAGATAACCTTTCATCTTTAAAAAAAACAAAACTTTTTGCTTGTCAGAAAGTGTCCCTCACACCTTTCACAAAACCCTGGATCCACCCTTGTATAACTATAGCCACAGAGTGTTTTGAGCTTTTCATAATCTGCACCCAAAGTATAACATGTACAATATGGTACAAAACTCTCGTGATTCTCGAGACCATAGATGAAGAGAACAAGCTATCACGGGATTGGAAATGTATAACAGACCGGTTTTGCTCATTTTGCATGCGATCTACGATTCGGTTGTTGGGGAAAAATTACGAGCCCGACGTTGATGTCGATACTTACCTGTTTGAAAAGGGCATGGAAGACATCGATGTGGTTGTTGAGGTCGACTTTTCTCGATACCGGGAACTGCTCTTCGTCTGCCACCTTTTTATCGTCGAAGACATCCAACTGGACGACGAGGTCGAGGTCATCAGACTCCGTTTTTCTAGAAAAGAAGGAAGAAAAAAATTTGAGTGGGATGGGATTAGATAAGATTGGAATTTTACCATCGATGAAATGAATACCATTGAATACCATGTTTACTAGTCGAAATGAATGAAAAAACAACCCCCCCCAAAAAAAAAAACAACAACAAAACAAAACAAAACAAAACAAAACAAAACAAAACAAAACAATAAAAGACTATTTCGACCAACACCCCAAAACACATCTTCCAAGCCCCTCAAGGCCAGTATACGAATTGATATATACTTGGAATTGACCTTTAAATTAATGGATATCATTTTTACTATTCGAAATGAATACAAGCAACGACAATTTTGACGAACACCTCAAACACACATCTTATAGTCCGTCAGGGCCAGATCAAGTAAAAAGACACTAAAAGCTTTTAATTATCCTCCTCTGTCAGTCAGAATCCTTCCATAAACTATATTTTGATCGGGTGTGTCACCTAGGCATGTTTGACTGAAAAGTAAGGTCACAGATCTGTGATCAAGCGTTGATAGAAAATTTGAATTAAGTGTGTCTGATTCCTATTTTATTTTCATGTTTAAGAGCCATGCATGCCGAAGGGTTTCTAATCTGTGTGTAAAAGCATATGGTAATTTTAACGCTCTCAGCAGACGAATTAGCTATAGGTTGGCAAAGTAAATTGTATTAGACAAAAGGACATTACAGATATCTAAAAATACCAATAATCCTGTACAGAATAGGTCGCAGACGGACATACGTTGCAACGATATAAACAGACAAAGAGCAAAATAGATTAAAGTCATTTAAATATAGATAATATTTGTAGAGATAGATAAGGGTGATATTTCTCATGATTCCAGCATCACCTATGGCAATAGGTCATTTTCGTGAAATATCATGATTGTGTCGAAGCCTCCCGTAGCGTCTCTAAATCTCAATGAAAAGGTTATTTCAGTCTTTCCACCTCGCAACCTCATTGAGGTCAATGCGATGACAATGAACATGATAAAGCGACTTGGAAATGTGTCTTGTTAAACGATTTCTACTTGCTACTTGCAGAGTCATAATCATATGGGTTATAACAGTGGTGGAGGTACGGGGACATAGGGGCATATATTCCTCCCCCCCCCCCCCAAACCACAAGGCGAAAAAGGTAGAGGGACAGACAGTGGCGAAAATCCATATTGAAATTTGGAGGGGGGACATTCGCCTCCCAAATTCTCTGACAAGCAAAAAAAAAAAAGGTCATTCAAAAAGGTGGGGGGGGGGGGACATTCGCCTCCAAAATTCTATGACAAGCAACAACAAAAAAAAGTTATTCAAAAAGGTGGGTAGAGGTAGAGGGACAGACAGTGGCGAAAATCCATATTGAAATTTGGAGGGGGGACATTCGCCTCCCAAATTCTCTGACAAGCAACAAAAAAAAAGGTCATTCAAAAAGGTGGGGGGGGGGGGGGGACATTCGCCTCCAAAATTCTATGACAAGCAACAAAAAAAAAGTTATTCAAAAAGGTGGGGGGGGGGGGGACATTCGCCTCCAAAATTCTATGACAAGCAACAACAAAAAAAAGTTATTCAAAAAGGTGGGGGGGGGGGACATTCGCCTATTTTCAAAAGGGGGGGGGGACATGTCCCCCCTGGATTTGCGCCCATGGGGACAGATAAGAAAGAGAGAAAAGGTGGGAGATCGAGGAAGACATGGATAAGGGTAGGTAAGAAGATGAGACGACCTTCTGCATGACACCAGTCCCCTCAGTCACTCGGCCCACTACTCATTTCTAATCAGAAAGAATCCGTTTGCGACGTTTTATAATTTCCAGTACAGACATCGTGATAAAGAATCGTGTGGTAAGTAACAAATTTCTTTAAGACTTATAAACACTCCAAAATTTTCAGCACATGCAGGGTCTTTAAGAAAACCTTCCCATTTTCAAACATAGCATAAGACATTTTTTCGACGAGACATTGGTGACAATGACACGCAATGTCACAGTGACGTGGGACCTCATTCATTCTTTGAGAAATGAATTGAATAGCATTTTAATTGAAAGAGACGGGATCAAAGAAGGGTGAGGGACAACCTCAGAACTTTCCCAGGCACATGAAATTCATTGTTTATTCTAATCTCTTGTCAGTGGTCTATGAATATCATAATGATGACTCATAATCCCAACAATAGCATATTTGGTTTAGAGAAAAGGCTTGTTCAAAGAAGATTACATATTTAACGGTATTTTTAGACGGCAGGCGCCATCAAAATCCCATCGTTTTCCCTCAAAAATGCATATTTGTATTTGTCCGTATCAATATGCTCTCCGCCCAATTCGTAAATTTGCTTATTTTCTTCAAGTGGGCAGTGCGAAATAGAGCGTTTCATTTTAACTTCATGTTTGATTAAAAAAAAAAAAAAAAAAAAAAAACAACACTAGGATTCAAACGATTTCAAGAAGTTATGGCATCAGGGTGAAAAGATATGACTACGGGGATGGACAAATATAGTAAAAACTACTGTGGTTTACAGTATCATAATTAGAAAACTATATTCAGATCTAAATAGTTTATAAGAAATTATTTGACAACTGAATATCATGACACGACAGGAAATCTGTCTTCATATGTATGAAATGAAATTTAGAGAGGGGAAAAGGAGAGTAATGTCGGAAGAGAGAGGAAGAGGAAAAAATAAGGGAGAGAGATGGAGAGATAGGGGAGGGAGTGGGAAAGAAAGAAAGAGAGTAAGAGAGGGAGCGCACGCGCGAATGAGAGAGAGAGAGAGAGAGAGAGAGAGAGATAGAGAGAATGAGAGAGATGAGGGATAAAAAGAGACGGGAGAGGAAGGAAAGAGGGAGATAAAATTGAAAACTAGGGCTGGATTTTTAAACCTACATGTATATATTCATATTTTTGTCATTTGGTACACCAAAAGCTCACCATCCCCCGACCCTCTTCCATTCCACATCTGCATCACTCCACGGCTGACACCAGAGGTTCCAACGTGTAGGAGAAGATACACCCATATTAGTCACCATGTTTATTGGCAACATTAAATTGCCCTTCTCTATATCACTAGTGTCGGAAATGCACTTAATTGTTATTCCACCCGATAAGGACCTGCGTCTGTTCCTGGTGGTTCATTAACTCGTTGTCATGGCAACTGTTTCACGGTTGATTTTAACGAGGGAGCACCATTACGTACAAAATATATATATATATAATATAAGTAATAAGTGCAGTATCAGTATATTGTCATTCATCCTGTTAGCATAATAGTTTCAAAAGATGGATGAAAAAATAATGCAAGGAGCCTTAATGAGGAGGATGCCGCATGCAAGGCCATGTTTCACTCAATTTGCACCAAGGGTAAACAATTCCTGCCGCTAGGCTTGGGTAGAGAGTCAGATAATGCCACTTATTAATTATCAAATGTTTGCTCTTTCATTTTCAATATCCATCTACCTAAAAAAAAAGGAGTCTATTTGAGCATACACCAGCCAGTTTCATGAAGGTATCCCCCGAGCAAGCCCTATAATAAATTCAAGGCAATATTTATGGCGACCATTCTGAAAACGGAGCACGTACTTGTAAAGCTATTTCATATTCGAACCACGCACAGCTTATATCAATGTATAAACTTTATGAATGACAGGAGCTACCGGTATAATGGACACTGTTTGCAGAGGAAAGATTTACCGGGAAACGCAAATCGCAAAAATCTTTGATATTACGGATCAAAAAGGAGAGGGGGAGAAAAGCTGACCCCGACCTTGTGTTGACCTTCAGCGTGGATAAAATAAAATGGTTTAACCGCTTTTTCTTATAAGGTCACGTTTGACCATGATACTATGCCATTTTGAGCGATTTTTCTCCCCCATCAAATTGCAATCAATGTCATATATTCCGGGAGAATAATAACAATTTTACAGCCGACCGTCAATAAACAAAGCATTTACATATTATTTCAGTAGTAGTAGTACATGTTTAGATGAAAGGAGAGAGGAAGGGAGAGAAGGGGATAGAGGTAGAGACAGCGAGGGATAGAGAGGGAGAGAGAAGGAGAGAGACAGAGATAGAAAGAGGGAGGGAGAGGGGGTAAGGGCGGAGTGAAACCGCGGATAGAAAATAGAGACAGAGAGAACGAAAGACAAGAGTTGAATGAAATGAAGAGAGAGAGAGAGAGAGAGAGAGAGAGAGATGGAGACAGAAATACAAAAAGACAATGACAGAGAGAATGAGAGACAAATGAAGTTAATAAAAAATAAATGAACAGATAGAACGAGGGAGAGAGGGAGAGAGAGGGGAGAGGGAGGGAGAAGGATGGATAGTGAATGACCACTAATCCTATCGAAAGAAAGATTCTTGTAAATATGAATACAGCCTACAACATAAATATTGTACATTCATTAAGGCCACCGCACACCTTACGATCGGTCTGCGATCCGATTTGTGAAATAAATCGCTATGGCATTAAATATTGGCATTTTAACAAATGAAATCTACCCTATTCAGGTTCTGAAAAGTAATATGAATACTAAACATAGGGTTGTCAGCTTTCTACAGGGATTAAGGGCAAAATCAGTTTCAAATCGTAGGCAGTTGTAAGATTTTTGTGACGTCACTACGACTCGGAGCCGATTTGGCCATTCCACCGACTAGAAAACTCGGCAAAGGCCGTATTATCGATTTTACTATCTGTATGACTATTCAGACCCTCAATCAAAAATATTTTCGTTTTAAAAATGATTTGTCAAATGATATTACATTTTCTTCTGAAATCGGATCGCAGACCGATCGTAAGGTGTGCGATGGTCTATATACACGATCGTGTCTGTAAAGAACAAATTATGTTACCATTACATTTCTCTCTCTAAAAGCAGTGTCATTGATTTTTAATCCAAAGTTTTTAAATTTGTGATTTGGATTAATCTTTTAAATAGAACCTCCCCCCCCCCCCCCCACGAAATTCAGGATTTTATAATCTTTTCATAGTTATCTCTTAAGTCGCTTATAATCATATTGTGCTATACTATGGTAGGCCTACATAGAATTTGGCACTCCGCCGAAGTAGGAAGATGTGCGTGTGCAAGAAAACATGTAAAGCTTCATTGTACCAAACTGTACTGGTGTACAGTATATCGAATATCTTTAAAAGGCAGGATAATCACCTGATACTGATAGCAGAATTGTAAATGATAAATTTGTTTTCGAGAACGAAACTAGAGAAGATTGACGACCTACTTAAATATGGTGGAGGAGTCGATAGAGACACTTTCGTTTTAAAGAGAAAATTGACTCCAATAGTGAATGTAATTCTTGAGCTTTCACCTGTTTTTTTTTTTTAATTCCCAAATGGAAAAATAACAGCTATGTCCTATGAAAAGGATTGCACTTGAAGTGCTGTCATTTTCATATTCCATTACAAATAGTTTACAGCTTTGGACCAAATTTCGATGCCACATGTTAAATTTGTGTTGTCCCGTATACCTATATACATGTATATAATGTCCGTTTCTTTTCATTGTTTGCTATAATCATGTTGATTCCGAAAACCCACCGTAATACACAAAATTGATTTTGTGTATTCCTATTGATTTTACAGAATAGCCAATCATTCAGAATAACTTTCATGCAGCTTAACATCATCTTTAATCTCGTTAAAAAGAAATCACGATGACTGCGTATGGAATTCTTCTTGATTGCACAAGATGCTCACATTTATTATGAACGATGCAATTATTTTTCTGGAAACTGTGTGTAAAAGAGATCCCTACATCATCGTGAATGTTGTTTGACCCTGGCATACTCCGTGCCCCAAAACCTCATGTTTCAAAATTGCATCGTCTATACCTTCATCATAATTTCGTTGTGAAATAGGTCATGACTCGGGTAACCCCAAAGAGCATTGTTTTTTACTAAAAGGATGGATATGCGGGAAATAGGATCTATCTTAACAATGTAAATTTGACAATGAACTTCGGCTTCGCTTATCAAGCCTTTACACAATGTTACAGTGCGTGTACCTTTTAGGCGCCATTTCCTAACCTTTTCTACAAAAGAAAACTTTTCTACAAAAGAAAACTATATGGTCTGTTTACACATGGGTGTGATATTTCGATGATATCGACATATGTTAACGTTCGTCTCATGTAAACTGAAGTTGAATTCATTCGTGTACCTTTAACCCTTTCATGACATGACAGGAATTATTTAAAGGGTAAATTAATTACATTTCGTTCTTTAAATTGGCAACAATAATATTTTTCTTATAGTGCTACATGGTTCTAATAAAATGTAATGTCTTTGAAAACAATATACATGGTTAAGAATTTTGTTGAAATGCTGAAAAGACTGCCATTATAGTGATAAAATACAATGATTTTGAAACACCTAATGTGTTGCCAATTTAAGGATTTTAAAACTTATTCTCGTTTTTAAAATTCCTGGCATCAAACGCAATATGATCATGCAACAAAAGTGGACACAGTGTGTGCAGAATTTTTTGCTCTTTCCACTCATACATCTGGTATATTTTTCATAGCTCTGAATCAAAAGTTATTGAACCAAACCACAAAATGGCGGGTCAATTGTCTCGAAGGGGTTAACCGGCCGGTGGCAAAGTGTGCTGGCAATTAACATCATATCTAATCAAACAGGCTTGTTAGAAAAACTTCCTCGAACTAACAAAGGGGGGGTTAGAGACGGTGCAGACTCCAGTAGATATACAGTCCATCGTGATAACATGGACTGCAAAAGCAGATTTAATTAAAAGTGATATATTCATTGATACATTCACAAGGTTATATTTAGTTCATGGTGTTCCCAAACGAAAGTATAGAAGCCCTACCTTTTTGGTCAAAATCATAGTTCTCGGGTTAGGGTTAGGTTTAGTTTTAGGGTTAGCTAAAAACTCAAGTCTTTGGATGTAGCTTCACTGTGGTGAAGTGTTGGTCAACAACAAACAGACATCTGGTCAACTTTTCATGGTGTGATATTCGAAAGGTGTTCCATAAGCATAAGGGGTTTTGCTCGAGATCATTTTTCGTTTATCCCTTGTAACCGAATCGACGCCATTTTCTGTACATAGGCCCTACTCTATACAGACTAACCTATTGTAATGGTCACCTTACCCAGCACGGCCATCTGTCAATCATGGCCGGTCATTTTAGGGTTTCTAGATTTACATAATACAGACCACCAAATAATGTACATTGTTATCACTGGCGCTGATGGATTTAAGGGGGACACGTGTCTCCCTTTAAGAAAATGTTCGAACCCCCTTTTTGGCAGTCACTGAAATTGTGAGATATTTTTGGAATTGTGCCCCCCCCCCCCTCTTTAAAAAATCTCGGATCCGTCCTAATGCTATTATGACCCTTAAACAATTATCTGGAACATGATGAACATGAGGAAAGTGTACATTTTTTTCGTTTTTTTCTCTTTAGTAATGAGAGCAGAATGATTTTTCTCAATATAGATTCTTTGTGATTATGGTAAATGCGTATCATAAAACAGCTATTAATAATGCAAAATAATGTTTAAAACATAAAGCTAGAAGTTAGAACTACTAAGAATTGCGTTATCATCCAGTTTCCACCATCCCCACATGTCTGTATGCATGTAGACAAAGGTTATACCCCTCCCCCCCCCCCAACAATAAAAAGTTCGATGCATTCCAATGACGTGAATTTACAGTTTGACATTGTATTGTATTACTTATGAATTGTAATTTCTACTTTTCCTCCTAAACCATATTAAAGGCTATAGGCCTATACATATTCAGTCAGTTCTTCTTCTAGTAAAGAATAAACGATTTTCTGCTTACCTCAGATTTGTGAGTATATCCAGAAGCTTTAGACCTAGAAAGTTAAATAGAAGAAAGAAAAAATGTGATAATTATCAAATGAGGTCAATAAAATTGATCTTAAAGTAGATGTGTTATTTGTATTATATATTAAGCAACACCACTGTACAAAATCAACTGAATGAATGTAGTATTATGTAGAATAAATTTATAATCCGTTCAGATTATGATCATTTAAGACGTAGTTCGCACCCACTCACCATTAATTTAATTAGTGCTAACGCGTCCATTTAGTCACCTATCCACTGTGTAATATGGGATGGGATTGTGGTGAGTTTGAAGTAAGAATATCACACTTTACTCAACGCTGCTCAGTCACAGTTTGCACTCATTATTACGTCGTTTCCACACTCATAACCACAAAAAATGAAGAAGGCATTACAAGTGCCCAACTAAGACGATCAGAGAGACGAGTTCGGCAAACGGGCTCTAAAAATTATCTCCTCTCCAGGTTTCATATGGTAAATGGCATAACTTCCCTGAAAATACCAAGATCTTTTTGAGGCCGCACCCACACAGGCCTGGTACTGACAAGAACCTCCTTGGTTCTGTCTGAAAGACTGTTGGTGTGATCGCGAGGGGCAGATTCTCTTTCTTTTCCAGCAACCTTCCAGCAACTGTAGCCGAAAACTATCTGGGGACCCGAGCTATAAACATGGCGAGGAGGACAGGGAACGTGATCATTTCCATATTGCTTTGGAATTTTGTCGAAGTTTGATGATGGAGAATTATTGAGATGGGTGGGGAGATGAACTGTTTATGGCAGGTTTGGGTTGAAGAGCGGGGGGGGGGGGGGGGGATCTAGAAAGAACTGAATCCCTTGTGGGCCCACATTGTCATATTTATTTGGGAGGAAACGAACAAGGGCAGATTTTGAAAGAGGGGTACTTGAATCACTTGAATCCCTCGCAAATAGGGCGTTAGCACATATGTTTGTCGGGAGGGGGAGGGGGGGGGGGTGAGAGGAGCCCAAGCTAAGCGAAATGTGCTGACAAAAAAATCACACCAAATGTAAGCTTACACTGCATGTCTTGTTGAAAAATTCCTGGGGTGAGAAAATGCCCCCTGCCCCTTTGGGTACAGAAGAGAGAGAGAGAGAGGGGCGGATGTCTGGATTGCTCAACTTTTATGAAAAGATCGAATGGAGCAAATCCATTTTCTTCTCAATTATGAGTTTCCCTTCCTCATAGATTAAACCAATCATTCCACTGACTCAAAGGAATACATGAAAAGACAATGATTAAGACTTTACATTCGACACCTTCGCGTGGAACGCCTCACGTATTCCATTGACAAATCACTTATTTTTTTTTTACATACAGGCCTATCTTGATTAAACCTCAAGCCTCTTTGTTGGTACTCAGTGGGGTAGCCACTGAGGGGGGGGGGGCACTGGTGCAAGGGGGCATCGGTCGTACGAGGTGAATGAAATACAAAAGAATAAGGACGTCAAGTCAGGTGAGGATGTGGAGAGTGGAAAGGGGTGCAATCTTCTTTTTTTTCACGTTGCCTTCCCCTTTTCCCCTTCTCTGTCTACCATTCCCTCTTTTCTTCTTTTTTTCGCCATTCGATGGAGGTGCCCCAATGTCCCCTCGTAGCTACGCCACTGACAGTGCTGACTGCATTCTGATGTCGACTTCACAAAAAAATAAACGATATGGGGCAGGTCCGTGCTTTCGTCCCGAAGAACTTTAGAACAAGAAAAAAAAATTGCCCTACCCCACACGGTCGTCCCTGGGGGTAGACCAGACGCGAATTTACGCCAGATTTTACAGGGATAAGAAACAAATAAATAAAACGGCGTTCCTTTGGTTCAAAACCCCATCAAGATAGACTGCTGGAATTTGAATCGTTTCTGGAAAGTTTGTTTGTCCCCGGCCCCGTTTTCCTGTGGTATGACTATAATAAATCGGACATGATGGATAGGACAAAGAAAAAAATCTTGTGGCAGAAATAGAGACCTAAAAATATAAAATTTAGGAAGATGAAGTCTAAAGGTTTGTGTAAATCTGGACAGGTCACAAATAAAGGGGAAATCTAGAATAGGAGTTTAGCCTATATTATTTCTGGATTAATAATGCTTTTCGTACATCGCTAATCTGCTTCAAATGTAAAGTTTTTATTTCTTTATTAATAATACTTTTGCATTATTTTCTTGCAAATCTACTTCCTATACGTATGCTTGCGGTTAACAAACTAAACATCTGATTACTTTCTTCGCATTCAGGACCCATGGAATTAGCCTTTAGGCCTACATGTTTGAACCTTTGGAAGTGCAGGTCTGTTGTTTCGACGGCCAAAAATATTGTTACAAAAATGTGGTCATGATTTCATAAATTGAACCAGTTCTGGATGTTTTCTTTCAAAATTAATCAATAAGATGCCATTCCCTGACAGATCGGAAGTGGCACTCCAAAGATGCACTCACGGGCCGCGTAGTCTCAACAAGCTGTAAATCCCTCGATAAATACCCCCATACAATCAAAACTTAAACCTTCTGTAACCTTTTTGGAGGGGAAATCTTTCATTTTTTATGGTTTGCGAAAGCACGTCGGCGAGGAAACCCGAATGTTTTTCATTTCAACCCCCGTACTTAGTACCCGGCGACCCCCGAAAAACGTTCACGTCGCACTAGACCAAGGCTTTGTTCTTTCTCGCTCACTCAAGTTCAAATCGACCCCATTTGACCTCGAATAAAAGAAAGACACCCCCTCCAATCTCATTTTCTTGCCTCCCTTGGGACTGTGTTTCTGTCGACATGTACGTCCAGCCCCCAGCATCAAGGGAGAGTGATGAAAATGAAAAATTCATTTTTTTTTTTTTTTTTTTTTTTTTTTTTTTTTTTTTGCGTTTTCTCCATCCTCAATCCTCACTGGTGGTCGTATGAAAGGTAAAGCAATTTTATTTGGGGCAGATTACCATCACGAACAAATATAATTATTCTTTCTTTTCCCGGCATTTTGAATAGAAATTATACAAATTTTAAAAAAAATATTATGTCTGGATATTATTTATTTGTTCTCTTCAAAGCTTTTAGATATCAAATACAAATGATAAATAATATGAATTTATAAACAATTAATGTTCTTGTTTAAATATCAAATCAATATACTGAAAGGTGAAAAATACAAGCAAGCCGTTTAAAAGTTAAGATGCGGCTTTTTCCTTCTTATTTTCCTATCAATTTTTCGGCATTTTTTCGTTAATCTCAATGTGAATGAATGAATTAAAACTTTGGAACCAGTTCACAAAGTGCAGTGCATATTATGACAACAAAGACTTTGGCAAAATTCGGATAATGGTATGTCAAGAATAAAATGCCATCAGGGAAGGGGAGAATCCAATTTTCATAGGTAACCTCGATCAGGATCAGTCTCCCCCCCCCCCCCACACGGACAAGGCGCCAAGTTCTTTACAAAGAAATTTGACATAAATCACGTTTTGCCATTGCTGTCCGAAGTAGATCAATGTTGGCAGGCCCGACAAAATATGAAATGAATAACGTGCCTTCTGAATATCTCAAAAAATATTTCTAATTTTTGGTCCGCCGACTCGACATACCAAGAGTATCTTTTTGGGGTGAGATTGAGTAAGGGGAGATATACAAAAGGTCAAGGGTCAGGTCCATTTAGACGGGTTTAGAAACTCATAACGGAATTGTTGATGAAAGAAGAGAGTATTAATATTGCAGACGGTGTCAGAAGCATTTATCTTCTCAAATATTTAAAAACTTTGAAGATCTTGAACGTCTATGTTTTAAAAAACTGATTCTCTGGGGGATTAGTTGACTATTGGGTTCGAGAAAGTGATGGTTTGAGACACATATCTCGAAGCTCGAAGCAAAATGTCGTATATGAGGTCAGAGCCATGAATACAATGGTTGCAAAGCATACCTACAAGCATATAGTACATGTCATAATATTTAATGTGCCACATAATAACGGGATTGAATCTCCAATACGAAGTGCCTTCGTTCACGTCTCCTGTTGAATAGTATCCATAATCAGTGGTCTAGCACTGGATGGGGGGGGGGGGGGGGGGGGGGGGGGGGGGGGGGGGGGGGAGGAGAAAATGAGTAAAAGATGACCACCCCTCCCTTTTTCAGACTCTCATCCATTCAGACTCTCCGTTTGTTCGCATTTCGTCCACCAAGTAAAATAAATGCCGTAGTCCCTAACATGACTGGACAATGCTACAAGCTTATCAAATTCAACGAAGATTAGGAGTCCAGCAAAATAATAAAGTGATTCATGTCTTCATAACTTGTATATGACATTTTTGAAATCCTTTCAATACTTTTTTACGGCTTAGGTCCACTTATTAATTTAAAACAGTATTCATTTCTTGGTTGGGAGACGGTGGATAGGTGATATCATGTCCATAGCTCTTAATTGTCTATATTGTCACTGCCTGGGGGTATCATTCATTATTTTGGACGTGGTCATCAGAAAAAGGTGGTTAACTGAGATAATTTTATTAGAATAACAGGAAGTCTTTCTTTAATGTTGGAAATTGTTGCCCTTTGAAGATAATACATATCAATTAATTTCTTGACAGCTTATTTGCCTCTATAAATCGCCGAAATAGAAAGCTGTGTTTACAAAGTTATCAATTCAGACATTTTGAGTGGATTCCCTTCTTTCAGATGACCCGTATCGAAAACCCCCAAAATGATGACTGGAAAATTGTGTAATGACATATATAAAGTCGGGGGGAAATTCCACAGCATTGCTGAACTGGCATCTCCCTTTTACTTTATTGCGTAATTGTCACAAGATATTCTGACAAAGATACTTTCCAGATTTTACATTTAGTCAAGATTGCACCAAGTTATTCAGTTTCGGAGGGAGATAAATACAATAGCTTACAAACATGACAAATGACACATCACTTTCTCTGAAAATTAACAGGCTATTGTCATTAATTGTTGTGATTTGGCAAATAAATAGATTTATGATAATAAAACCATTAATTTAGTCATTCAAAAACAAACAGCGGAATTTATGGGAGCCCTTTTTATGAAATCGGGGAATTTCCAGTGCCTGGAAAAAAAAAGAATTATCTGATGTTCCATCATGAGCACTGTGAATATGTTGTCAAACAGCATGATCGATCGTTTACATCTGCGGAAATTGCAAAAGTCACCGATATTTTATTTTGGGTCGTGGGTATTTCAGTCGGGGAATCTCACTGACGTCAAAGTTGATAATCACAATCATATAAAAACCAATTTCTATTGTTAACCCTTTCAGGGCAGGAATTATTTAAGGGCTAAATTGATCACATTTTGTTCTCCAAATTGGCAACAATAGTATTTTTCTTTTAGTGCTACATGGTTCTAATAAGGTGTAATGTCTTTGAAAACAATTTACATGGTTAGCAAGTTTGTCAAAAGTGGAAAAAATTGCCAATTTTTATTTTGAAATAATGATTTTGAACCTCTCAATGTGTTGCCAATTTAAGAATTTAAAAGCTTATTCTCGTTAAAATTCCTGGCATCAAACGCAGTATGGTCATGCAACAAAACTGGACATAGTATGTGCAGAAATCTTTGCTCTTTCTACTCATGCATCTGGTATGTCTTTTAGAGCTCTAAATCAAAAGCTATTGAGCAAAACTATAAAAATGTGGTCAATTGTCTTGAAAGGATTAAAGAGTTTGTGTATGAATGGGTATAGAACAACACCCATAAGAGAACAAATCATAATTTTCCTAGGAAAATTCTGTAAACAACCTATTCAGATTTGTATCCATTTTCTTGGGAATGACTTTTTTCATAAAAGAATTCTGCAAGCAGCATTATTCAGATTTGAAACAATATTGTTAGGAATAACTTCTCCGAGTATTCCGTAAACAACATATTCATGAATTAGAAATATATATGGCATATATTCGTAGGAAACATTTGTTAGAACCGATGACGTTTACCTTCTTTTGACTTCGATAATAGTCTACACTCGTCACATTACTGCATGACTATTACAAACATGTTGTTTTCACCCTAGTGTCAAGATTCTAGGACAATTACTCAGTGGGGGCACTGTGGTATATATTGGTGAAGGATCTTCATACGAGAGATCAAGGGTTCGATACCTGCTCTGTTCTTAAAGGAGAATGAACCCCTTGAGAAATATCCATTTTAATGACAAGAGAGGATAGAGAGAAGCAATTTTTAAAAAAAGTTCCATCAAACTTGGTTACGAAATGAAAAAGTTATGAAAGTTTGAAAAGTCTCAATTTACTTTCTATGGTGATCCTCAAATTGGCAATGTTGCTTCAAAATGGCAGGTTTAGTAGTACAACTCTCCATATGCTTTGTACACAAAATTTCATATTTTCTCCATTATCTCTAAAGATGCTGCTTGTCTTTTTGTGAACTCATCATTATGTTGTGTCAAATACATTTCCCATGTATGATTCTTAGGAGACAAGCTGCACCTTGAGAGATAATGGGGAAATTATGAAATTTTGTGTACAAAACATATGGAGAGTTGTACAACTAAACCTGTCACTTTGAAGCAACATTGCCAATTTGCGGACAGAAAGTAAATTGAGACTTTTCAAACTTCATAACTTTCTCATTTCGTAGCCGATTTTGATGGAACTTTTTTAAAAATTGCTTTTCTCTATCCCCTCTTTTCATTAAAATGGATTTTTCCTCAGAGTTTCATTCTCCTTCAATTCCTCTCTTGCCCCTCTCACCCACCCCCCGAAAAAAAAAAACAGTATTAATACTGATGATGCTATACCAACATGACCAATATAACACAATATTATTATTATCACTATCATTACCTCCTCGATAAAAAATCCTCTGTATCCCGGACACAATTTTTATATTCCCGTACTAACTCTCACGGGACATCTTCTAGAATGTCCGACGGACAACTATCCCTCTAGGACCATCTACCCCGAGGACAATTACCACCTGGACAACTACCTCTAAGTAGAGGATGGGGATTTCGCTCTCCGAGGTGTTGTCCTAATGGGGGTAATTGTCCAATGTGATTTCCCTATACAGGTTGGTATTCATAAGGGGTAACTATCCGGGGTAGTTTTCTATCGTCGGGGGTAGTTGTCCAGGGGGAAACCGGATGGAAACATGGAGAAAATGACACGCTGGGAATAAAAGTCAAATTTTAAACCATGCCTTTCAGGAGTCTTACCATATGAATTCCTCTTTACAAAGTTGTGCACTTTGGCGTCTTGCAGGTCTAGGAGGTACCCCTCCAGCTGCTCCGCCATGAGGTGAACCTTATTGTGATGGTGGATTTCCATCTTTTAAGTGAGAGATGTCCGATTCTTTACACAAAATTCAAAACTATATATTTCAGTCAGAGTTGAGTTTCTCATTTGGTGAACTTAAAAGCAGTTAAAATCTAACTTTGTGTGCATTGATCATGTCCATTCACCATGTTCACACCAACAGAGCGACCAAAGGAAGTTATCTTCTTGAGGATCAGGTGGTCAAACTTGCTGACAGTCATTTTGAAATGAATCTAAATCAAGAACAATCAAGCTTAAATCAACTGCTTCATCAATGTCACAAAGTTGATTTTCCGAAAATAGGTGAGAGCTTAAGAGGTGGAAAGACAATTTTTTTCTGCAGGATAAAAAATCAGCAATTATCTGAGAGTTGTCCAAAGGCCACAAATACTTCAAGGAGAAAGTGTCGATGAGGCTAGGTCGTGCGTGAAGTTATCCTGAGGATATTCTCGCTTCGACTGAAGTCATTCTTAGGGTGCAGGCCGTTTAATAAGAATTTTATCATTGTGCTATTGCCTATTGTCTTTCTTCACCGAGTTTGGATCTAGCACCCTTTCATTTTAACCTTCCGAGTTCAAACAAACTCATTCGAATCTTCCTTGGATAAACGTTCTGGCGCATGCCTGCTTCCCGAAAACCCCGCATCGGAAGGGCATTTGTTTGGCGATGTTTTCAGTTGGGATAGAAACAAAGTGGCTAAGTTTAACATTAAGGTTTATGTTTGGGATACTTTGGGGGAATATCTGTTAAAGTAGTTGATTATACATGCCCTAATAAACTAATGAAAAGTGTCCCACGATATTTGAGTGAAAGTTTACCACCTTACACCTTGACGCATTTTCGAGTATGATATGAGTTTTTCTACAAACGCCAGCCAAAAACGACACAGATATAATTTACGAATTAATCAGAAGATGTTACAATTGCGATTTCACGTCACCAATGCAGTTATTTTTATTTTTCGAGGAAGGAGCAATTGAACAATTTCTTTTCTTTTCTTTTCATTCCTTTCCTTTGCAACTGCTCGAGGGGACTCGCTTGCAAGAAAACTTTACCATATATCTTGAAACTTTTCCCTATTATGTATAGTATTTTCAGAAATGTTGTATAAACTCAAAATGGCAACCTTTGTTTTTCTCTGAACCATAGTTCAATTCAATTCATCGCAGCTGGCTGTCAGCAAAATATCCATCATTGTTCAGCTGTCCCCCCCCCCCCACCCCCCATACTAAGAATCAAAGAATAGACTGCTTCTAATGTTGTAATGTATACAAATTTATGCACATAATTCTCTGAGCACCTAGTGACGAGCTATTCCATTAACCTGCTTTTTATAAATGAGCCCAATGCTTGGAATCCAGTTTGCATACATTATCTGTTGCTATGTCCGGCAAGCTTTCAGGTTGTCAAGAACAACCTTTGTTTGAAAGGTATGTATACAATTTGCATACATTACCGAAGCGGTCTATTACACGACGGTCTATAGTTTTCACAGAAGCGGAATATTGTGAACACTAAGTCTTGTGAATTGTGGCCATCTATAATTAGGTAAACATATTTATCAATATTTACATTATTGTTAAGGGAGGTTTGACACATAACATTCAGCCACCTCCATATTTTGGAATGCCCTTTTTTCAATAATAACATTCATACGATTCCAAATTCTGTAAACACCCTTTCATTAATAACAATCCAGGTAGGCATGCAGGCGAAAATTACATTACTTATACCCTGTTGTGCCCTCCCTCTTCCCCTCTTATTATTCCTAGGATTCCTAGGCATCATAACTTCTTTGAAATGAATGAATAATTTATGGCGTTTTGCACACTTGAAAAGCATCAGTATTTCCTTACGCTGTAGCAGGGCTGGATAGACCACATCCAAGAATTACGAGTTACTGCGTGACGAACAGAAGCGCTTCATAGGAAACAACTGTTCACACTAAACACCGAATGTAAGTAAAAGAAAACCATTCTTCTGAGATTGAAATAAGACAAAACTATTTTGAAGACAGATGAAAAGGTAACAGAGAAAGACGACAGTATTTTAAGAATCCGTCATGAATGTAGAGATATAAAGAATTTTTTTTTTTAAAGATACCACATAACTTTAAACATGATGGTGAACAACAATCCCCAAATTTATGGTGAAAATTCAGTACGGAATTCCTTTGACATTACTCCTCAAGATTAATATCATATTTATTAATTTAGGGCTATTCGTACTACTGTAGGAATAAAATTCCAATTGTTCTTATTGAAATTAGACATTCATTTACCCATATAGCCTGACCATTTTTCTTAGAATTTACAGATATGTCCCCCCCCCCCCCCTTCATTCGAAGCAAATCGGATAAACAAAATTAACTATACCGTGTCAAAATACTAAACAGTACCTTTTTAAAGACAAGCAGTAGGCCTATGCAGATATCTAAAACAAAACATTTTAACGACAACATATGCAAATGTACATCAACTATAGAGTACAGGTGTGGATATTTTTCACCTGAAAGGCCTGGCAAGTATATCGTGTGAATGAATAAAAGGCTGAGATAAAACAATAAGACATTTTCCTCCCATTAGGCCTGATCAAACAAACCCAGTTTTACCTTCAGTCATAAAGCTAGCAAAGACAAAGGTCGAGGCGAGGTCTCCGTTTAGAAAACTTTCACCTTTGCAAAGTCATAGAGGTACTTTTTTTTTTCCACGGGGGGGGGGGGGTGGGGGTTCTGTGACACTTTATCTTTCCATTGAGTTTAAACTGGAAATATTAAATACACATAAATGACAGGAGTAGATAATTTTCTCATTTTTCATTCACTTTACGAAATAATTCAAAAGAAAACAGTGACGGGGCTATCGGAGTCAAAGCTCGAGCCGAGGTATGGTTACAATATTTTAAAACATATACTTTTTTTAAAACTTTGGGGGGTTATGATGAAGACATCAGGATCAGTGGCGGATCTACGGGGGGGGGGGGGGGTTAGGGGGTTTAACCCCCCCCCCCCCCCCCTTGGGCTGCCAAGTAAACATTTAATGTGCATAGGAAAACAAACAAAAAAAGAGAGAAAAAATAGAGCATGCAAGTATGCTTAAAATCGCAAGCTGGCAACCCTAAAAATGAAAAATCTCCCTACTGTGGGAGGGGGGTATCCCCCCTCCCACACCCTCCCCCTTGCATGCTTCGCTCGCTCGGGCTCGGTCGCTACGCTCCCTCGCAATACCTAGCTCAGCCCCTCAAACCCCCCCCCTTGGAAAATGCTAGATCCGCCCCTGAGGATAACCTTAACCAAGATATACACATAATGAGTAAATTATTTGTCTAAAATGACAGATTTAGTAGATAATTTTGGCATTTTGCACTCAAGAGCTTTTACGAAATGCATTAAGAGGAAAACGAAGAATTATAGCCACAGAGCTATTTGAGTCAAAGTTCGAGGCAATGTCAGTGATCAAAAGGACAAAAGCTGTCACCTTTGTAAAATTTTAAAGGTACTTTTTCTTTCACAGGGGGGGGGGGGGGAGATGGGGTATGACGTCATATCTGTCCATATCTGCCCCTACAACGTGTGTAGGTTACCTAGATAATCTTAACCAATAAAGGCATATAGTGGGTGAATTATTTGTCTAAAAATGACATTGGTAGATAACTTTGACATTGTTGGCATTTTTCACTCAAACCAAAATGCGGGATACCAAGAAATCCTTGTCCATAGCGGGTGAATTTTTTGTTTACAACGTGACATATTAGATGATTTTGGCAAAACCGTAGACATTTACAGTCACAGGGCAAGTGTCGTTTCCGATTAAAATTTTCACTTTCATCCTGTTCACTTTAAGGAGGTTATGATGAAAATATCTATCTATTATGCTCGGGCAGCAAGTTAACCTTAACCAATGAATACGCAAATTGGGTAAAATATTAGCCTGGAAAAATTACAAACGGTTGACATGGTTAATGTGCCTACGAAGAAGAAAGCAGAGTATTAAACAGTCACGGGGCTTTATGGGTGAAAGTTCGAGGCGATGTTTCTGATTAATAGTTTTCACCTTTCTAATTCAAGACACCTTTTCACTTTAGGGGCGATGACGAAATATGTTTGTGACATTCAGATAACCTTAACCAATAAAAACACAGAGAGGCTGAAACATGAGACGATATTTGTAGATAATTTTGACATTTATTTTGAACTCAAGTGCGTTTACGAAACTCGCTTAGAAAAAAAGAAACATTTCAGACTATAATCTACCTTTTAGCATACGCAACGACAACCTTTTTGACTGAAACTTCATGATACGCTCTCTCAAGAAGTTAATGGTGGATTTATGTACAATCCAACACTTTCAATTCGTACTTTAAAATATAACAGAAGTTATATCTTTAAAGTTTACGTCGGGTACAGCTCTGGTGGTATCTATTCAGCAAGAAACCAACTAACACATCTTATTATATTCCTGTTTATTTCTAGCACACTGAAATATACAGAAATAACAGAAATACTTGAAACTGATTTATGAAACTCTATGTTGCTAACACATCAGAAAGTTGATTATTTTTTATTCGATTTGTCGCCTTTGTTGGTCTTTGCATGAATGTAAACACATAACAATTCCTAAACTACCTGAAAACGTCAAAATATAATACACGCGGTAAAACTTATTCTACATGCATTGATCTGTAACATAATCTACGAACTGACAAAAGTGCAAAAATATAGCGTGTGAACAAAAAAACAATAGAAACTTTATTTTGTACTTTTTATGAGGAAAGACGTGCAACATGATTATGACAGGTCTCTAAAGAAAACATTAATAACACGAGCTCCGCAAAGTCATGAAAGCAGGAAAATCGGCACAGCGTTAACTGACGAATCAAAATGTCAGTTCCATTTGGAGCACGCCACCTAAGTTCACTCATCATCAAGTACTGTATCACTGCGCGCTTTTTCCAGACCGTAAAACGCTCTAGCTAGAAACGGGTGCCTTTTGTCCAATCGTAATGGATGGAAAAGTCATTTTCACCTACTTGTACCTTATGTGATAATTAGTCGAACCTGTCAATTAAAATGGTATGATGTGAAAAGCAGCGTGTATATCCTTTCTTGACCCGCGCGACCGCACGGTCACAGCCGACGGCAGCGTTTCTGGTTGAGTCATGACATCGCACAAAATGCTTCCATTTTTTCTTTCTCTTTCCTTGAATATTTACATGATTTAGCTTCATGGGGCTCCGTAGAGTTACTCCAGTGTTCCCACACAATATTTTCTCACTTTATGAATTTAGATAATTTTCAGTAATTCTATATTTGCTTGATTCTGCACACGATACGATGTTTCTTTCTTGAGAATAGGGGTGTTTTTCAAAAGTCTTTCATTTGAATGCAGGTAATTCCACGCAGTAACTTCTGTCCTTATGAAATATAATAATTATCGCTAATTTTACAAATTCTACAAATGGATTCTATCAAAAAAAGTACGTCGTGTCTTCTGAAAAAGAGGATCATGGTGTTTTAAATTAAAAACTACAATAACCATAATGCAACATTCCGAAATATTTTTCCAAAATGAATAACCAATGTTTGCATATTTGATTGATACGATCCTTGAACTTCTATTTCTATAAACACATCTTCTTTGATATCAAAAAAGAAATATATAAAAAAAGAACGGAAGCAGAAGACTGAAATCTAAATATAAAAACGGGGAAGGACGATTTGCTTTGCCAATTTGCATGTGGGTGGGGGGATCGAGTTCTGAGTGACGTCTGGGTTACAGATTGTAAATTCAGAACTTTGAGGACAAGGATATATAATATAGAGCTGAATTCGACCAAAGTACACATCACTTATTTCACAAGGCATGCAGGTAGGTCTGTCGGGTAAATTTACTTTTGACCAAGGACGCAGAGAGCCTACATTTCCACTGTTACCCTCTCCAAACAAACCTATTCTACATAGCAATGGAAGGAAAATAGAAGGTTGATATTGGAACGGACGATTGGGGGAAAAAGTAAAAGGAAGAAGTAAAAAGAAATGGCAGTTTATGGACGCCGTACCATGTCAGCCCTAGGCTATTTGCTGAGACAAAAATTTGACTTTTATGCCCCTCTTTTTTTTTCTTCTCTCCCTCTCATTCAGGGTTCATCATACTTTTTGGTGATTTCTTTGTGTCAGTTCATCAAAGTTTGCTTCTGAACGAAGAGGATTCATTTAGTGCTGCCCTCTCAGGTAAAAATCTGGGCTTAAGCTTAAGAGGGGGGGGGGGGGGGGCAGAACCTGACGCAAGGTACGGATTATTTAATCAAAACAGTATCATAACTAATTGAAAAGACGGTTTTTAATTTGATCTATTTGGTTTTTTGGTTTTTTGTTTTTTTGTGAACGGCACATTGCCTCCCCCACTCTGCTCGCATACAAATGCTTCGCCATGACAGTAATAAAGTATTCAAAAATTCGTTCCACGGCGCCAGACGATGAATATCTATATGACTATACTAGATCAAGTCTGATAACAACCCAGTCTATATAATCATCACTGATCAATATTCAATATTATTTTGGTTTGCAGGAGGGATACTGATTTTTATCTATCATTTCCCAGTTACTACCATGCATGGCAACAGCAAAGTGATATGCTTTTGGCAACCTGCTAGAATTCACAATATACAACAAGCTGAGCTACCACCAGTGCCATCTGAATTCTCTCGAAACAATAACAACTCTTTCACCACTAACGAGTTCATTCACCTTTCAAAAAGCCGTAGTAAGCAGGGATAATGTCTGCTGTGTATTGTATCACATGCAAGACTTAATTTACATACCCAGCAAGCTTAAAAAGGCAATGACATAATTATTTTAAGCAAGCCCTATTTCTCAGTCATAAGTGGTTCGTATCTTGAGGACATATATCTAGCTTCTTATTGACCACAAAAACGGTTCACGCTAAACGCACATTTATGTCACGTTTAAAGGGAAATTGCACCCTGGTATATAATTGATTTGAATAAAAGCAGAAAAATGAGAGAAACAGACAGGTGAAAGTTTGAGAAAAATCTGATAAGAAATAAGAAAGTTACGAATTTTTGAAGTTGTAATCAATCAAACACATACTGGAAACTCCGTGATGTATCTTGCGAGCTCCTCTCCCATTTGCTCAGTTCAGAAAAAATATTGTAATAATTTTTCATTTTCTTAGCTTTGGGGGAAGATTTGCTTCATACAGGTTTTGTGTAAAAACATATGAGTAATGATTATATCTAAGGTACATGTATGATTGAATATTTTCTTTAGAGAAAATGGAAATTAATAATTTTGGGGGAACTGGGCAAATGGAAGAGGAGCTCGCAAGATACGTTAATTCTTATTGGATTTTGCTCAAACCTTCACTGATCTGTTTCTTCAATTTTTCTGTTTTTTAAAAAAAACCTGTAATCAGGCTGGACTTTCCCTTTAACTCTATTAGGTGATCCCCTCCCCAACATGCCCAGTCTCCCCCAATTTATCTTCATGTTTGTTTGTTTTTTTTTAATTTCTAACGCCAAAGTATAGCCTCGTTACTTCAATACAGTACGATCGAGTTTCAGGGGTGTAGCAAGGGGACCTAGAGGTACGTGCCCTGGGCGCTCCTCCACAATTTTTTTAAAGTGCCCCTAAACTTCTGGATACGCCACTGGCCTTCGACCAGGCCGCCCCTGCATGGAATCAGAGTATTAGGCTATAACGTAAATACTTACCAAGCAACGAACAGAGACCCATATCAAGAATGAAAGCAGGAGAAACTTGGAAGGTGACGGGGGTCATTTAAAAAATTGGAACATGTTATCAACATGCTCTCAGATCCAAGGTTACATTCTTGGAATAAACGTATTTGGAAAAAAAAAAATCTCGAACATTCCCCTCACCATCCACGATATTATATTAACCCAATCTGACCCATTTTTGTCCCTGTGAGGTCGGTACAGGTGCCCCCGGCACTTCTCGCCCCTAAAATCACGATAAATGGCAATAAATATTACATTCGTATCATATGAAAGCACATGTGCTAGGAAATTATGTAAAAAAATAAGAATGAATAAAATCCTCTGTAACTGCAGTAGTCAATGGCTGTGTGTTGGTGGATAAATCGGCATATGATAGAAATTAGATTTTTTTTAAAAAGAGATTAAGGGGTGCAGAAACACAGCAAAAATAAAAAGCAAGGAACATCTAACTATACATGATTTTATATAATACAGGATGGAGCAACCCCAAGTTTTTTTTTTCTTTGTTTTTTAAATAATTTTTTATTTGCTTTCATGGGTATGAAAAGTATTTTCCCCCTTTTTTATATGGCGTTACATTACATTTTACCTCTGACATTTTTATTTCAGTCATTTTTACCTCTTGCACCCTTTTCCTCTGAAATTCTTCATCTGGTATTTTTACCTTTAACATTTTTAAATTGAAATTTCTACCTCTGACATTTTCTTTTACCTGGTACCGCTATTGTACCCTTTATTGCTTGTCTTGTATCACGGTATTATCTTACTTCCAAAAATAGTTGAACAAAATGAATTATTGAAAGATGCATTTGGTCCCATTCACGAACTTTGCTGCCAAGCATTTAGTAAAAGTTAGAAAATTTGATATTTCCTCAACGATACAAACTTTGATAAAAATCAATGGACATAGCTGATAAGATTAAAAAGTTAAAACCGGATTACACATGCGGAAAACCACTAGGGTATTTACAAAGAGAGTTTTGAAAAATAAATGTTTCGAGTAACGGACTTCAGCACCCAGGGTCTCTGGGTTAACGTCATGAACATTATAACCTTCGACAGGGGTGAACACTGTCAAATCATCTCGAGGAAATTCAAACATCTGCCATATTCATCTGAAAAGTTTATCAATATTAGCCCGGTTGTGGGGCTTTTGTTTCTGAAACAATAACATACCGATGAAGGTGAGATTTGGAAATATCGAAACCGGCCAAGTTTATACAGACTCTGTGATAGCTTCCTGGCTTGGAATCAAAATGGAAGAGGTCCATACTTCCTCACCTAGCGTGAAATTGTTTCCGTTGGAATCGTCTGCAAAAGTGGTTTATTGCCCGTCAAAAACAACATTGTCTTGGAAATTTATCTGCAATTTCCGACTTTTGCGGCAGATACTGTTTTCAACAACCCGTCATCGGCTTGAATATAAAACATCAAAATGGTTTTTATCTCGATGAAGATGCCGACTGATATCTAAACATAGACACTGAAATGAGAATCGTGGCATTTTATCAGGTCAATACATTGTCGCGAAATTGACCCCTGGATGTGTTTTGCGCCAGTGGCGTTGACCTCTTGGGTTGGAAATATTGATCAATATTCGATAAAAAGAGGAGACGGCAAATAGTTACGAAATCAAATTATCGTTTCGAATCCTTCTGAAATTCATCACAAGATTATTCATTTTAAGACAGCAAAATAAAATAAGGAAATATTTACAATGAGATTTTAAAAACGACAAAAAAGCTGGCGCTAAATATGGAACGTAAACGCCACCTGCCGTCAGAGTGGAAGGGGAATTTCATATTTTTTCCTCAAACTTCTCTTTCTCTTTCTCTTCATTTCTGTCTCTTTCTCTCTCCTTCCTCCTTCTGCCACCTCTACTCCACTCCCTCTTCCTCTCCTCTTTAAGCCCCCATTCTCTCTCTCTCTCTCTCTCTCTCTCTCTCTCTCTCTATTTCTTTCTCCTCCCTCCCCTTATCGTCTTTACTTTTCTCATTCTTCCCTATTTCTTTATTCATTCCTTCCTCTCGGTCTAGCAACGCCCCTGCAGTCTATAACTAATTGATTACAATAATGATTACTACATACCGACAAACTCGTTACGTATCCTGATGCGGTCTTCGACGCTGTCGGTTGCGATGAGGATACAGTTGATGAACGCGACCAAGGTCGTCTTGTACGAGGTCGTCTCGGCGCCGTGGAGTTCATCGATGATGAGGCCAAAACGGTAACGTTGGTTCTTCGACTCCTGTGAAGGAAGAAAGATACAATAATAAAAGAAGACGTAAATGGTAATACTGTCTTAATAACGACTGTGATGACGACGACGATGATGGAGGTGATGATGATGATGATGATGATGATGACGATGACGATGTCGAATATGAAAATAATGACAATGATGATGAAGATGATGACGATGATGGTTATGATGATGATGATGATGACAGTGATGATAATGGTGATGATGGTATAATGACGACGATGAAGATGGTGAGGGTGGTGACGATAATGACAAGGATAGCGATAATGATGATGTTGATGATTGAGATGAGGATAATTACGATAATGATGACGACGATGACAATTATGATGGTAATGGTGATGATGATGATAATGACTAGAGTGGCTATGATGATGGTACAGATATCGGTGCTTGAGATGATGAACACTATACTTGTCTATAAAAAGTGATCGCTGTATGACCAAAAATCAAAATAACATAAAGAAGATCTACAAGATAAAGATGTCACGAAATTGGGTCATCAGGCGAACTAAAAAGCAATATCGCCAGGCATCGTCTTTTTGTTTGTTTGTTTGTTTGTTTGTTTGTTTTGTTTTTTTCTCTTTTACTTCTGTTTTCTTGTTTTAGAGGGATAAGTTGTTGAGAGCCGGAAGGTGTTAACTCTTTAATGACAGGAATTATTCAAGAGCTAAATTGATCACATTCTTTTCTTCAAACTGGTTACACTAATATATTTCTTTTAGTGCTACATGGTTCTAATAAGATGTAATGTCTTTGAAAACTATACATACATGGTTAGGAACTTCGTCGAAAAGTTGAAAAATTCCAATTTCAGTAAAAAACAAAAAAAAAAAAAAAAAAACAAAAAAAAAACAATGATTTGAACCTCTCAATGTGTTGCCAATTTAAGGATTTTAAAGTTTATTCCCTTTTTTTAAATTCCTGGCATCAAACCCAATATGGTCATGCAACAAAAATGGACACAGTGTGTGAAGAAATTTTTGCTCTTTCTACTCGTGCATCTGGTATAATTTTTAGAGCTCTGAATCAAAAGTTATTGATCCAAACCACAAAATGTGTTCAATTATCTCGAAAGTGTTAACTCAGTGTTGATGGATATGATTTAACAACCTTCTAGCTCTAAGCAGATTACTTGCCTCTGTGAAAATAATTTCCCATTCACAACATGACTATAGAATAAAGTGCGCACTTTGCAGACATTACTTTACTAAACGAAGTGACTTGCACTCATCATAATTTGGATTTTGGTCAATCTCAAATCTTTATCCAAGGCAAGTGAGGTTAGATTATTAACATTTTTTATTGTGACGTGCGTATCAAGAATTTTCTAATCTTCCTATAGGCCTAACCATAATCTTAATTCGGGAACTTCGAGGATATTCCATTTAGTGGTCGGGCAATCCAATCTAATAGATTCATTGTTTGAGGATCATTTATTGCGCAGAGTACCCGGCACGAAGATATTATGTTTTGTTTTTTGTTGTTGTTGCTGTTTTTTTTTTGTGAAGGGGGGGGGGGGGCTGTTCTTGTTACTGCCTGCATTGGATGCATTCTTCTCTCATTCAGTGAGTGAATAAATGCAAAAAGAGCTGTGTGTTGGGTGGATATGCAAGCTATCTTTGTGATAACCCTGCCGGAAAGAACACAGTGTCCTGCAGTGTGTTAACATTGTGTTCACAGTGTGTTAACAGTGTGTTCACATAGTCGACTCTGTGAAGATGTGATTCAAAATGTTAAAACGCTCGAATTTAACAGTGTGAAGATGATTTCACACTGTGGACACCTCCACAGTGTGGTTTACCACAGAGTGTTCACATAGTGATGTTCGATTTCACAGTGAGAATTTTCTCGCTTACAATGTGAAGATGTGATGCACAATGTTAAAACGCTCGAATTTAACAGTGTGAAGATGATTTCACACTGTGAACACACTGTGGGACACTGTGTTCTTTCCGGCAGGGAATATCTGCAAATTTCATGAATATTGAGCTACGAATAAACTCGCAACACAGAGATAACATGTATAACAATCAACACAAAAACGTTTCAAGCAATGAGTAATTTAGGCCAACAAAGCGTGCATTTCCATATCAATTAATGCAGTGAAACCAAGATAACTTGTTCAACGTCATTTTTCAATCAAACGTAATGGCATCGCCTTAGAAGTATTCGATTCCAAAATAAAGGTGTCTATCGTTTCTTAATATTCAAAAATGCTCACGATACTTAGTATTGTCAATGATAGATGGCATTCAATAATGTCATCTCGATGAGTATCACTAAGACATTAATTGCATCCGCTATATCGGGCAATAGTTCTCAATCCTGTGGACATTATTTTATTCTCTGTACCGTGATCGACGTTCGTTCAAGCTCCGTGTCGACGAGATTGTTTGGAATAAAGACACATGATCATAAACATTCCTGGAATGTATGTAAACTGATAGGGATTTATTATCACTGCGACCGTTCACATACTGAATAACTAATTACTTTCAAGCTATATATAGCTATGCAGTAAAAAGATATCAAAAAGGTGGAGTGTGAACAGATAAATAAATCTTGACACTATTCATTATTCAATCTGCCACATTCTAACCTAGACTATAAACCTTTCAAATACAAAACTGGCATCGGTATGGATTCTTAAAATGGTTCCTTTTTACGCTCAACAAGCCTAGGCCTTTCATTTTCCGTAAAATGGGCAATCTCAAGATAACGGGAAAGAAGAAAGTCTTTGTTAAAAACAAAAACAGAAATACATATCGGTGAATAATTCCTGAATTTGCGCTCCAACGCTGAACATAAACATGTAATTGCGACCTCTATTGATAAGTCCTTTACACTTTGAATTATATGAATTCAATTCTGATTTCCTTTGTAGTGATTCACACTGTGTGGTGCTACATTACTGTTGATAATTGTACGAGCCTTACATAAAACCTGTGTCTAGTGGCTGATTATCAATTCCCCATTTTTAAAATTTCTTTTCTGCATTTCTTGGAAGATACATTTACGAAAAGCACAGTCGACAAGGATGACAGATTTGATATTCATAAGGAAGGATTCTACAAACGTGGCAGGTAAACTCACAATAATAAATGATAGATTGTGAGATAGAAGGAGAGAAGGAAGGAGAGAGGGGGAGAAAGAAGGGGAGAGGGGGTGGGAGGTCACGAAAGACGCACCCAACGAAAGAAAAAAAAACTGAATGGAGAACAAAGATAATAAACATAATTATAAAGGAGTTTCGTTGAGGAAGATAGCGAGGGAAGAATGAAGAGAAGAGAAGAGAAGAGAAGAGAAGAGAAGAGAAGAGAAGAGATGAGAAGAGAAGAGATGAGAAGAGAAGAGAAGAGAAGAGATGAGAAGAGATTAGAAGAGAAGAGATGAGAAAAGAAGAGAAGAGAAGAGATGAGATGAGAAGAGAAGAGAAGAGATGAGAAGAGAAGAGATGAGAAGAGAAGAGATGAGAAGAGATGAGAAAAGAAGAGATGAGAAAAGAAGAGAAGAGAAAAGAAGAGAAGAGAGAGAGAGAGAGAGAGAGAGGGTGGGGTGTAGGGCGAGAGCATGGAAAAAACTTGTCAGTAGTGGTAACTTATAAAAATCGTGAAATTATCAGCAGAGCTTTCGCGATTTGAAACCATTAACGCCCTCTGTAGCAGAAACTCGACTATCTTTTCTGCAAATTATGGACATCAATCATGTCAGTCTTTCTATCCTGTTGCGAAAACGCGCAACCACAGTTATTTATAATAAATGGAAACTGGTCTTTCTGTCACGAAAGTTTAGAAGTAAGTATAAGGTGACAGGCTTTCAAGGAAATCGGATTAAACAAACATGTACAGAAAAAAAAATTGCAATGAAAAATGGGTCACGCAAAATTTACTTTTGCACGCACAAGACTTAACAATTGGCCACCATTGTGTCGAACATAACACCAGTTAATCAACATTACCCAAAAATGCAAGATGGCCATTTATATGGTTTTGTGTTCATGATTGCGGAATTTCAACGGATTCAAGTTATGTGGACGCAAAATTATTGTGGGCCTCCAAAAGTCACAAGTTTGTTTCTACTTTCTGACCAAACCACACGCGGGCTTCGACACATATTCTTATGCTGTCTGATCTTTGCGGGTTTCTACAAATTTAAGCTTTTTTTTAAACAGAGGAAGAATATCACCAACGACGGTGGCAAAATTTGGAATTTCTTTTGATTGTTGAGGAGGCTGAGAGATAGGGAAGAGCTGGGATTGTTGATAACAATAGAATAATCAGACCTTGACAATACCTGAGGCCTGATAAAAGAGAGATAAGATTGATACTTTTCATGCGCTTATTATTATTCAGTCACGAAGGGTTTTATGTAATCGAGACGGAATATCAAAATCATATCATGATCAACAACAAGGGTGGACGAACAGTGAGGTCCAGAGAGAGAGAGAGAGAGAGAGAGAGAGAGAGAGAGAGAGCGCGCGAGAGAGAGAATGCAGCAGTGACAGTTAAGAGATAAAAGATAAAATAGACATATGGACAGATAGATAGATGGAAAGATAGATAGATAAGTAGGTAGATAGATAACAGGAAGACAGATAGACAAGACTGATACAGGGGCGAATTTAGGGGGGTGGCATAACGGGCCCATGACCGTGGTGACTCTATTGAATCCGAATTGACATACCTTCAGTACACAACAAAAAAAGCCCCCCCCTAAATGTGTATTTTTTTTAATTGTGCCCCCCCTTTTTTTTTAAATATCTTCAGCATTATGGCTCTATGCTTTTTGTACCAACATTATAATGAGATAAATTCATAAACAATATTACAATATGCTCTTAGAATAATGCCATATTTTATCATACCAATACCTGAACAACGCATATGAATCCGACAAAAAAAAAAAAAAAAAAATAGCGAATGTATATAAATCAACAAAGATTAGATCAGTCGTACAAATAACAGATGAATAACAAAAATTGTGACATATTATCCACCTGTTGCACGTTTGATTACCGCGGCTCGGAACAAAACAAAAAATCACAGAAAACGACCTCCATCAATAAAATGAACACTGTCATGGCATTCCTCGCATTCCAATCTTTTGTATTCATCAAATAAATATACATACACAAACACCTTATCAAGTAAAATGCTTTGGATGTGACAGCAAGTGTGATCTATACCTCGCCATTCATTCAAGCAGTGATTGGAACCTTTTTGTAGCTTCTATTTCCCTATTTTCTCGTGCAGAAGATAGCCGTACAAGCGCTTCAGTCATATTATCATTATGCTAATCTGTAGTATGGCTGCAATTGAATAGTTAAAATTCAGGTTTGCCTCTCTTTAATATCATGGGTTACATGCAGTAGCCTAGAAAAATAATCGAAATATGTAACTGGAGAATACTAATACATTTATGTAACGTCAAAAAGGAATTCCTTTACATCTCTTGACATGGGCAAAAAACTAATGACATAATTTAGTGCAGTCTTTTTCCCCCACGACATACGCGTCTTTATTGTTTTCTTCCTCAGTTATCATCATTTTTTGAGTATATATTGGTTGTGTATCTGCGTGAATCGCCTTTATTTCAGATATCTCCTGCGTATGATCTGTTCCAAAGACATTATTTCTTTAAATGATTACAGCTATTGAATGCACAGACTCTAAAGAAGTAATATAAATACATTTCACCCACTTATATTTTTTTTCTTCTCATTGCACAGTAGTGCCAACCGCTGAACTGATAAAAAAACATTATTGGTGAAAAGGGGATTTAAACATGCTGAGTTTATTCCATAGCTATGATCATGGAAAAGAACAATTATTGTTATTATCATGATTAATGATCAGGAAGAACATTCGCAAACACAACAGAAACACAATGTAGGACTTGAATAATTATGTATTGTGTTTCACTGCGGTAAGCCTGAAGAGTCTGTGGTCTTTTACAATATTCTCAATCATGTGTAAAAACAAAGAAAACGTGAAATTGAAATCCATAAGCTTGATTTAGGCAGATTAGGCAATTTCGTTTTCACATGGATTTGTATAAAAAATGATAAACCCGATGTGTGAAAAAAAATAATTTAATCGACAATTGACTTCTGTCTTTTAACACGGTGTGGATATCACCCCCGAAGGTGTCAATATATGGACCGGGTGAAGCATAATTATTGATTCATAATTTTTATTTTGATAACTACAATTATTCCTTTGACAAGAGAGACATCCCTAGAAGTTAGCTCCCAGATTTCGTAGCGGTGGGTCGGGATTAGTAGTTCCACATGGAACACCTGAGCCGTAATCTAAAGAAGTAAAACGAACTCTTTCTATTTTTATGGATTTGTAAAAAAAAAAAAAAAAGGCTGTGGGTCTTCTTTTTTTTTTTTGACAATCATCTCTGTAGCTATCGACAAAGGCAGTCAAATGGTGGGCGGTGAGAGGGGCATCACACACGGAGGGATTAGCTGTTTTGTGTTGGGGTAAAGACTTATATGAAGCTCCACGTGTGTTAAGCCCTTACAATACGAACAGGGCTTAGCTAGCTACACAGGTAACACAGGGAGGACCACCTGGGATTAACAGAGGGGTATAGAAGGAGAGTGCCCATGACCCGAATATCAAATGGAAGGTCACTGAAGAGCCTACTACCCCTCTCTCTATCTCTATTTATCTCTATTTCCCCTCCTCTCTCTCTCTCTCTCCTCTATCCACTCTCTCTTAACAAAGGTTTAAAATTGATAATCACGATGTATATAGGTCATGAAAACAAGAATTGAAGAAAATAAGAAAATTGAAGCTTTTAATTACCCTAACTTTGCCTTAAGGCGATTAATGCACGACATTGGAAAAAAGGAAAGAAAATGTGGCGACAAGGAACAGAATTAATGTTCAGCCTAATACAAGGGAATTCGATCCCTAAATATTACATCGGTGGGGGGGGGGGGGGGTATGCATGGCATATCTTCACATTCGTATATTATAGACTATTGACCTAGATCCACTATGCCATTGACAAACGCAAATACGTGTACGTATTTAGCAAATTCTCTTCCGTATTTCTATAAAAAGAGGAACATGTCTTTATCGACATCGAACATGAAAAGCAAATTTTATCCCTACAGCGACAGAGATACATTGCACTTGTCAGCCATCGAACAAAAGGAAATGTGTCACCTACAAGTGACAATGACCTTCACGATTAATTGAAAATCCATCACCTGAAACTTTCAACAACAACAAAAAAAAAAGAAGGAAAAAAACGATGTTACAATAAATCGCGTGACGAAATCCCTTTTTTCCCCCATAATTTTACCAAGATGAAAAATGACGATGAAAAGCTAGTTATTGTGGTCTTCCCTTGCATTGGAAGAAAAATGAGACCGGCTTTTCCATGCAGTTTGAAGTCTGGTCGAGTGTTTGTATAGTTTTTCTGCCCCTCTGCTCAACCATGGACCTAACAGAGAGTAGGTCCCATGGCTCAACTGAGCAACTGAGCAAAGCGTGACGGATGTACATACCACGGGTAGCTGGGCTTCGTTTGCGCTTTTGCCCGCCCCCACCTCTCTTCTCTGTTTTTGTTTGTTTTTTTCTTCTTCTTCTTCTTCTTTTCTTTTTGGTTCCCTTTTCTTTCGGCACCTTGTGTCTGTTCATAAGTATAAGTGTTAAAAGAGAGGTTTGTTGATGAATCAAATCCAGGGTGGCTGTTTTAGGGATGGCTGGGTTTGTGGTGTTTGTTACGTGTACATTGAACCCGAATAATTTCAAGGATAACCCTCATGTTATTCGATGTACACGCTTATACTATGTGACTACATTTGAATGACATACAGAGGGCGTAATGACAGACTGGGACTATCGTGGTAAAAATCTTTCTTTTTCTGTTCTTTTTTCTTTTTTCTTTTTTTTTTCTTTCATGGTAAAAATATATTACTAAGACCTAAAAAGAGTCCCTATGTTCCAGGGACTATTTTAGGAACCAGGGTCAACAAGCAAGGTTTCAGTACTGCGGTCATAACATAGCATGTTTTATGATGTTGCGCGCTTGCCCAACATAGCGATTTGCACCATTTCGTCACAAAACCGAAGTTGGCAAAACTTTGAACACAATGTAGTTCTGCTATATAACACAATAGATAGGAACTAGAGAAGTAGGAACTCGGTTATTTTACTTTCTTAATTCCGTCTAATTAAGGTATAAATCAAGTTTCCTTATTTAACATGTTACCCCAAAATAGCTCTTATTACTCCCGAAACCTTGCATCTATAATGTCATCGTTTTCTTCCCCTTATCGTATTTTTTTTTCTATTCCTTCACCTTCAATACATTTCGCCCTTTTTTTCTACCACTATCATGACTAGGTCAAGAATATGCATGTATACACTGCCATTATACGAGAACACACTGGACAAAACCAGATTGCTTGTATAGTTCACATCAGTGGCGCTTGGATGCTACCTAATTTTGTTTTAGTGCTATATAATTTTCAGATCTTGTTCATTTTATGAAATATCATACTCTAAAATCACTGTTCATTTTCAAATTGAAAGGGCATTCAGGACAGTGTCAGTGTCACAAGCATCACCTTTAAAAAGAAAAGGAGAGCTCCCGAACCGTCGGTAAATCCTTTGCTTTCATCAAAAGAAAAGCCACAGACCAGGTGTATTTTCAACTCCTAGGGTTTCTCACAACAGGACTCCCATTGTGCTCATGTGAACAATTCAGCGCCATTTCGGTCTTTATATTTATATTTATAGTTTTTCACCGCTTTGCTCATTCTCCGAAAAGATTAACAGCTTTAAAACGTGCTCTGTTGGTGGTAGTATGTACAGTATTCATTCATATGGTAGATACCATTAAAAAGCATAGCCTCTATTTCTAGTACAAATTAGTTTTATATCTGTATGTTATCAGTTAATATAGCAGGTACATGTAGTTAAAAAAAACTTTATAGCTTATAACAACATGATACATCTGCGTATATAGAGAGGGACAAATGTGGACAGAACACCTTGTCCAAGGATGTAAGCACCCAGGCGAGGATCGAACCCAAGACCTCTTATATAAAGGTCAAGAGCCTTCACCATTATACCACAGTGCTTCCTCACGAACGGAACAATTGATTCTAATGATTCTGTCACATTATATCAACTGGATATTCCAAAACTCGCCCATCCAAAGGAACATAATCCACATTATATACAGAATTATACAGAATTAGTCACAAAAAGCCAGTCTTCAAGTTCTCACGCCCACACTGCATTGGATGGATATAAATAACATCGCGTGAAGAATGTTCGTTCGACGGGTCGTCTAGGTTCATCCCTTCTTGTTTGATTTCACAATTCAGTGAAAACCTCACAACAGTTAAGAATTTCGCTGGAGTCCCCCTTCCGATATGAACATAAAAATCACATTCAGATTATTGCATGACTTGTCATCTCGTTAACATATCCACGTAAGCTCCACACATGTAGATATAAGCCGGAAAAAAAATCATGCAGGCATATCTCCCGTGACACAAACACTAACAATTTATGTTTTTAATCTGGGTTTAAGATATAAACATGTACATTCCAACTAAATAGCATAGGTAGTACATAATAATGGTAATGAAAGAACACCTTTACACCAGGGAGTCGACGCTTCTCTTATATCAGAGATCAATGGTTCGAATCCCGACAGAGACCCGTCTGTCTGAAGATATAGAATTGCTGGTCTGAGATATGAATGAACATGCACTCGAAGGATCAATTAACAAATGTATTCAAATGTATGGCAGTTTTACACACCAAATCAAGATCATTATAACATAGGGGCTGAAAATCTTCTACATAAATTATTATTATTAGCGGAAAAAGTATCGTGGTACAGTGGTTCATGTACTTGACTATCAATCGAGAGGGTAATGATTCGAATCCCTGCCCGGCATCATAATGTTGGCTAGACATCAATCTACATTTGCTTCTCTCAACCCAGGTGCAGTCAAAGATACAAGGTGTGTAGAAATCTAAGGAAGCTGAGGTACAATCATATGGGATAAAAATAACTTTTAAAGTTCATTATATGCATATGTACAGTATATACATGTAAATATAATTTTCTATTATTATTTGTTTATTGGATCATCTAAATAATTGACTCATCGTGAGTATTACCAACTTCCCCTTCTTATCTGCGACACACATATATAGTCCAAAAGTCTCGGTTCAAATTCCAAACATACATGGATACATGAAAAACCACACGTATACACCTCTAATTATTAATTATTACTGCAAAGTGCAGTCGAACATTAAAAAGGAACACTAGAAATACAAGAAATATACATTGTTATCTAAGAAATATGCATTATTATGCAAGAAATACACATTGTAAAGAAACACATAATTGTCATTAAGAAATGTTAAGAAATATAACATCACTTACCAAGCTATTATATCACCACGTCTTCCAATAGCATTAGTTTAAACATTACCTTGTCACCGTATGAATTTAAATGGTAATATCTAAATGGTCCATAATTTAAAAATGGGGTACAATCAAGTCTGCTAGTTTTACAACAATTGCTCAAGAAACGACATAATTTGAGACACCTAGTTATGGTTCATATCTGTCGACAAGACTCCACATATCCATTAGAACCGTGCAAGATTTCTCAAGATCTTCAAAAGCATAACTGTTTCCCAATGCATAGAGGACGGAATGCATGAAAATAAAAGAACGGAACCTACCTACAATGGTCCTAATTAAGATCCAGTTAGGCTGACAAAGGAACCTGGTTCTAAACGGTGGATCTATGCCAAGAACAGTCCTAATTAAGATCCAGTTAGGCTACAATGGAAGGTAGCCTAAACGAGGGACCTACACCAAGAATACTGTTCTCCCATGAAGGGGGAAGGTGGTCAATGGCATCTCATTCATTCCGATTGAGATTAAAAATGTGGTCCCGGCTAGTTAGGGAGCGAGGGGGAGGGGGGGGGGGGGGATGAGGAGCTGGTAGGGTGATTAACAAGTCATTTATACCAAGGGATTTAGACATCTAACACCATCGTCTTAATTCCTCGTCTATTTAGGATGCTATCAACGTTATCCTCTGTCTGTTGATCGAGACCCAGTGCCTGAAGCGGAAAAGGGTATTGGACTTGTTCCTCAGCGTTCGTGCGGGCCTCAGATGCAAATACTGTAATTTAGATCTCACTCGTTGAATTTCATATCAGTTTCTTACTCTTTAAACTAATAAAAATTAAATAGAAAAATATCAAACTCCAATGATATATTTTTTCTATATCCACATCGTGGATCCCATACCCCTACAAAAAATCGAAGAACTCCATCTTTAGACAAAATCGGGCCATACACTTCAACGAAAATGATGGTAGATTATCATTATGTTATTAAATTAATACAGTTTTACCTGGTACATTGGAATTATGTTCATCGTTATTATGCTCAAAGAAGTCGTATGACCAAGTGCTCAAAATCTTACGGAGCCCTTCAATAATTGGGTCTCCCTTACCAGACTAATCGTGCATGTCATCAACGGTGTCATCAGCTCTTTAAACACGGGATAGATTAACCATTATGTCAGCTGGGAGCGATCAATAATTCTAAGATTATCCTTCCGACAGGTAATCTGAGGTTAAAGCATCGGAACACTAACTGGACAACGATCTATATATTCTGCACCCCTCCCAAGCCCCCCGCCCGATATTTCTTACCTCTTCTCCCGTGTGTCTCTACTCACATCTCAAACATTCATTTCATTACCCCTCCTTGGGAAAGAAACATTTTTTCCCTTTCAAATTGGTGATCTGAGGTTAAAGTATCGGAACACTATTCGGAGCTATTCTGCGCCCCTCCCCAAGCCCCGCCCAACATTTCCTACCCCTCTCTACCCCCACCTCAACGGAAACTCTATATGCGATCTGTATGTATTGGACGAATATACAGTGGAAGACAGAACAGTCATTTGTAAAATTGGTGATGTACATTGATAAAAGCATCGAACACGATGGAACATGACCGATACTCCATCCTCAATATCCCCTACCCCACTCTACCCCACCCCGATACCGTCAAATATTGTATTACCCCACCCTGGTGACTTATCAGGAATCTGATGTTAAGTATACATGCACATAACATGATCTACACTGCACCCCTCCATTTTCCCTTACATAGCCCTTTTGACCCGCACGAGCCAAACCTTCTACCCCTCCATACTTTGTGCATTCATCTACAGTGAGGTGACACCAACTTTTCGTCGAATTCAAAGAAAAAAATGAATATTCATGGTCATTATTTTCGATATTGCAAAATAATAATACATTTCAATACTGACAGAGATGCGATAAACGGCCTGACCTTCGCGAAGTGAGAGGGTGCTGAAGTTTATCATCAGACTTAGTTCAAATGGTGATAAGATATTGATGGGAAATGATGAATACAAATTACAAGCGGAAATGAGGGGCATACACACGGAGAGAGAACATAGAAAGGTGGTATGTAATATGATAAGACCTGTGGCGTATAAAGGGTCCAATCTTTGAGGGAGGGGGGTCTGGTATATCAGGAGCATTAAATACGAGGTAGAGGAGAAATCGGAAGAGGACATTAATTGACATTAGCAATGATCTAAGCTAATTAAAAGTGGATTCCCATTTCAATTTTTGTATTTTTAGCAGCTTGACGCCATTTTTCAAATTCGAAGAACGGGGCGTTTCTCCAACAAAGAAAATCGTTGTCGAATTATTCTTACCCTTCCACCAGAAGGAAGCTTCTGATCGTGAAGCTCTTAATCCAGATCTAATCCCTACGTTCTTTTGTTTAAATATATGGAGTACGCCCCTGCTTAATTCCTTTTTAATACGAAGCAATTTAATTGATTGGGTCCAGTTAGTTCCGATAATTCATGAAACTTCGCTACCTGTAAAGGTAGATTAAGTAAGTAAGGATTACGTTATCGAGGCCTACTGAATGGTATTAGGGAGAGGAGGGTGGGGAAACTAGCAGGCTTTCTTTTCTTATTGACAGCCTAATCACTTTTAAGCTGCTAGATTAAGATAAATTAAACAACAATGGCGTAGAATCCTCGTTTAATATTGTTTTCATTTAAAACGCCTACCACACAACATTATGTCCTCTTTGGCGCTTCTTTTCTCCTTCTCTCTTTCCCTATATCTTCCCACTAAGTCTCTCTCATCTTTCTTTCCTTCCCCTCGATTTCTCTTCTTATTTGTATGACAAGAAAGTTTTCGAGTTGCGTGACGTCAGACAACTTTGCAATATCGTGGACACAGTTTGAGCTTAAAGACATCATCTTTTCATAGCATCTTAGGAAGAAAGAAACGTAGCCTGCTCATCCACATCCGTTCGCTGTGTAACATAGTACTTAGACCATGTACACACACACATAATTTTAAACGGATACACACTGAAGTCTAGCAGTGGTCAGTTTCAGTCGTTCGCCTGGCAGTGTATTGCACTAATACATTTTCATTGTTTTTGAAATATTTGCATAATGAATCGTTTCGCGTTTTACGATGTTTTTCTCTCCGTAAACAGCAGGTCACAAGGATTTACAAAACTGACAAAGAATCGGTCATAATGGACGTTATACAAGGACTTCGCATTTTGTTTATCTGTAATTTGACTCCCAAACAAAACTTCCACCAATGCTAAACAGACTTTGGTGCCATTATTACTTAAATCCTTCTCCCACTAAATTGTGTCCTTGTCTTTTGAATAACTGTTTTGTTCGATGAAACTTCAAAAAAGTCAATTCATGATTATCTATATATATTTAGTTCTCAGCACACACATTATCTTGTTGTGTAAGCTCTCTCGGGGTGCAATTACCAACAAGTGTAAGATAAACATACTTGCAACAGGGGAGTAAAGAATTGATGCTGTACACAGAAGAAAAAAAGAAAGAATTGATGCTGTTCTTAGTCAAACAGAAATGTAGGTGTCTTCAAGCTTTACACTCAGTTGTTCTCTTTCTTTGGGGGTAAAAAGGAAGCATTTGAAAATGTCCCAAACAGTCTGTTTGTTATCAACATAAGGAACATAGTGAATATTTGTTGAAGTGAGAAAGTTGATCAAATACATTGTCAGTTGGAGAGGTTATGTTGGATGAAGTAGAAATAAACGAGCTTACAGCTGCATATTCTTCGCTATTTTTTCTTCTCCTTCATTAGTTCTTTGTGTTACTGCTTCATTAACCTTTTCTTCATATTATCTTTCTCCTCCTTCTTCTCGTTTCAAAAGTCTTCAAACTTGTATCCAACTCGTTGCGGTATAGGTCAACGCTCTGTTATACACATGCACGCCTCCTTTCGAGAAGCATAGACTTTGTACATAAACCATTCAAATTGAGCACGGTTTATTTAGGAAAGTGTATTGGGCGTACTGAGAATCAATAGAATGATTTGCAAAATTGGTGGGTTTAAATTTTCCGACAAATACAAAAAAACGAAGGATAATCCTTCTCCACCAACGTACAATCATTTATTGATTATACAATTTAAGAGAGGATTATCATGGACATCAGAAATTTCTTGAACGTTATTTGAAAAAAAAAAAAACCAGAATACTTTCAGCTGTCAATTCCTTTATTGCAAGGCGTTAAACTGAACTTCTTAAGTTAAGGTAATACCCCAGAGTAAAAGAGGGAGTTAGGTAATCCACATAATAAAGAAATAAAATGTACCCGAGCACAACAAAATCAGACATAAGTTCTTTTTTTCACACAAAAATAGTTCTATAACCTCTTGTAACAAATAACACTTCCCTTCGCACTGTGGAACGTCTCTGGACGTGACAACTATAAAAAAGCCTCATTTTCGAACTGTAAAGTGTACCCAGTCAAAACTATTCAAATCTGATGTCAGTCATAATGTTCATATTTATTTGCTTTCTTCGAGCTGAGGTGTTAAGAGCAACCATTTATGGACGTCAATCATATTTTTCGCCCAAAGTCAGCAACACCTTCTGTTCGCATGCTCACATGTCCCCACTGCCAGGGCGCCGTGGCTAACAAAATTCTGTTTTCCCTTCCCCCCCCCCTTTTTTTTTTCGCGCGCGACATGGATTCGATCATATTAGTTTTGAGTTTCGTTAGTGACTAAAAGCAAAACCATTACCAAAAACAACGATCTTTTACAAAGAATATTAATGAAACTATAAAAGCTCTACATCTACCGAAGATCTTGCAGGATAATGAATAAAGAAACAAGAAGGTGAGATGCACGATGGGAAACCCCGTCCCATGTGTGCATATCTGTGATGGTAAATTTTTAGTGTGATTTTCACAAAGTTTTCGTAATTTTGTTTACATTTTACTGCCAAGAACAACCCATATAATGTTTGATAATCAAATAAAAAGGAAGGGCAGACAGTGTCTCTTATTCCTGAACTCAAGTGCTTCAATGAACTTGGGGAAAGGGTGCCATATTCTTATGGGAATAAGATTTATTCCACAAGATGTCCCAGTGGAAGAATCAGCCATAACTTCAGTGAATAAATTATTTACACCTTGGAAAGAATGGGAACACACCTTTACACATTCTTCGGGAATCTTTCGAGCCCCTATATAGAATCGCCCTAGTTTCTCTCTCTCTCTCTCTCTGCTCACCTCCGTATCCTAAACAACCAAACACTGGTAATATTGCAAACTCCAGGGCAATCCCCCCCCCCCACCCAACAAAAAAAAAAGGAAAAAAAAAAAAAAGAAAGAAAGAAAAATGAAAAAGTGTAATGAGGCAGCGAATACAACAATCGTCACGAAAACCGAGTGACAATCAAATAAGGTATGCTGTGATTGCCTATGGGAATACACCCTATTCTCTACTCTTTTCTTAAGAGCCGTGTCAGGGAACCCCATTTCTATTGGCGTATCCATAGGGGGTCATGGGGTTCCTACCCCCTTTTTATCCCCCTTTTTCTTTGCTTGTAAGAGATCTTTAAATTAGCACGGAAGAAATGTAATGACCTGTTCTTTTTGCTTGTCAACAATTTTCGGAATTGTGCGCCCCCCCCCCCCCCCCCTCATTTTACACATTCTGGTTCCGCCCTGATTTCTGTCTCCTAGATGCCAAAGAGAACACAATTAAATGCCTTACAATTTACTATATTGCAATGGATTTGATTTGGGATTGTGAGTCGTTTAGACTGCTGTTGTATACTGAGACAAAATATGATGATCACTGTAGGAGCAAGCTTTAAAAATCAACTTCGAATTTTAAACTATGTATATTACACTAACCGTTAGCCGTCAGTATATTTGTTCTTATTCAAGGCATTTTATCGACAATGGACTCTCTCGACCCAGGTATAAGGTGTATAGTAAGTGGGTACTTGGCGGGATTCCTTCCTTGAAATGCACGTTGTGCTGTTAGAAGAAACTAAAACCCAATAATAATTTCCCATGCACCTTCATGACCTTGGAAGTACCAGAGGCATTGACACAAATCATGTACATTTCCTAAGGAATGATTAATCACGTACTATAAAGTCCTATACTGTAATATATATAGAGGTCATTATCATACCTCTCAACCAGCAACTGCGATTTATTCATACATTACAAAACAAATTGGCTTAATGATAAATCCCTTGCTGAAAGCCAGAAGGGCATTAACTCTGTGTGAAATGATAACAGAATGATGAACTAACACCGTTCTGGCTCTCAATAGGTGATTTGCCATTAGATTCAGGAGCACAAAGCTCATTTCAATCATTTTTTTCGTATTGATCTAATAATAATAATCGATGAAAGAAACGTATATCAACATAACATTATTATTATTATATCTTCGTTATCATTTCGTGCAAAGCATATAGATAATGATCCACTTCCGAACTTGAAGGACACGAGACAGACACCAGCCTTTGTTAAATAAAGGTACCTCACTCTGACATATTCATAAAATAATCAAAACAAAGATGACAACATTAGCAACACAACCATGGTAGTTGTGACATTAGACTTTACTGCAAGTGGTGGAACACGTTCTGAACCCAATTCGTCTGAACAAGCTGGACCCCTCGGGTATTTTTTCTTGCTTTCTCCCTCTTTCTTTCTTTTTTCCTGTCGCCATGTACTTGGGGCAAAGCTTAAAGTAAGGTGTGAAGGAACAACAACAAAGCTTTGGTCAAGGTCAAACAGAGGGGTACTTTCTCACTCTTGAAGTTCAACACCAGAGCTATGAGTCATCGCTCCTGTATTCTCTCTCTCTCTCTCTCTCTCTCTCTCTCTTTCTCTCACTATAATATATATCCTTCTTTCGTTATAATTCTACCCTCTCTATCTCCTCGTTCTCCCTCCATTTATCTGTTTGAACCCTTCTCCCTTCCGATCTCCACTATTTCCTCTTTCTCTCTCTCTCTCTCTCTCTCTCTCTCTCTCTCTCTATCTGCTATTAAAATGAAGCAAACTCAATATCACCTTTTAAAACGGTTGCAATATTTGCGATAGGTACTCTCTCTCTCTCTCTCACACTCTTTTTGTGTCTCACTCTCCTCTTCCTCTCCCCTCTATTTCTCTATAATTCGATTTCTTTCTTCCCTCGTTCTAACATCATTTTTCTCTTTGCTTATTTTTGTATCTCTATCTCTTCCTCTATATTTTTCTCTTTCTCTCTCTCTCTCTCTTTCCCCTCGCTTATCCACGCTTTGCTTCTAACACACACATTTTCTCCCCCCCCCTCTCTCTCTCTCACCTTCTCCCTCTCCCTCTCCCTCCCCCTCCCATCGCTTAAGAATTAAGTCAATTCGATTACCCTTGATATCAAGGATATGATAATTTATGTTGATTTAGTTGAGATGACGTTCATTCCTAATTGATTCACACTCGATTACTCGTATCCCTGGCCTCCTTTCTACGCGTTATAATTTACAATCGCTTTGAAGAATATCACACAAACGCTACGGTCATGCGGCCTTCTCTGCTCTTCAAAACAAAGACTTTCACGATATGATAATTACAGGCCTATATGTATATTGAATGAAAAACAAATGCGTCCGTTTTGATGACAGGAAAGGAATTTTAATTTCATTATTTTATTGATAAGCACAACCGGAAGCCGGCCCGAAATTGGATCCGAGAGGCACAGAACAAATTATAGATAAGCTTTATCAATCAAGCTTTTCTTTGTATGAACCTTTTAATTATGGACAAAGGGGTGAGTTTACATCACTTTGAGGGAAAAGCATTTACACAGTGCGATAGTGAGATATTTAAAAAAAGGCTTTTCTTTTTTAAATTAATCAAAAAGGTATATTAGTATAGGAAAATTGACTGTAATCGTGCAGGTGCAATGAACAAAGGAGAAGTAGAAACACACGCCAGTTGACTATCTTGATATCAAGATATTGTCTGTTCAGTCGTTGATCCTTCGTTGCCCAGCAGTTCATAATTTCGTTCATAGAAACAACCACAAAAAGTGCACTGATCTGATTCATACAATACTAGATATCATGCCCTCAGGTGGTTTTATTACTGGCAGATTAACCCTACTAAATGCAATGCGGCAGCGTCCTTTGTGCGATGGGCAGGACCGTTGAGTACCCCAGTATCTGTAGAAGTGGATGATGCCGTCTTTGGCGTTCGAGTTGGAAGAGAATGCGTCCTTTGATTTTGATCTACTTGATATCATGGGTATCAAATAACATGCACGTGCTTGTAGTGGTTTATCTCCAAATTCGTGCTCATTTGATGCATTATGAATATTCAGCGAAGCACGATGGATTGTTAAAAATTGTATATTGAAGCTAGACGGTATAGTCTCTGGCGGTTCTTCTTTATGTGGTCAGCAACGGAATAACAATCAGTAACTGCAGAAGGAACGAAGCAAGATGGCTGATCAACCAGATTTGATTAATAATTCCTGGAAAATTTCTCATTATGATGCATCAAAGAAAAGGCCCCAATATTGTGGATTCTCTGTTTCTCGCCTTTTAGAATAAGAAAAATATGAAATTCAAATCAGAACCCAAACCACAAATCAATGAGTGCACGTGTGTCGGCGCAATCGAGTAGTGACTTGAAGAAAGCCATCTACATGCGGCCCTACAATTTGGGGATATCCAAGGGGGTTCAGCTGAAGTTTGAAGAATCCTTTCACCTGCTCTCCATGACCGCGTGTGTCAACCCCGATCACCGTTTCTGTCAAAATATTGAAGATCTTTATGGAGAGTGAACTTCAGAGAAGGGACGGAGGTGTTTGGATAGGCTAATGAGGTGCTTGATCAAAGAACCCTTGACCATTCATCAAGGAATTCAGTGGTCACTTTCCACTTGACCTCATTATGCAGGGCCCCTGATACCACTTCATCATGTCGGGTACTTTGTCGTTAAGGCAATAGGTGTCCAACTTTAGCCGGGCTCCTTAAGTACCCCAGCAATAATGACATGACTGTGCAATCGTTTTAAAGATATCACGATACATGGGCCGCTGAAAAGGGGGGGGGGGCTCTTGCCCCCTCTTTTTTCTTAGTAGACACTTTTTTAAAACTCGTATTGCAAAAGAATAATATGCTCGTTCGCATGCTCAGCTCCCACTTTAAGCTCAACCCACATACTTTCAACAAAAAAACGCTTCGCCACCTGCATTATACAGATAGATTGGCAATCACGAGAGGGGGGGGGGGGGGTTGGGGCAGTTCGATGCTGTCTGAATAAAGAGGGACGGCACGCTTCCCCCCCCCCCCCCCCCCCCCACCCCCCCATCTCATCAAAGGCAAAATATAAACTAAGAAAGTGGAGAATAGGAAGAAATATGAGAGAAAATAAATATTATTAGAAGATAAATTCAATGTCACGGGAAAGGAATACCCCGTCCAAGACAGTCACTCATCCCTCAGATTTCGTCCACAAAAAGTATCCCCCCCCCCTTCCCCCATGACTGGACGATCCTCCCGCCCCGCCAGTGCACAAAACGCACTGCCCCTTATGAATTGACGGAATTGACATTTACAATGCTAGCGATAACATCAAGAATATAACGAAAGAAGTTTCCTTTCAAATGAGTTTACAATATCATTTTCAAAAGAGGGGAGGTGATTGAAGGACTCAATTACATCAGTGAAAAAGAACTTCATTAACCAGATAAATAATGAAGAATGATGTCCTTTCTGTATATACAAGAAACCTTCGCTGTACGTCCCTGCCCATTCATCATAAAAACCAATGTTAAAACCATTCATCTTAGAGTAAGTAAAAAAAGAGAGAAGCAACTATACTTCTATGATTCAACAAAAGCAAAGTACAATCACCATTGCAATTCATTATAATGCAGTCACACCAACGAGATCGACCCTAGATCGACAATTTTAAAATTACATACTCCAAATGGTCAAAATTTGGTCGGTTTGGAGTGGGGGGGGGGGGGGGTGGAGTCGTTTTGGCGATGTGATTGAGGTATAAAAGAGTTTCTTTGCCGTTTACGGATATCCTGTCTCAGGTTCACATTCTCCAAGACCATTTATTTTTTCTTCATGCGTATAGAAGAAACCAGACAAGAAACTGCAGTCCACCATTCTTTTTATAATGGCTTGTAGGCAGTGACGTAGCATGGGTCCAGACGCTGAGGGGGGGGGGGGGGGGGGGGGCACAGGCATTATGGGGGCACAGGTCTTACTCAATGGATAAAATGCATATGAACAAGACAATTTGCTAAGGGGAGTGTTCCGAAGGGGATACCTATAGCATCCCTTTTCAGGTTTTTTCTCCTCTCCTATACCATTCTCCCCTTTTCTCCTTCTTCCCCCTATTTTCACCATTGATGGGGGGCACGTACATAGGCGCCGGAAGCGGGGGGGGGGGGGGGGGGGTGGGGGCAGGGGGGGCAGTCGCCCCCCCCCCCAAACGAAAAAGTGGGGGGCAAAATGCATTTTCGCCCCCCCAAAAAAGCCCCCCCCCCCAAAAAAAAAAAAAAAAAAGGGAGAGGAAGAAGAAGAAGAAAAAGAAGAGTTGGAATGAAAATATTGTATATAACTTAGAAAAGTGGTTATTTTTCGCTCGCTCGCTTCGCTCGCTCACAAAATAAAAGATTATATGTGTGATTTACGCCAGTGCTCGTAACCAGCTCTGTTGCTTCGCTATCTCGCTTTCGAGTTTCTTCGAAAATTTTTACGCGTCTTGTCCCCCCCCCAAAAAAAATTCTGCGTACACCACTGGTCACCTCCGAACATTTTTGACATGAGCCCCCTCCCCCTCCAAAATAGTCCCCCTGGGTTGTTTGCCCCCAATCCAGAACTGCTTCCGGCGCGCCTGGGCACGTACCCCCTAGGCCCTCCATACCTACGCCACTCATGTGAACAGTTTCCACGAGGATTTCTTTTTCTTTGTGCACATAGAATACACCAGACAAGAAACTGTACAGTCCACTGTCTTTTTTTTATCTTTTATGAACGGACTTGAAGACAAGCATAATCCTCGATTCACTCATGATTTATGGGAAGTTCTATAATTGTATGCACTCTTGACTTTGAGGACATTTGTCACAGTTAACGCATTTTATTTGACGCGTCCTAAATTGGTTCTCTTTATTGTCCGCATAAGAATGTGAAAATCGCTCTGACGCAAAGTCGGGCGGTCCTTAATTGCGACCGTACCCGTACTTCATACCGTAAAACGATTCATCCATTCAACACGATTGGGACGGATTATAAGCAATCATGGCATTCTTTTGACGATTCCCCCATCACACTAAAGACGTTGTAATTTTACAAAAGACTAAAATAAACACGGGCACTGCAAGGATTATATCGCAATTATATTTCTGATTTTACAACTCCCAACACTAAGGAGCTTGTAATGTATACATAATTTGAAAATAAACATGGAGCCCTTGAAGGACAGACATCTCGTTAAAGAAACAGGTAATTGCTACTTTCTTTTTTGTAAGCTTAAGAAAGAAAAATTTCCACGGATACCATACTGTTTCTTGTGACTTGTGCGTACTATACGTTCGCAGCATCAAAATTTACACAGGGAATCACACATGATGAAAACAAATGGGCAAGTCCAAGCTATTTTGACTCATACGTTACCGGCCAAATCTAATATTTTAGTATATCTGATGACTGTAGTAAGCTGATAGCCCTCCTAGAGCTTGGATCAGACAAAATATCAAGGAGAATAATACTTGTATGTCAATTTATGTTCACAATTTCATAGCACAATTCTGTAATTACCAGAACCAAGATGTAAAACAGTCCTACAGTTGATCTTGTCATCCTGTATAAATATGTTTGAATAAATAAATATATGAATAAATGAATGAATGAATAATAAATAAATAAATAATAAATAAATAAATAAATAAATAAATAAATAAATAAATAAATAAATAAATAAATAAATAAATAAATAAATAAATAAATAAAAAATAAATAAATAAATAAATAAATAAAAAATATACTTTGTAACGTATGGGACATGCCTTGGATTTGCCCAAACCTATTCAAAACATTCCCACAGCAACTTGTAATTGGTCTATACCGTTATCGTACACCGTGTACCAAAGCATAGGAAATATTATTTCAATTGCTATCTAACATACCATCTCCGGTCGTTCAATTCTACACAATCAAATTTGATTGATTTGGAAAGAAAAAAACTGGGACGATTTTCTGTAGCGCTAAAGCCATGTAAAGCTTACATGTAGACAGCTTTGGCGTATAATGGAAACCACAGAATGAGAGCAAATAGTCTATCGAAAATATGTTGGTCAAAAATGTATGAATGGGGGAGTTTATGACCCACTTTAGCTCGAAAAGGGGTCAATGGTTAAGCTACGACTTTGACTCCTTACACGACCTTTTATTCCCATTTTTATTTGAATTGTCCCATCTTATGACACGAAGCTCGGGAGTATGATTTATGCATAGGAAATGCATTAGTGTGTTAATCCATGGATAATCGATATCTGGTGGGATCGAAACAATCGGAACGCGAGAAAGGGGTTGGCGGGTAACAAATAATCACAAATTATGACATCACACGAAGGTGGTAAATTCTGACGGGACAGTGGAAAAGGAACTCAGTCGTGGGAAAATTAGTCAAAATAATGTCTAAAATAGGACAGTGTGTGAGAAAAATCTTTTCTATTTTTCTAATAAAATGTTTGTTAAAACTCAGAGGTTGCTGAAGAGGGGCAGTAAAGGATCATTTCACATGACTTGTATTGATTACACAACTGTGATAGATCGATTTTAAGCGCAAATTTCATGGGAGCGCATAAACCGGAGAATCAAAAGTAAACGGTAATTTTGGCAAAAACCTTTAGTATAGAATGTATCTCCGTCTCAGTATGGGGCACCTCACAGGAACAAGATTAGAATTGGGGTGGGGGCTTAAAGTGAGCAAAGTGCCCTCGGTGGGGGTCGATACACTGGGGCGCCACTCTGCTAGTTAACAAGTTATTGGGGGGGGGGGGGCTAAGCCCCGCCCTCCTTTCCACAAGCCCTGTCAAATATCACGTGACCGTATATCAGGCTCAGTACACAAGTTACATTTTCAAATGCTTGAGATATTACGGTATGATCTACCATAATTGAACGAATCTCTAACCCGAGACCAAATGACTTGACTGATAGCGGAAAATGAAGTGGGCAGCTCCACTAGAACAGCTTATTTCTATTCAGTAATCAGGGAAATGATAGGAAAAATCAATCATTGTCACAGCTTGTAATACAATATCCTACATTTTTATCTTTTCCAAAGTAACATTCACCCCCACATACATCAGAACACAAAGAAAATTTCTCAGCATGCGGTCGGGGCAAACACTGAAAGATTGTATTTTTGGAAAATTGAATAATGACTTTCGTTATCAGGGAAGATACCACAGAGGCAGAATTACATGCAGCAATTATTAAACTGCTTTCAATCACATCTTTTAAAAGTCCAGAATATAAAAAAAGGCTCCTCTCTTATACTGCAGTAGCCTGGGACAACAAGGCAAACCTGACATCCTATGAATACCAAACAAACAAACTCAGAGTGACATCCCTCATAATCATATCAAGAGCTGTGACAGTGTGACTACCATCTGGATGTAAGGTTACACATAATGAATTATCCACTGTTAACGATTAAGACTTCATTAAAATATGAAATGTACAAAACGCGATGCGGCTCAGTTTCACATACAAAGATAAAAACTGTTGAAATAAAATCACATCATTGTTTAATCTGAAACCAACGTCCATGGCGCAATATGATAATATAAAGTTGTTATTCAATATAAACTAGGTTTTAAATTTTTGTTCCACTGTTCATTTAATTAACAAACAACTTCTGCTGACACGATAATACTTTTTTTTTTCAACTGTTTACAACCACCCCCTGAGGGACATTTTTTCATGATTGATATTCTATTTTTATTGTTCATTTGGATCCGTTTTGATTGCTCTTTTGTACTTTCTTGTACATTTGATGATAATCCAGAATTGTGGATTTTATTTCACGATATGTATTTGATTTGAGTTGATCTTTTCTAGAGATTGTCTCGGATCTCCTGACTATCAAATATTAAAGACCATACAACAAGTCATGCTGAAACAAACTTGTTCCACGGAATTGGGGTACCAAGAGACGCCCTCTTTGTACACAGTATAGGTAACAATGCTTTGGTGAATGAACGAAGATCACGAGGGCTGGAATTCAGACAGATTATGACATCAATGACACTTTATGAAAAGTGCCATTTATTGCATCCCACTGGGGTATGTCACACTTTAATGTGTTGGTGATCGAGGTAAAACCTGATGGGGCGTGAAATGGCCACCAAATTCCTTCTTCACCTGTTTTCACCTGCCTGTGTCAAAGTGAGATGATCAGAAGTGGTGTCTTGGAGAAAAGGGATGGGGTAAGAGTAGGTGGTTTCGGAGGGGGGGGGGGGGGGTAACTTGGGTCCAGTCACCGGGGGGGGGGGGGGCGGGTGAGTACTAGGAGGATACAATTGCAAGGTGGTGAGGTCTGGGAAATGGGTCTTATAGCTTTTCTGCTCCCGTTTTTTCCCCTCTTCGTTTTTTTTATCTCTTACCTGGGTTTTTTTTGTTGGTTTTGTTTCTTTTTTCTTTTCTTTTCTTTTTTTTTTCTTTTTTTTTTTGAGGGGGGGGGGGTAATATGATCATGATAATTGAGGCACATGCCCCTTGCTAGGCCAACATGGGTGCTACATATAGGAAGCGGTTCATCACCCTTTTATAATGTTTTCTTGATGATGTCACGCACGGAATAAAAAATAGACAGCAAATAGAAGTTGTTAGACTACTTGGCATAAAGAGTAATAAGTGGGAAGGGAAGGGCAAAGATTCCATTTCAGTCGAAAACCTCTTTTATCGAACTTGTGCGGACCAAAATTTGTTGAAAATAATTCTTTTGTTAAGTAATTGAGCAGGTAAAGGTGATTTGAAAAGGGGCGGATAAAAGTCACCTTCGTACATCAAATCTGTTGAATTGTCATGAATTGTATTGTTTGTGAGGAGACCTGTTTCATTTATGGAGTGTTTGGAAACTGTTATTGTGATGAAATGTTCCATGTCTACGTCAGAGCATACAGGTGGCTCACATTAAAGGCCGGATTAGAGTTCAACGAAACACGAAGGTGAACATCAAATTTCCCGTGAAATTGTTCAAGAACGGTGATCTGACGTTCCGAGACAAGCAATTCAGCACACCGTCGCCTTCTCTGATTTCCCCCCGGAAGAAACCAATATCAGGGAGTGGAGTAAAGAGACCCCCCCCCCCCCCCTCCCTCCAAAAAAAAAAAAAAAGAGAAAAAAAAAGAACAACAACAACAAAAATAAAAAAAAAAACAAAACAAAACAAAACAAAACAAAAACAAAAAACAACAACAAATTTCCCATCATTTTAAAGACTGTTTTTAAACTTGTATTTTCAAAAAATTATGTTTTACTGGGGACAACGGCCACCACAGGGTAGCGCACATTGTAAATGAAAGAGCTGCATTTCGCCCCCCCCCCCTCCCCTCCCCCATACCCACCTCGTCGTCATCAACAATCAAACAAAAATGTGGCTATAACTTTGATCTATGTGGAATGGCTCGACCCCCTTTCCTACATAAAACGAAAAAAAAAAGGGTAAGGAAAATTGGGTAGAAACTTTGAACAAGGTAGAGAGAGTGTGTGTGTGTTCAGCCTGTTTGAAATTGGTTTACCATTTTAAACTCTGGATATTCTCAAAAGGAAATGTTTTTAAAAATTGCAGGAGCCTGTTTTTTATTTTTAAAAGTATTTTTAGTTACCATGAAAAGGAAGTTTTGTAAACTTGAAACATTTGTAACATATTTGTTTTATTTGATGTTAGAATAAGGAACTCAAAACAACAACTGGAGAAGCCGAATTCAAAGAAATCTAGTGATAAATAACATATGTTTGTGCAGTATCACGGAGGATTCATAAAGCATACAATTAACAATAGAAAAAATCCGACATTGCCAATACCTATCTTTTTATCTTTGTAGGCATAGTTACTTATTATTTGTTGATAATTTAACAATTCCTGCAAAATGTATATAGAGGAACTGGCGATGGATGGAAAAAGAAGTTTTTGAATAATGTGAGCTAAACCTTTCATATTTGGAACACAATCACCTAACCCGGAAAAGGTAAGCAGAAAAACCCATAGATTATGTAGCGTGAATATTTAGTTCAATTATACCACTTTTATTTGCAATGGGCTGTGTCAAACTCGGCCAAGGCCAGAGCCGAAAATAAAACAGATTTAACCCCCCTTTTTTCTCAACTGCACTCATGACCCGGGGGTAGGCCAAGCGAGTATTGAAATAAATGTATTTAACAAGTAAAATTTTGTTGGTTCGGTACACATATTCTTTTTTGTGAACAAAGCCTTGGTCTGATATGTCTGAATTGAAAATAACGTCAACGCAAGGTGTGAAAATGCACTTTCTAGAGCTCAAAATGAGGTCACGATGAGTATTTACAGTGCAACATTTGCTAATCGAGGCTAAACATTGAAGTGTGAAAATCACGAACCACAAATATTCATATTGCCAATGAACCCATGTTACACGGTCTAAACATTTCGATTTTACTAACATCGAGAGTTATGATGGCAATTGCCCAGCAACTCGGCCATTTTGGCGTAATTGCTAAGCAACTTTCACCGTAATATCGATGACATCTACCGTAATGTAAACGGGGATTCTGATGAAAGCATAATAACCAAACGACACGGGAAACGCTCTTCAAATGAGTGACAATGGACCAATACGCTCTAAAACATTTCGATTTTACTATATATATATATTATCGCGAAGTTACGGTGAGATTTGCTTAGCAGCTATGTCATTTTGGAGTAGTTGCTAAGCAACTTTCACCGTAACATCGATCTGTCTTGGACCGTAGTGTAAACTATGGGCTAATAATAAAAAATGTATCTAAGAAGGAAACTTCGAAGAAAAAGCTATTTTGGTTAATAATGTAAACAATTACATTTCGAAAATGCGCACAACAAGCCACTCTATGTAAATGCCTTAATCTTACTTTTATACGAGTTATGCATAAAAGCAGAAATGGTTGAATTCACAAACATACTGATATGAAATCATTTGTTGTTGATTTTCGCACTGGGTAAACTAGTCGAAAACAGATATTGTTCATGATATTCAAAGGTGTTTTTTTCTCCATGACTACGGGTGTCGTTTACTATACACACTGTGGAACATAGTCATTCCGACGTTTAAAGGCATGGTGATTTCTGACGGTGATGAAACTGTATGTACATTTCGAGAGAAATGGAAATAAAAATTCTGAATTTCACATCATCATGAAACGTGGCATGTTTTTGACTAGTAAGACGTATACAAATTTAAAAGTAAAAAAAAAAAAAACAGGCTGTAATTTATCACATTTATACATTAGAAAAACCACTGGGGAATGCGCAAATAGTGCATGAGACTACGTATTCTCTGACTCTAGAACACATTAATTCCCTCATGCTCATCATTCTCTGAGCTATCATTCATATCTATCAACATCGTTCGACATATATAACGTATTTGTATAGTCTCTGAAATATTCAGTGTGGTGTCGTTCAATAATTCTCCGAATAGTTCACTTTTCATCATATACCCTTACCAGATCTCAAAACTAATCTTTAATGGCTATTACTGATATTATTATCATTATTGTCATGGCAACAAAGATCATGTCAAAAGCGATGTGTTGTACATTTCAAGAACATTTGAACACATTTAGACTCTTATCAGATAATAGAAATCATTGTAATAATGAGAAAACGACATCACGTATGCCAACTACAAAACATGACTTTTTATCACGCATCATCTGCATTTTGTGCGACCTAATTTTTGACACAAAATGTCTACCAGCTGACTGGCAGCAACATTATCATCAGGCCGAGAGGTGATCTTGAGTTTCAAAAGAAACTGTCTGAAAGCAGCCATTTGAAAAAAAAATTGGTACAGACACAAACAAACAAAAATATCGTCCAGAGTTTTGAATTACAAAAATCAGCTGAAAAGCCACGTACATGTAACGATAAGTTGAGTAATCATCACCAGATTGCATAGAATAGTGAAGGAAGCCGTCTAGAAGTTATGGGGGAAAGGGTTGATTATGGGGTACAAAAGACTTATTCTGTATATCGTCAGGTTTTAGAATCATCAAAATGATAACAAAATGAATACACTTTGCTGAAAAAAAACACATACAATGAAAAGCACTGCACACAGATAAACGTATATGGGACTATTATCAAGTGGCATCATGATTTTGTCAAACTGATTTTAAAGATAAAGTGTGAGTTCTGGTCATGAGATTGAACTGTGAAAGAAACTGTTTCAAAGCAATTGGGAAAGGGTTATTATATAACACATAAGAATTGGTGTATGCTGTGATGTTTTTGAATCACCAAAATGATAAGAAATTGACTCAATCCTGCTGAGAGTCACATGCACTGCACACAGAAATGTGTATATGGGACTACACGCAAATGTTCGGCTCGAACATTTCAGCTGTTTCGTGTCATATTTTGATTGTGAGGGCATTAGAAGGGCAATCCACTTTAAGGGACATTTCTACTATGACAATCTTCCAAACTTACATAAAAGAAATGAGAAAAATCACAAATTATAATTTATCTTTCCCAGAAATCGACCATCTCTTTAAACTATTATTAGTTATATTTGGAATATTGCCAGAATTATCAGTTTGATGAGACAACAAAGACAAATAATTCCTGCCCCCTGAATCAAGTGATTTGATGGAACAAAGAGAAAACTTTCATCAGTTCTGAAGTATTCTGGAAATATTTTGTTTCTTCCCCTTGTCGGAATATTTCAAATACAATTCTTTTTACCGATATTATCTTTTCGGTATACACCCCCAACCGAATCTTTTTATCATGGAGTTTCCTCAAAGATTATGATTATGTTTAAGATAAATATTATAAGCCATGCACTTTCTTCAGACGGACGTAAAAACTTCAGGGTTGGACTCAACCCTTTTGCAAGTGCTTTGTATATGCAGAAATATCAAGAAGACGACGTACACAATTATATGACGAGTGCAGCAATCTATTGTAAGACATAAATATTCATTGCAAGACCACCGTGTTGACTTTTGTTGCCAAAATATGCTGTTTTTGTTACAAATTGTTCTATTATGGATTACAGATAAAGAATGTCCTTTGATGCAGCACAGAACACCCCTGCCTCTATTCCACACGCCCCAAGGCCAGGGGGTACAAGTGGGTGCTACACCCCATTCAAATCTTTTCACCTCTCATAATGTGGCTGAAATTCCTACCTTTTTTTTTTCAACTCTCCTATTTTCAACTAAATTCAAGATATTCCTGCATATTGCCAGACGATGTTGACGATGGTTATGTCAATCCCAATTTAAGCCCCTAATGGTTCTCTTGAGCCTTCCCTACTCATGTGGAAAATTCGGCCTAAGGTGAATATGTTTGTCGACGGCATGACTTTGCATGTTTGGTGTCGCTAATCGACCGAGGTGTTTTTTGATACAATAAAAAGTACTATTTTCTATAGCACAATAAAAAGCACTATTATCTATAGAATATCATGAAAGAAGTCGGATTATGAAAATATTTTCGCGAAATACATAGCAACAAGACGAGCCCAAAACGTTCAAATAAACGTCAGTGCATTTGCGAACATACATTATCTAAATTGGGTGGGTTTGATATGTTTTTTAATACCGATTTTAGAATACAAACATGTTTTTGTGACAAATTTGTCGACATGGTAAATATTTTGCGATTGCTGAAGGTTTTATGGAAACACTTCAAGACGTATGTTTGAACATACACATTCCAGAGAAATACCAATAGTTTCATAATGAATATAGCTATGCGAGGCAAGGTACCTCAAACATGTCAAAGGACAGGGGCAGCTCCAGAATAATTTTAAGAGAGCACAGGCCACATTCAATGTGTGCACAATCTCCACTCCCATGAGTGGCATACAAGCAAGTCGCCATTTTACAGGTACGCACATGTGCTAACCATCAAACTGATGTCAAATCCTATCTACCGGGTACCCATTTATACACTTGGGTGGAGAGAGGCAATGTACATTCAATACCTTACTTCGTACATCATACATGCCGCTAAGGGGCTAGAACCCAAGACATCCACATCTACAGTCAGGTGATCAAAACACTAGACTACGACATCCCAGGCCCTACTAATGTTTTTTTTTTTTTCCCCTTCTTCCCACGACGGGAATATTTATGCGTCCGTGACATTTTGTCTGAGACAATGAACTTGCATTTCATGAATATTTTACTCATTTTCTACAGGGCGGCACTTCCTCGTCTATGAATAATTTGACAATGTCATGCCGACGTCACACTATATGTCAGCATGTCAATGCCCCACATGTAATGATGTACCAAGGTCACAGTGATACCATAAATGTATTAACCCGGTTAAAGTGGCTGAGGAAGTTTCCAGTGGATGGTATGTGAAGACCGCTTTACAAATTAAATCATATACATATAACTATCCATTCGATAAACATCTGAAAACGAATTTCCCTTCTGACAAGTTCATATTGACATACTGCCAATCAATCACACACATACACAACCTCACATATCAACATAATAATAATAATAATAATAATGTACCATATTTCTGTAGCGCATATCACAATATGTCCCTATGCGCTGTAATAGAGAGAAAGAAATAAAAATGGACAGAGAAGATTGAGATATGATCAACATACTTCCTCCAGTTACCACTCAACATTGAAAAGTGTTTCTAAACATAATGTATACCTTGATAAAGCTATATGTATAATAATCACATCAAATACAACAGGCACCTTCCTTCAAAGGAGGTGGGACAAATTTACAAAAATTAAAAAGATTTCCAACAAATTCACGCATAATTATTGATAACTATAACTTGTAAGTGAACAAAGCTGGTATTAAAATGCTAAGCTGACAAATCTTTCCAACTTTGATGATTAATAAACATTATGAAAATTTTTTTTTTTTTAATTGACGAAAACATGGACATTTGCAATTGGTACACAGGGACACATTCCATTCAGAAAAAAAGTGATTCAAGCAAAAATATGTAATTTTAGAAACTTATCAAAGCCAGAACAGATAAGCTTTTAAAGCAGTGTACAAGCCCAAATAGGTACTCTCTCAGAGCACTGCTATTACATCCAGAAAATAGCGATTCAAGCCAAAATAGTAGTCACAGCATAACCAAACAATCAAATAAGGGATTGGGGATGAGCAAATTTACACTTTCAATCCGCAGGTTGCTAAATATTTTTCCAAAAATAACAGGGATTTTGAGGTATTTCAAGTACCCCTCGAAAGAAAACAAAGGTATAGTCACGTATAAGAGAGTCCCAGGTGGCGTGGGGATAGACCATCACGGACCACTAGTCATTGAAATCCTGAGCAAATACCTAACCAAAAGTGGCTTTGAAGGAGCTACTTTGCAACCTCTTAAAAAATAAACCACCCTCTTCAAAAGTAAATCGTGATACTTTTTTGCAAAAGCGAATCCGCAGTAATGGTTGTTTACATCAACAATACAGATATTGGATGATTGAAAATAATGAATAGATAGAATCAACTGATCAACTAAGAAGGTCCTCTTCCTCTCTCGTATGTGACGTGTCGTAGCTACAGGGACAAGTTAAGGTTGGAGAGCCATGCAAGGGCATCATTGATGCTAGGACATTTTGTTCCGACGACAGTATTGGTTTAGGGCTTCGTTTCGTCAAAGATTAAGGTTAAGGTTACAGCGTTAAGGCTGCAATTCGGGTTTTATGTTTTGAGGTTAGGTTCATGATTAGGGTTATGGTTAGTTATTAGGGTTAGTGTTTGGTCCTGGGATGAAGACTCGTCTGTTGAGAAGCAGAACGGCTTTAACTCCGTGTTTAAGCATAAGAGTTAACGCCCTTCTGGCTCTCAACAGACGATTAGTTAGGAACTTTCTTATATAAGATATTGACGGCGGAGATATGGTTGCCGGAGCGTAATGTCGTATACAACGGCATCATTTAACACAAAATGGAGTACCTTGATGCCTCTGGGGAAACTTTGTCAGCGCACACACTCATTAATAATGTATGCAATACTGTCTCGTCTGGATGAAAACACCTGCATGGTGAATGCGCTGTATCGAAATTTCCAATATTTTGTAAAGGTTGTGCACAGAAACTACATGATACACTATCAGTCTAAGGTTTTATGCACAGGGGTGACCACGACAAGAGACAATTAGAATGTAATATATTTTTTTAAAGAGGGGAAATTATTATTGTCATGAGATGTTTACTACGTACTTTCTTCAAGAATACCATAAAAACACGAGACTTCGAACAAAGGGGCGAAGGGGAGGCTACACCGGCTACACTCTTTTGACTGTTTCATGGATACGTCAATGTATTGTACAGTGGACATAGAAATACAACAACAGAAGAAGGCTTCCAAAAGATTCGACGACACATGCTCCGGCGACAATAATTCTCCGAGTTCCTTTCCCTACACCAAACCTTAACTCTAACTAACCCTAAACGTATTACATAAAACGCAATCGTAACCCTAACCCTGTAATAATCTAATTTGATGAAATGTCGCATACTCCATCCGATACCCAGACCAACAACACCTGCATAACCTAGACAATCATCTAAGTTGCACGTTTTTAATCATTTAAATATGAAAGATACTCATAATTCATACAGAAACGAGCACCTATGAAAGTCACTTACAAATTAACCGCCAATAATCCAACACCATGAACACCATCAGAATTCCTTTCCAACGTATAGCACACCGGATATTTCTCACTTTCCAGCAACCTCCCGCAGGTTCCAGCACGGATATAATCCAATAAAAAGAATATGTACTTGTTTGATATTTCACTATGATGTCTCTGCAATAGCAGGTCGTCTTTCCAACTATCTTATCTCGTCTCCATCTGTTATGGGGATGAGTGTACCGACACCACCAATAATTATAGTTGGAGGATGCGATCCGAGAGCGATTAGTTCATTTGTGTGCGCGGGTTTCACGCAGCGCCGCACATCGAGAGGCGGGATGAGGCACCGCTAACGAGGGCAAGTTATAGAAGGGAAAGGTGTAGGGGGAGAGAGAGAGAGAGAGAGAGAGAGAGAGAGAGAGAGAGAGAGGAGAGAGCGGGGGGAGGGAGATAGAGAGAGAGGGGGTGGGAGAGGGAGAGAGAGCAGTATAATAGGGAAAAGAGAGGGGAAGAGGGGGAAAGAGAGAGAGGGAGAGAAAGCAAAGAGAGAGAGAGAGAGAGAGAGAGAGTGGAGAAAAGAGAGAGAGAGAGAGAGAGAGAGAGAGTGAAGAGAAAAAGAGAGACAGAGAAAGAGAGACCGTCGAGCAGGTAAATATAAGACACTGGGGACAAAGTAATCCTGGAAAATCCCAAGAGATGGATTTTGAAAATTAATCATTTTTCAAGAACCATGGCCAAATTAATATTATAAATGAAACAGGAGAAAGATATATTAAACTAAATAACCCAAATGAACTGAATAAATTGCTGATAATGTTTGAGTACATACATTAAAAATGAAAGAGAAAGCCGTAATGAACATTAAAAGCATGTTCACAAAACAGGAAAATTCCACCACGAAAAATACATGTGTTCTAGATGATGATCTGGTAACAAAATGCATGACCTCGCCAAAAGGATACAATCCGAATTTTCCGATCTTCTCCCCTCCTTTTCACAAGGGGCCCTTCCCAAGAAAACACACAATATATAGAAGCAATCTTGTTAACGCCAACGGGCTTAGGCCTGTTCCCATTAACATTAAGATGTAATGCACACAACACACACATACTCAGCAGCGCTGATCACCAGTGTCGCAAGAGAAAATCAGCTGCATACTCGCTGACAGCGACCATGCTGAATTTTAGGGCAGTGGTAACACGTTGCAATCGAAAGTGCAAATCTTGCGGAGATGTGAAATCACTAGGGAAAACTACGGGAGGGCGCGAGATCTCGCGACATATGACATCAAAACATGAACTTTGATTGAAAGTGGGCTTCGTGATTATTTATAATACATAAGTAGATCAAGCTGTCCAATTTCCACCGTTTCTGGCATGACTGATTACATAAATGTTACAAAGTTCATGCTTTTGGCATCTATTTGAGCCATCTTATTCTCATTTAAGAAACATCATTATAGTATCCTTCAGCATTTACTTCTTCCCTCGTTTAGGTTTTAGAAGTACGTTCGTCTATCAATTCTCCTTTAGCAGGTTTAACACTAAAAATATCACCATTCTCGGCCTTAAAACGATAAAATATTGAACAAACAACTTCACAATTTGAAAGAAAACAGTGTTTTAGGGGCCGGCAACCCTGAAATCAAAGGTTACAGGCACCAAAATGTCCTATCTACACCAACGTCTTATTCTTTTCCAATTTCGATTCTCACAGTAGCCCATACAGAGCCTACAGACCAATATATATAGGCTGAAGTCGCTACATCGTAATGAGAAATCCATTAATACCCTCTGTGAATGAGATTATGACCTGACGAAGTATCATTGGTTGTCATCTTCAATCAGCTTTCATCCAAGAACATGTAAAGAAATCAGGACCAAGGTAAATGGTGCGTGCAGCAGGGCAACGTGATAGGACCGGTGACACTTTGATGGTATTTGCGTTCGCACATCTGCGCGCATCATCATCATGATTTTCTTAAGTGTTGATATGTTGATATGTTCGCATGGATAGAAGTATTTGTACGGGAAATGCGTTTTGCATTCTGATGTGAAGTGCAGGGTGCTCTTAAACATTGGTGCAATCATGTGGTGCGCATGGCGTTAAGGTTTTGTTGAGGTTGTATGCAAGTGCTGATAGTGAAACTGTCCCCTATGATGGCGATGGGTATCGAATTACGTACTCGAGATCTTGAAGATGTTTTATTATTGTTACAACACGTGCGATTATCTAATGAATAGTGTCACTCTCCTCTCTCTCTCTCTCTCTCTCTCTCTCTATCTGTCTTTCTCTCTCTCTCTCTACCTACCTACCTACCCCTCTCTTTCTCTCTGGCTAACCCCTCTCTCTCTCTATTTATTGATCTCCCTCTTTCTCTATTTATTCCCTCTTTCCCCCTTTCTCTACTGCCCCCTTCTGTCTCCCCATTTCCCTTCTTACCCTCTTTTGAATCTAACATGTTCTATTTTCCCTTTCTTCTTTTTATTCCTTTCTCTCTCTCTCTCCCTCTCTCTCTCTATCAATCATTTCTCTTTTTCCTTGCCATTCGATTTGGGGCATCTTCCTCTTACCCTCTAGATACGCCACTGGCTCATTGACTATTATACTACATTTGCTCTTTCATTAAAACAGATATTAATCTTCCAAGCTTTTGATGTCTTTTCATTTGAGGGCACTTGGCCCTCCCACCCCCGTTCCTTCGCCGGTTTCCCATTGACTATACTACATTTGCTCGTTCATTAAATAGATATTGGATTAATCTTCCAGTGGCGAAACACAGCTCGGGGACAAGGGGGGTACATGCCTAGCCGCTGCCCCCTAGCTACGCCACTGGCCCATTGACTGTACTCCATTTCCTCGTTCATTAAACAGATATTGGATTAATCTTCCAAGCACATCTCAAGTGCCAATCAAAGTAATGGCAGACTAATTACTGTCTGCTTAATTACACGCAATGGCGGCCGTCTTTGGACTGGCAGTGAACCAGAAACTCAAGATAATATATGCATATGGAAGCACGCATAATTGACTCCGCAATTAGTTGAATGAACATGTTTTGAAAATAGATATATTTTGTGTGCTTAATTTTTCTTTTGTTCGTACGGGATGTCAACTCGGATGATATATGGCTTCCTCTCCTTGATTCTTGCTGGAAAAAGTGGGTCATAGACAGCAAAGTTTAAGAACTGGTACGTTCCTTAAAGGGCACATCTAAGCGCCCTGACCTCAAGTTGGTATGATTAATTATAGTAGGAAACTAATGAGAGTTTGAGAAAAAAATTCGATGTATTATAAGAAATTTATGAGGTATTAAAGTAGGTCTTTTAAACGCAAAATGGCTACTATAATATTTCATATATTAAAAGCAACCGCGAAATTATTGCAAATTTCCCTTCATTCGAGTGCTTCTGAATGATTTCGTAGGGCACATCATGCATGACAAACTTTTTTCTTGGGACGAACATTTACTTGCGGACAGAGAGTACATACAGGTCGCAACTGAAATCATAGTTGTCAACTTGGGCTTGATCTTCACAAAACTTCCATGTCGATTAGTTGGCTTCTCCCAAACTTTTAGCGATCTGTTTATTTCACTTTTATCACGTTTATATTAGGATTGACTTCCCTTTTCAGTGTTCAAGCCTACGACTGTCCATACAATCGAAACATTGTTTTAAAAAGTGCGGTTTAAGAAACAATGTCATCAGTGAGGTATGTCAAGTCACCAGGTCGGAGTTCCGCCATCCTTACCAGGCAAAAAAGAAGCGTTTGGCATGACCTTCATATAAAGGTAACATCCTATTTCCTGACCGACATTACTGCATTCACAGACAAAGGCCCCCCCCCCCCAAAAAAAGGGAGCAATAACGATAACCTTACGAGGGCTACTGTCCTTTAAAAAAAAATCGACGCTTATGCACTCACGCTCCTCAAAGGCCGAGGTCTCCCCCTCCCCTTCGCCAAAAAGAATCTTTAACGATGACCCTATGAGGGTATCCTTTTTCCTACACCAACACAACTGTTATACACTTTGAACATATTTATACCTCAGGGGAAACTGATAATATTAGAAGGCATTAGAAAAAAAAAAGGTCGTGCCCTCGACTCGAGGTAAACATTGGCCCAATGTAGCAATCAAATACGGAATTCTGCACTTTTCACTTAACTCGATTTGCAATCTCACTGCATCCCCCACCTTGAGGTAGGCTTTAAAAAAAAACCACGAGTTTAAATTTGGTTTGCAAAGGACAAGTATACTTGGTCATGCTATCCATTCTTGAAGGGTCAAGAGTCGAACTGGAAACAACAGCAAAATATGAAGAAAAAAAAAGGTTGAAAAGCTTTGATAGTTTATTTTATGTGACTGCTAAGAAAGCACGTGTATGCTTGTAAAAAAGCACACAGGGGACTGACGGCTTCAAGTCCTCTCCGATGGACTTGGTAATGATGACAAATGCCTTACCAAAGGGCACTCTGGTGCATCCACTTGGTTTCGAACCCAGGTTCTGCCAGTTACGAGACCACTGCTCTACAACTGAGCCATAGTGCCTCCTCGAGGAGAAAAATATCGTTAAATCTTCCGCTAAAAAGAGCACTATATTATGATAACAATCAGTTTTTGCCTCTCTCGTGATCAGTACTGATCACCAAGGGAAAATGTTTGGAACTGGAAATTGTATATTTATGATGTTATATTTGGAAGAAAAAAAATCCACAATGTACATGTATTTTTTTTCCCTCCGTTTCTTATCATGTACCTCAGGTATGTCTGGCTACGCTGATATTTATGTGAGGAGTATTAATTCGCTCTCGGCAACTCAAATTAAATGCAATTAGAGTAAAGAACCTCGCCATCATACTGCTTCGCAAATCTTGTTTACGGAAATGTGACTGCTCAATATGCAAAGGGTATGTACCGCATCGAGCGTTTAAACTAATAATCTCTCTCTTTCGGGCACGCTTGCGAAGAAAGGAAGGACGGTTTTAAAGAGCAAAGATAGTTGGTGATTAAGGATCATTTTTATGATCAATTTAAACGTCGTCGGTTTCTTGGGAGAGAGGAAAAAGGGTATCACCAAATAAAACACAATAAAATACATGAGCGATGCGTCATACTGTTATATCGAGCCTCATGCGCTAATGTCGTCTGCTCCGAATTTGTGTGTCGGCGTGGAAGGCGGGAAAACACGGGATTTCTTGGGCTACACATGACTGGGTAGATACCTTATTTCTATTGTCTTATACTATGAGATATTCCCGTGAGTCATACCGGGGAATTACTCTTAATTTTCGGGGGCTGCCGTCGGGATGAAAAATGGAGGGCACCCTGGATTAGCAATTTGGATAAATTGCATTACAGGTCAAGACGACAAAATTGGTTGGAATAAGAATTCGAGAGGAAATGAAAAAAAAAAGTTTGATGACATGGGTTGAATTAATTACTGAATTTTAACAAATTGCCAGCACGTTTATGAAAGGTGAATGACACTAGATTTAATCTAATTCTTGGGATTTTCTTCGTTGTTTCATTATCATCCCGAGCGTCTTCCTGGAGGGGAGTGTTGACAGTGTCAAAAATATTAATTTGAGGTGATGCTTTATACAACACTCGACATTTTAAAAGTCGGACATGCACTGTGCAATTTTAAATGTTTATTTTTTGAAAAGGTTACCCGACTTTCGAGTGCAGTTTGGCTAGAAATATAAAGGGATACGGACGGATTGTGCCCCCCCCCCCCCCCATAAAATCCACCAGTGAGTCTAGTGGTCGACTCTCTAGTCTGCCCAAGGAGTTATCACATATAACTCTTTGGTCTGCATATACATTGACCCAGGGTTATCCTCAATCGTGTCTTCCGGATGGTACGTTCTTGGAAATGGTAGGACCCGGGTCCGAATCCCATGCAGTCAGTGCGCTCTCTCAACTGTAAACGCAACTTTTAGGTAACATATACATTCTCAGTTATCTAGTCCGGATAAAAGGGCATAAAACGGTAGGTTTCAAGCAGCTTCCTAACAAAGCAATTTTGAAACATTAACATTCAGGCAAAATGATCAAAGCAAACAATTAACATTGATATCAATATAATATATCAAATAATATAAACAAACTTTCCTTGATTGGTACATGTACTTCTTTACACGTGATGCATTCTATTACAGACAGAGAACCCGTTGGTACCTCCGGAAAATGTTCAAATTCATGCTTCACTCAAGTGATGTGTATGGGCGAATGCATGTATTAGTTGTGTATAAATAGAGTGTGTGTGTAGAAGCATATTATTCTACATTAGGAATTACCAATAAATAGGATAAATGAAAAGTCATCGGTGGTACGTGCCTAACAAGAAATAACAAGTATAAGGATAGTGATAGAGAATCTTAAAAGGAGACATGAGAAAGACTGAGGATGGAAACTTGAGTGGAGGAGAGGAAGAGAGAAGAGGGAGAGAGAAAGAGAGAATGGGAGAATGAGAGAGGGGGGAGGGAGAGGGGAGAGCACATTAGGGAAGGAAGGAACTTTATGTGGTTGGCGTCGGAGCTTCACTCGAATGAATCAGGGTTGTTTGTGATGAACTAAACTATTGAAAAAAAATTCTACATTATTTAAGACCTGCACTAGCAAATTTTGAAGAGCAAAACTCACGTTACTGATATCATCTCATCAAGCAACAATTAGTCGCATCTTAATTCAAGCTTATTCCCCTACCTACAAGAGAATTTATATAGGAGACAGCCCCAAGTAACAATCGATTATCATATTACCCTCCCAGACAGACTGGTAAACACACCAGTCTGGCTGACTTGTGCGAAGAGCGTATAGCAAAGGACGTGGGATTGAAATAGAGCATAACGTGTAGGCGTGAGGTGAGGGGTGATTTGAGATAATAGGGGAAGGAGATTAAGAGGTGGGGCGTGGGCGGGGTAGTAGTGTTGAATCGGTATGATTAATATCGGAGGATAAATGAACAGAAGAGGTATTAAAATGGCTACAGATGAAAAGATATACATACACATGCAGGGGGGAGGGGTGGGTGGAATGAACGGATAGAGAGTGAGGCAGAGAGAGAGAGAGAGAGAGAGATACACACACATAAACACACACATCACCCACACACACTTAGGTCTATATAGAGAGACATAGGCAAAAAACAGAAAGAAACGCAAAGGTTGTAGGGAGGGAGAAATACAGCGTCATGGCTGATATTAAAGGATTGTATAGCTAAAAGATCATCGACCCCAGTAATTTCCAAAGTACCATGACAGAAAAAAGGGATAAGCTTCAACTAATCTTTTTGGGGAAACAAACAGGTACAGTAAAAGAAAAGCTGAAGACAGGCAGATACACGGAGATAGAAGGGAAGATAGTAAGAGAGACTCTGAGCACAGCCGTCACTATAATTTATATATGGGACTACACACTTTGGAATTGGATATGCCAATATCAACAATGTGTGTGCATTCTCACAGCAAGCACGGCTATACTAATATCAACATTGCACCGCCAAGCCTTACACACTTATCAAACTGTTCCGTGTATAAGCAATGTGTGCACACATCGATCTTGAGTAGATGTTAAGTTCGTACTTTCTCATATTCTGACTTTTCTTTTTAAAAAAAACTGTTTTAAAATAATAGATAAATAGACTACATTTGCCATTTAAAGACTTTGCAATTCAGTCTATATTGTTTTGATTTCATTGGCTTAGCCCGGAGTGTTTTAAATAAGAGATGATAAATCATGGAGTTCTTTTTTTCAGTAGAAGATATTAGTTCAAATTATTTCATGAGTCATTAATTTTGTGCACTTTATGATCAAACACACATATTACGCCTTGCAATTTCACTATTTGATGCCCGCCTCCGGCTCCGGCTCCCCATTGCTAGATTGACGAAAAATCAAGAAATATTATAACTTTGTTTACATCCACGATATCCTAATTATTGATCGCCTTTGGGTTTGTCAAGCCCTTACAATGACGTTGAAAACAGGCACGGAGAATGAAAACAAAGACCTTGATCTATGTTATGTCAATATGCACATTTTCCGTTCATCTAAAAAGTCAACTAAACCAACATTTGACATTCATATCCGATTTCATATCAGTATAATCTAAAACAAAACCATCTGCTCGGCGTCTATTAAGCACAAGAAGGTTTAAAAGAACAGGTGTTAACTGCTATTCATCGTAATTAGAACATAAGTGATGAAAGCGGAAATATTTTGACAGAAAAGTCAATAGAAAAGATCCCTTAAACTTGCGCTCTGTCACGTAGCTTAAACACACGGACTGGGCGACAAAATATGACAACCCTTCATTGGTTGTTTGTTGTTCCACCCATGAAAGGCAATAGGAGCGTCTGATAACCGGTAATTAATCATTATATTGTTCCCTAATCCCAATGTAACCCAATTACCGAGCCTTTTCAACCCTGTAAGATTAACACAAAACTATACGTTTGTAGGTCATTTATTGATAAACAAATTTGTTTGGTTGCTTTATATCTTTAAGTACAATAAATTTTGAGAATTCGTATAGCCTTGTAATATTTTACACATTTAGCCCCCCCCCCCCCCCCCTTCTAAATGAACCAAACACATTCAAATTGTGTTAAATCAGTGACGGTTGACGCCTTGACGGTATAAATTTTTAGAAAACATGATAAATTAAGGAATAAAATGCATCAAGCATATACAAGGAGCACAGGACAAAGCTAGAACAATAACATGAATAACACTCATACAGGAATTGAGCAGAATATATCTCTATTTTGTCAGGCGTCGAACAAATTTTCAAAAATAGAACATGGTGTGTGGTTTTTTTTTCCTTCTATATTTAGCTTCCTCTTTCAATTCGTTGATTCTTGTTGATTTTGTTGGAGGGGCTTAGAGAGACAAGTTAATGACCAGAATTAAAAAAAAAAGAAAGACATTGATAGAGACAGAGAGACAGAGAGATAGAGAGAAAGAAAGCGGTCATTGACATTGCTCGTCATTTTGCCCAAAGGCGTAATTATATTAATGTTGTAGCCACAGCGGCCATGATAAGCATCGATTCAAGTCTCGAATATCAGCTCGGAGAAATGATTCTTTTTTCTCTCTCTCCCTCTATCATTTTTTTTTGTTTTACTAATCTCTTCACCCACTTCTCTCTCGTTCTGTCACTCTCTCTCCCCTCCCCCCGTCTTTCACGGAAATTATAATGCATATTTTAGAAGGAGCACAAATATATGGAAGTGACAAAAACGTGAAAGGAATAAGATGGTTTAAAGGGAATGTTGTGATGGGGAAAGTTTTATTAAAATGTCATAATTTACAGTGGTGTATTCAAAATTGATGTATGGGGCAGAATCCTTTCCCGGGAGAGGGGAAAGGCAGAATGTTTATATCTAGGGGAACACGCGCATAATAGTTCCAACTACATGTTTGATATTAATTTCTTTTCTAGGTCTTCAAACAGGGTGAGGGAGGGGGGAGGGGTTACGCCGATTTCACCCTATCATGGGTTAACTGCCTTATTAGTACAATAAGTTTAATTTCAAAAGTAGGTTTGAAACGTACCGACTCGATTTACAGAATTATTGAATGATATACACAGTGAATTCGACATATTATCAAAGCACTAAATTCATTCCACATTTCCTCAGAAATTATGAATTTCTTTTAATAATTCATTATAATAATTTATTTATATGTTCAGTGTATTTGTTATGAAAAATGAATTTGTACATAGGTTTTTCATATTTTCTGTTATAATATCTGTAAAGCCAAGTTTCTGTTGGAAATGAAATAAACATGAATTTGAATTTGAATTTGAATTTGAATCTGAATTATCATCTTTCTTTTGTTTTTCAATGTTTGAGTTAATTGGTTGATATGTTTTACACACGCTTTCATTACAAGCTTTAAATATTCAGTGGCAATAATGACATAAAAGTGCGGCAAACATTGTTTTTCCCCTTTAATTTGATGTGGATGCCTTTAATATCAGAGACGAGCAGCGCATCTCCAGAGCTCCATTAAGATACAGACTGACTGATATATCTGTAATTGAGGTTTATCCATAATTTGCCATGTCTGGCTGTTTGCAGAGCATGGGATCCTATGCATAATTCACGTCAAGTCCAGGAAATATTGATAAGGCGAAGAACCTTGATTTTGTATTGAAATAATTGACATTGTGCGACCATGGGACCCTGTGTAAAACAGTGATGACTTATGGCCTTTGCATTGCGTACGTAGAGAATATTAACTTTGATTATGTGATGAGATATGATTGTGCAGGCTTTTCGAAGTCAATTTGAAGATTCATGACAAAGAATTTTGATTCGAACTGATATTCCGATGAAAGAAAGAATGATAATATCGCCTCAGACATTGTCGATTCTTTCTTAATCTATTTTTTCTTGCATTTCTTAAATAAGCATTTGTCCCATTGCATCTCTCAGGGACCTTTCTCATTAGCGTATAGGGGAAGTTGCAATTACCTCTAAATGGTTATTTACATATTTTGGCGGCACATTTGACACTCTGTCGGCACAATTTACGTTTTTACTACAAATATGAACTTATTATTTCTGTTCAATTCGGCTAACACCCCCCCCCCCCCCCAACCATCTCCCGAAAAGGCTAGCAACACTATAATTATCGCTCTGAGTCACCGAGACTCGAAAACAAGAAAGAAATATCTGACATGAAATTGGCAGAGAACATTGACTAATTACGGTAATAAAATTGAAACAAAGGGAGCTGAAAAGACTCAAGAAAATGAAGGGAAAGGGAAAAAACAGCTTGAATGAGAGAGGGACGGGGCACATCTCTTCTATCTGGGTGTGTGAAGTCGTAAACTACACCATCTGTTCGTCTGGGGTATGGTCTGAGCATAGTTCCTCAGGGAAAGTAAGAGTCGCCAGATAGTAATTAGCGAAGTGGCACCCAGCACAAGCGGCTTATACACAGACACGGTAGTGTGTAAAGCATGCATCTTACACGCGGGAGCTACAGAGGGATGTGTTGTTTACGGGGAGCCCATTTCCGATTTAATGAATGTATTATTTCGGGCAAAAACATTATAAATTTTGTACTGTAATTGACTTTGTGCGACGAGATAGCCCAGCATATCGTGTGGAAAGGGCGAGCAATTATTAGGCAGACACTATAAGCCTACATGTCTATGAAAAATTCAAAAATAGATTCGGGAATATCGGATATATACATAAATAAAATAATGAAACAGAGATATAGATAGAAAGAGGAGGTAAAGGAGAGAGAGAGAGCAGAGAGAGATAATGTGTGGAGGGAGAGAGAGAGAGAGAGAGATAGGGAGACAAAGAGAGAGAGAGAGAGAGAGATGGGTTAGGAAGAAGGGGTGAATATTGTGTTGAATGAAATAAGAATTTTCTCATACACTTCCTTCTATAAGAAACAATTTTCTATGCTTCTATGCCCACAAACTTGAAGAGGGAAAAAGAAAGGAAATTAGGGGTGTTCAACATAATACTATAACCATAACTTCAAATATAGATTCTTAATCCCTAAACCAAATACTTCTGCGTGCAAGGTATTTACTTAATGAGTTATTATCACATTGAAAATGTGAAAGCTTTGTACGATAGACTAATGCTCAACATAATGTACAAAAATAGCAGAGGGAGGAATGATGATGCGTAAGTTAATCTGCATTCTACACTTTTGTCACCTTGAAACTGTTTTGAAAGGAGCATCCAGCCTTGTAGTCACAATTACTGTTGACTCTTTCAATATTTCGACATAAAAGCAGCCGCGCCGACTCACCTATTATTAACAGTGTTTCGTTTCGAGACCGAGACGAGAGGCCGGGAAACTCGCGAGGGAATTCCCCCGCCCAAAATGAATTACGAGCCACACCAGACGATATCTTCTACTGATAATCTAACCATGCACGTGACGACCAACTACTGAAGGTTTTACGACACGTGCTCCTGCGGAAATTACTCCGCGGTCAAATTCTTACACTACCTGAATTCTTAACTTCACTAACCCTAACGCCAAAACTGAACTAAAACCCATTTCCAAAACTAATCCTAAACCTATATAGCTTTCATGAAATAAACCCTGGAGCAATTACCGCAGGAGGAAATGTCGGATCGCCTTGCCAAAAGTAGTCCCGGTGAATCAGTAGTAGATATCAACTGATACTTGGGGTGTCAGATTTACACTCACGAATGAATAGCCTTCCAAGTCGTCTCCGCTTGAAAATATAGTGCTATGATCTTTCCTTCCTGTATTTTCCCAGACATAACATATTCCCTCATTAAACATGATCTCCTTCATCTTGTTAAAGATTTCTGCTTATCAGTGGTAGATATAAAGTAAGTATTTAGATGCAGACTATATACACTCATGAATCGCCTTCCATTTTTTTTCTCTTTGAAATTTAGTGCAATGATCTTTTCTTCCTTCATTCTCCCCCGACATTTCATATTCCCCTCACTTAGCAAGATTTTCCATATCCTTTGGAAGCCTCCTGCTTATTGCGAGATGATCGAAAGAGGAACACCGACGAACTATTATATTACAACCAGAACGATTGAAATGCCATGAGAAATAAAAACAAATTTATATGTATAAAACAAAATGACCGCCTTTACATATCTTGCCCCGTCCGTTGAAATTCGCATTTGTCTCCTGTCAAAATATTTTATATATCTCCCTTTTCACACTACTTTGTAAAAATGCTTACAGAAAGCTTGCACATAATTTTTTTTATCAGGAAAACAACCCTTGCGTATCATGTTGATCATTTGGTTAAACAATGATCCTGGAACATATTGCGATCTGTGATAATACACAACTGTCAGTATACAGTCTAATAGTTTAGGTGTGCTTTATCATTCATAGATTATTCATATGATGACAGCTTTGTAATTCATATCAGCAGTCTGTTGGGTGGGTAACAAAGGAATCTTCCTCAAAACCATTCGGCGTTAAGTCATCTTCTCGTATATCTCCTTTCTCCTACTTCATTCTCCACCCATCTGCCTGCTCGGATGGCAGCTGGAGATGTGTGTCGAATATTTCTTCTTATGTGAACAAAAGATCAGCTCTGAGTCTTAAGATTAAAGGTTAAAGGTTTCATTAAACGGGTTTTCTTGAAAATAATTGTGCCTCAAAATTGAGTGTTAATCAACAGTTTGTTTGTCTATAAATTCTCTAACGTTACCAATCATTTCCATCTTAATAATCACAAGAAAAAAATTATTTGAAAGCTGAAAGCTACTTTCATTTAATTGAAACATCTATCATGTTGCGACCAGTTATCTATAACGAACTTTATTCTTTATTTTGAGGGAGTGCGAAGTAAACTAATTATGTATACTGTATAATGTGATAAAGGGAATACGGAGATACGACGAAGTGGAAAATAATCATTCTTGAAATGCCGAAAATTTTCAATGACTTTATTTTTTTTTTAATTTTCAATCAAATGAACAGAATTTATTTAAGTCAATTTGACAGACTAAAAGTGAATTGCTTTTTATCAATTATGCAAAAAAGGAATACATTTGTCTTGTGCATAATTAATAGAACGCACAGGACGAAATACGAGCAATGACTAAACTTCGCGTCCAAGCCAATTTCGTCTTAAGATGGTATGATTCCTTTAAAGTTGGATTCCGGCGAAAAAGAGCGGAATAGATCTGTTGTCATTGTGCAGTTCGCCTAATGAGTGATGACGTTTGCCTAAATGTGGTAGCTCCGTCGATTACCACATCATTCATCATTCGTGTTCGGTGGCGATTGCGCCTCGCTAACCAGATCTGATTGGTCCACAAAGGCGCAAGCACAGAGATAGACAAAAATTAGTTCGTATATATCTATATGATTGAGGGCGAGGTTTCCAAGGCACGAGCCGAGACCGTGCAAGTGTGCACTTTTGTGATGGGACGAGTTGGTTATTAGGGCAAGGTCTCATGCTATAAAGTTAGTGCTAAATTTGATTACTAAGCTCTCAAACGAAAGTTGCTTAATGGTTTCCATTAACTTCATTTTCGATTTGTTATCTGAATGTTAGTTAAGAAACTCTAAGTCAATAAAACAAGGTCATTTCTTCTGAATTATAAGCTAATAAGGACAGCAGAACACATGAGCTTAATGGCCTATAAAAATGTATACCTGTTTAGGACATCAGATTTGGTTGTTGCGATCTAAAACGTTTATATCACGCATCAAGGACGAACGTCAATAAAAATTTAAGTAACTTAAAAGAAGATCCCCGATGTTCTTGCGTGAAAAGGTAACATCTGGAGTCTTATTTCTATTCCACATTAAGTTTTCATTAAAAGAAGTTTGGACTTCCGAACACTAATCAGTATCACTATCAACAACATGAATGTTTCACTTCATTATGTCATTATAGTTACACCGGATCTCTAAAACTTAATATAAAACATATACACTTCGACCTCAGCGGGAAAGTGGAGCATCTGGTTAAAAAGTAGACGGCAAAATATCGATACACAATTAGCTCCTTAATGAGGTGCTCGATATCGATCGGTAGAAAATAAGAACCCATGTTAGCAACTCCGGAAAATAAACGTTTAAATACCATTACAATGCCGACAATAAAAGCCCTTCGTGTACAGATCTTAAAATAGACAATGAACCGATTGAGAAGAGTCTTGCTACAATTAGATTTGATCAATAATTCTTTCAGCAAGATGGGAACCTCCTGATGTATTTTGGTTGAAGGACGAAATTGCAAGTCGATTCAACAAAGGCAACCTGATCCATCTACCCAAAGCGTAACAATAATGGAGTATATTATTACCGGAAGGGGGATATGCACTTTTTATAAGACGGTAAATTGCTGTACTAAAGTATCATCTTTGAATATGTGAACTTAATTTCTAAAATGAAAATGACAAGTATAAATTCTTTATGATTTGTGGATTCTATTACATTTTACATTGATCTCCAAGGCCCTAACTTTTGTGACTTAAAACAAAAAAAAACATTTTCTCACGTTTCAGACATAGATGGACAAACTCTTCATCTTGATGATGTTGATAATGATGTGGACTATTACTGATCAAAACAGATTAAAGTTAAAGATTCGATATAACTGGGCTGTGTATATTTCTGTTGACTATTATCAAACTTTAAAAAAAAGTTCTAACTTATAACTAGCTCATAATTTAAATTTGATCATGATTGCGAAAATACAAATATTCTACATCTATTTTCAGTCACTACAAATATTGGCAGTGGTGTAACGTGGGTCTAAACATGGGTTACTCCTAGAATGACAGCACAAAATAAAAAATTCTTTCTTTCTCTCTCTCTCTCTCTCTCTCTTATTTGTTCCTTTTTCCTATAAATTTAAATTTAACTAGGAAGGGCAAGAGCCCCCTCCCCTTCTGCATCCCCTCCCAGCTGTCTAGGCCACTAGGCCATTACAAATGGGCCATCAGCACCGTTCTGATTGCGACATTACGTCTCCACACAGTAATCATCTATTGCGTCAAGGACTAAATATCGCTTAAAATTTCATCGATTTCCTGAAAGGTACCAAAAAAGTTTCAAAGGAACCGAAAACCAAATAGGCTACCGGTTGTCATCCATTGTCATGCAATTCATTCCATTTTACATTAATGAATAGGGCACAAATAGGGTACATGTTGTCGAAACGGGGGTGATTTATGGAGACATGTCTTGGTCGATAATCTATTATCATCAAAGCAACAAAACGAAAGTGCTGCCCAAAATTGTTTCCATAACACAGGAACGAGATGCATATCAGGCGCGCTGGTAAATGCCGAATGATTTTTGTAGCGCTGTAAGCTTACAATATGCCAATATCAAATGTCAAATAACATTCTATGGAGATGTCGTAGTTTACTGGCCCGTTTACTTGGCTTTTAAACGGGAAGTTGAGGGCTCAAATCCCAGCTCAGCAATAATAGCAATTAATTTACATAAGCCACTCTCCATCCAGGTGAACGAGACCCTGATGGAAATACGGATGCGGGAACTCATCCGAAGCGAGTATAAACAATGCTTTCGCAAACGAGGCGTAATTTTGACTGCTTTATTATATGCACTTATCAAGTTCTGTGAAGGCAATTAGCCCAAAACGCCATGCACTGTTCATTTTGAATTTATTTTGTTTGCTATGATTTCTCTTTCACACGGCGCATCAAAGACAACGCCAATCGCTGAAGCAAGTTCTACGTCAGAAAACTGACGCATTATTTACCACAGGGGGTTATACTAAAAATTGTAACGTGTAATTGAGTACATCAGGTAATATCACAACCACATCAATGTTATCACTTGTGACATTTTATTACCAATGAATTTCTTACCATCTCCTTCATTTTGATAAAACATTGTTCCTCTAAAGACGATAGTGCTTTGATAGGAGAAGATAACATCTTGTTGACAAAACACGTCCTTATACGTCACAATGCAATTAAGAGAGCGATTAACGGATCCATCGAATCAATCGCTTCATTCTCTTTCAATTTCCTTCTATTCGGGATGAAATAACTTTACGCATTTGAGCAGAAACTGAAAAATAATACTCCCGCCACTCTGATGAGTCTCAACAAAATATGTTACAATTCCACTAAAATGAACTTCCGATACACTTGGAGCGTAGATTAGTGCAGTAAATGACGTACTTTTGATAAGTTTTGATGAAGAATATATTCAAGCTACTTTGATGAGTCGGAACAAACGTTGTAGTTTCGATAAAGTAAGCTTCTACCTTATCCTTAAGGTACTTTTGGGTATGTTTCCGCGTAGTCGCGTACTCACATGGAACATTCGAGTCACACATACGCTTTGTGTCTGCCTACTTTATATTTTCCTCTCTTTTTTACATCATCTATTTTTCCATTACCGACATCATCCGTCTCTCATCAATCCAAAGATGTGTTAATACCAGCCAAGCGCAAAATGGCGCGTAATTTGCGTCAGCAGAAAGTGACAAGTGCGGTCGTCTGCGTGGAGGTTGTCAAAGGTGCGAAGACGTTAGAGCCTCCTCCCCCCCCCCCCCCCTTCCCGATATAGTTGGGCCACAAGATGTAGATGGGGGAAACGACAGATGAGGGGTGTAATGGAATAATATCGTCAATATCATGCCCAGGAAGATAGATATCGGGACAGAAAGGGACAGAGATTGAAAGGAGGGAGAGAAAGGGGGGGGGGTGGAAGAGATAGAAAAATGGAAAGGGAGGGTGGGTAGGGAAAGAAGGAGGAAAAGCAAGGAAACATATGGTTTATCTAATACTATATTAGGAAATGAAATCTTCCAGCTACCTGAGTGATACCCTCTTATCCCACCATACATCCTTTACCAGTGCCTCAAGACGATTTCAAGACAAAGACTATGACGTAAGTTCGTCTATTTCTTTTCAACCAAAACAAACAATTGAAAATTATAAATGGTTCTCTTTATTAAAAACCTCTAACTGTCAATCTATCAATCAAATATCATTCCTAAATCCAACACACATATTAACATCAATGGTTAACGTTTGACAGTAATCATGGTATTGACCCTTTGAAATCGTGCCATCACAAAGCCTCATTTGGCAATACTTGTTTTATTCTCATTTTGCGTTTACTCATTTGGACAGCGATGACAATTAAAAGACAATTTGGAGCCATTCCTTGACGTGTTTTTAGACTTTGTAGCCAAGCAACCCGCAACGACCCCGTTGGGTTATTAGCAGGACCAAGAAAGAGGGGGTGAAAGAAACGTCAAAGGGGGTGCGACAAGTACCCTCTTGAGATGCCAGACCAACAATCATTGTTGGCATTTGTGTCAATAGCTTTGTTTGACAATTTAGACGGAGTATTGGTCATCCGAAACGATCGCCATTCGAAAAAGGAGATTTCCTGTCATTTAATACGATTAATCGAACTTCACTGATCGGATAGTTATCGTTAAATATCATCCAATCAAGTCAGTTTCTTAATGGAAGGAGGGGGGGGGGGGGTAGAAGTGGGGATAAACTTTTAGAGATGAAAAGACATGAAATACCCAATGAGTACTGTATCAGTGAATCTTCGATCTAGTTGATACCGAAGAGAGGAGTACCGCCAACAGTGTAAGAACGATAAATTGAAAAACCACGCTCTTTAACATGTTTAACGTAACAAAAGATCTTTAGCAGATCGTGAAATAAAACCCTGTTGATACATCGAATGTTGCTCATGAAAAAGAAAAATGGCACCCAATAGACCTTTATCATTGCACCTTTACTATTCTGACATGGAAAACAGTGTTCGGTTTCTCTCACATATTTCTCCATATACATGATATACATGATATAATGCTCCCTTTTGGAGAAGAATAACCTTAAAATGCATACAAAATTCAAAATGGCATTAGATACATTTCGCTGAAAAGAAGATAACATTACTTTCGTTCTGCATAAATCATTCGTGACAATTTACATCAGTATATGTTGTTTCAAATTCTGCTCAAGAAGCAAAAGATGTCCAACACGTTATCCTTTTCAGGAAGATTAACGTCCCAATGAGTCTCAGAATGAATTGAAACGATTATCGGGAAAAGAAAGTGGGGCTTCCAAAACGATATCACCCTCATACTACATCTCTTTCTAATGATAACCCATCGCCACCTGAATGAAGTGTTGATGTAGAGAATAATCACTCGAAAAAGGATTAAGTAGGCGGTCGAAGATTTGCATGCCAAACGGAATTAATTTGATCTCCAAGAAGAGACCCTAGTCCAACTTCCAACCTTCTTCCACAACCCCATCACGCTTCAGTCGCACCAAGATGGCGCCGAAGTGGCTAGAAATTCATTTAAAGATACCATTAATTGGATCTACGATGTGGTATATCTTGTCAATTAGGCAAAACTGACAGAGATAAGCCTCACTAAATCATATTTTGGGAGAGATACATGATTGTATATACGTTCTCTTCAACTTCTTCACAGGTCAATAAATTTAGGTTACACTTTTATGATAAGTCGTAATTATTACAACTCTTTACTGTGAAGGTATATCCGATTCAACCAAATTTTAAGTCATTCGCCTAATATGCATCTTTTCAGAGTACATTTCCATTAAAATTCAGGTGCAAATATATTCAGCATCTTTTCGTATAATATTTTGTCATTCAGTGATTTGCTTTGAACATAAAGGTCTATCCTATAAAATGTGTAATAAAAGTCAGCATTTCTTGAAATGAAATTAGTTGAGTGATTATGTTCTATTTCCACTTTCATTTTGAGTACATCCCCCATGTCCCCTAGACGTTTCATTTGCTACATGTATGCGTCATGCCTTTTATCGTCGACACTCGAAAGATTTACGGCAGGGTGGCAAAAGAAAAGCGTACATGTGTAGTTAAGCTCTGCCAATAAGACTTAACAAAACTCTAAAATCATCACCATTGCATAACGGAAAATCCCCGCCACTTTCCTCAGCTCTTTGTTCGCCGGATTTACAAACGAATTTACTCTGCGTTCTGATTTCTCTTTCATAGCAATAAGCAATTCAATAGGACCCATTTCTCGACAGCAATTCCATTCGTATTTTGTGTTTTGTGTATCCATTTGGAGCCTTTCGCAAATTGGAAAAGTGCCTCTGGAGAGAGGACGTCGTGTCAACCTGAGATTTCACACCTGAGATACAAAAGAGGTCTTCAGCGTTGCTTCAAGCTGCCAGTCAGTAGGGTTCTGTCTTCTTTCGCGTCTCAAAACAAGTTTTAAGAACTGCGCAAGGGAATGTCTGCTATCAATGGATTGCTATTTAGATTCGCGTAATCTCGTAATATCCCGAGTTCTGACTTTTCCTTTGAAAGCCAGAAACCATCTTGAAGATGAAGCGTACAACATGGAAAAGTTAATCAGGGGAGCGTTTCATCAAGAATTTTGTCAGTGATTTTTACTGCCAAATTTGCTCTCAGCCAATCAGATGCAAGGATTTCAGTAGCTTATAACACTTGTCGGAAAAAATATCCGACAAATCCTTTCATGAAACGCTCCCCTGGAGTGCCTTTAAAAGAATTTAAAGTAGGTCTTCGTTTACAAATGAAAGTTTTGCGGATTTAGAGTACAGTGAATTTGAAAATTTGATGGAGTCAAAATTTCTCAAAGAAGGAAAGCCAACAAGTGCATAACATTGACAACGTTTCTGTCTTAACGTTCCATATACCTGTATACAAGACAAACATGACAAAGTGTGAAAGTTGGATGGGAGGGTTTTTTCTGGACAATCTGTTTTGGAAGTGATTCCGCCCCCTTGTCTATTAATTTCCGGTACCCCAGTAGTAAAACACGTACTCTACTTGAATAAGATGGATCTTCGCCTTTTCACTTCTTCATCATTATCAAAAGGTTTCATAATTTTTAGCAAATGGAAACCAATAGATACGCGGTCAGCAGTCAGCACCCACAACCAACGGGGGTCTTTGCTCACTCCGCCCGCTGCTTGTATACACTTACACACATACACATACATTCAACCATAACCTCATTATGTTAAATGTACTGTTTTATATTTTAACATTTTAGGGGAATCACGAAAATTCAATCCGAATTGTTTGGGGATCAAGAAATCCAAAAAAAACCCGAACACAATGTGAAATATTTCCCCCCTCTAAAAAATGACGAAATTTGTAGATAATTAATTTAAGCATGTTCTTTTCGCAAGTAATTTTTCAAAAAGCACTCTGAAAAAAAGGTCACATTTATCCTTTGAAGCAATAAAATTGTGCAGTTACCTGAAACTTACCAATATTCTTTATACAGCAGTTCAAGATCAATTTCACCGATTTTAATTTTTAAGTACAAAAATGTCATATTATTGTACTGTTATAGCGCCTTTAACAAAACTCACATACCGACACGTATGTGGTGTAATACATTCGTTCCTCGAAGTGGTATGATCCCCCTCTGATCCGATTTAAAAGGTTAATGGAATGAGCGAAAGTTTAAGCTTTGTGAGTTCAAGAAAAAACTATGTCATAACCTTGTGTGCTTCATAAATGCGACCCAGGATGATTTACTTATCAAAACATGAAAGTGTCTTGAACGCAGAAGCCCTAGGGAGGGATATATGTTTGGCGAAATGAGTAGGATGCCGTAGAAGGTGATTTAAAATGTTCAATCTACAAGGATTAACCAGGGATTGAGTTTTTCTAATTATGATGAATGTACCGTACCAATCCTGAGGTTACATCGTATAGCAACGACTTCATATTTTGATAACAGGTACTTGATGAAAAGAGAGAATAATTTATGAAAATGACAAGCTTTCTTCTTTTGATTTTTTTTTAAATCCAAAGTACATTTAACTGACATGAAAATCTAACTGAACTAGTTTACTCTTTAATATACGATTACCGTAAGATAAATTTTCTAAAAAGATACTACAGATCACAGAGCACGCTTTTTGATTTTGTCCAAAAGATATACCGCCCTCCCCCCGTAAATGATATTTTTCTCTTTTTTGTATAAAAACATAACTTCATTCGCAACGTTATTCGCAATCTCCGATTTGCTGAATACACAAGCTTTTTTTTTTCCGGGTTGTATAACGTATTCGTTCATTCACATTTCTATTTTCAGAAATAATCGAAAACTTAGCAGCTTACTGAAGGCCAATTAAGAGTGAAATTACACACGAGAGAGTGAGGGAGAGAGAGAGAGAGAGAGAGAGAGAACGAGAGAGGGGGAAAAAGAGGGTGAGAGGGAGAGAGGGGAGGGGAGAGAGAGAGAGGGGGGGGGGGGGGAGAAAGAGGAGAAAGCGTGAGAGAGAAGGAGAGAGAATATACTCGGCATATATACACCAACGATTTATACACTGAGTTCTGATTGCAGACTTGGACGGCTGAACAAATTGAATACCAAATCTGTCATGCTGTTCTGGAGCACAAAATGATGTGCGACCTCGCAGCCCTATGACTCCGATTATGGGGAAGACCCACTGATCTCTACCTACGAAGTAGATCATTAGATCTACGTAGTAGAGATCAGTGGGAAGAGCCCACAAAATACAACTTGGTCTACTATATGCCATTTGCATAATCGGTCTGCATTTTCCGAGTTTTAATGAGATGTCCGACAAAGGTGCGTTGATTAGCAAGTTTCAAAGGGAGGGGGAAATATTTTAAAGGCACAATTCAATATTTAAAGTCTTGATAAAATCATCCATCCGAAGAGCGAGTGTCCTTTTTTCTCCAAAAAATGAAACGCACTTTATAGAAAAGAGGCAAATTTCTTTTGAAGAACGGAGTGTTAGGCCCGAAACTTCTGCATACGCCTTTTCTTTTATATAAAGCATAGCTTAACCACTTTCCTTTTTACTTCTTTCACTCAAACTCACTCAGTTTTAGACAGCGCCTTTAAGCGATTTCTTTCGTGAATCTTGATTTTTTTTTCATGGAGAATTGCAGGCCTCTATTCCAAATCAGAATAATGTTACAGCCAAGAAAGAAGACAGACGTGCAGATAATATCAGCACTTCCAATGAATGATTGAAAATATGGTAGGTGTGTTTTCTCTATTCTGGACAAAAAAGAGGGGTTTGCCATTCATTACCTTGTAGTGTTCCAAGGCATCGATAGCTCGTGCGTACCCATCTGCCGAGAACATGCACAGAGCCGACAGGAGCTCGAAAACTTGCTTCTTGACGGGAGCATTCTCCGTGTCCAGGGCTGTAAAGAAATCAAGAGAGAACGAAAAGAATTATGTAATGTTGAAAGATTGCTTGTTTGTTTGTTTATTTGTTTTTATTTCCATAACAACATTAAAAGTTAAAATATACATGGTAAATAAAAATATATAGATATAGGTATGGCGGATAGCCCCTTTCAGTGGCACGTACATAGTGCCACTGATGTTCCATGTGGTTCTATTGAGATGAAGAAGTTTGGTCAGTTGGTAGTGGTCATGCGATCGCATTGTGAAAGAAACGGTCTAGAAATTATTTCTTATCAATTTTTTTTTTTTTTTTTTTTTTTGCGGGAGGGGGGGGGGGGGCTTACCAAAACTGTACGGGCTTTAAAAAAATGACTGCTGGACATTTCCTCTCGAACATGTCGAATTACAGTTCCATTACAAGATATATAAGATTATCTTTAATCACATCAAGATTCGACGACACCATCACCCTTGAAACAGGTCAAAGTAAAAGAAGACAGCAACTCTACTTAAAGATCATTGCACGCGGGCGCTATACAAGGTTATTATGGCCCAAACCCTCTACACGATAGTCCCGCAGGAACGTTTAATGCAAGCGCGAAATTCCCCACCTTACAAGTTCATAACTCTCCACCTGGTTTTAGTTTGCAAAATAGAAGCAGGTCGCGATATTGGTTCTCGCTCCGGATTTAGAATCTATCCATCACTGGGAGGTGTAAAGACGAGAATTCACCTGCCGGTAGAGTTGGCACTTGAAGAGTATTTATAGGTCATTTTTTATTTTTTTTGCTGATGGCCCTCTGCATATTTGTTTACCTCCACGAAACTTTATTCGGACTAATAGAGAGTCAAAACGCAGGGTTGAAAATATCCTCATACAGTATCTCAATTTTCTTTGCTGGTTCATTTAAATTTACAATTCATATTTCCCTTTGAGATGATTTTAAAAAAGACTAAGGTCAGTTTGTTTGTTTGTTTTTATATTTTCCTGAAAGCATCCGTGCCTCAAACCCTGTAACCCTTTGAAAAATTCCAAATAATGTGAGATCGGATAATTTTCTTTGCCATGAAGCTTATCATACTAGAAGTCCATGATTGTACGCCCCCCTCACTCTTTTCACAATATATACTAATTGAGCGGTATTGTATTTGGTATCAAATACAATACCTCTTCAGTTATTCGGTAAAACTTTTAAAATCATTCTTCAACTTGATATAATTCTGTTTGGGGAGGAAGGATGGAGGCTATAAGGGTGTTTTCATACATACAACTTTTGGACCCCATTTTACATTTCAGTTGGCATATTCCAACGTTCTTCTCCCACGATATTTTGCTTTGATAACCGGGCCGACGGGGGCCAAAAATATGGCAGAAATCTGAAAAAATACCCGACGGTAGTGTTGATTTTGCGACCTCAGACGGCCTAGGGGTGAAGCTCTTTCTCACAAACAAATACACATCAAGAGTTCAATTTGGGAGTGAGCAAACAAATTACAATCTGCAATCATAACAAGTCTTAAGGTTGTTATTTTCTTCTTTTCTTTTCATAAAGCGATCACGGAATTCATGGGTTCGATAACAATCCTGTCTCCGTTTGTTGGTTTGAAACATATCAGACGACTGCGCGCGCAAAAAAGGTGACAAATTATGATTGATATTATTTTATTTGTGTGTGCAAACTTTGAATTCTCCTTCGAATTCCTAGGTACATATTTTGCAACAATTGACGACATTACGTTGTGGCTATACGTATTAATTGGTTCCCATTCAACTTCTGTTGCTGACGAATGCTGGATAATTTGAGTTGTCGAAAGGAACAGCCACGAACATGTGACTAATCTTTTCATCAAATATCAAAATCGGATTAAATCTGATTTGATTGTCATTGCCGTTGATCTGTGTATAGCGAATCCCACGCGTTGTAATAACTTTGCAATTATTAAAAGTTTCTGAACTGCGGGTGATGAACGATTAATTTGCAGGTCTGGCTTAGGATAATAGGGGTAGTCAATGGCGGTACAGTTACGGCTCAAAGAACGTAATCACACACTTCAGATTATTATCAGGTGTAGATAAGTCAGAAATTCCCACACATTCACGAAATATTGCCCTTGTCAACACGCGATGTGTATGTAAGCTATAATACACACCGCTCAAGTGCAAGGTCGGGTGGTCACGGTGGTAAGATGCACCCTCGAGAAGGTCCTGGGTTCTACGCTTGCCTGAATGCAAAAGGGTGAACGCCTGTAGACCTGAAGTTATATTTTAATATTACTATTAATATTTAGCAAGAACAGTGATGTACTGATGTTCACTGAATTGAACCTTCTGCAGTTTTAAGTTATTCGGCATCAGCTGTGCCTATTTAATTTCCTCTTGTATATCTGGTTTGGTGTCTTCGTTGAATCAACTTTAACCTACTCTCTCCCTCTGGACCTCTTTCTTTCTCTCCATTTTCATCCTCTCCTCTCCCCTCCCCATAGGGCTATCTCTAACTCCATCCCCCCTTCCACATTCTCTCTCTCTCTCTTTCTCTCTCTCTCTCTCTCTCTCTCTCTCTCTCAATCTCTTAACGTCATCTCTCCTCATCGAAAAAAAGAATTCTTCATAATCAAGACCGCAAATCCCAAATGAAATTGACTTATTACTCGCAATTTTTCTTCCTTTTTCAAAGTTTTTGTTCTATACTTTTCGACCTATATACCTTTAAAAAAAAACCCACCGACTCATCTTACTGCCATACAATCTCAGAAAGTTGACCCAACTGTTGGTTTCTTTATAACAAACAAAAGCCTATGAACAAAAGGAATCGCAATGGATACTACATCGGAGTTCCAAATATTGACAGAAGTTCGACTTTAAATAGAGCTTTGACCTAAATCAAAAGATTCCCCTTTGCATACGGAACTATCTGGGCTATATGGAAAAGAGGAGCCTGTATCTATTCATCCCTTTAATACTAGACTGTCAAAAATATAAAGCTACATGTATTTCAAATTATTTTAACCATTGGCTTACCGGTAGCCATTTTTTTAATGGGCGCCGGCTGAGCGAATGTGCCTGACGGGGGAATCGACTCACATTTACCGATAGAATGCTAAATAAATGTGTCAACGGAATGTTGAATATGACCACCAAATTACTAGGGTAGGGCATGAAACTAATAGAAAGGGGGTCTATCGTTAGGAAATCACCCCCCCCCCCCATTCCTGGTTACGCTAATGTGTCAAACAATCTTAGCGTGACGTAAAAGTAGAAGTCGTCACGCCACCTGCGTCTAGATAGATGATTATTATATGAAATCATAAAGTGGGTTGAAAATCACATTATAGCACTTGGCCTTGCGAGTTCAGACATGTTTAAATGAGTTAAATACCTACGTGATTCCTTACATTAAAATGATTATTGCAAAATTGAATTATCAAAATGGTATCTGCCTCATATTATGCAGTAACATTTTACTTTGTTAGATAAATATTGATTGAATTCTGAAAGACGAATGTTTGCGAAACATCTGACCTACATTTCTATTAATCATTCAGTTGTTTTTGCTGCGTGTTCAAATCAAGTTCCAAATCCACATGCTCCTTTAAATAAATGTCTTATTGCATGGTGTCTCCCATGACGCCAATCAAAAAACAAGCGCCCGGTTTGTCAGTTTAAAGTACTGTTTACCTATCATCTTCGGTGCAATCACTGGTGCTCATCAATTTGTGTTCCTTTTGTAGGGAACAGAATGGAACACTCTTCAATTATCGGGCGAGAAGAAAAGCAAACGAAACATTCGACTCCCCTGAGACCCTTCAATCCACGTTTCCAATTTTCGAAAACATATAGGGACGATGATGAGTAAATTGAAAAGTGTCTCATTTCAAATTGATTATTCAATCTGACATCCCTTTGTGACGCTTTGTGGAGCTCACGAGGGCAATCTCGGTTTAGACGTTTACAGAGAAATTTGCCGAAAATTTATGCCAATGTATAATCGTGTTTTAAAGAATCTCGAGGTCGCAATTTTCTTCCATCGGGGAACATTCAAAGGAGTGTTGTCAAAGATGTCTGATTGCTTTTTATGTAAGCGTGATTTTTGTCCAGTATGAGCTATGATGATTAAGGATATAAAAACTCGGGGTGAAAGGTGGTATGTCTGTGGAGGATTCCCTAAAATGATACGCCTTTGGAGAATATATCGATCTTCCATAAAGAGCCCCCTTTCGTCCTCGCAAAAAAGTTTACGTAAATAAAGACTCAAAGAATCTGGATCGATGCGTAATCCCGTTTCAACAAAGATTCTTAACTCATATAATTTACGGAGTGATTAGAAACCATCTTTAAGAGTCCTCGGACCGTTCCTGGCTTTTATCATGAAGACTGGACCCCGCATTCCTGGACCATTGTGCGGCTTTATTTTGAGATGTGTGTCACACAAAAAGCAGTCTTGTAGACTTATCAAATAGCCTCTATACACACAAACGTTGCATGAATGTTTAGACATACAAACATCAATGGAGACATAAAATGGCAATTTATCACCATGAGGCAAAGATGACCTCATGGAGTCGAGTACCTAAAAACAAGATATGAATAGGGCTCCGTCCAGACAAACATTTCCCCGGTTTTCTGACCGAACTGCTCAATTCTATAGAGGCGGTATTTCGATTGCGTCAGTACCTGTGATAATCGAGCCTGTTAAGGCAATAAAGCCATACTCCGGTTATTACAAGTATTGTTTGAATTGCAATATTCATTCTGCAATCACCTTTTAAACGATTATCTTTCTTTCACAGGGATCAGGAGCTGGTCTAGCGGTAACGTCTACGGTCACCTCTCTGCATTAGCCTACAAACTGACTCTGATCGGACCCAGGTTCCGAATCTCAGTCACGTCTCTCGCATGGTGACGTTAAAGGTCGATCCCAGACGTAAAAAATCATATTTGATTGATACACGTCTGTAAAAACCCAATTAACAACAAAAACAACAACATGACGCGCAAAACACAGTATAAGTAAACGACGTAAAGGGCTTAAACACTTACTATAAACTGATTGAAAAAAAAATTGACTCGCCAAAAACACACGACCTGGAAGGTCGATATTGTTTGTTTGTTAAGATGTAATATTCCTTAAAAGTTCGAACCTCTTATGTTTTTGTATGTTTCATGTTCGAATAGAAGGAGACAGAATTTAAAGATAAAACCGCATGGACACGAAATATCTGAGATAACCTGAATTAGATCGCGATGACGAAAGCCTGTGAATAAACCCCGCAGAATCCAAAATAATATCATCTATCTACAATACCTGCAGTGTCCATTTTTCCTCATGTATATTTTTATCCATTGGTCGAAACATGGACCCTACCGCGGCTGTCTAAATATTCAAACATCTAATTTTCAGGTTGGGCATACGTTGAATTTATATAAATTAAAAGTTCCGATATAGGCTAACGTTCTCTACGCATGACTTAACTTGTATGCCTCAAACAATTATGAAGACAATATAAGCTACATGATTACATCAATAATGTTTTGACTGTAAAGAGAAACACGGAAGGCCAAATTTAACAGAAAAACAACCTTCTAACACTAACTTTGTCTCGTCAGAAGGAGCGGTCTTGACATCGCGAAAACTTTCTCGTATTGTTTGAAAGTGGTGATTAAAGAAAAATTCGTATTGCCTTCTTATTGCCATGGAAACCAGCGAACACCCCCCCCCCCCACCTGCATTCCCGAGATACAATTTTTGTCGAAGTTTTATGAGTGACAAGAGTGGCGGAATGCTCGCAGGGGGCTATTAACCCGGCCATGCATGCGCGCAGACAATCAAGTATCGATCATCGACCGATAATCAATTTTATCACAGGTCGGGACAATTTGAAAGTATTAGCAGTATTTTGATATGCATCGCAGCGCTAATCGATTTCGATGAATGGAGAAGCAATGCATCACCGATGCACTTAACTGGTCATTAGAAATGTAAGAACCAAGGTGCTCGTTTTGTGCTTCCTTGTTTGGACATGGCAGAGGTTTTTGCTCTATTGATGCCTGTCAAGTATCGTCAGGGAGAGGTCCAACAATCGTATCGATTGTGGTGGCTTTGGTGAAGGTTAAAACTCCATCGCAGAAGTGCACCCAGGTAACTCTACTTCTTCTCCAACAGATCTGACACAATGCTGATCTCACTAATGCCCGTTGATCAAGACGCGTCATTTCGCTGACGCAAGGCTGCGTCAGCGATTGCCGCGGTCTTTGACGCGTCTTGTGAGAGAGATATCGTAGCAACAGTGAATGTTAAATGAAAATTGTAAACATTCTTTAAAGACACATAAGCGTGGGTTCTCATGGGGAATTTGAAACCATTGGGATGTTGAACCGTAAAAAGGAGTTGTCAGTTACCGAGAGTGGACTTCACTTTTAAACCCATCATCATAAATTTCCCTTACCCGAAGGCTCCTCGAGATTTGAAGGCAGGCTCGAATATTTTCCCTATATCAAATTTCGCTGCCTGGGAGACTTGTACACACATTAATTCGTAAATTCCACCTAATCCGGTGTCAGCGAATTATGACGCAATGCATATGGAAAGCGACGACTGTACATCTTCAAATGACTGACGCATGCACTAAATTTCCTTCATAGGTTCGATTAGCACAGGTAACAGCGACATCGAACTAACGCATCGTGGACAACGGGCATACTCTTTTTGTTCGTGGGTCGGAACAAATGTTGGCAAATGCGGAACAATAAATATGAAGATATGGGACACCTAGCAGCGATAAAGCAAGCACAAACTGGTCGATAAATTTGTTTAGGGTAAGATAAAGATAAAGGACAGTTTGATTGCTCGAGCTCGACACACGAATTACCCCCACAAGACGACAGTGTCAGTATAATGTTTATTACTGTACATGTATGTTTACTGTAAACATCTGTGTATTTCGTTTGTATACTCTATAACACGTTGTGTGGATGATTAACGCTACTGTAAATTAATTCGACAATATTTTAAGGTTTAAAAACTTTTAATATATTTACCTTTCTTGGTAAATTCTCACCGGTGCCAAAATGATAACGATATTATGTATTTTCCACATGTGCATTTGAACTTTATGTGAATCCTTTCTACTGAATGGAATGGGAAATTGCCATAATTCATTTCAGACTAGAGAGCTAAAGACACAGCGACTTCACAATTCATGATTAAGCAGAACATGATTTTAGACAATCCATTGAAGTCTGCGCGTATGAGTTACATCATGCTCGACGTTCTGTCCCTTTCCGTTTATGTTTATTAATTAATGGCTTCATATGCCATGCTAATTTGTGCTTTTACGATAATATGGTCTTATACCCAGGGTAACCTCATCATATCAATGTTGCTCGTTACTACCCCAGCATTACCATGCAGGGGAGCGTTTCATCAAGCGTTTTGTCAGTGATTTTTACCGACAACTGGGGGGCGTTTCATGGAAGGACTTGTCAGATAATTTATCCGACAAATTTGCTCTCAGCCAATCAGATGCAAGGATTTCAGTAGCTTATAACAGTTGTCGGATAAAAATCACTGACAAAATGCTTGATGAAACGCTCCCCTGTTATAAGCTACTGATATCCTTGCATTTGATTGGCTGAGAGCAAATTTGTCAGTAAAAATCACTGACAAAACGCTTGATGAAACACTCCCCAGGTACCCACTTAATACACCTGGGTCGAGAGGGACAAATGTGGGGAACAGAAACCTTGTCCTAGGATGTAAGCACCGATCATGGATCGAAGTCGGGATTTTCGTAAGAGAGTCAAGAACTTTCATCAATGCACCACGGTGTTCCCTATTTCCAATTCATTGTTGCTGCATTTCAACCAGGTATATGTATTTCTTCATCGTTATAAAGGCAGTTGCCATTTGGAGAGCAAATATTTGTTACTCAGAGGGATACCCTGTATAAAAGAGACTGAAATCAATCAATAAATCAATGCCTGTTGCAAAACTGTGTTAAGTGTCTTCTTCAGGAGATCATGACCATGATCACATTCACTTCTATTGATTTTACGACATTTTCTCCAACTAGGATGGCGGTTTATAGCTCATTCGTCATCCAGTAAGAATTGCGGTCAACTCGCTCTACATACTGCATGTACTGGTCCGGGTAGTACGACGCATACTCCGGCGACAAGGGCTCCGAGGTCAATATCCTATATACACTACAACCGAATTTCTAACTTTATAGTCCTGGACCCAACACTATACCTAGCACTAACTCTAACCCTAAACCAAACCTAAAGCCCAATTGGAACTCTAACCCTTACCCTTGAGCCTTGAGCAATAATTTGTCGCCAGAGCTGGACCAACCAGTCCCCCGTCTTGTAATCACGTATACGTTAGTAACCATGCATGAAGTTTGCGTTTCATGCTCACACACACAAAAAAGAACTATTTACAGCAAATATCACATAAATTCCACATGAAGTATAGAGGCTACACATGAAGAAATTTAAAAAGTGTTCAGTTTGTATCTTAAACCGGTCAATTAGCTGCACATCACGAGGATTCTAAAACTGAACCTTTACACTTTGCACTTCTTGAGCTTCATTGCTGTACCCTTCTCGTTCAGGTGCAAAAGTACATATCTGGAAGTTCAAATTTCCATCCTATTTCAGGGATGCTGTTAGCATATCGTCTAGGGGCAAATTTGAACCTTTATTCATTAGTATGATGGTACTTGCAGACTTGCAGGTATGACAAAGTTAATGAAATAAAAATAAAAACCCAAAATAGCTCTTTAATGGAGCTTACAGTCTAGAGCTCTTATAGCGGAGCTCACCATACCCCGTCATTGCATGTACTGCTTTGAAAGAATACATGGCGTAACTCTGAATATTTTTACCTACATATGAAATAAAGGTAATATACAATGTTCAACACAATTTTCCGTTCTTATATTTTGTAAAAACAAAATAAATCTAAAAATCCTAAACCCGGATTTAGAATGACAGTCATCAGACAATAAGAATAACTAGACTGAGAAATTGATCCAATCATCATGATCATGATCATAGAGTATAATTTTGCTGGAATTTGATTTCTTTGTACATGCATGCTCCGGTATGCTATTCAAAACAAATTCGGTCAATTCAGATTGACAAGACTGTAGCGAATATCTCTGGGGCAAATCCTACTCGTCGCCCATGCTTTATCCATTTTTGCAGTCTGGTTTGGTACATTGTGCACTGCGGTGGCGTAGCGTCGAGGGATTGGGGGAGGTGGGGGCACTTGCACCCTCCTTCAGGTGGCGCAATAAATGGGGGTCCTTGAACACACGGTACGTGGTGAATAAGAGAGCTACACTAAAAGATCTTTTTTTTTCGAGGAAGGAACTAGAATAAAGGAAGAAGTAGAAAGAAAGAAATAGGAAGATTTTTTTTTTAATAAGATAAGAGATGGAGAAGGTAATTTATAATAATAACAATATGGTCTCATTTGTCCAGGTTAGTACTCTAATCAGTATCAATACTGCTCTTCCGGAGGGCCCTGCAATTATTATTACCCCGGTATTGTCAGGTTCCCGTTCCGTTTAAAGACACCTGATTCAAGAGAAATGGGTAAGACACCTTGGCCAAGGATCAGGATGTAAGCCCCGAACGTGGATCAAACCCAAGCCGTCTCGTATATAAGAGAGTCAAGAGCCTTCACCAATGTCCTCCAGTCCTCCTGCAATGAAAACACCTCAACTCTGACTTGGCAAATAACTGATCCTGATCAGCCCGATCTTTTTTTCACTAATGCCCCACATCCCCCCCCCCCCTCCCTGACTAAGCACAGGCTACGCCATCGGTGCGCTGACTCGAGTCGCCAGATATGTAATGTATACTCCTTGGTAACAATTGGTAACGCCAAATTGAGACGGGAATTAAGCTTGTAGCACAGAATTTTCAAAAGCGCTGTATCTACCCCCGGTGTTATTTCAGGAATGGCCTTTCCTTAGGTGAGAGAGGGTATTCTGTTGCGAAATGTTTAACCTTTTCTTTCACTGTAAAGCTTAAAGTGTCACTGGTACGAGTGTTATAACAAACTTATCGATATGTAATATATTATTGCGATACGACAAACCGACTCTATAGGAGTCTATGCACAATTCCGATTTGTCCATTTCATGGTTTGCATGGGAAAAATATATCTTTATAATTGAGAAATGCCAGAATACGGTATTCGTAGGGTTAAATTTCATCAACTGTCCGTACTTGGACAAAGAGCATGTTTTTTATCCATTTATTTGACAATTTCGTTTTATTCTCATCTCTCTCTCTTTCTCTCTTTATATCCCACCCTCCCTTTTCAATCTCTCTCTCTCTCTCTCTCTCTCTGTCTCTTTCTCCCTCTATATATTATGTTTTCTATCTTCGTCAAGGTAATTACGAAACTTTTTGGGCAACGCCCAGTCTTCTTAAATCTACACAATCATGCATGTCCGATTAAACACGTATGTATAGACATTATACATTGTGCAAAGGCACACATTATGTGCTCTTCCCTTCACACTTTAACTCATTGGTGTGAAAAACAAACGGTGAATTGTAGATTTTAATCGTAGAAAGTTTACCAACCAATCGATTGTTCATACTAGCCCGCCAATGATGGAACGGTCCTAGTCAGTATATCACGCAACATTTACATGACTGTGATCATATGTCTCCTGGTTCTGTGAGTCATACGGGCCTGTACGTCCTCGCAGGTGTAAAGATACCCATCATAATCTTTGAGTGTTCGAAGAAAAAGAGTATTGTCATGCGTTTTAAGGCTTTAACAAATACAACAAGGATAACGGACGAAAAAGAGATAGAGAGAGAGAGAGAGGGAGAGAGAGAGAGAGCAAAGAGAGAGAGAGAGAGAGAGAGAGAGAGAGAGAGAGAGATGGAAGGTAAGAAAGAGGGCCAGAAAAGTGAGAGGGAAGGTGCGAAAGAGAGAGGCGAAATACGAGAAAGTGAGAGACAGAGAGATGATAATTGTGAGAAAGAAAGAGGGGGGGGGGGGGTGAGAGAAGGAAATAGATAAGGGGATATGGGGTGGTGTTGAATGAAAACGCTTAATACGCAGCCTATCATAGATCCACACCAAAAAGTGAAAATGACGGTCAGGACGGAAGATATGACTTTAATGTATAACTTGTGTTTGCGGACTATTGGTGTGTATCGCGCTCAACGGAAAGGCGCCACATTAAAAATCAATCCATCTCCCGAAGACAACTCTGAAAAAGAACTGCAGCGATGAAAGGCCCCATCAAACAGAGCTCTAATTAAAATTCCAATTTAGGGTACACAATCACAAGCCATGGGGGAGACGACTGGTCCAGAACAATGCTACAGGCCCTGTTTTTGGTTGACACAATAGGCTTTTAGTTCCCCCATTGTTCCCCCCTTTCACGGTCACCCCTCAGACTTTACCCCCCTTTCATGTACCCATTATAGGATCGCCAAAGTGATTCTGGTGGAAGCCTTTCATCCGAGTTTAAGAGTATTTAAGGATTGTGGGAGAAAGTTCAAGTATGGGTGTATAAATCAGCCGTCTTGTGAGAGCTTTCAAAACATTGACTCTTCAGTTGGTAGGAGAGAGATTTGACTTTCAAAGCTTGTTTGGCGGGGATTGTGGTAAAGAGTCAAGTACGTAAGCCACCAAGAACAAACCTAAACGCACTTGAAATTTGTATTGCACCAGCTTGCCAAAATCAATACGTGGATCCATAAAAGAGCGTATTAAACGAAGAACGTTATAAATTTATCAAAAATATAACAAGAAAATATTAAAACATCCGTTAAAAGGAACGTTATCAACGCTGGTTACCACCAGGTGTTCTTAGCTGACTGAAATAAAACGTAAAATCCAGTTTACTTTTTGTTTTAGATCCAGTCGTCATTCTCAAACTCCATGGCTTCCATAATGTTCTCACTTTAAGAGGCCAGAGAGGTATTTGGCTTCAACATGATATGTATACATGAAGCAGATTATCATTGCCAGGAGGAACCTTGCGACAGTTAAGATATTCACGGACTGATGATTATAAACTATTATGAAGGTTATTAAGTATCATCCTTGCTGTGTATTCCATTTCTTCCCCCTCTTTTTTTTTTTGGGGGGGGGGGCGTTACTGAAAAATTCAGTGCATCACACGATTCATTCTGAACTCTATGCTCCTTGTGCACTTATGTATACCTCTGCATAGGGCCAAGATGAAAATTATATATTAAAGAAGAATTATAAATTCTACATATATGATTCTCATCACAGCGTGTCACTGACTAATATACCCATCAAGAATATTAACAGTACACTTTATTTTAAAACTCTCGAGATATTTAGTGAAATTTAAACATAATTTCTTTAAGCATTCAATTCATAACCGTACATCAGGTATCACGCTATTAAAGAAATATAGAAAATATTATTATCCCAAGTAGGAACTCCATCATCCTGTCTTAATTCTGACGAAAGTTTTCGCACTTGTCGTTGATCGCACGAAATCTTTTCAAATGAAACCAACTAGAGCTCTGTAGATATAGCGATAATTTTCTAAGGAAAAGTACACAACTATGCATCACTTGATTTTGTCAAGGAGCAGTAAGACAACCGTTGCCAAAATACGCCATACAGTCGGTAGCCTTGACTCTGCTCTGAAACCAAGTCAACGCACAACCTCCACGTGTAAGTAAGGGCACCTCAGCTGTCCATTGACTCACCACGGATGAATTCCAACTTTTGGTGTCGGACTGTATTGTACCAGAGCGACTGTTCCTTCTGACAGAGTCACTACAAAAACACAGTCGGTGTTAGAAGTTGATAAATGCGGGGTGACCTTGCATGCTATTCCCACGCATCACCATCATCTCTTCCAGCTCCATAAAAATAAACCCATCATTCCCCCAAAAATAAATAAAATTCTCAAAGAAATAAATAAAGTATTCTGATGAATTTCCCTACAACGAAAGCTATTCGAAATTTCTCTCTTTGTCCAAAATGTTGGGGAAGTTGCCCCGCTCACTAACGGTCGTCGGCGTACGTTGGCGTACGAGCCGCAGTCAATTGTTCGAAAATGGAAATGAAAATATTGATATTACCCGTTTGTTTTTGATCAGCTTTTGGCTAGAGCTGAGTCACTGCCATATGAAAAGAAATATACAGTGATTGATGGACAGACGTTTCATCGTCAATGGTCTAGAGACGTTTCATCGTCAATGGTCTAGTTCAGCATTTAGGAGCTATGGCTACACACGACAAAAATATCAGACTGGATTCTCTATCTCAATAGATGGGGGGTTAATTTTGTCCTTAAAAGTACAATATATAAGCCGATGTTTTGTTTTTGTTTTTTTGTTTTTTTATAAACACAATTGCGTTTCATAAACGCACTAATTAATAATTTAATAGTGATGTGTCCCTTTCTTGAACTCAGTACACTGAACAATATTTCTCCCCATGCTTAACATTATACCATGCTTTACAAAACTGTTTAATAGATTTCATTGAAATGTTCGAATTCTTTGAATATTAAATAAAATCAACTATTATTGTCATGTGGCCCCGAGATGGACCGAAGGTGACTTTACGGATAACATTAGACCTGGTCCAGCGATGGACTACTATAATAAGTCTGCAGATTCTATGGTCCAAATGTCACTCAGGCCAGTATGACTGATGCCGTCTTTTGGCGAGATAAGATCCCAAATAGATTGTAATTCTGCCATCCCTGAACAAACCTTTGTCATGGTCCAGCGATGGACCTACTTGGGTCCAACTATATATAAGTTTAATACAGATTCCATAGTCTAATATAGAGGTCAGTATGATTGATGTTATATGTCATTAGACGAGATGAGATCGAAAGTATATCATTATAGTTATACCACCCCTGGGTGCGCGGTCCAAGGATGGACCTACAGCCCTACTCTTTCTAGGTCCATTTATAAAGTCTACAGTTTCGATGGTCCATATAGATGTATATGATTGATGTCGTACAGAATCGAGATAAGATCAGCAGGATGTATTGATAATCATACTGAAGATAATTCAGATCAAGAGAAGTAGGAGGAGATTATCAAATACTGGCGACTGCGGTTAATCCATTCATCTAGTCTCGCATGCTTGGGGATGAATTAAATATAAATGTGACGCCTGTAACGGCATAATTGGATGAAATATTACCAGATCTTGAATCAAGCATCCATTTTCATTCAACAGTTCATTCTTTACCACACGCGTTCTCGTCGCTGATTAGGCGTTTAATGATCCTAGTTCTTTGTTGATGTGTCCCTGCGGTTGCACCAATTTTGGTGGAAGCTGGGGCCATTAGCGCGCAAAGTGCCTTTGCTTTAAACGTGAGAAGTGTTCGGTAATAATTTTTTTAACACGTTCTATCGATACCCTGCACACGTCATAAAGCGTGAAGAAATCGTAGTATACATCACGAAATCGTCATAATTTGGATTCCGTTAAACTGGCACTGAGAACAATAAATACTACCAATAAATAAATAAATGCGTAGAACTAATGGATCCACGTGTCTCGTGGAAATCGTATGCTGTCTTCCTCTTCTCTATTTATGCAATATTAGCATTTTGTTATAAAAGAATGTTAGTTAAAAAGAAATGTTAAAGTAAGGTGAGTTGGTCAAGTGGTTGGTTCTCTTTGGTCTACCGATAGAATAACCCGGGTTCGAACTTCAGTCGCGTCTCTCGAATGTCGGCTTTAACGCTTGGTGAGCATATATCCGACTGATAAACGTTTATAAAAACAATACGATTACAATGATACATAAAGGAATGAGGATAAGATTTTGTGAGAAAGTTAAGAATGTTTCTATTCTTTCTGAGAAAAATTTAATAAAAACTACAACTCTAGCATCGTTCTCTGCAAAAAGCCAAATCATGGACATGGACCCTAAAACGTGGATACGTGGATACCCAAGGAGCTAGCTTCCCAACAAATTCAATTCCTTGGTGACATTTCCAAATGAGATTCGGAAGTGTTTGTGATGATGTCGCCTCTCGAAATAGCTCTGGATTTATCTTGTTTGCGAGCGTCTGCCTAATGACTGGAAACAACGTTCTTGTGGACCATGAAGGCACACCGCAGATACCTACAAGCCGATTCGCAATTATCTTGAAACTGTGTGGCTTTGGTAGCTCGGTGTGGAAGCGGGAAGACATTCGGTATACATGGTATTGTTAACCTATTGCAAACTGGAACCGGGTGGTCCCTGAATTAAGCCTACGGTGATGAATGAATTCAGTCGTCAACGAGTTAATGAAGTCATCATGAGGTACATTGATTGTCAAATCGGTAGAAGGTCCTCTGCAACGTTATAGAAGAAATCGGAGAGTGGTAAGAAAGAATATCAACAAAGATAGAAGATAAGCAAATGTTCATGACACATATTCTGAGGAAATATAGATGAACCTCTTCCTCATCATCACTCTTGTTTGAGTAAGTTCGGAAAATGCCCGACATCAAAAATCTTCCGCGTAGCTTTCTACGGTCCATGCTTTAACCGTGGATTGGGGTCGATCTTCCAGTGATCCGAAATAAATATACACCGTTGATTGACCCGCATTAAAGAGTTCACTTAAAAACTTATTCATGGAGATACTTGTATATGCTTATCTAAAACTCTTTTAAGGGGGCTACTTGTCTAACCTCCATTCCCTTCCTCTACCAACCTCATAAAGTTGATAGTCGCAATTTCCTCATTCTTTTATCATTGATAACTTGTTTGACAACGACTGTTATAAAGGTTGATGCGTTGTCTTTCGTAATAACGAGATGAGTTTTAATTGGTTGAAAATGTTGCCAACGTTAAGTTAAAACTGGGCATGATATAATTAATAACATATTTAAACACTTTTCGTTATCATCTATGCGTGTATCAAGGCTCGCTTGAAACACACCTGGAACTGGTTATGGGTCATTTAAAGTGACCCTTCATTGGGGTGAACTTGAACAGTTGACCTTTGAGTTTGTATGCCTGAAGACCAAGTTTTGACCACAGTTCTCCGTTCTATAATAACAAAAAAGAGTTACTCGATCAATTCAGACAGGACGTCACGCTTACATTTTTCAATTTATAATTTTGTTGAAACGTTTTTCAGTTATACTGAATACCAGCCAAACAGCTATTATTCACATTTTCTCGATACATTGCCTTAACAGCTATAAGAAAGGCAACCTGAAATGTATACGTATACCCTATACCTGTTCAAAAGTGCAATCATATGCATCACATTTATGGTTGTATATTAATGCATAACAAATTTGTTTTTCCTGTAAAATTCACGCTATCATAATCGCAATAAACAGAGATTTCGAGATACCGGAAATTTGCAATTGGTTCATTGGTACAAACTTAACAGATAGATTGGATGACGTCCAAATCTTTTCATAAAATTATTGTTTACAATTTCTAGTTCAATGCCTTAAAAATGACAGGTTCTTGTTTACCAGAAGATTGTTTGGTACTTCGTTCCTCTCCATTTACGCATCGGCTTTTTTGATGTGTGACACAAGTAATGTAAAACTTTACTCTGCGTTGACGTATTGAGGCTTATATGCAATCATAAGTTTCTATAACATGGCTCTGCAGTATGTATTTACAAAATAGCACAATCAAAGGTATTTTTAGTTACTGTTAATGAAACTACACTTGTATGGACATATTTTGCCTTGATCACTATTCAGCTATCTTGCAATACTGTAAAATATTCGTTTGGAGATGTCATTGATTTGCAGTCTGGGCCATTCAATGTAATTTTTTGGTAGGATTAATTGAGAATTAGAGTTGTTATTACCAAAAACATGATAATTAAAAGCTAATTTTATCCCTGCTAAATCGAAATTATTTTTGCTGAGCCATATCTAAATATGTACGACTTGTCGTAGTCCTTTGTAATCACCAATTGTAGTTAAATTTTCCCTTTCGTATAAAAAAATAATAATTTCACACAATTCAAACAGTTTGACGACCATATCGCTCCCCATGAAAAGAGCAAATTACAGTCGAGGCTCATTCAAAATCCTCATGAGACATGAGGTCATGCCAGTATGGTCCCAGCAGGGTGGCTGATGGGATGTGCGGTCAAATCCTCTCTGGATGACAATCAACTCCCCTCAGGGGTCCCATCTAAATCGCTTTAGTCTCTCAAAACCACAGCTCAACCTTTTTCAAAGCCCCCAAAATGGCAGAAGAACAGTGAAGAATTGTAAAACCCTTTCCCATTTATTTCATCTTGCGGTATTTCTTTCTTTTCATGCCATTTGAACAGAATATGGATGATATACATTTTGTGCAACAACACCGGTTGAACATCAGTGTTGAGGAAGTTTTGTAGTTTGATATTGCAGATAGAATCGTAAGTTGTAAACTGTGATATATCATTTCCACAACTTGAATTGTTGTTATCCCTTTTAGGGCTTTGCTAATTTGAAAGCCTGGATATATAACAAACTAGAAGGGAAATTGTACGATATAATACATTGTATTTTGAGTAGTTGTTGAGTCAGGTGAGCAATATAAAGACAATCCATAACTTGAATTGTTGTTATCCCTTTTAGGGCTTTGCTAATTTGAAAGCCTGGATATATAACAAACTAGAAGGGAAATTGTACGATATAATACATTGTATTTTGAGCAGTTGTTGAGTCAGGTGAGCAATATAAAGACAATCCATTTTTTGACAGAGAATCTGCGTCATACTGATCGATACGTACGCAATTTCAAATCATAAGGTAATAATTATAAGTACTTTGCATTATTGAACAAGTCTACTCAGTAAAAATGTATACTTCGCAGTGTACCACAACTAGGTTGTAGTTCATTCAGATAGCCAATCCTGCCAATGAGTAATTGAGTTGAAGCGGAACTACATGTTTTACTATGTTTACAGAGTTATCGACTCTTGGGCTCTGTTGTAATATATAACAAACTACAAAACTTCCTCAACACATACAATGACCAAAACACTTCACTGAGCTCATCTGGATTTAAATGTTGCATTGAATTCATGATAGATTAATGACAAAGATGAAATGAAGTATCATCCTATTTCCCTTAATTCACCTTGAATCAAGACGCATTGCCTTCCTTTTTGATACGATTAACAACATTTTCATGGGTGATTAATGACGAAAAGGCCACAAGTATATGTAAACAGCTATCGCGGAGTTACACCGGATGCAATATCAGAGTTTCTGTGTTGAAATGTGAAAGAAAAAAAGACCCAACAATGTGAAGTACGATAGAAAAAAAAATGGCGTCATCCGGTGAATAAGGAGAAATTTCGAACTGGTAGAAACAACAAATTTAGGCATGTTACGGATGATGAAGATATAGTTGTTTTTCTTGCTAACCCACTAAATTTCCAATCGCTGATAGAAAAGGGATGTTTACAAAGTGGGGAAAGGGAATAAACCGTAGTGTGCATATAAGAGAGAGAAACAGAGAGAGGCGGAAGAGAGAGAAACAAGAGGGTGTGTGTATGTATGTGTGCAGTGTATATTTGCTTGTCGAAAGAGAGAGAAGAAAAAACACGAAAAGTGAGAGTGCGAATGTGTATGTGTGCAGCGTATGCGTGGGGGCGGGTGCGTGTGCGTGTGTGTGTGTGTGTGAGAGAGGGAGAGGGGGGGGGGGGAGAGATAGGAAAAGGGAAATGTAGGTGGAAAGATATCATAACATATGCAGTATATGGTATCAAATTATAAGTGTGTAATACAAGTGAAAGTTTACAATGGTGACGAAAGGGTGACGATATGGTGCCGAAATGGTGCCGAATGGTGCCGAATGGTGCCGAATGGTGCCGAATGGTGCCGAAATGATCTCAACATGAAAGTGGATGTTAAATAGTCGGATGGGTGATCAAGAATGCCGTATACATGCTCGCATTTCGATATCTTCAAGCTGATAAAAAAAAAAGAAAATAAAGTTGTATGTCCATGACGACAATACACAAGCAACAAAGAAGGAAAAGCTGGCCGGATGAAAAGAGCTCTCTCGTAAGAACAGCCGCTACATGTACGGCTATGTAGCAACGGGAGGGCTTCGTCTTTTGTGATCCTTTCACTCCGAGAAATGCTTCGTGAAGAGCCCCTCTGGTAATCCCTAGATTAGTAATCCCCTTTCAAATCTCAGCCCTTCTAAGGGGGGATACAACAAAAGAGTTGCCTCTACAAAAGATGTGTCTTGTACCAACCGCCATAACCCACGACGCTCGTTTTGTAACACCTGAAGTAAATTGTACGACAGGCTCTTCAAGTGAAGTAGCGACCCTTCAGGTTTCAATCTAGGAGTCGCCCCCTCAGCCAAGTAAATGTCACATTTTGTAGTGTTTATGTTCCAATATAGTCCTTCTAGTATTGATGTAGTAAGGAGGAGTCGACAAGAATAATGTTTACTATATGATAATAATGATTCAAACTAGTTTCTTCGGAGAGAACTGGGAATGTAGCCACGGCAACTTTTCAAGTCGCTGCGCAATGATTTTTAGAAATAGGACGGACAAAATGAGTAAAGTACCGAATTGGGGTTCATCGTGCATTGGAGTAAACCCTTGGTACAAGAAGGAGGAGGCTCAATCCCCCCCCCCCCCCCCGAGCCCTCGATCTTCAAGGGCCATGTTTACACTTCATAACGTCACTCTTCGTATAATTAATTTCACATAATGAAGACATAGCATAAACTTTTACCCTTAAGGCAAGTTTGGTATTTTTAAAACTTGCTCATGAATTGTAATTTTTTTTCTTAATGATTACTGAATAAAATATTACCTAACAACATCTATTCAAATTTAATTTTTCGTTTGTGACACATGCAATTTCACCCTTTAAACTTAACAAATAGCACCCAATGTATATGCTTATCCCACTTTGCACGCAAAAATGCATGTACGTTTGCCATACTTGCAAAGGAATACCCAGTTCACATGTCATATGAATGGGAATATCAAGAAGTTAAATATCACGACTGTTCGCTAAAACTTTACAAAGAGAATGAAATGACATATGTACATATGACCTACATACATGTAGATGTGTGGGTTTTTTTTTCTATTTGAAGCTTAAAGGTCAATGGGCTGTCAGCCTAGAAAAGGGCAGTAAACATTTATATGTTTCTCTGTTGTGGCAACGCGAAAACTCTACGCAAAAGAAACGAAAGTATAGTGATTCTAACACTGCTTTGGGGATGACGGAATGTTGTTAAAGCTAAGAGCGGTTTCCCGGGGTTATTTGACCGTCCTGGATGCAACATGTCACCTCATTGTTTGCGTCACCCGCCCCCCCCCCCCTTCGAAAAAAAGAGTGAATAATAAATGTGAAACCTTGGATGATCTTAGTCGCCATTCACGAGAACTCGTGATCTGGGGAAGGGATAAAAGAAAATTCGCTGACATATCTTTTAAGTTGAAGAGGCATTAGCTCTTTCACAAGCCTTTTACAAACATTGAGTGTATGTGATTAGTTTTTTACTCTTCCAATTCCCTGTAGAATGTGGGGAAATCCAACAGACCAGATTTTCCTAGAGCAATTTTTGATAGAAGTGTCTTACTTCCATTAATTCAGCTGACATTACAACATCTTATAATCATGGCTGTATAACAATAATTCATTTTTAATTTACCGGTATTTATAGATATAGATTTTTTCATGCTTACCTTACTCTATATTTTGATAACGTCCGTACCAATTACCATAGCAGTATAAGCTCACATTTTAACAGATTTGTCCATGTTGTTGCCAAATTAAGGATAAATTTCAGTGATAAAAGATTATTTTAAAATCAATACAGTTATGCTAGATTTGTAATTGAGACATGGAAAATACAACCCCTGAGACTTAGAGATCTTCGTCAAACCAATTCTCAAAACGGCAACAAGAAGATGGACGTCTTCACAAAAATCAAAGCATAAGACGGTGCCTATAAATAGCACTGTTTGATGGTTGATCAGCAAAGCGCATGCTTAGCCCCCCAGGCCAAAAGCAAATATAGAACTGACACTACCACCAAACAATAATGCTTTCATCTTTCTCTGTACACGTTTGAGTATACCAAGGAGTTGGTCTGGTAACTCCTTGAGTTTACTGAGGAAAGAGCCTTGTTTCAATAAATGTCAGATAGAGACAGAATAAAGCCTTTCAGTGTTTCAAGTGGTATATCCCCAAAGCGGGGTGGACTTATATGGCATCCGCACTCCAAAAAACGTAGGGGTGTGCTGAAAGTTCCGCCATAACATCTGTCAAACGAGACAGCATTTCACCTGCCTATGTCGCATTTGAAAGCAGTTATATTTTCTTCATGTTCTCATCCAAAGGTGTCTAAGATAGAATGAAAATGTTTATATCTCGAAGTTTGAATGGTATAAACAACTGTTTCAACTGAAAGTTAACACGTTTTTACAGGTATATTTTCTAGAAGAACACACCACATACAAAGATTAATGCCTAAATGCAATATCATCGCTAAAACGTTACACTAAGTTGTACTGCTAGTATACCGATAGTCTAAATGAAGATGGTATTTCTAGTTTTCATTACATTTTACGAAACAATTTATACGTGAAGTATATTATTCCTTTTCAAATATTTACAACCTATACAGATAGTTCCTGTTTGATATTATTAACTTATCAATACTATAAGTTCTATAGGTTATCGATCGTCCAATAAGTTTTGACCTACATCAAACACTCAAAGTTGCCTAACTTTGAGAAATCTTTGATTTGGTATTTCATGTCGATAATTGCAACAGAAATTTATGGTCATTTTTGTTTTCTTAAGCTGGATTTTATAGCAATGCCAATCAGATCAAGGAGGTACGAGATGTGCCTATCATGCCTATAGAACCTCCTTTGTCAGACTGCCGTATAGGATCTGATAGCGATACATAGGAAATTAAAGTGTGACGCACACCAAATCAAAATCAATAGCCCAAATGTCTCGCCGTGCAGTAATCGTAGAACAAATACAAAGCAAACTTTGAACATATCGTTCGATCATCATCAATCTATCGTTACTACAGATATTACAGGCCGTAGCCTACCTATTCGGGGTAATGTTTTAGACAAACCATACCAAATCCATTTGCCAAATAACTAGTGATTAATGTGGACTGGTCGTATCACCAAGAATACTCCATGTGGACAATGCAACAGTTTCAGTGTTTGTTAAGAAATTTGCCTCATTATACCTAATTTCTTATCATATAATAACAACAATGATAATAATAAGACCTACATTTATCGAGCACATATCCATCCAATTAGTGGATGCTCAAGGCGCCTGCCAGGTACTACTATTGTCCTGGCTTCAGCCAAGCTGCTCTAAAGCGCTGAAAGCATTCAGGGAATAACTTCCTAATTGTATACACCTGGGTGAAGAGTGGCAAGTGTAGAACAATGTCTTGCCAAAGAACATTGGTGCCGTGGGTGGGACTCGAACCGAGAACCACGTGATCCACAGTCCGGTGACGTATCCACCAGACCACGACACTTCAAACAGTTCAAAGTTCAACGTCTATCATGCTCTGCTATTATTCATGTTTTTAACAATACAAAAAAAAAATCATAATTTCTCTAAAACATTAACGAGGCAAATCAGGCAAACTAAACGTGATAAATCCTCTGATTGACTGCATTGTATTGTATAATAGTTGCGCAATTTACACGTGTCTTAATCATCACCAGCAAAACAAATACCAGAGCTTAATATCACCCAATCTAGAGCCGAAAAGTGCATCTCAATACACACGTGTCATGCTTACATCCTTTTGATGGTGCGTCTTTACCGCTGATGAATTGTGATGATGACTAGACTTTAATTACGGATTAATTAGGTTAACTATTAACCCGTCGTCATAATCAGAACTAGGTATCTAAACACTGTGTGAGAACGAGGGTTGTACGACACATGGTCCGGCATGTCCGGCAACAAATGATCTGCGGTCAATAACCTACAGGGCCCCGTTTCATAAAGCTTATTATCAATAACAACTGCCTCATATCTATAACAAATTTGCTCTCAGCCAAATCAGATGCAAGTATTTCAGTAGCTTATAACTGTTATTGTAACTTGTCATAGAAATCAAGTTTTATGAAACGGTACCCTGACCTTCACGAATGGTATTCCTATCTTCAACCCTGGACCAAACACTATTATTTTCGTTTTTCCGAAGGTTCGTAATTTCCCAAAGTTCGTTTTTCCGAAGGTTCGTAATTCTGAAAACAGGATTCATAGTTCCAAAAGTCCGAAAATGAAATAGAACCCTGTATCATTTTCGGAATTACGAACCTTCAGAATAATGGACCTTATTTCTTTTTCAGAATTAAGTACCTTTGGACCTTTGGATTAACGAACCTTCGGAAAAAAAAAAACAGTGCCTCCCCACTAGACCTAACCTAACCCTCAACCTAACATAAAACCCAACTGAAACCCTAACTGGAACCTTATATCTTTACCGAAATAAAGCCGGGAGCAAGTGTAACCAGGGTAGGGCAGTGGAAGCATCTAGGCAAGTACCCAGATACTGAAGGAGAAAGAGAGAAAGAAATAGCGACATACATACGATTTGACTTGACTTGTTGTATTGGGGAAAGTACAGGACGAAATAACAGAACGAAAAGAAAAAGAGAAAGGGTGCACGGCATAGACCCCTGAACTTTAAGAGAGGGGCGGCGAATGCACCCTTCTGCATCCAGAAGTCATAGGAGCCATCCATTGTGTCTGCCCTCTTAAGGTCACCGGCCCTTTGTTGATGGGGGGTGAACTTGACTTGGTGATCGAGGGGCACCTGTCAAAGTCGGAAGTACGAAGGGGGTGACAGATTTCTACCCGGAGGGGTGAACCGTGACCTTAGCCCAAATCAAAGGGGTTGCGCAAACACATCGAAGTACACGCGAGTTCTGTACCCTGCACGCCATGGCACTGACCAGTTTAACACCTATATCATGGCGGAATTGCAGCTTCTTTAATTAATAGCTCAAAGCAGGTTTTTACCGTGACTAAATAAATGCAATACAATACATGCACGTTCGCATATCATTTCTTTTTCTAATTCGCTGTGCATATCTGTATTTATCAAGTTTTGGTTTGATTGTATGCATCTGCATTAATGGTAACGTTATTCGCCTGATAAAATACAAACAAACTATCGGAATAACAGAATATATATATATTTGTCTATTACATACATACTTTTCTTTGATTAGGGAGTGGGGTTCCCCCATATATCTACCGCTTTATCCTTAGATCCTGTATAATATTATCCATCATAACTTCTGTTTTATTTCGGTATCGGTTAGTATAATGATTGAAGATTTCTTCTTCATCGTCAATTGTGAAGTTATACTCGGGTAAATATGAAATAAAAACACAATTAATATCGGTTTCAGGATTTCTTAATCTCCTGAATACAGGCATGTATATTTGCCCCCATTTTAACACAATCAATGTTTATGTTATCTCGTATGAATGCAAAAATACTGCTCGTTTAATATAAAAAAAAAAAATATTTCTAAGTTTCAGAGGGAGGGAAAGATGAGGAATGGGAAGAGATGAGAGAGAAGTAGGACAGAGGGAGAGATATGAGGAGAGGGAGAGAGAGAGAGAGAGAGAGAGAGAGAGAGAGAGAGAGAGAGAGACAGAGGGAGAGAGAGAGAGATAGACGATGATGAAAAGAGAAAGAGAAAGAAGAGTGAAATATGTCCATACGGTGTATTTCTGTCCCTAACCATCGCGACCATTATAGCTATTAATCGTTCAGCAAGACCATTGCAACTGATTAATATGAATAGCCAGTGATTACTACTTGCTGCATGATGTTAACGGTATTCAGTGGCGTAGCGCGCCGAGGGGCACTTGTCCCCTATCAAAAATAGCAACAAAAAAAAAAAAAAAAAAAGAAGAAGAAAGAAAAGACAAATAGATAAACAGACATGATAGACAGAGATAAAGATAGATATATATATATACAGATAGATAGAAAGAGAAGAAAAGACCAAAAAGGACCCCCCCCCCAAAAAAAGAAATAAATAAATAAAGACAGCAAGACAAAAGAATGTGAGACATAGATATAACACATCCCCTCCCTCACGACCTTGCATTTGTAAGACCAGTGCCCCAATCCCAATTACTGGATCTCGTGACGTCAAATACGTGAAATAGTGGATTATAATCCTGTAAAAGTCATTAAATTTTTTTTTTTTAATTCACTTACTTGTCTTTTTTTTTAACCCAGGGTAGCATAGTCAGTGATTAAAACACTGTCGTCCTTCAAAATAGAACTTTAAACTTTAAATGATCATTAAGACCGTTATAATTTGAATATGTGTTTTGATCTTACACTAATCATGCTAATGTTTTATGAATCATACCACAGGTTCGAATTCCAGTGAACTATTTATCAAAATCATATATGTATTTAAGATAAGAAAACATATTTTTATTTTGATAAATGAACTATCAAGGGGAAGACACGGGGTGTTATTTCGAACTATTACATATTCATATTTACTGTCTGTTATAGATAATCATCAAAAATATCATAAAATTATTTCGTCGAAAACAAACTAATATGTTAAAATGTAGGCAAAGGCCTATAATATGTTTATTGACATCGAATGGTTGAAAGGTTGAAAGTCCAAGATAATCACTGATTTGATCACTGAAATGGGCTTTTTAATCGTCTCATGATCACTTCGGTATTTCAAATTTAGAAGCAGAACACAAATTGCCCTTTTCCCTACATGTGACATGACTGTATACTTTGGTTGTGTAAACCTGTCTCCATTGATGTACTATTCATTGTACCCGCAATACACCATTCATTGTGGCGGAAACCATTTGGGAATTTAAAATGTCATAGAGCTTTATTGATATTTGGAAATGTGACGGTGCCCGTACTTTTCGTGCAAACGGTATACACGCGAACATGGCGAATGTGATGCATCTGTGTTTGCTATATGAAAAATAGAAAAGTCCAACATTTGATCGTAAAATGGTAATTACTCCATTTTCAATTCTCTTCTTCCTGTTTAGACATGTAGGTGAAAGGTGGACCTGCCCTAAATCACCTGTGGCGTATCCAGGGGTATTTGCCAGGAGGGGGCACAGTTATGGGTCCAAAATATGCATCTGAAAGCCCCCCCCCCCCTCCTAGTAGGGTAGTACACAACAAGATAATCAAGAAAACATTGAGAAATAAATCGAGGGACAAAAAAAAAAAAAAAAAAAACATTTGCAGGTGATTATAGAACCATTCTACGTGAGTAAATAAACGCACTACAGTGTGGGAAAGGAATCAAATATTGAATTTAATTCACTGGTTAGACATGTTAATGAGTATTGAATCATGCATATAAACCAATAGCAGTGAATAAACATCCACTTCTGTCCAATTTACGAATACTTTATGATCTAGATATGTTTATCATTATGGAATCATTGGACCATAATAATATTACAGGCACACGAAAAGTTCTACAAACTCACGCACAAGGACGAACATATTTTTTTTTCCTTCCTAGGCCCTGATAAGAGAAATACATTATTTTGTGGAAAAACCCCAGTGGCATTTCGAGCGAATGATACTTTTATTTTAATCCATCTTGAGAAGGTTAATGCTCTTTAAATCATGTGTTTGAATGGACTGTAGTCCCGAGGGCACAAAGCGGTCTCATCCTAAACAGCCTGCAACACCCCCCCCCCCCCCCCAAACGAGATAGAAGTTTTATACTCCTATTACAACTGCAACGTGAGGTACGTGAGTTTATGTACGAGTGGGTGGAATGCATTTTTTCTTCCTCAACAGTCTAAATTTCTCCGATTTCGGCGACGAGCTCAGAAATTCATCCCGACAAAGAGAACTACACGGCAAAGGTCCCAACCAGAAAAATAGCCTACTTGCCACGGGTCACGCTTTCCAAAAAGAACTTATTAAACTGTAATAAAAGCTGTTTTCTTCCAACCCAGAGTCGTGTTTCACGTTCCGGTAGGCTCCATACATTCCTGTTTTGCCTTTGAATTTGTATGAGAGAGAGAGAGAGAGAGAGAGAAAGAAAGACAGGGCTTAGAACTCTAAACAGACGTCATCAAAAACTCGACTGGTCCTCCATTTATTTTCCGATTACCCCAAAGCATTAGTAAATCCCGTGTCTTCCTCTTTTCATAGTGATAGCGCGGCATGGTTTAACTTTATTTGCTTATATTCACTGACTGTCAGTTACTATTATCAACTGACCTTGGAAGTTGAACATGATAGTTGAATAAAAGATGGTGTCATCGCAAAAAATGAAACACAATAAACTCTGAAAGGATGAAAATGGGAGATATTTAGAATGATACAATGATTCGACTCCGTAAGTTGGGAGGGTAAAGATCTTTGTACAAATTTGGTTTGGTGAAAACGGTTCAAACGCCTGCTGACAGAAGTCCTGAGATTCCTCTTTTACCGTACAGGCATACACTCTAATATACAATTAGGTATAATTATACTGCATGGCATGTCTTATCAACTAACTCTTCAGAATACAGCATAACCATGATAACCACAGTTTGACGTGAAGCATCCAATTAGAATCACTAATGAATTCTTATATATCATTCGCACTGAAGAAGTTCAACACAGAATCATATAAGATTTGACGGATGACGCAGCGGGGGTCGGTAGCTCCTACCGGGCACCCATGCAAAGCTTTGATGGTGCATCCTACAATGGAGGTTTTGAGATCGGTTATTCGATATAATTTTCTACTTTATATCCAACTTCTTTTCTTTAACTAGATATTATTAAAAATTGAACAAACATGCAGGCCTATATACCATTGTTCGCATTTGCAGCAAAGTCATGTAGGTAGTCTAGAAAGGGGGGGGTACCCTAATTCATATCAGAACATCAATCTAAATTAAATTGAAAGAAAACATAAGATTTAAAAGGATCATTTGACGATCGTTTCAATCCTAGGGATGTTCTTGTAATACAGAGTTGACCCAACTCCAAATCATTCAAATCAGTGTATGCCGTCGTACAACACATTGAAACTTCCGTACGAAAAAAAGCTCACAATACTTTGATAATTACATCCCTTTCGGGCATCTTTCAATTGATCGCGTGTATTCAAACATGATTAGGGTCTTAACAAAGATCAGACATTGGTTTTTTTTTCCAGACATGTTACCTAGGGGACGGGTCATCCATCTTTCCCAAATCAACCAAAACCTTGTTCACGTCAAGACCAGTCTCCAAAGACACCATCTGCAATTGCTGATGAATAAAGGAGGGAAGGCTTGATGTCTTTGTAACTATCCCCAAGCAATTCAAACCGATCTCTTTTAAACCAGATATGTGGGAAACCTTTAAAGGAAGCGATCCAAACTCACAAAGACCAATTTTTGAATCTCATAATAGGAAATCTGATAAGAAGTATCGGAGAGTGTTACAAAGATATCCCTTGTGGATCTCACAAAGACACCGCTTGTCGACCGATAAAAACGGACAAAAAGGGTAGTTAATGAAGTACGGAGTCGAAAGGAGCATGCATTAACAAAAGGGACTAATCATGCTAATAACATGATGTTAAAAAATCAAATTTAATGATCCTTTAAGGAATGAGTTATTATGATGGTTGATATACCATAGTAACATTAACAGTGTGAGCAGAAATTTTGTCAGGTCGGCAATGACCTGTCTATAAAAACAAATAAAAGTGATTTTCAGTTCTGTCTGTTTAACTATTTTCATGTTATTCTTATGCCAACAAGTCGAGAACTCGCACCAAGTACGCAAACCTAAATTTGGGCGCCATTTTGCATCATTAACATTCACGATAGGGACAGAAAAATGTATTGAGCGTGCAGAATGAATAGTTACCCCCGAACTTTTGAATTGTACTTTTATGTTCAATTCGTGCGACCTACTTCGACTAGTCACGGACCACAACCCAGATTCGTGACACATCTGAATAATGGCTGCTTGTAAAGATAAAATGGGGTGTTACAAAGATTGTCTTTTCAATGAATTAAACAGACAGTTCTGGCTTGGATTTAGTTTGAAAAGCTGCTATCTCCCTTGCTGCGTGGACTCATTCTGTGTGTGTGTGTGTGTGTGTGTGTGAGAGAGAGAGAGAGAGGAGGGAGGGGACGGCGCCGAAACTCATTGGTACTATAAGGAAGACAATGGGACGACACGCGACATACAATGAACTTCGCGTATGGCTTCTCCTCCTGTTTTTTGTGGCGCCTTCGGCAAATCATTCAATCGGGCGTAACGAGAACTTTTTAGTTTTGCGTTCTTGAATAAAACAGAAAGCGTATACATGGTAATAAAACACAGCTTGTCAAATCGGCGGCATACAGTCATCATTGGTGTGTAGTAAAATTATAGACAAATTAATTTTAAGTTCAGTATGTGAATCTTTGTCCTCGTTTAGTTTTAAGGTTTTTTATCATTTTAAAGGAAGTTTTGTTTACTTAAGATGAGACGGTACATTTGTTAAACTAATACATTTATCAGAGCTTTCATCTATGCATTGGTAAAACAAATTTTGTCTGTGATGACATACAAAACATTGCATGTGGTTGACTAAATAGGGATATTTACATACAACTCCCCCCCCCCCCCTATTTGTTATCGTAGGAGCCGTTATAGATATTGGTTACAAAGTTTGTATTTATTTAAGAAGAATGGGTAATCATTGCAACATGCGGTACCATGTTCGATATAATGTCTAAACAGGGAGGTAGGAAGATAAGGAGAAATATGACTCACCGTTTGCCAACTTTCTTGTAAATTCGGTATCCTCAATTATATAATCCAATCCAGCTTGTGAATCCATCACTGCCTTGAAGCAGGCGACGCACTCTATCTGCGCGAAGGCATCGGCGATGCTCAGGGAGCGTCGTCCCAGTCGACCGGGGCTGGTGTTAGCACTGAGCCGCTGCAGGGAAACGTAAAGTAATTCCAATCCGCGAAGCTCCAGGAACCGTAAAATCCATTGGCGATCGCAGCGTTTGAGCTGTCTTTTGAGGCGCGTGTAGCTCTGTACGGAAGGACCACTTTGAATGAGTGTGATAAGGGACTTCGGGTCGGCCGGTCCCTCCGCCGGGCTGTTCGCTCCGCTGCCCTCTGCCGACGGCGCCGAGTCATATCCTAAAAAGTCTTTGTGTACGTATGATCGTACGAGCAGCCACCGCCCGGAGGCGCTATTCCGTTTCACATCTTCGTCAGTCGCAGCTCCGCTTTCCAAGCTTCCAGCGTGGAGGTCGTCAGCGTCCGCGTGAAACGAACCATGGACATCGCCGTCTTTTTCGACATGCTCGATGCGGACATCGGGAATGACAGGCCCCCTCCGTGTGGCAAGAGACTGTGTCGGAGTTGTCCTTCCATCGTCATCAGCCATAGCAACGCGTCGTCGTCGTACTAGTCGTCATCCACCAGACCATCATAATTGTCTGGTTTACAACGAACACATTACTGACGATTCATGAAAGTTCAGTGCTCTTCAATATTTTCACAGTTAAGAAAGAGAAGTTCGTAATCCTCCCCTACAGAATTCGTCTTCTTTACAGTATCTGTGTTTGAATAAAGAGAAAGAAATATGAATGCCAAATACATTAAAGAATATTCAAAATATCAACAAGGAAAACTAGAAAAAGAAAGAGAAGTGAAAAGGTTCATTTAACCCTTTCACAAAAATTCAGAGCGTTCTAACTTCTAAAGACTCTGAGTTAATGTATCAAGCAATTCAGGGTAATTCATTTGATTTTAATTACCATACTTTTTTTGACAACCCAAATTGTAAGCAGGTTAAGATTTTAAAGTTAATTTTAACAAAGCTAGTTTTGTCATGTTTGTGCCTATGTTTAGTGTATATAGTGGCATGATGCCAAAACCGAATTATGAAAGGTTATTTTCTTATGACATAAGAGAATCGGGGTATTTTTTTTTTCTTTGAATGCTTTTTTGCCTTTATTCAAATATTCAGACAAGAAAATTGTACAGAGAGACATTATTTTCAGACATTGTAAACAAAATACATAATTCAATCCCAAACAAATAATACAATGCAAAATCTGCAATCTGAATAAAGATTTTCAAAGATACTTAAGAAAAAAGGTGAAGGTGCTGCTTTATAACCCATAGTATACATGATAAGTTAAACTGTTATTTTTACATATATAGGATAAACTACATGCAGTGCATTTTCAATTCTTCGACTTTATTTTACATTATTTATTATAGTATTTCGTATCAGTGGAGTTCTGTAACCATACTGTTACAATAATAAAAACACAATGCTAACAATTAAGTGGTTGGATCAATGAGAAAGTGAGGGAGTGAGGAGAAGACATAAATAATAATAATTCCAATAAGTATTTCTTCAAATATAGAAATAATAATATAAGTAAATATATAGATACTAAAATATATAAATATATATATGTATATGTCTGATATTATACGCCTCACTCCTTTTAAGGGGTGAAATTTTCCCATTTTCTACAATGTAGTGTTAGTTTGTCCTTTATTCTTGCTTTTTCATATTTAATTTTTTTTTGGAGTTCTCTACAGCCTTACATATATCTTTACTAGTAGGAACCCTTCCGTTTTTACAACTATTGTAAATCATATATTTGACCATAATCAGTACATGATTAACTTATGTATTGTCTTTCATATTAACTCTAAAGCCCAATAAAACATCAATCCATTGCAGATTAAGTAGCTGAAACATATTTAATTCATTTCCCACCTCCTTCCATATACTGGACACTTCTTTACATTTAAAGAAGACATGACAATATGTTTCTTACAAAATGAGCATAAATTTGACTGAGTAATCCAAATGCGTATAGTTTATCATTACAAAATATAACGCTATGTAAAAGTTTGTACTGAAATTCCCTGAAATTCCCTTAACTTCCAATCTAGAATCCTGTATTGTACTAATAAAAATGTTGTAGAGCATTTTGGAAGACAGAGACTCGAAGAAGTACACTCTTTTGTTAATATTAAAATAAATGTTGGAAAAGTCAAGAGTTTCATTCAAAGTATCATCTTTTCTTCTTTTCACCTTCCCTGTAATAACTTTACGGCGCCATCTACGTTTACTGTCGTGTCACCGTTGGGCCTCCTAAACATCTTCCGATAAATAAATAAATATTCCGATAAATAAACAAGTTTTATTGACAACTCACCCAGTCAGCATGGTCAGTGGATCGTTATTGATTTTACCTGGTCATGAAATAACCAAGACAGTATCAACTTTATCACAACAACATCGTATATGAGAAGAAGGACGTTCTATAGTCAATCTATACACCTGTATGAGTTTTTTTGTTTTATTTCCATGTTTAGATACCAATGAGACATAACTACAATAGCCTAATCATGCTTAACGCTTATGGGTTGGTCACATTTGTCCGATAACGATAATGATAACGAGATTTTTAATGAAAGGTACAACCCTACTATGTGGTGTGTACGTTTGGGTATGAATGTCTGGTAAGGTAGCTCTAGGGTGTACCTTTATACTGAAAATCTCATTATTGTTATCGTTATCGGACAAATGTGACCAGCTCTTAATACGAGAATTTTTTGGTAACACCATGTGGGGTAGTCCTAAAAAAAAAAGAAAAAAAAAAGAACAGAAGTCAAGAAGTTCAAATGAACTAAAGTATTATTTCGACATAGTTCTGAAAAAAGCTCTTTTGTTATTTTCCCAAGTAAGAATGATTTTGAAAAATATTTAAAAATTAATTGCTGTCATAGCCTATAGCTGTAATCCCTCTGATGACTTTCATTGTTTTACCTGTAATACGATCATTTAGTTAATGATGAAATTAATCACGAGAAAATAAAGGTTGATTAAGATGAAAAATAAAGATAAAGTAGAAGGATAACATAATCATTATCAACGGTTCCTTCGGATAATGAATTTGCAAGTGCGCTTTTATGATTTCATAATTTCAAAACAAACAAACAAACAAACAGACAAAAAGACATACTATAGATTCCTTCCTGTTTTCGTTCTGTTCTTTTCAAATTTTCTGGAGAAGGAAGGGTGGATTCAGAACTGGAGCACCATGTATCTGAAATAGCAGTCAACCATTGCTTGATCGGTCATGACGGAACATGATAAGGGACCCCAAAACCAGTGTGAGGGGTGTCGAAATGAACTCCCAAATGTACGCAGGTGTTTCAGGTAACCTAGAAATTTTTCGTCCACTGCCAGAAGCTTAGTTTTCTTTGCACTGGGCGCAATCATTTGGGCAATATCGTTAAAAAAATGAACCGGAAAAGTTATTGTAGCCATTAAATAAATGTTTCTTTGTTTTTTAAATACATGTTTGCTTTGCATGTACAACATGTATAATGTTTCGTTATTAAAACATAATCACATAGTCTTATGTACAGTGTACAATTCGACGCACATAAACTACTTTAAAGTCCATAACTTGGTTCATGTTATGGGGAAATCATATTCTTAGACCAAAATTGAAAATTTGTATTAATAAATGAATTGGTGTGTTATGTGAGTCAATGACTTCAAAAACTCATTACTGAGTTGCCAATTTGTCTAGTGATTTTAGTTTTTTCTCTAGTTTTCTTTAAATAATGAATAACATTTTTATTAGTTGTCGGATTTTCCTCAAACCTTCTTTGTTCTGTTTGTCTGATTTTTCTGTTTCAATTGCAATCAAGTTATTCCGGGGTCGGATAATGCCCTTTTCAATGATGATGGATCTGTAACTAGGAGAGAGGGGAAGTGTACGTCGTGGTTTTCAAGACAACATTTAATCATTTACAAAGAACTTTAAAAAAGAAGAGAAGGGACGAGAAAGGAGAGAGAGAGAGGGGGGGGGAGAGAAAGAGAGAGAGAGAGACTGAGAGAAGACAGAGAGAGAGACTGAGAGAAGACTGAGAGAAGACAGAGAGAGAGAGACTGAGAGAGGTAGATAGATCAAGGAGTTATCACAGAACTGTGATAACTCCTTGGATAGATAGAGAGAGAGAGACACACACACACACACACACACACACACACACACACACACACACACACACACACAGAGTATTACAGGGAAAGGGGTGGTTTGTTTTTACTTTCATTATTAAAAATAGAGAACATGTCAAAACCTCTTTTACCAACTCTCCCCAATAATTTTCGTCTGTATTCACGAAAAGGTTATGGCCCGCTCAACAATATGGTTGCTTTTCTCCCTGGTATACATCGGATTCCCCAGGCCACTTTTGAAAACATAGGAATAAACTAGTGCAGAGAAATTATAATAAATGAAAGTTACATGTTTATGAAAACAAAACCACATTCCAATTGGTATCAGGGGAAATTTGCTCGAGGGATTGCAACCAAGAGTAATTGGAGGGGGCGGCCGGCGTTTTTTTTTTTTTTCTTCTTTTTCTTTTTGTTCTTTTTTTCTAGTGCATTCTTTTTGAAGAAGTTGTGGAAACTCCTTCTTGATGGGACAAAAGTACAGTTGTATGGCTTCTGTGAGAGAGAGAGAGAGAGAGAGAGAGAGAGAGAGAGAGAGTGGTTTTGGGTTTCTCATGTTTCTAGTGTAATTTTGTTCTTTCTTTCTTGGAGGGACTTTAGAGCTTCTATTATTCTGTCGTGTTTAGATTGGCATAGGGTATGTTGATCAAATCGCGCGAATTCACACGCAAAGTTGTCACCTCGCTACATGGCAAAGAAGAAATAATGTTCCTGAGAACATGGTGGAATTGCAGTAGGTCCATACTAAGGAGAAAAGAAATAGCGAATAGCATAGAGTCTCGTGTCCGTTGCACGCCCCAGGCGTCATTTTGCTGACGTAACACTGCGTCAGTGATTGGCGCAGTCTCCGAGGCGCCTTGTAAGAGAAGCACAAAGCAAACATCGCTTTGCATTAATGGCGCATGGGCTGATTTAATACAACGCAATGATTAGCGCAGGTAATAACGCAATAGAAATGGCGCATCGCATGCAACGGGCATAAGAACTACTGACGTATGGATCTGTGGATAGAAGGTGAACTGTACAGTGAAGTAGTAGTAGTAATAGTAGTAGTGCAGTAGGAGCAGTAGTAGTAGTAGTAGCAGTAGCAGTAGCAGTAGTAGTAGTAGTAGTAGTAGTAGTGGTAGTAGTAGTAGTAGTAGTAGTAGTAGTAGTAGTAGTCGTAGTAGTCGTAGTAGTCGTAGTAGTCGTAGTAGTCGTAGTAGTCGTAGTAGTCGTAGTAATAGTAGTAGTAGTAGTAGTAGTAGTAGTAGTAGTAGTAGCAGCAGCAGTAGTAGTAGTAGTAGTGGTAGTAGCAGTAGTAGCAGTAGTAGCAGTAGTAGCAGTAGTAGTAGTAGTAGTAGTAGTAGTAGTAGTAGTAGTAGTAGTCGTCGTCGTGATTGGCGCAGTCTCCGAGGCGCCTTGTAAGAGAAGCACAAAGCAAACATCGCTTTGCATTAATGGCGCATGGGCTGATTTAATACAACGCAATGATTAGCGCAGGTAATAACGCAATAGAAATGGCGCATCGCATGCAACGGGCATAAGAACTACTGACGTATGGATCTGTGGATAGAAGGTGAACTGTACAGTGAAGTAGTAGTAGTAATAGTAGTAGTGCAGTAGGAGCAGTAGTAGTAGTAGTAGCAGTAGCAGTAGTAGTAGTAGTAGTAGTAGTAGTAGTATTAGGGGTAGTAGTAGTAGTAGTAGTAGTAGTGGTAGTAGTAGTAGTGGTAGTAGTGGTAGTAGTCGTAGTAGTCGTAGTAGTCGTAGTAATAGTAGTAGTAGTAGTAGTAGTAGTAGTAGCAGCAGCAGTAGTAGTAGTAGTAGTGGTAGTAGCAGTAGTAGCAGTAGTAGCAGTAGTAGCAGTAGTCGTAGTAGTAGTAGTAGTAGTAGTCGTCGTCGTCGTCGTCGTAGTAGTACTAGTAGTAGTAGTAGTCGTAGTAGTAGTCGTAGTAGTCGTAGTAGTAGTAGTAGTCGTAGTAGTCGTAGTAGTAGTAGTAGTAGTAGTAGTAGTAGTAGTAGTAGTAGTAGTAGTAGCAGCAGCAGCAGTAGTAGTAGTAGTAGTGGTAGTAGCAGTAGTAGCAGTAGTAGCAGTAGTAGCAGTCGTAGTCGTAGTAGTAGTAGTAGTAGTAGTCGTCGTCGTCGTCATCGTAGTAGTACTAGTAGTAGTAGTAGTCGTAGTAGTAGTCGTAGTAGTAGTAGTAGTAGTAGTAGTAGTAGTAGTAGTAGAAGAAGAAGAAGAAGTAGTAGTAGTAGTAGTAGTAGTAGTAGTAGTAGTAGTAGTAGTGGTGATAGTAGTAGTAGTAGTAGTAGTAGTAGTAGTAGTAGTAGTAGTAGTAGTAGTAGTAGTAGTAGTAGTAGTAGTAGTAGTAGTAGTAGTAGTAGTAGTAGTAGTAGTAGTAGTAGTAGTAGTAGTGGGACGGGGTTGTGTGTCCGGACACTTAAAGCTGTCACGTTTGCCGTTGAATTTCCCGAAATACATGCATCAAATAAAACTGACCATCATGGATATAATTATGTCATTCATGATATTTCACGACATAAATTTTAAAAAGAGATTCCTGAAATACTGCATGCACACTTGTTCAAATTACTGTTTAAAAATCGTGTCCGTAGTAGTAGTAGTAGTAGTAGTAGTAGTAGTAGTAGTAGTAGTAGTAGTAGTAGTAGTAGTAGAAGTAGCAATAGTAGTAGTGATAGTAGCAGCAGCAGCAGCAGCAGTAGTAGTAGTAGTAGTAGTAGTAGTAGCAGCAGCAGCAGCAGCAGCAGCAGTACTACTACTACTACTACTACTACTAGTAGTAGTAGTAGTAGTAGTAGTAGTAGTAGTAGTAGTAGTAGTAGCAGCAGCAGCAGCAGTAGTAGTGATAGTAGCAATAGTAGCAGTAGTAGCAGTAGTAGCACTAGTAGCAGTAGTAGCAGTAGTAACAGTAGTAGCAGTAGTAGCAGTAGTAGCAGTAGTAGCAGTAGTAGTAGTAGTAGTAGTGGGACGGGGATGTGTGTCCGGACACTCAAAACTAAAATAAAGCTGTCACGTTGAATTTCCCGAAATACATGCATCAAATAAAACTGACCATCATGGATATAATTATGTCATTCATGATATTTCACAACATAAATTTTAAAAAGAGATTCCTGAAATACTGCATGCACACTTACTGTTTAAAAATCGTGTGCGGATATCCATCCTGTACGGACACACATTATATGATCAGATTCAAATTCTAAAATCTATTTCTATCTTTAGAAAGTGCCATTACCACATATCATCAAACCCTATAATCAGAGAAGGGTTGATAAAAGTCGTTCACAAATCTCTGAAGATCACTTCGCTCTCTGTGATTAGACTTGGCAGTAGGTTGGAAATACGATTGTTTTGATTAATTTAGACCTGCCACTTTGCGACTCGAATAGACTAAGAGATGAATGGATATCGGTTTTCCGATAGGCGATTTCCGAAACCAATTTCTTTCCGATCTGTTTACCCGCAATGGCCACTAGTTATATAGGACGGTGAAAAAAAGTACACAGACTAGTAATGGCACTATAAAAAAGCAGGATACGTCTTCGCAAGTGGTATATTGGTCCTAAAATGAGACGTAAATGTGTAACTTTGGATTTCGTAATAGAAATATAGAAAGAATATACATAGCAAAATATAGTAAATATAATAGCTACAAACGAAGCATATTCAATGACAGAATAATAAAAGAAGCAATCGATGGAGTATATAAAATGCGATTCTGGCTTCGGTTTTTTTTTTTTTTTTTTTTTTTTTGGTGATGGGGACGGTATATTTCGCCAAGAGTACTAAATTCGCCTGGTGAATTAGCTGACGGTACCAAATCCGCCAAGGAGACCTCATCTGTCATTACACCGGTTCACTTTTGGTTTCGTTGAGTAAAGCAGGTAGCACAGGAGGCGTCATTTGCTTGACGGACGACTGCGTCAGAGACTGGCGCCGTCTTTGACGTCCCATTAGCGTTTTGACACTATAGTAAATGATTGCAAAACGAAAAGTGCAAAATAATATCATGTTAAATTATACGCGTTTTGGCCATTTGTCTTCATAGACTCGATTAGCGCAGAAAATAACGCAATCAAAGTGACGCCTCGCATGCAAATGGTATTACAATGTACATTCTTCAAGCAAAGTCACTAAGTTAACTGGGTATTATCATTTATGTCTAGCTAGGTGATCGGTATGGGTTATAATTACTTTACTCTGAACAGCGAGGTATAAAGTTATCACCGGAGAGTCGACACGTTTCGGTTTCAGATAAGGCTGGTTATCATTGGCGTAGCTACGGCGGGGGCACTGGGGGGGGGCAGGTGCCCCCCCCCCCAAAAAAAAAATTTGGATGGCAAAGAGAGAGAGAGAGAAGAGGAGGGAAAAGGGGGGAAAATAGGGGGAATGAAAGAGGAAAGAAGACGACAGGTCACCTTCCCGCAGTCTCCACTAATTGGACTTGTTAATTCACATTTTATTTACTGATGAGATCGGTGCCCCCCCCCCATGATGTCAGTGCCCCCTCGAGGGCTTCATCCACGCTACGCCTCTGCTAGTTATGGTTTGAAGGTTGCTCAGATATCAATCAGCTTCTGTCCAGTTCAAATAGCATACAATCATTCGATGCGTCATGATTAAAGGTATAAGTAACGTTGGCTTAAAATCATCACTGTAAAATGACCTCCGAGCTCAAGAGAAACAAAAGCAAACAATTCGTCAAATTCGCTTGAAATAATGCCCATATTGTGACTAGACCTTCTTTGGTTGAATGCATGACCGCATTTCTATGTTGATTCGATGACTAAACATTGTTTGTTTTGTTTTTTGTTTTTTTAGTTAGATGAGAAATGAACGAGACCTTGTGATTGTCTGAATGATAACAAAGAAAAAAGGGTTAACTTATAATAGTTAAATTAAAGACTGTAATAAACTCGTCATTCGGTTCTTAAGTGAAGTTTGCTTCCCCAAATAAATTGTCCCAACAGCAAGCTGCACCATGAGGGCTGCAATATTGAACATGACAGGGTGATATTTTGAATACTGATTTTATACGGAACAGAACCTTAGGTTTGCACCACTGTATCTTATATCCTGCATCCTTTGAAAAGTTTCTACAAAGTTTTAACCGTCAGGATTCATAGGGGATATCCAAAGGTGAAAATGCATCACAAATTCACTATTCTAGCCCCAAAATGCTATTTTAGGGTTCAAATATTCAATTCAATTTCAATTTCAATTTAAAGACATTTATTTCCGACTTTTCAATATACAAAGTAATAAATGAGCAAAAATAATGTACATGTATTTTTAACGAAAAATATGGCAAAATATACATTAATGTGGTACATACATAGTCGGAGGACACACCTCTAAAAGCAAAAGGTTGGGGCGAGGGTGCCCTTAGTACATAATGCATTATTACATAATAAATATATAAAAAAGAAAATAACTACATACAAAAAAATAGACCGCTGAGCTTGACTGGAGGGGGAAAAAGGGGGAGGAAAAGAGAAAAAAAGTGGGAGAAAGAGGAAAAGGAGGGGGTGGGGGGAGAATGGAAGTGCAACATGAGAGGAGTACGGAAAAGAGAAATATTCACGATGAGGCAGAGAGAAGAAAGGGAGAGAATAGATACAATGGAGGGTGAGGAAGTGTCTTAAACCATATTATTTGTAAGATGAAGTGAAATATTTTTTCATCCTTCTTGAGAAGCTAGCTAGCGAGAGATGCGGAGTATTTTATTGTGTCAGGGATAACGTTCCACAGCTTGGGTCCTGAGTACCGGATATTATGTTGGAATAATAGGGTTCTGTGCTTTGGTAGATGGATGTGATTTGCGTGTCTGGTTTCGTATTTATGAATAGTAGGATTTAAATATTACTTTCATTCCTTAATGTACTCTCATCTTCTTCTTCTTCTGACATTTCATTATTTGGGAAACCCGAATTCAATGTAACAATCCCACTCACATTAACTTTCGCATGAAATGGACCTTTCGATAACTGGAACAAAATCTACACTCTTAAAATGTTGGGTAAATTTAGTTGGGTAACTGCTGGTTGGTTAAAAATATTCCCAATTCTGGGCTATTATTAACCAACTGGACACTCGAGTGGTGTAACCAATATTGGTCAATACTTTTTACCTAAATATTGGGCATATATTTACCAACAGTATTTGGTAATTATGGGTTGGGTACTTGTTGCCCTGTAGTTGTGTAATTTTGTCACATTTCCTTTGCCAGTTGGGTAAATTTTGTTGGGTAACTGATGGTTGGTTAGAAATTCGCTTTTGCCCAACTTGTTGTAAATATTTTTACCCAATATTGGGGAAAACACTTATATGAATATTCATGAATTTTTAGTAGCGTATGGTTTGGGGTGGCCCGATTTACTAACTGTCACCGAATGCATAAAAAAATATAAGGGGTATATAAGAGCTTGCACTAGTTTGCACTAACTGGATAGGATACGACTAGGATAGGATAGGTTGAGATATAGGATAGGATAGTTTAAAATAGGATAGGTTAGGATTGATTAGGTTAAGACCCAGAAGGACGTAACAAGCAGATTTCATTTTTTTTTACCTAGGTTGGAGGAAAAAGGAAACAATAAATTGGGCAGCTGAATTTGCCCAACCACATGATATTTGTTACCAAACAGCTGAACAAATAGAGGGTTGGGCAATCCTATTGGGTAAGATTGGTTGGGCAATAATTACCCAACTGAGAATATAACCAACAGTTGGGCAATTGTAGAGTTGGGTAAAATCTAATGGGTCACCAACTGATGGGCAATTTAATTTGCCCAACAACATAGTAAATGGATTGCCCAACATCAGTTGGGCAAATTTTAACCAAAAGTTGTGTGGACAGTATGTTGCCCAGTGTTGGTTAAAAATTGGGCATTTTTTTGCCCAACTTTTTTAAGAGTGTATAACAAAAATAAATAGCAAGATCAACTTATAATGTACATCAAAGTCCTTGAAAAACTGGCGAAATTCGTAGCGGTCAAGTGGTTATACACTGTGGGGACCCCAAACAGATCACAATGGACCCCATATTGAATCAAGAGTTCTCAAAGGTGATTAAAGTTACTTCCCTTTTCTTTGCGAAAGGACTGACCAAATACAAGGTTCCGACATGAAATACAAGTTCAAACAGGCCTCCACCGTTACGGATCCCATTTCAAAGTTGATTTTATTCTGTGTCCACGCACAAAACGACCACTTAAACACGAAGCATAAATAAACGTTTTGTCCGAGAAAGACAATTTTTTATGCAATGATGCACATACCTCAGATAGGTCACGTACAAATGCAATAGATAAAGGGTGCAAAAGTTGAAATGCATGCAAGTTATCACCAATGTCAGCTTTGTGAAGCTGAAATATTTGGAGAGAGAAAAGAGGCCCATGCACAAAGAAGCATTAACTGAACTAAGAGAGGGCCATGTACACACACACACAGCTTCAAAACCAAAAGGACAGATTAGAGAAGAAAAAGAAAAGGGAAGAAAAACGGAGAAAAGGGGAATATATTACGACCGAAACCAGATTTAGATCACCACAAGGTATCTATATTGATATTGTCTATATGCCATGTGATAACGCTTGTAGGCATATCAAGTGGAACATCTGCTCGAATTAGACAAGTAGCTTCAAAGTGGCGTAGCTCGGGGAGGGGAACTGGGGTCACCCCCATCAAATTGAATAATAAGGAAGAATAAGAAAGAGAGGGAGAAAGTGATGAGAGATAAGACGCGAAAATACAATGACTCCTTCTTCTTAAACCGTTCAAGTATTTTATCCATGAAGTTTGATGACAAGTGCGATGCACCCCCATAACATGGACATTGTACGTTCACATACTATTGTACGATCGTAGCATGGAGAGTTAGAGAGAAAGAAAGAAAAAAAAAAACACCATCTTTTTCAGACAATAAAGGTTGGTTCAGGGGAGAGTTTCATCATATGTCTTGTCGGTGATTTTTACCGACAAATTTGCTCTCAGCCAACTGGCCAATCAGATGCAAGGATTTCAGTAGCTTATAACAGTTATTGCAACTTGTCATTGATGACAAGTTTTATGAAACAGGGCCCTTGTATCGGTCTCGTCTGTGTTAAGGGTTGGTCACATGTGTCCGATAACGATAACGATAACGATAACGAGATATTTCAATTAAAGGGACACCCTTTATCGTATATCGTTATCGGACAAATGACTCTCGGACCAGCCCTTAACGTGGGTATAATGAACGCGAGATGAAGATGACGAGGGCTCCCTCAACCTACTCCACTCTTTCGCATTCCATCCACTATAAAATCAGTACCCCCCCCCCCCAATTTCATTAAAAGCCCATATTTTGTTTGCTTATGTTTTTCTGTAAATTATGTAGAAGTAAAGATCAGTGCACCTGCTATAAATGTTATTGTTTATTATCAAATTCCTTTTGATAGAAATGGGAGATTGCACGAAACCAATTTCCTCGGAAAAGAACCTTCTTTGATTTCCTCGATTTTGTTTATTCTTTTCCTTTCGAGTTTCAAGATATTGAGGTATCCCAAAGGGAGCCCCCTGTCTGCACCCGAGAGACATAGGAAACTTGTTTCCGAGAAACCTTCGTACAAAACACGAGCAGGTTTGTCAGGACGGTGCCAATTTAGAACCGACAGGACTCGGTAACCTGGCATGATACTATTTTATCTTTAAACAAACAAAAAATATATACATAATATAATAACTTTTAGAAGAAAAAAAATACATTAAAAAAAAGAGAGAAGTCAATTATATTATTTAAATTATTAAATTTTATTTAAACAAAAAAATAGTTGGTGATAACAGTCAAAATTGACTGATTGCCATAAAACACTAATCAACAACAACAAACCCCCATGACTGAATTCACGCTACACCATTGTGTGTGAGTAGAATACTATTACATGAAATATAGTGAGGGAAAGGAATATGTTTTCACCGAACACCTGGCAACTGAAGGTACATCGATCCGATTATACATGACCCTGTTCACATAAAGACATTATGTTCGTCTCTAGGCCTACTCCATAATCGTAGAAAATAAACGCGAGATTCAAATTGGTTGAGAGTCAAATCCGAATTGATTAAATTAAACAAAAAATCTAAGATGCCCTAAATACAGAGGAAGGCAGAGAGAAAGAGAAAGAGAGGCACACAAATATATGGAGAGCACAGCCTGGACCTGCACGTACAGACGACTATTCTTGCCTTGGTAATGGTGCGATAGTTTGTTAGCATACGAGGAACTATATTGTGAGAATATAAAGAACAGCAAGCGGTCGCAACCATTCATATTTCATTTACATTAAAGCAACCAATGAAAGGGCTCTCAAAAATGTGAGATTTTACCAAGGCATCTTTGGTAGGGGAACTTCTTTCATCAGCTAAGTAGATAAGCCGGGCATGTTGGCTCAGTTGGTTAGAGCGCCCGCCTCATGAATGGGAGGTCTTGGGTTCGAACCCCGGCCGAGTCATACCAAAGGCTTCAAAAATGGGACCTTCTGCCTTCTAGCCAGGCGCTCGGCATATTAGAATGGAGAAGGGTAATAATAACATATTATGTTATGCAGGGCCAGCTGGAAGAGCAGTTTGATAACTGAAGTGGCTACCCTGGGTAAATAAAACGTTATTATTATCATTATCATTATCATTATCATTATCATTATCATTATCATTATCATTATCATTATCATTATCATTAGTATTAGTATTAGTATTATTATTATTATTATTATTATCATCATCATTATTATAAGCAATCTTTATCATCTGACATGTCATCTACAGTTGCCTCTCTCGATGCAGGTGTAGTCAGAGGGTACATGATTGTAATTGGTAGGATCTATTCCCTAAAATGCACTGTCCACTGATTATACGTCTATACGGAGCTAAATCTATATAATTTTCCAAAGCGGTCAGAAAACGCATCATGATAGACTTGTGTATGTCCATTCATAATGTTAAAGCTTTACAAACATGCAACATTATCATTGCAATTACCATATTGCGACTACGGCAGAGATGGAATCGGATAAAGACTTTGGCTCACAAACTTGGTTTTGATCTTGTATTGCTATTTTACTACCCTAAGGCGGATCCAGGGAGGATGCTTGAAAACCACGAAAGTGCACCTTCAGTCAGGCTCACACGAGGCGTCTTTTTGATTGCGTTGTTACCTACGCTAATTAAGTCTATGCATGCGCCAATTATTCAAGGCAATGTTTGCCATGTTTATTTTGCTTTCACTGTCACATCCTGCACATGATGCGAACCGTTGACGCAGTCCTATGTCAGTAAAATGACGCCTCGTCGCAGCAGGTATTACCGTACCAACCAGCTTCTCTGTAAATTTCTGTTTCAGTGGGAGGGGGGCACCAATTTCCCCCTTTGTGGATCTGCCTATGTTACTACTAACCATGTATACATTCACATTACTAATAATAACATTGTAAACTAATAACGAACAGGTGTTAAGCAATGCAATACTGAAAATCATCTGAGGCGGAGACGTTTCCATGTATTCCGTAACGAAATGAATAAAATGCTACGTTAAATTTTGTACTTTCTTTGATGTGCAGTGCAACTAATTAATAAAAGTAATTATTCACAACAGAACTTGTCATTTCATTTCATTATACTCATACAGCAGTGACAATATTATTACCGGATAGTTTAGTCGAACAAAATTGGAAAACGAGTAATCAGATATTGATTTTCTTATATAGTATTTGACATAGGATTAGATTAAGACTATACCAACACGACCTATCTGATTAAAGTCCAAACAACGGTGACCTGTTCGGGACAAACTGAGTCATAATCTTGCCAATATGGGAATCTTTTTCAGTCCTGTAAAGCTACTGACACATTGTGGTGATTTGTAATGCCAGTTGCTTGCTTGCGTGATACCCTAATCAATTCCTACCTAATCAAATCTGTGAAGGCCCATACGCCAATAATTCAACGCACTGTGTACAGTGTTCATTTCATAATCATTTTCTGTACGATCATGACGATGTCATTCTCACATGGGGCGTCTAAGACAGCACAAGTCGAATTCAGACAATTAATGACGCAATACTCAACGGGCATAGAGCCCGGCTCACATGAAGCGTCATTTCAATTGCGTCAGTACTTGCGCTAATCAAGCCCGTGAAGGCAATTAACCCATAAACACCAGTTATTACAAAAGTATTGTTTGTAACTGCTCATTTTGCAATCACTTTTTAAACGATATCACTCTCTCATGTTTATGTTCTACCTCAGACGGTGTGGGCACAGGCGTAAATGGAATTGCCCAAGCTGAGAAATGACATCCTTGATGACATATTCTTGCATAAATTTGTTATTGCGTTGATTTGATGCCAATGCATGAATTGAACATAAATCCACAACGTGGGTATATCCCGGATATATCTCTAGCATGATGGGAAGAGGAAATGACGGAAATAAAAAAAGCGCCAACAAGCTTACTCAACAACCCTGGGTGTCATTAATGAGATAAAGATAGCAGATTAAACCAGAAAAAGGGTATCTGTTGTGATATGCACCTATACGACATAGACCTATGAGATTATGGTAATGTCAGAGGCTTAACCCAGAATATGAGATCATAAGAATACATAAACATAGACGATCTTCAAATTAAATTTGCGATTTAACTTGCCAAAGCCCGAGTCGAATTTTTAAAAGAAAAATCCTGAGAGAGGGAGAGAGAGAGAGAGAGAGAGAGAGAGAAAAGAAAAAGTGAAGAGAGAAAAAAGAGAGGTTGAAAAGATGTTACATTTCTCTACTGGAAGAGAGAATATCCCTTCCAAGATCCCCCTCGCATTTCGTCTTCCTAAATTTCGACCAAGAGAAGAAAGAAAAGGTGTGGAGAAAAAAAAAAGAGAGAGAGAGAGCTTGAAAAGATGTTACATTTCTCTACACTGGAAGAGAGAATATCCCCTCCAAGATTCCCCTAGCATTTCGTCTTCCTAAATTTCGACCAGAGCCGCCCCCCCCCCCCCCCCCCCATCACTTTCCACGCAACACCACTGCTATAGCCTCCGGAATGGCGCCAACACCGTGTGTAGAAACAAAACAAAACGAAATCACTACTGTGTTTACCATTGTTTCGCTTTGTTTGGCCAAAACGTAAAATATTGCAGTTTTGATCTCTATCACCTATTAAAAAATCAATAAACTTCGTTATGTGTGTTTTTATTCTGCATCGAAACCACTAGATCAATGAAATACATTAACTTTAAGGTAAATATTTATTTCATACCGCATTCCCACGCTTTCCATATTATAATTTCGCCACAATACGCTATATCACAAGCACATAAGCCTTCGAGTAAACCGTAACGTTAGATAATACCGGCGTATCTTACATGGGATAAGATTATTTCACAGGCGCTGGTTTTTTATCGAATCGAAAAAAGGACAGGGCAACTTCCGAAGTGACCCCATGACCAGGGGCGGCGCCAGGGTATTTTGATAGGAGGGGCAAGACGACCTAAAGATGACGTCATATTTTTTCTCCATTAAATAACAGGGGTAATATAGAGTTATATGTTTAAGACCTCTCTTTTTAATACTCCTCTTTCTTCTTTCTTCCCTTTTCTTCCTCCTTTTCTTCTTTTTTCTTCTTTTTTTTTCTTTTTTCACTACTTGAAAAATCATAGGGGGGGGCGGTCGCCCCCCCCCTGCCCCCCTGTAGCGCCGCCCCTGCCCATGACCTAGCCAAAAACGGTATCCCCGCAGTGCACTCTTTCAATAGTTTGGCCCCAGAATATCAAGAAAGGTAAAAGCTCTCCATTGCCAAAATGATTCCCCCGAATTCAGTTAGATATACACTAGTCTAGAATGACAATGTTGCCATTTTTAAAAATAATTCTTCTTTTTTTTCTTTCTTTTGGGGTTGGGATTGGGACGGGGAAGCCGAGGAAGACGCCGAGGTTCACATTTACCTAAAATACAGAATAGTAAAGTGAACAGTGGCGGATTTAGGGGGAGGGCACATCTGGCTCGTGCCCCCCCCCCTTTGGAAGAAAATTATGCATTGTGCCTTCCCTTTTTGTGATTGTGCCCCCCTTTAGAATAAATTTTTTTTTTTTTTTTTTTGCTTGTCAGAGATTTATGGAGGGGAAGTAGACCCGCATACCCCCCCCCCCTGAACTTTCGAGAGCTGGCGAGACCAAAAAATACGGGTCTCCCTCCAGCAAAATTAACAAACCTGCATTTGTGTGCCCCCCCCCCCCCTTATACAAAATCCTGGATCCGCCTCTGAAAGTGAAGGCAAAATCTCTACATTATTGGGGAGGAGGGTTGCGCCCTTAATTTACATTAAACAGATACGTATAAGATTAATTGACAAAAACATAACGAAATACCAGCTAAAACCCGAAGTTTTATCAATAAGAAGTAGATCGCTTCTTTTGGTTGATCTGAATTTTACGCGCTGATGGCGAAGGGAGGATTATTATCCGCTGAACATATCAAGAACACATGAATATTTGAACTCGATCCTGATATAAAAGATGAAGATATCCACCGTCCTGGAAAAGTTCTTAAAATCATTACGCAGGTATTATCAGATTGAAGAAATCTATACTTTTTATATACTTTATCTTGCGGTTAAGGGAACACTGTAAAAAAAAAAAAAAAAAAAAAAAAAAAAAAAGCTCATTGAAGGATGACTGAAAGTATTGTTATTTAAAGAAAAATACAAGGGCAAAACCAAAATGGCAACACAGAAACTTTTACTTACCGCTTTCATCTAACTGATTTGACTGCGACGTTATTACCGATATAATTTCCAAAGAGAGAACTGAAATCGTCTGCGACCGACGCGAATATTTGCTTTGCTCGTGAATAACCCGACTCAATTGACGATAAGCTCCTCAACTACTGCGAAGAGCGAGGCGTTGATGACCGCTGTTGTGAGCAGTGTTTACGGACGGGTCTCTAAACGAAATACATACGAGTGGGACTGAGCAAGGAGTTCTGTGATAACTCCTTGGACTGAGCAATTAGAAACCAAGCTATTGTTGGGCCGGGGTCATGAGAGCTTCAAATTCACACGAATTTCAGGGATGAATGCTTTTAAGAAGAAACAAAAAACAAAAAACACGAGCGTGTATTTATCAAGCGTATAATCTGCGTCTTTTTAAATTTTATAAATGGTTATAAGGTGGACAATGCTCTAAAGAGGCAAAATTTACATCACCATTTCATCATAAAATACCAATGTGTTATTATAATGATGAAACTGCTACAATTGACTATTTAATAATTAAACCTACTGGAAACTAGGAAGGAAAGAAAATCGAAAGGGGAAAAAGATATCTGAACATTTTCAGGGTCATTAAAAAACTACTAGACCGTTTCCAAGGCGACAAAAGGAACAAAACAAATATTGACTTTTTTAATACACTGAGTTTTACACAATTTGTGGGAAAATGCAATGAGCAAATCAAAGACATACCGGGTAGTTCATTGTCATCAAACTCAAGGAGACAATAACAGTATACATACTGTCATGAAGATGGGCTAAATATAGCAGAAAACCATGCAGCTGGGTAAGCACTGTGGCGCAGCCAGGGAGGGGCACATGTCTAATTGAATAAAGGAGGAGTAACTAGGGGGAAGAGATGGAAGGATGGAGGGAGGGAGGGAAAGGGGGATAAAGAGAGACAGATAGACGGAGACAGAGAAAGACGGAGACAGAGAAAGACTGAGAGAGACGGACACAGGGAGAGACAGAGAGACATAGACAGAGAATTAAAAGGAAAACAATGTCAACATTTATTTTAAAAATCTACCCTGTGAGGGGGATACACCAACCACCTATACCAGTGAATAACCCCTTCAACCGCTACCCCCCCCCCCCCCCCCCCCCCCAGGTGGCTGAACCCACGCTACGCCATTGTGATCGTGTATTTTATGTATCGGCGGTAATGGCAGGTGTGGACTATATTCGGTGATGCTGCAAGCAAGAATTAATATTTATTTAATAGAGCGATAAGATACGGATCATCATCTCTAGCCAAGTAAACACGTGGCTATGAATCAGGTGTGTGCCATGTGGGTGCGGGCCCTCTGGCGTAGCGTCAGCGTCAGGCACGGGGCACTATTTTTCCAAATGAATGTAAAAATAAAAAATAAAAACAAAAGAAGAAGGAAGAGGGTGATAAAAAGAATTAAAGAAATGAATAGAGATGGGAAAAGGAGAACATGAAACGAAGATAATATTCCTACACTAAAAGGATTCCCCCGTCAACATTCTCGCACGTCGTCCACCTTGTAATACCTGTGCGCCCCCCCCCCCCCCCTCTCCACTCTTCTTTTCCTCCATTCCCGGCCAAGAGTGACTCAACGAACGCCATTAGGAAGAAGAGGAAGAAGGATTAAAGGTAAAGTTAAAGAAGCAGAAATGTACTGGGAAAATGTGGCACATCTTTTATCTTAAAAATCAAAGAATAACTATTAAGTCATTTCCTTAAGGAATCAAGGCAATAACATTGGTCTTAAAATTATGCCAAAGCATATAAACAAAGGAATACGTGAGCACTGTACAAATCATAACACATAATTTATCGCACAATATTAAATACAGTCTTTTGGTTTAGAAACAAGACGCTGAATGTGAACAAAGCTTATTGTACGTCATTCTATCAAAAATAGTGTCATTTATTTCCAAAAATGACTTTCATCCAAGCATCATCCAAGCATCATTCAAGCATCATATGAGACGGTATAAATCTACATTTTAGCTAATAAAACCATGGAAAATAAAATATAAGGTTTCCCATTTTCTAGTTACATATATAGATGCATTGTTGCTGTTATATCATGACCGAAAAGTTATGTACGTCTTCACCGATCAATGATAAAAGAATACCATTTCTTGTATAACTTCATACGTACTGTACTGTTCACTATGTTTGGTTGTACCAATAATTATTTACAGAATGATACTAGGCTGAAACAACAATGATTTGATATGATTTGATTCGATTTTGATTGATTTATTTCTCTTTATGATCTTTTTTTTCTTCAAACATATTTCAATTTGCATATGCAATTATATATTTGCTAAATCTAAATCTTCTAGACAAAATACAGGAGCTTCGAAAAGACATTGGACTATCAGCAACGTTAAATACAAGAATATTGAGGTAGCACGTGCGTCTTGAGGCACTATAGTAGCCTGAATGCTGCGATGTAATTAGTGGTTTAATTGGAAGCTGCCACTCTTCCTTTTTTTTTTTTTTCTTTCTCTCTCTTACTTTTCCTTTTCTCTTTTATACATGTCTTGAAATGAAACACGACATTTTGGTAGCACCTGAGTCTTGTGGTACTGGTAGCCTGCATGTTTTCATGCAATTTGTGCAGCTTTTTCCTTTCTCTCTTTTACTTTTAATTTATTCTCTCTTACATGTCTTGCAATGAAAGACGAACACAGAAGCATCGGATGAGACAGTTGACTTCATCAACCATCTTTTGGTAGCTCACATGAGTTTTGAGATAGCCTGCATGTTCTGATGCAATTTGTGCTTTGGAAGCGACAACTTTTCCTTTTCTTTCTTACATGTCTTGGAATGAAAGTCGAACACGTAGCATTGGATGAGACAGTGGATCATCACAAGAATATTATGACAGCATACATGGGTTTTGAATTTTGAGATAGGCTGCATGTTTTGATGGGATCTGTGGTTTGGAAGCCACAACTTTTACTTTTCTCTCTTACATGTCTTCTAATGAAAGATAAACACGGTAGCATTAATTATTGGAAGCGACAGACGACATCAACCACTGTCCATGAATCTATTGGTAGCAAATTAGTCTTGTAGTACATTGGTAGCCAGCGTGTTTTTGATGTAATTTGGTGGTTGGAAGCTGTGATTGATAACCCAGGTATTTAGTCATGCTTGATCACACGGTGTGAAGGTATGACGTCCTCTCTGGGTATTAGAAGGCGTGAGGTTCTCCATAATCACGCTTTATGCCACCCATCCTACCGATCTAGTCCAGATGTAAACAGGGTGATGGCTGAGTGGGTGAGTGGGTGGGTGGATACCCCCTCCCCCATTCCCTCTTACCTCTCACCAGATAAAGAATAGGACGGTCCTCTCGGGGTATTGGAAGGCGTGAGGTTCTCAATAATCACACTTTACAGGACCAATCCCACCGATCCAGACCAGATATAACCAGGGATAATGGGTGGGTTGGCACTGGCGGATTTAGAGGGAGGGGGGGGGGGCAGGTCAGTTGTGCCCCATTTTTCCACTTCTGAAAACAAAATGGCATACCTTTAGTACACATGTGCCCCCTCCTTTTTTTTTCTTCTTCTTTTTCTTTTTTCTTTGTTTGCTTGGAGTAAAAAGGCACCGAAAAAACCTAGTGAACTTTCTTTTTGTCAGAAAAATTTACGCAATACTGTGCCCCTTTTTTGACAAAATCCTGAATCCAGCCCCGTCGGTGAGTATATACGCCCATTCACCATGCAGGTGGAGATTTGGATGGTGGATGGGTGAGGATAGCCCCCCGTCCCGACCAATCATCATCATCTCAAATGCATGCCCAAAATATGAATAAATTCGTGAAGCGACAGATGTGCACCTTTCTATCTTTGTGGACAATTATTTGGTGGGAAGACCCCCCCCCCCCCCCCTTGCCGGCGTGACGTGACGGGAGGAAAAGAGTCCGGTAGCTTGAAACTTTGAAAGCTTACTCACTGCAGATTTTTTGTTCTTTTTTTCTGGGGGGGGGGTGAGCAACCGATCCCCTTTCAAACCAAGGTTGTATACCTAAAGTACAGAAAAGAAAAGTGTGCACCTTTCAAATTTCGACCCCAAAGGCACCTGAAAAACCTGATAATTTCTTTTTCTTGCCAGACCTTTTTTCTGAGTTGTGCCCCCCCCCCCCCCCCGTCAATTACAACAACAACAACAAAAACCTGGATAACTGCTGAATGATTTGAGTTAACGCCCCTCTGGCTTTCAGCAGATGAACGGCACTATTATAATACGCTTGAAAACAAGATGAAGTATCGGTCTAAAGTGTATGTAGACTGCAAACATTGCGTGAGATATAAAAAACAATAATAATTCAAATAATATATCAATTTCACTGACTGTTCGCCAAAATTGAATAATAGTTGGGGTTTTTTAAAGCTACAAATACAACAAAATCCTCCTCTGATATAGGCTGTATACTATCTTTTCAATGTTTTCCAACATTTTACAATGGATTTAATAAATCCATTGTCTTATGGCTTCAATTTGCATAATATGCAAATTGAAGCTATAATATACAAATTGAAGCCATAGGACAATACTCTATTTAAAAATCAACGAATACTTCATCTGGCCTACCCTTCAGAGCCTCGTCTACATAACGTGTTGTATATAGTGACGCCGTATATATAAGACGAAGACAAACATCGACTACTATGATTACGAAGGCTTTCAAAAAAGATTTTCTCCTATAAAGTTTGCATTTATGGAGAGAGCTTTTTTAAGTGAATAATGTTGTGAACTAATCATTCCTCACAGTCACTATAGCACAACCGATAAGTTTGAACCATCTTTAATATCATTCTACATTAAACTGGGTATATGATAACTATTCAAGACATAATGTGAATCTGTGAAAGTCAATATAAACCACAGTGGAGCGTTAATAACGTTGCTCCCAATAATTTGATCGGATTGCTCCGAAGCAACAAAGACATTTCTACTGTGATTGCGAAAGCATGCTGTGACGACACCTTCAAAATGTGTCACCAGGCCAGCTCTCTCACTATTCCCTCTAAAAACTGATGAAAGAAGTTGACCGATTTGGTGGATAAAACACAATCAACTTTTGGAAAGTTGACAAGTCCAGGGGGGCTCACCTTTCAGATTCGAGTATTTTCAAAGCAAAGTGACACTTTTGAAGCATGGCTGAAAAACCAGAGCAATTTGATCAATAATTTCTTTGATAAGTTTCTTGGGTGCCGAAGCAATACAAATGCTTTAAATCTTTAGAGCTCATTTAAATATATCATGGTCATTATGAAAATAATCAAGTTGGGAAAAAAATTTATGAGTGATTGCTCCCAAATTACAATTTACAGATGTATAACTTACCTTACGCGGTATATCTTGCATGAAATGCTATGATATGTGTATGCGATGGTGATAGCACTCTGTCAGCAAATTGCTGCTGCAAACTCATCACATATTATCCCGCAAATCAGAATCCATTATTGCACTGCTCCCCGATGTATTATCCTTTCACATCCAGGTGCATACTCCCTAGGCACAGCAGCGAAACTGAGCAAAGCGCGGGAAAGAGGCAACAACAAATTATGTGCCGGTATATAGTAGCAGACGACGATATCATTTTCTATGGAGTGAGTTCCCGAACGTGCTCTCCGAAAGAAAACAGTTTGCACATATTGCTTTCGATTGCAAACGAGACTTTTCTTTTTAGTACTTCGCTTTCGCTAATTTGTCGACATTCCTGTTTAATTGTGGACCTTTTGCGATGAGGAATGAGGGTCGAATTTTATTGTCCACTCCTCTCTTTCATTGTTGTTACAAGATGAAAACCTTTCTTTGTATTTAAGAAAGAGGTGTTGATTTTAGGCTAAACGTACGAAGGGGCCGTGCACTATTGGGATTACTTGACACCAGGATAAGAATTGGTTGTTGGGTGACGATATGAACTCAGCAAAATATAAAGACATTCCACGACAGATTTCATGATTTTCCTTTTTTCTTTTCTTTCTTTTTTTTTTTTTTTTTTTTGTGCTATTCTTAAGGAATTCATTTGGTATTTCTTTAAATATGCGTACAGTAATGTCAACACATTTGGTTGTCATTACCGCCCTTGGGAGGGGTTTAAATGAACGACATTTTAGCAAAAAGTATTATTCAGTTACCTAAACATGACGCAGTACAACGGGGGTTTCGAACGGCCACAAAATTGTCTCGGAATATTGTTCAATCCATATTTCTTTCCTCGCCTTTACTTATGTCGAGGGCCAGATCCAGGATAAAAATGGGAACACGGGCCGGTTGAGACGCCCCCCCCCCACCATCCCCACAAGAAGGAGCAAACACTCCCTTATTATGTCGTCTTTGTTTCCGATACAATTTTATGGAACTCTTTAGGCCCCTTCCTTTCCCTTTCTTACTTTCTGTTAACCCTCCCACAAGGATTCTTTATCATATTCATAAAACCATACACAACCCCACAAGAAATTACACATAAATGCATTATTTCATTTCTTCATCTCTTGGCCTTTCGTATTGCCTATATCTTGGCCCTTTTTTGGAAAAAGTGATGTAGTAGATTCTTTTTCCCTTTTTATGTAAATCCTATAATTATGCGAAGTAGAAATCGCTGTCTCATCGGACCCCTGCAATACCCTTTTGGAGATGGGTAAAGCAATGTGTGTTGAGCAGCTAGCTATAGTCAATATACAGAGAACACTGCATCATGTTTGATGGAACACCTATAAAGTAAATATCGTCTAACTGATCAGACCAGGAAGATGATAATAGATAAAAACCCGTTAAACAAATATAGAGCAAGAGAGGTGACAGAGCAATGAATGATGCACTGAGTCTATACAATCAGAAGAGAACCAGTCGAATTGTGAAATAATCAGGTTCAATTGAGAAAAAAAAAATGCTCAAAAACCTTTTCAACTCTATCTATAGCAGGGGGTTGAAACAATGGCGTAGTGTGGGTACAGTCATTCAGCGGGCACTGGCATGAGTGAATGGGGGCACCGAAAATGAAATACGAAATAACAAGACCACTGATCAAGGGGGGGGGGGGGGGGTACGCTGAAAGGATTCCTTCCCGTGCCCCATAACTCCTGTATCTACGTCACTGGATAAAAAGATGATAAAATGAGTAGATGTAATATGATTTCAAGACCTGAACATTCTGCTTTATAAGTTTAAAGGAACTATATGAAAAAATTTTGCGGCTATACAGGCTTGCTCATCGTCTGCAGAAGAAAAATGATGTCTCCAGATCTACGGTAGATCATAAAACAGGATACAGTTCTTTAAAGTAAATGCATGAACTACATTCAAAGCAAGCCTACATCATTATAAACCATGCCAATGTTCAGACAACCACCCTGAACAACTGATGAACCCAAAGCATTACCCTGTGTTACTCATGCAGGATAATTTCAACCATCCTAATTTAGTATCATGTCATACTAATGGTGTCATTGTCCGGATCAGGGGTGGATCCAGGATTTTGGAATGAAGGGGGGGGGGAGACCGAAAATATCTTGTGAGCGAAACAGCGGGAGGGTTTCATCATGTGTTCATATTTTTCAGATGCATTTTAGGTTGAAATATTCGAAAAGCGGGGCTCATTTGGGGGGGGGGTGGTGTACTTATGGTTCGCCAGATGGGTTTTAAAAGGGACACTGGGCCGGCTGTGCCCCCTCCTTAATCTACCGGTGGTCTGGGGGATAGCTGTCCGGGGATGACTGTCCAGGTGTTGGTCATTCAGACACGGATTATGACGCGGCAGAATCGACTTCTTAACTCAAATCACCTCCAATATTTAAAGAAAGGACAATGGGGGTCATGACAAGTTAAGTCATCGAGGCTTTTATATAGTTCGTGATATTCTTTAATTGATTAAGCTTTATCACAATGAAATCCATAATAAAACGGATATGTAGATTTGTACATCATATTTACCTATTATGACGGTTATACCTGCTATCAAATATGGGAGGTGTCAAATACATCCAGTTTCCATTGTGGATCAAACGAATGACACAATAAGGTCCACAAATGCATTGTCTATATTGACTTTATAAAGACTTCTCCGCCTCCTCCTCCTCCTCCTACGTTTTTTCCTGTTATTTTAAGAATATGGTCCTATGTTCATTTATACAGACTATGGACATGATGGATTGAGAATTATATAGGAATGCTGATTTTTACAGTATCAAGAAATTTATTTAAAAGGGGCGGAAATGTATCCAGGCACGTAGACACATTGCAGGTAGTTATACGGGTTGTACCCTATCCCCAACCCCCCCCCCCCCCAAAAAAAAGGGGGGGGGCAACGAGAATTGAACTTTCAAAATCTCCAAAAGCTCTCAACCATTATCAGTTAAACTCTATAAATCTAATTTCTGTGGTATGTAATAGACGTGATGTAAATGAAGTTCACAATAATTAGATGAAAAATGAAGAAGTTAATGGTGTTATTTGTAAGACCTTGCATTTTTGCAGACGTTACAAGCGAGGGCAAATTAATATACAAAAGTATCGTACTTAAATCGCCTGAACATTTCATGTGGAAACATTAAAAATGAAGCAATGCCATCATGGATGTACAAGGGCACATCTATGTATTCATGAATCCTTCACTGGCCATCCTAGATACCAAGTATAAAAACTCTTACCTACGGTACTTTCCCACAACGTACCTGTCAAAACAGTAACAATTGAGTTGTACCATGCCTGGAGTTTTTTTTTAAAGAAGGAAATTAGATATCTCTGACCCTTTTTGTGTCTCGACTCTAGGGGTCCCTCGGAAAGGCAGGAGGTACCTAGCAAGAAAAACTACAAAGACATTAGGTAAACACAACGATGACTCATTCGTCTGCAAATAGAAATGAAAAGGTGTTCGGATGTCCTTAGGCACTGCGATGGAAATAGGAATTCTTAAGAATAGTGGCGTAGCGTAAGAGGAGTTATTGAGGGGGGGGGGTACTGATGTCATTAATGGGGCACCAGTCTTATGGATGAATGAAGGCCATCACAACGCGATAGGGGAGGGTGTGAGAGGGGTACATGTCACCAGCTTTTTGCATTGACTCCCCCTCCCCCGTTTCTTTCTATTCTCTCTGTTGGTTATTCGATTGTGGCACATGCCCCTGTGCCCCCCGGTCCCTCAACCACTGCTTCAGGAGCAGAAAGGCAGTCTAGAGTGTCACTTGAGTAGTCATTAAAACATTCTCGATGATGCATTTATGCTCCAGGTACCAGCATAATACTGGGGTGAGAGAGAGGGGGGGGGGGGGGCTCTGAATATGTATAAATAGCTCGGAGGAAGGGGAGACAAGAGGAGGCTCAGAATCATATGATTACACTCCATACGAACTCCTTAAACATTGCTGTCCAGTTCTTACTAAGAATTAGGAAGGACACAGAAAATCACGGGCTTTATCATCATCCCGATGTCAAACATTTTTTCTTTTATTATGTGACTACAAAAAGGTTTAACAATAATCGAATCAAATATTACCTAGTATACCCTTGATAACTTTTAACTGATGGACAGTTGTAAAGAACAGTTACATTATTTGTACCAAACATGTCTGGTTTCATTCATATTTTACTGACAACAAATATTTGGGAACAGGCGCAAACACATACATGTAAGCATATGTCATCCACAATAAGAAAAGTCATTTTGCTACCAAAAATAAAACAGAGTCCATTATGACAACTAAGAATAGAAATAATGTCTTTGGACTAAATAGCAATTCTAGAATGATAATAAGACCGAACGTTTGTGAGCCATAAACTTTATAGAACAACTCAAATGTACAACGTGAGATGGCGCTATCAATTATGTACACTTCATGCAAAGCTGTACAGTCTTGACAACTTGGTCTGATCGACAGCCGTATTACAGGGGAAAAGTCTATATGATGTTTTCGCCCCTCTAATCTCTACGATTACGGATATCTAGATATTTATGTTTGCATTTATGCGTAATAAATGTCGCATTGAACACCCACAAAGTGACAATAGAATGACTGAAATTAGAGCAAGGTTCAAAGCGTCCAAAGTATAAACTCATTTGTGGTGAAGTGAAGTGAAGAGGAAGAGTATCTCTCAAAGCTCGACAATAAACACACGAAAGGTGCATGGTTATACTTCTCATATAAAGATGGTCCGCTTTGCAGAAATTCAAATATTCATTATTTTTGTAGGAGCTTTCTTCCATTTTTTAAAACTATGCAGAAGCATATTTTCTTTCCAGGGACCTAATAAGGTTTGCCTGGAAATCGCTCAATAACAGTATTTAAACTCATGAATTTTGAAAGTTTTGAGCAAATTTGATTAAATTTTCAGTGTAGATATTTATTAATATGTCATTGATTTCATTTCTTTTCACATATATCTCAATTTCTGAAGTTGTAAGGATTGTCTTAATAAAGCACTGAATGGAGGGCTAGATTGGACTTGCTTATCATATTTTATTTGCTAGCTCTAAACTCTCTAATGCATGCAGACAACATGACACATCTGTATTGTTATTATGCAAACGGTAATTAATAACGTATTCCATTCTACATAATGCGTAACTCCTCCCCCAATATATGTGAATGGGATTTTCAGCAAAACTTCGTAATTTAGCAATAATTTTGCTTATCCAAACAACTCTATGTCACATCCATGAACAGAAATTTAGAATAAAATTTTAGGCAGTTTCTCCCAAGAATATTATAGTCTATCATTACAAAACACTCATTATCACCTTCCATTACATACTATATCTTATTGCCTTTTATTTTCTCTATTTGAAATATCTACCACTACTTTCAAAGTAGTCCGAAATATCTACTGACACTACTTCTAGCCACTTTAATATAGCAGTATTGGGGAATGAAATCGAGCGAAGCGGCCAGCTAATTATGTCGCCATTGGAGGGTGAAAGCTGGGTAGATTTTTCTTACACAAGTTCAAGGTTTTCGTCAGTGAGCCTGTTTACACAGTGTACCTCTTACACCTGCAAGCTACGATTTCTCATGTGATTGCATCCGGACAACATAGATGGCTACACCGAAAGGTCGGGAGGGAAATAGGGGGGGGGGGCATGTCTTTAGAGAAGGGGGAGGGGTCAAGTGTGTAACACCGTTTAGATATGTCCAACTGAGAGAAAAGGAAATGGGGAGGGGGTCTATAAAGGATGGAGGGTCTGATGCAAGTTACAATTTTTCATGTGATTGCATTCGGACAACACAGATGGCTACACCGAAAGGTCGGGAGGGAAACAGAGAGAGCATGAGCATGTCGGGGGGGGGGGGGGGGGGCTTGGGGTGTATTTCCATTTGACTATGATATGGGGTAAGGGGTATAATTATTACTTCGCTATGGAAAAAAGGGATTGGAAGGGAAATGGGAAAGGGGGCATGGAGAAAAGGATCAAGGGTGTAATACCATTTGGCTTAGAGAGGGGTGAAGAGAAAAAAATGTTGGAAAGGAAATAGGATGAGGGGTATGTCTATGGGTGAAGCAGGGGCTTCGCTAGAGAGGGTTTTATGGTGACAACCATAGACCAATTTGAATTTTTAGCGCCTTGTCGGAAAACTTCTAAAATTGGTTCACATTTATTCTATTTTTTGCTCGTTGGGAAAACATGAGACATTTATCGGCAAATTTAGAAATTTGAGCTAGGAGGTGCTATACAATTACAGAGCCATTAAGTTAATGGCTCTGAATAGAGCTTTCCAGCCTTTATTTTATTTTTGTTAACTCTTGATTTAATTCTTGATTTTTTAAATTCTTGTAAATGAATTTTTATAAGTGTGTACTGATGATCTTTTTTATACGGAAAATAAAACCAACCAACCAACCAACCTCTTTGTTTTGAGTAACTGTGTGGGTGATTGGTGTGCGGTGTATTAATTACGCCTCCTTTTTAAAAATCTTTATTACCCTTTTTATTTTATTTTTTTTTTTGTATCAGACAACTTGGGAGGGGGAGGGGGAGCTTATTTTAGCGGAGGACTTTTTCAAGACCACTGTCGGCAACATTTCGAAATATAAGGGAAAGTTTTTACCTTTTAGGGCAACCTCATTTTATAACCCCAAATTTTTCGGCTGGTGTTCCGATACCCTCGCCCCCATTTAACAAAAATTGCGACGCTACAGCAAACACATGCTTGCATTTTCTATTACAGTAAATAATCAATCGCCCCTCTCGCGCATTAACGTTATCACTTATGGTCGATAAACATCGGTTTGATCCATCCCTCAAGAAATGAAAGAAGGGGGAGAAAAAAAAATAGAAATAGCATGCCACATAAATATGCAGATAAACGTAATTATCGAAGTTCATTCTCCTATCATGCATACAGTTATACATCAAGAAATTTTCGTAAAATTGGTCTCAGCTAAATACTTCCCATACCATCTTTCATCCCAGAAGATTTGGATCAGAAGCTTTCCACAATCTATAAGCAATTATACTAAAGGCTAATTATATTATCTTTCAACTATCAAAACTCTATGGAGAAGAATTCATTTCCTTTCTTGTGCATCAATCTATGTTCGAATGTTCGACCAATCTCTTGCATAGTGACAATATGAGAATGGTTATTATCACTCCATAAAGAGAATGACGAAAAAGCACTTCCACTTTGAACATCAAATGATGAAACGCACATGCATCGATGGATAACTACTTTAATCCATCATTATCAACAACTCAGAAAACCCTTCGAGCAAAAACGCCCCCACTCAACATTAATGTTTGTTTATTGCGCATCTCCGGTATGATCACTTGAAGTAAACGGTACATCCCCCACTGAATAAAAAGAAGGAGGACTTTTTCCTCCATTTTGAGGTTATCGACTTCCGTTATGAAGACGAAATATACACAGAACATGAAGTTAATGATAAATTTGTCATTTTCAACTATTCTAAAACCAAAACGATGTGTTGATCATCAATTTATGCAATAGAAATCATATAAGAACTCATATCTTCGATAGGTTGTATTTAACTTTATATGTTCCTTTTCTACCGGCAATTAGTATGCTGAAGCCATATAACTTTTATTTATTTCTAGATGAAAGTGAATACATCAATTTTAATGTTCTCTTGAAATTACTTGTTTTTCCTGCAACATCCTAGTGATTTTAATAAGTCTGTATTTATAAATATATATCACTGAATATCAAAACCTTCTTTTTTCTTTCTCTCTTCGTTTTACTTTTTATATCTTTTATTTTAGCTTGTTTTGTTTTATTTCGTTTTGGGGGGAAATCTTAATAGGGCCACTTGTCCCCCGCCCCACCTGGCGTTGTTTGTTGTTGTTGATTAGTGTTTTATGGCGCTTCACCGTCGCACTCTTATATTATATGGGCCACCGCATGAACATCTGCCGGACGATGGCAGCTCATCATAGTCCAATAAGATATAGGGAGGCACAAGCATGTACTACTGATGATCACATAATATGATGATTTGATAATCCTCTTCCCTGCATACGACATACATGTATTGTGCCGTTGGTAGCCTCGTTCACACATAACACAGTAAACCACCTACATAAAAAAAAACAACAAACAAATAAAACAAGCAACAACAAAAAATCAACAACAAAAACAAAACTAAACTAAACTAAATAAAATGAAGTAAAACTAACAAGACAAAAACAAAAACGAAACAAACGATACAAAAAAAAACAATAACAAATAAACAAAACAAATCAAAAGAAAACACAACAAAACGAAAGTTACAAATAACAAAACATGTAGTGGCAAACTAGGATGACACAGGAGTAGCACGCTGCACATTTCTGTGTCTTGGAACACACAGATAATAAAGGACGCTTTATAGCCGGCAGCCGCTCGTTTTTCTTTTTTTTTTTTGGTTTTTTTGTTGTTGTTTTTTTTGTTTGTTTGTTTTTGTTTGTTTTGTTTTTGTTTTCCTTGTCTTTCTGTCTTTCTTTCTTTCTTTCTATTCCTTTTTTTTTCTTTCTTTCTCACCCTCATTTACCACTGATTAACATGCAAAACTGTTTTATTTTTCCACGATGGTTTCTTGAGTCGGTTTAAAGCGTCATCATGGTCACGTCTAAACGAGACTTATCTAACGTGTCTAAAGCCCCTTTCACAATTGGTCTGCGACCGTTTGCGACCATTTGGTCGCACGACAGGCTGCAACAGGCTTCAATCGCCATCGATCTCATCAGGTCGCAGAAAGGCATTCACAAATGCAACAGCGGTTGTAAAACAAAAGCGACTAGAAGAGACCGTTGCACGAGTAAGTCGCATTTGCTCGCATATGCTCGTGCGAGTGGTCTTGCGTTCACATGCGAGTGTTGCACGAGTGATTGCGAGTGGCTTGACGCCAATCACAATAGTCGCACGATCGATTGCATGGTCGTGCGAGTGGATGTGAGACCATGCGATCGCTCGTGCGATTGAATGAGACCGGTGCAAGTGGTCGTGAGAGTATTCGTGCGAGTGGCGTGGGGTATAAAAACCCCCTCGACAATTGACCGGTAGTCAGTTTCAAGTTGGCCTTCTTAATAGTCAAGATGCCAAAGAAGAAAGTTACAAAGAAGAGAAAGTTGTTAGAGGAGGGCCCTGTTGCAGAGGATCATCTCCATAGTCCCCCTATATATACCCCCGAGGAATAGTCGCATACAGTCTCATACAGTCGTGCAACGGTAGTACAACGTTGTAAGATTTGCTGCGATCGGTCGTGCAACAGTCTCATGGTCTTAGCACAATCGCACCCATTCGCAAGACTGGTCGCTATAGGTCGCTAGCGCACGTGCGAGTGTTGCACGACCTCCAGCCCACCCACTGCGACTATTGAGTCGTGCAAACTCTCGCATCTGATCGTGCAACGTTGTGCAACACTCATACGAGAATCGCACGACCTAATGCGAGTGAATCGATCGCATCTGGTCGTGTCTGGATTTTGAGCATGTTCAAAGTTCAGATGCGACCAGTCACGACCGCCTCAGGTTCGTGCGACCGCCTGCAACGAATGCGAGTGGTCGCAAGACACCAAGCGATCGGTCGTGCAACACCCCGAAAAATCTGTTGCAGGCGGTCGCAAAATGGTCGCAGACCAATTGTGAAAGGGGCTTAAACGAGACTTATCTAACGTGTCTAAGGTGTCAAGGAATGGCGACGACCTTCTAGAAATCTTATTTTCGATCGGGAATGAGATCAACTACATAAACAGAGGCGCAGCACCAGGGAGATGGAGGAGTGGGCACAGGGGCACCAGACAAAAAAAAATGCAGTGTATTTCTGGATATAGGTAGTACAGGGGCGGCGTCGAATATCTTACAATGGACACACTAGGTCTAAAAAATCTCTGACAAGCAAAGCAAGGAGAAACAAATAAACAACTAAACCAACAAAAAATGAGATCACCCTCTGCCCTCCCCCCCCCCCCCCCCCCGGTAACGCTTCCTGAAGTAAGGAGGAAGCGAGGGGGGGGGGGGGGAGGGCGTAAATGGACACTGACTGACATAGCAATACACTCTGAGACTATAATAACTTCATAACTTACATTTCAATATTAAAAGAATGGAAATGTGTTTTTAAAATCTTATTCCGTCTTTAATGAAAACAAATAAAGGGAGAAAAAGGGGGAAATTGCGTTGGCGTGATATTGTCTTTTTTTCTTCTTTCTTTTGTTCGTTATGTTCAAAGAGATAAAGCTCCTATACTCTGTATCATTCTTACACGTTTGTACATGTGATATCCAATTAATGTCATGTTATTTGGGTTCAAGTAGGTATTTAGTAGACTTGCTTATCTTTGTACGTACAAGCAAACTCTTCACTTATAAATATTTTGTTTGGTAAGTTGGCGGAAAAAAAAAATCGTCGACAACTGCGTGCATATCAGGATGGTCAGAAAGGAGGGAGTGAAATTATTCCCGGCACTGATCATTTTCCCGGAAATATGATTTCGGGAATCCTACTGGCCCTTTCCAAGCTCTATTATGAGGAGAAGAAGAAGAAGAAGGAGGAGGAGGAAAAGATGGAGGAGGAGATGGAGATGAAGAAAAAGGAGAAGGAGAAGGAGAAGAAGAAGAAGAAGAAGAAGAAGAAGAAGAAGAAGAAGAAGAAGAAGAAGAAGAAGAAGAAGAAGAAGAAGAAGAAGAAGAAGAAGAAGAAGAAGAAGAAGAAGAAGAAGAAGAAGAAGAAGAAGAAGAAGAAGAAGAGGAGGAGGAGGAGGAGGAAGAGGAAGTGGAAGAGGAAGAGGAAGAGGAGGAGGAGGAGGAGGAGGAGAGGAGGAGGAGGAGGAAGGAAAAAAATGCAGAAAACTTTTTCCACCGGCTCTGCGTATGGGCAGAAAAAAATCCAAACAATATTTTTCATGCAAATTAGGTTCCCTCCGGGAAGGGGGGTGGATGGTCACTTCGGCCCGCATATCAGCCTATAAAATCTACATCAATGCGTATATTTATTTATTTATTTATTTATTTATTTATTTCGTTATTTAAACAGGGTAGCGCCGTCAGCAATCATGCACAGTACAGTGTTCCAGGGGGCCCTGTATAATAATAATTAAAAAAAACAAAAACAAAAACAATAACACTGCAGGAAGAATATTGTCACATACATCTTTACTGCATTCTAGGCAGCCAAGGATGGTGATTCATGACCAGTAAGAAAATTCCGACATTGATACACGGACCTATGAATAATGGATAACATGACACCACAGCTGAAAATATCTTCACGTAAATTATTCACATCAGAGCAATTCTTCAAGTTCTCCTGTAGCAAATAGACCTGTTAACAAATATATTCAAATTTTATGCATAATTTGAAAAAACAAAGGTTGTTCTTGACAACCTGAAAGCTTGTCAGAGGCTTGTCAGACATAGCAACAAGTATTGTATGCAAACTGGATTCCAAGTATTGTAGTTCATTCATTAATAACAAGTTAATGGAATACCTCGTTACTAGGTCCCCAGGAAAGAAACATCCATAAATTTGAATGATTTTGTGAACAGGTCTATTCAGTGATGCATATAAAGATGAGTTTCCACTGTAAATCATTTAACTGTAAATCATCAATGGAAAAAGGGTAATGGTTGAGTTCCATCTGCCCCTTAATAAGAAAAAGGATTACATGCAAAATAAACTACACTTCTCGAATGCTGGGTTGCTCAGATTAATTCATTTAGGGCCTACCTGTCCCGCATGCTCCCACCGACGGGTACTCGGGCTGATCAAGTTCTCCGCCGGGAAATATCCAAGTTATATTAAGAAATATGGCACCAGACAGAGAAAAAAAAGTATAGGCACCTTTCCTTAAGCTGCCATCATTGTTATGATCCCCAAAAATATCCACAGGCAAGAAAACCGATGAATTATCCATACATCCATCCAAGCAAGGCTTAAAACATGCCCATGCAGCTCAGACGTAAAGCTGAACCTGAGAGTGATGAAGCGAAAATGTGAGATGACATTTTCTTCTTCAACGTCTGCCTGCCGTGTTCCTGTACGACATTCGATTTTGTTAAGGGTGTGCGAAGACAGAAGGAATTAGCCTGCATTAAGTTCTATCGTCTGATGGTAGTATACGGGGTAGATCTGTATAGCAACGCCACGCAACCCGCCAGATTTTGATAGTAACTATTTTGTCATGCATGCGCGCATCTGATATACGATGCAGCCATTGAGGAGAAAGAAGAGAAGGGGAGACGGAGGGATGTGGTAAAGGAGTTTTTAAAAAAAGGAAATATAAATAGAGAGGAAGAAAGGGGAATAGAGGAGGAAAGAGGGAGAGAAAGCAGCTGCGTGAGAATAATATGTGGGAGATCGTGGGAGAGTGAGAGAGTGAGGGGGGAGGGGAGAGAAAGGGAGAGGGAGAGATTATAATGAAAAGAGAGATGCGAACAAAAGGGCAAGAGAGGGGAGACAGAAGAGAGAGGGGGAAAGACAGATATAATTACATAAAGAAATAGAAAGAGGGAGGGGAGAGAAGATAATTAAAAGAGAGAGAGAAAAAAAAAAGAGGGGGAGGAAGGGAATCAGATGGAGAGATTTGAAGACAGAGAAAGTGATACAGGAGGAGAGGATGAGAACAGAATGAATATTAGAGCTGGGATTAGCCTACAAATACTAAATATGAATAGCGGATAAAGAAAGAGGGAGAGAAAGATATATATATATAGAGAGAGAGAGAGAGAGAAAGCTTAGGGGACAGTAATCGAATATAAGATATCAATGAATACAAAATAGCTGTGGGCGCCAAAGGGCACATAAGCAGTGCACATGCACTACTTTCACATCAAACCTTACACTAAGCTCTATATTTTTCACATCATTCATTCCAGCTTTAGCTTGAAGCATCGGTGGTGATCTGCGACGAGTTTGCCTTGAATACATTGGCGTAGCTACGGAGGAGGATGGGGCAAGAGGACACGTGCCCCCTCCCCTCCATCAAATGGCCTAGCAATAAAAGGGGAATAAATAGGAGAAAAAAGGAGACAGCAAACTGAAGGGTGAAAGCGAACGTGAAAAAACCCACTTCGACCCCCTCCCTCACCCCTGTAATCAATAGCCTTGTTAATTCGCATCTCAGCTATCGAGTAATAGCCAGTGCCCCCCCCCCCCCCGATAAGATGCCGGTGCCCCTCCATGTCTGAATCCACTCTACGCCACTGCTTTGCATGGCTTGTGTTGCTCCAGTTTGAGCTATCAACCGGATGTTCTATCTCGACAACGCCAATTGGAAGAAAGAAGCTGGATTCGAATGCGAAGCTAGAGGGAAGAACAGCTATGACAGGAAGAAATCTGAAGCTAAAACGGTTGCCTGAACTGTAGTCGTGGTAGATGATCGGTTTATTTAGAGATTTCTTTCGCGAATTGTTGACCATAATCTGGATATCATGAGAAAACTAGTTGACTGCAAATAGCAAACTATGAGAGTGCAATGAAACTAGGTGGTAGATTTGTGACACAATATTAGACATGTTAGAACAAGCACAGAATTTAATCCACAATCATTCATTCTTTAGGCATGGAAAGGAGGGAACAGATCAAATGAAAGAGATCGGGATGGAATATTAGAATATAACTAGAAATTTAATTCGTCACTGAAGACGAATTAGGTGGTCTGTCCCTGTGGCAAATTGCTTTGTCAGACGTGATAATATTTCTGCAAGATAATAATCATGATAATGTTGACGACAATGATGATAACATGGCCATATAAGTGATGACAATGACGACAATGATATATTGATAATGATGATCAGAATGGCCACAATAATGACAATAACGATAATCGAAGTCGCATAGCGCCCCTTCAGGTACAATTTTATGGGCGATTTTTTGAAAAGTGCTTGAAATGGCATAAAACTTCTACAAAATGAATTTGGGAGGATTTGAATCATTTCTAAATTTTGCGCGCGCACGGACGCGCGGACGTACGCGTACGCGCGCGTTTAACGAATTGACCTTGACTGAAATGACAGTGACCTTAACCATGCCAAATATGAAAGAGAAATGACATTTCATTATGAAGATATAACCATAAGTTGATTTTCACAAAATGGCGCCTGGATGACGTCACAATAACCTGATGACCTTGAAAAAGATGTGGGAACTTGACCTTATTAGGACTGATGACTGACGAAAATATGAAGAAAATTGACTAAGCCGATTTTGAGAAATCGTGATAACGATCTGGACGATTTGATATTGCAGGACATGTGGGAGATTATCCCCTTAGCTTTAATACACGATTGGGAATCAGATTGTACACAAACTACTGCACACTACTTTCCAATAGACATAACACGCAAAATTAGGCAGTTTATGACATTGTCTGTGATGGTATATGTTATAATAGTCGAAAAAGATAGTAAAATGAAAGGCAAAAAAAAAAAAAAAAAAAAATGGACCCACCGGGATTCGAACCTGGGTCGGCGGCATGGGAGGCAAGTACTTTACCAATAGACCAAAAGTTTTGCAATAGACATAACACGTAGACGAAAAACGGGTTTCTGAAATCATATTTTGTAGTTAAAAAATAGGCATGATCCCGACATCTGATCAAAAATTTGAGGGCACAATTGTAAAAGCTTATAGTCTCAGCTATAACATACTCAAATTTGGGAGAAAATCGAGCAGAAATAACAGAGATACTGCTCAAAGAAGACGGGAATGTAGAATCAAGATTTGAGAAAAAGTCATGTCCCATAGAGAATACACGCAAAATGAGAAAAATTGACATACCTCCTTTAATCGCAAAAATACGCCATGATGCCTTTGTCAAAATGAAAAATCGTGGGACTAATCTTGTAGAGAATTGTCTCAGCTACATCATATCCAAATTTGGGCGAAAAATGACCAATAGTAAAGGAGTTATAGTCAAATTTGCATAAATTTGATGACGTCATTTTTGAAAAAATGAAATTTTGAGTTTAGACGCCATTTTGATGACTTTGCAATATAATTGAGGCTCAAATTACCCATGAAATTATATCTATGATTCCTCCTCTACCGAAATATGAAAAAAAATTAGGGGGTCAACAGACTATTTAAAGAGCTAGAGTTATTTTTGTAGAGGCATGTTTTTACGACTTTTTACACTATTTTGCCCATTGACGCGCGCGCGGATTTTAAAGTTTGGCGCGCGCGTGTGGCCTTATGGAATGTCGAGAATGCCTGTAAATGGTTGGAAATTGTCAAGAATAGTGTCAGGAACACAAACCATGCGAAAAAACGGCGTTTTTACACTATGTACGCGCTGCGCACGCGCATAACGCGCGCACGGACGCGCACGGACGGAAATTTTTGAAATGCTTGAAATGACCTGAAACGTACTCTCGTTTGATCCTTGGATGATTTTGAGCATTTTTAAATTTTGCGCGCGCACTGACGCGCGGACGTACGCGTACGCGCGCGTCTTAATAGATGGAATTATTTGGACTGATTAGAATATTCATCATGCCAAATGTGAAAGAAAAATGACATTCCGTTATGAAGATATGATGATGACACGATTTTTACAAAATGGCGCCTTGATGACGTCATGATGACCTGATGAACTTGAAAATGACTGGAGAACCGAGATCTTATTAAGATTGATGATTGATGAAAATTTGACAAAAAATGACTCAGCCAATTCTGAGATTTGGACTGCACAAAAAATGTCGACAAATAAAGAGAAAAAGAAGAAAGAAAATTCTGACGAAATTAAGAGGTGATCTGTCAAAGATGACAGACCACCTAATAAAATAATGGTATATTCGAACAGAATATTAGCAAATCAAATTTTAAACATATATTTTTTGCTACATGTGCTCTGGAAAATTTCACTCATCCAGCGGCAGAATCAATAATTCCCAACTATAGGTTTAATGAAAACAGGATTATATGACACAAAAACTTTCTGTATAAGGTTATTTAGCATTCTGATGTTCACACAAATCTTTTGTTGGTGACGAAGGAGACTCACAAGTCCTCAAGAAAAAAAGACAATATACTTTTATCTCTCTGAAGGTAGCTTCTTGTTACTTGGTATATAATTATTTCCAGCTGTTAATTCAGAATCAAAGATCATCTTGTGCAAACTGTCAAAAGTCCTCCCAAAACACGGCAGAAAGGCAATGGTATCTTGTAGTGATGTAATACGATTTTAAAGATCACTGAATTTCTGCGTAATTCTCCCCAAAACCTCACAGAAATGCGATTGTAATGAATGAGGGTGAACAAACGGTACTCTTCAGTTGTTTTGGTTCCTTTGTATGAAGATTCTACTTTTATATTCAGAGGGGGTGTAGTGATTATAAAAGGGCATTACGTCTAACAAATCGTTTTGATTGGTGTTATAACACGTATCTACTTGAGTGCAGATAAAAGTAATGGATCATCTGAGATGGTTTCTGTAATGCTTATACTACTATCAACGCAAAAGGGCATACGTTACATGTTCTCAGAGAAAGATGATCATCAACAAAATATTCGTTTTCCAGTCTGCAGGGTAAAATGTATAGGTCTACGAACCAAGAGTTTTATCGTAGGATATATACGATTACAAAAGGAAGTTGTTTAACATTCGACACACCACAACCAACTACAAAACGGCTTATGATATCGTGACAGTGTTTATTTCAGAATATCAGTTTTATATTAAAACTATTGAAGCTTTGAAATCTCTCTCTCTCTCTCTCTCTTATATATGTGTATTTTCTGCATCTCTCTGCTAATTTCACTATACATTATAATGGTAATTATTTTGCTAAACAGGAACGTAATATCTAAATTGTATTTTACTTTATAATTATTTTCTCATGTCACCTCTTTAGCTGCGATGTGTTTTTTTTTATTCAATACCTTTTCAAAATCAAATACAAAAAATAAACTACTTTAAAAACAAATTAAAATGGGAAAGCGGAAGGATGTATTACTTACCTCGAACCTTTGACCTTAGTGAAAAATAATAAGATTCATCCGAAAATGATATTCATTCAATAAAATCCTCTTACGAAAAAGCATAATAACCCACTAGAGAAAGTGGGACGTGTGAAAACGTATACTACAATAATAAAAACACTTTGTAGCACTGTTCTGTTGCAGCCGGCAAAATGATGTACGTGCGATATATAGCATCACGTTTTCCTTATCTCTTAGTCCCACATATAATATTTCAAGATTTAGGACGAAGTGACAAAGTGCAAAAATGTTCCAGTCAAGGGGCACTTTGAGTTATCATGACATATGGGGGTTTAGAGGGATTTTCTTTTAATGAAAGAGAAAGAGCACGATTGCAGTATTATTGCGTGTTTCCGATGACTCATTGGTTTGAAATTTTATTTTGGTATAAATGCGAAGAGAACAGGGGTGGGAGAGGGGTCAAGGCTCTCGATCACCTCAAACTTTAGAGCTTGACGCCCATTCAGTGGGCACTTTGGTGGGGAGGTATGAAAGAAAGGCCCCTACAAAGCATTAATGGCGGTGAAAAAAAAAATCTTCAAAATTAGAACGTGGTGCGGGTATACTGAAAAATACGAAATGGGAGAGGGGTCGGGGCTCTCGATAACCCCAAACTTTAGAGATTGACGCCCATTCAGTGGGCACTTTGGTGGGGAGGTATGAAAGAAAGGCCCCTACAAAGCATTAACGGCGTTGAAAAAAGAAGCCTTCAAAATTAGAAAGTGGAGCGGGTATACTGAAAAATACGAACTCTCTTTTTAAAAAGTCAGAAAAATGTCTTGTTGGTTAAGTGGTCAGTTCTCTAGTCTACCTATACAGAACGACCAAGGTTCGAATCTGAACACATTGCTATACGACAATTCATAATTATCTATCTGTAAAAAAAACAACACACACACACACGCAATGCCCTATACCTCAGCGAGAAAGAGAGAGAGAGAGAGAGAGAGGAGAGAGAGAGAGAGAGAGAGAGACAGACAGACAGGCAGGCAGAGACAGACAGACAGACAGACAGACAGACAGACAGACAGAGATAGGCAGACAGACCGGGACAAGCAGACAGAGACAGACAGACAGACAGCCAACAAGCCATGCAGACAAATAGGATAGCACACTAAGGAAAAACAGAGAGTTCGAATATGTGTATAAAAGCATCAGTGCAAGTATTTGAACAGTTGTTCAATGGGTCAAAAATGCTTGCTTTTACATTTCTTGTTACATGTATATATATTATATACATATATTCCACTTATTGGTCTATACAACTACTGTATTATCATACTCTGTGTACAAAGCGAACTGTTTATAGTGAACAAAGGTGACTTGACAGACAAATGATAGTTTGTATTTATATATGCTATCTTTATGTCTGATAATCTCTTTAATCAAATATTTGAATAGTTTTGTATTTCCTTTGTGATTCTTTCGTCGAAAATGTAAGTTATTGTTTTACAATGCATTTTTGTCTGGACGAAAAAATGCCCTGCGGATTGCCCTGGTAACCCACAAAAAAAAATGGTGGAAATTTCGTCCTTTTATCATGTTTATGCCAGGTTGAGAACCGGATTTAGAGAGGCGCAACCGCCCCATTACCCCGCCCCCCCCCCCCTTTGAAACCAATTGACACACCTTAAATATGTTAAGTACACAACAAAAAAATAATGCCCCCTTACTTACTTATGTCACTTTTTAAAATTATGTTCTCCCCATAAAGATATTCTTGATTTTGCGTCTAGATAATACAGAGTAAGGGTTCAAGAACCCTTTTCGCGTACTCAAAGGCAGAAAGTTTTAATGTTAATTTTGGGCAATGGTTTGAAGGCAATTATAATCTTCTTATGTAAACTGCCTCTTTAATGCAATTTGAATTTCGAAATGACCTCTTAATGTGTTGTCCATATACCCTCCCCACAAACAGAATTTTTTTCTCCTTGCCGCGTCTTCATGTGACCCCTCCCCCAGCCTTCCCCGCCTCGCTCACGCTCTCTCTCTCTCTCTCTCTCTCTCTCTCTCTCTCTCTCTCTCTCTCTCTGTATCTGTAAGAGGGGCCTCGCCAGATCATTTTGAATTGAAGGAGGACAATGGCGTATCTGGACCTTGGTTTCGGGGGCAAAATTGTCCAAGTCAATGGTGAGTCTGAAAAAATAAAGAAGCATTTTCTAGGCCCTAATTTGTAATAGATTTCTTTAATATTTTTGCAAATTATAATTTTTATTCGTAGTAGTGGCTGTAGCAACAGTACAACGAATTCATATAGCTATTCGCAAAGTAAACGAGCAAAATTTTGGCCTCATTCCGTTCCGGGGGGGGGGGGAGGTAAAATAAAATGCCGCCTTGCCCCCTTCAAATACGCTGGTGGAGGAGGATTTAAGACAAATTTGTCGAGAGAGAGAGATCCATTTCCTATCCAGTACCCGCAGAGGGCACCATTGCAATTGCAGAAATTCCCCCGCATTGATTATCGTATTTTCTGACATCCTGCTGACATCCGTACTACTATTAGGAACCACCACCCCATCTGGCATTGCTTGTCAGTGCACTCCACCCTCTCCCCATGTATAGAATTTACTCATCGATTACACGCCCCCGCCCGTACTAAATTGCACAACTGGAGCTCAAGACCCCGATAAAAATTCGAACCATTATTCTCAGTTGTGCTGTCGATTTATTTTGAAGTGTCAAAATTTCTAATTCTATTTCTAATGCACACTTTCTGGTATAGTACCATTCAATTATAGTATTATTCAATTATTCATTATCTTAACAAAACAATACTCATATTGCAGATATTTTAAAAAGATGTAACAGAAAATTGTATAATTATGTTTAGAATGGTCAAACAGTATAACCTCCCGATGTCTGATCTCATACAAATTTATGTTGGGTATATTCGTCCAATCTTGGAATACTGTGTACCAGTTTTTAATGGTGGACTTACTATTAAACAGGTAGGATGTTTAGAGAGAATACAGAAAAGAGTGTGTAAAATAATTCTTGGTACAAATTACGTAGATTATGAAAATGCTCTTACAAAATGTGAATTAGAACGGTTAGAAACTAGGCGAGAAAAACTATGTACTGAGTTTGCTAAATCTCTATTAAATAGCATACAATGTAAAGACTGGTTACCAAAAAAGAAAAATGTTTCCATTTCTTTAAGACATGTATCAAATTTTGCACAGTTCAAATGCAAAACGGTTCGATTCAGAAAGAGTGCAATACCACATTTCATAGATCTTCTCAATTCCCAGTAATGTTCATTATATTTCTCCTTAAAAATTTTACAGAAATAAAAATTATTATTGTTTTATAATCTCTGTGTCAGTTTTAATTTCAGTCCAATTTTAATATTCTGATTTGTATTCATGTTTTGTATTTACTTATTTTGTTATGTATATTGTCATTCTTATTTCATATGTTATTATTATCTATGATCAATTTTTATGTATTTCTGCAATGTAAACATGCTAATTTCAGCCTTTGGGCAGCCAATCATGTATTGAATTTTATCTGAAATAAACCATTACTTGAACTTGAACAAAACAAAACAAACAAAAAACATTAAACATGTACAATAATATTCTTAATAGCTCTGAATGAAACGAAACTGCTTGACTCTGGTTTGAAATGATCTGAGGCAACTAATGTTTCTAATCTCACAAAACATACAGACACGCAGATGCAAAGCACAGTTTTAAAAAATGTCAAGTACACAATGAAACGGAAATAACGAAAATATCCCATGGGAGACAAATCATAAAAGACAAAGAAAACACTGCTAACTTTTTAGAAAGGTTTATATTTTCATTGACATTTATAAGCTTTATTTGAAAATAGAATTATAATTGGTAAAATACGAATTAGATCAAATATTTTTTATCGTGCCATCCATAGCATCATCTCTGAATATTCATCTATACTAATAAGTCATTATCATTACTGTTATATTTTACAAGTAACAAGTTATTTTACAAGTAATAATCTTTATTTCGAATAAAATACTATTCATTGGTTTGTCCAAGCAATACAAGTCTTGAAAGAAGGCCCGCTAAGTTTTAAAAATTCCAAATCAATTTTTTTTTGTAGGTGACTGTCTTTAACAATTTACCAGTTCGGTTTTTTCAACTCGCACACGTAGCTCATCTCATTATTGCATCCGTAATCGTTCCACCCGAGGGTGTTCTTCTGAATCGCGCAGACGCGGTCATTGTCCTTGTCGAAGTTGGGTTCGCCGGACTTCCAGAAATCATGGACCATCGGCTGGCCGTCGGTGAAGAACCAGTCGCGGGGTAAGACTTGGCCGCTGTCGTCGTTCCCTCCGTTGTCGTTGTTGTTGTCATTGTCGTTGTCGTGGTGGTGATGTGATGCAGAGACGCTGTCAGCATTTTCACTCACCTGCAAAATAAGTTGTCCATTTATATTGCGCAGTTACGAAACAAATGTACTCCACTGTGTTTTAAATTCATAAAATAAAGGGCGTCGTTGAACATGATAAAGGCGGGTGTGAAATCAGGAGATACCCCACTCAAACTTTTGCTGGCAAATCTTTAATTTGGAAGATTTGTAACTAAATTTATATGTTATTTGAAAATTTGGCAGTATTATGCACTTCCCTAATTCTTTTCTGCATTTGGCAAATTAAGTTTTCAACGTGAGGATTTTTTTCTTTGTCGGCATCATCAGAAGTTAAGGATTTTAAGGGGGCTTAATTTCTTATTTTGCTTTTCTGTCAACAGATTTATGGCAAATGCTGTCTGACAACCCCCCCCCCCCCCCCGCCCCCTCCACATTCGAAACGTTCTAGCGACGTCCATCTTGTCCTGGGGAGAATCCAAGATTGTCAGCCTGGAAGCCAAATCATTTGTTTTTCCCGACATTATACTTTCCCCTCTGAATATTACTCAAAGTCCCACCAGCCCTCTCAGATTAGGTAAGCAAAATTTGGCGGCAATATTTTTTTTCTGCATACGTAACTTTTTTCTAAAGGGGTGGGGTGGGGTAGCCCCCTGGTCCACCCCTGGATCCGCCTTATTCTTCAAATCCTTACCTCTCCGAGGAGACCAATCCAGTCGGCGCAGCTCTCACCGAAGTAGCTCTCGACGAAAGCCTGCTCGTCGTGGTTGTCGATCTTGACCAAGCTGCAGTCGGGATGGATGGATTGGCAATGAGTATGGGCATCGAACTGATTCACCTTGGGCGAGGCGATCCGGTGGTAGCAGGAGTCACCGTAGTCAGCCCAGCCGTCGGGGCAGCCTAGGCCAGGGTAGTAATACAAAAAGGCAAGGCAAGATGAAACGGTTGAGGATCAGTCACGAACGTCGCTAGAGTGTTTGCGATGATCAAATCATATTTGTAAGTGTCTGCAAGCTTTTGAAGGCACCAGTCATATTAAATGAATGGATGATTTTTGGAATTAACGTATGAGAACGAAATTCGACATTTTTGTAGAGAAATTATGTAAATACTAAGACCCCCCACAGTTTTTGAGTATGCTCGTGTTTCATTTGAGGAACATATATTTCATGTTTAAAACTTCATATTTAGGACCCTCAATATTTCTATATTTTTTTCTATTTTTTTGCAGGGACAACCGGACTATTCCCCTCCCCCCCCCCCCCCCTTGTAACACAGTTGGCATACCTTACGTACAAAACGAATTGCTTTTTTGATTGTGTAACTTTTTTTCGAAATTACGCCCCTTCCCCCTTTATAAAATCCTTGATCGACTCCTGGTCATGGCTATTTTGACGATCAGTGTCTCACCATATTTCTCAATCTCGCAGATGAAGCTGTACTTGTTGCCACATGGGGCGTCGTTCCACTTCTTATCGGAGCCATGGGGGAACATAACACAGTCCTCGTCGCCATTGTTGTTGGGTTCATGGGCGGACCATAGCGGTCCCAGCTCGGGGCGTAGCCTCCTCATGTCGGTGAAGAACCACTGGCCCTCGCGGTACTTGTCGTTGAGGCCGATCCAGAACTAGAAAATTCAAAGACATGTATGAAAGTATTAGGATCACTGGCGAATTCAGGGGGGGGGGGCAACAACCGATTCGTTCCCCGTTTAAAACCCAATTTTAGTATTCTTTACGTACTTATTTTTATTTATCTATTTTTATTCTTTTTATCTTATTATCATTTTGAGAAGCTTGTCCGAGAATTTTCTTCATTCCCCCCCCCCCCCCTGATTAGGATTTATATTAAAACTGTACCCAAGGGAGGAACAATGGCCTGATAGGATAAAGCCAGTGCGATTGAAGTTGCAATTATGTTCTTACATTGACCATACGATATAGGAATACTCTCTAGGCAAAGGAGCTGATGCACACGTTGTGTTACGGGGGTAATAACTGTAACTTAAGATATAAGAGACGTAATTGATAAATGTTTTAGGCGTATAAATTATGATCATTACCTCTCCCCATCCCCCTTAACGAAAATGGATCAACGCCTCTGTATGGCCAGATAAGTCAATGTTTTTATGCTTCCAAAATGTCGAATATGGTGAGCGTTCTGTTGCACACGCCTCCGCAGTTTTATGGAATGCACTTCCAAATTCTATGAGAAATCTTAATGATTTAGATAAGTTTAAGGCTTCTCTTAAAAAGCATTTATTTAATGCTTAATGTGTGTATGCATGAACTCAATGCCCAACACTATTATGTACTTTTTTTTATTTTTCGTATTTGTGGTTTCTTCTGTTTTTCATTTTAAGCGCATAGGGACATGCTATCCTGCAATGTGTTAAGAGCTATAAAAGAACCGAGTAGTAGTATTATTATTATTATTATAATCGCATTGCGGTAATTTTGAATTTCATCAGAATTTGTGATTAAATGAATGGAATATCCCAAATAATATCCAAAACGTTTATATTAAATCATGATTATTTTCAACCGTAACTTCTCATTCACGTACTGGTCCTTTTTCTCCAGCCACAAAATTCTCAACAAAAGTCATCTCCGCCCTGGTGTCGATGGAAACAAGATGGCCGCCAAGAGCCAGGCACTCAAGTTCACCTTCATCCCAAGTCACATCACATGCCCGGTGGTAGTAGCAGGAGAAACCGTGTCGTGTCCAGTCGTCAGGACATGTCACATCTAAATAAATGAATAAAAGATGTGATGGTACAAGCAAAGATGTTGCAGCGAATAAATAAATGAATCCACTTTTCTGTCACCAGGCTACCCACATTAAAAAGAGAGGACCAAGCCCTGGTTACATTTAGTAAAACATGGACATGATGGGGAATGCTGTATGCCAGACATTATAGGTTCATTTCTTTTACAAATTACAAAAAAAAGATGAAGAGAGGGAAGAGAGATAGAGAGATAGAGAGAGAGAGAGAGAGAGAAATAGAGAGAGAGAGGGGGGGGGAGAGAGATTGGGGCGTGGGTGGGGGAGGGAGATAGTGGAGTGGGGAATGGGAAATTTGGATAAGGAGTGTGATACAACCCCTTCCTAACGACCAAGTTATTCAACATTTCAAAGTAACAATAAAAAAAGCGATAATCCCATTGGCCTGAAGGTTAATTAAATCTAACTTATGCAAATAAAATGTTTACTGCTGCTGAACGGGTTTGGAATGTTATTCTCTGTGTACAATTACAACTAAATGAATTTTAACAGCAGAATAACCACACAGAACTATTAGTATAGTTCTCTGATTTGTCCCAGTACAGGCCTAGAATGTGGAGGAAACACAGAAATAACTCCTAAAGTGTAAAATTGCAATTTAGGTTTTTATCATTGCTTTTCAATCGAATCATATTCCTCTACTCTATTTCGGAAGTACTTTGGTGAGTTTCAGGTAAAACATTTATTGTGGAACATACATAAATATTATGAATACATTTAATTGTTTCTTATATATATAGCGCAAAAAACCCAATTATTCAATATGCTTTACATCAAAGAAATTCATTTATGGGAGAGAAAAAAAAAAAAGAAAAAGAAAGAAATTCTAAGTAAGTCAACTCATTCAAAATGACACACAATTTCTAAGAAATCCTCTAAGAAACCGATCGTGGTTCTTAAATAAAGCTTTATTTCACGAATTTGTTCAAACTGGGCATAAATCTATCAAGAAATGTTCCAAGCATTCAAAATTCTAAAGCAAAAGATGACGATGCAGTCAGTGGTGGTGCAGTCTTTAAGGGAGCAATGGTGCCATGGGGGGGGGGGGGTGTGGAGGGGCACAAATCTTATAAGGTGAAGGAATGCGAAAGAACAAGGCTATCGAGCGGGGTGAGGGGGTACAGTCATCCTTTCAAAGTTACCTTCCTTTCTCTTTTTATCTTCCTTCTATCTCTTTTCTTTTCTTTTCTTTTTCGGTTTTGTTTTATATGTTGCTGTTATTGTTGTTGTTGTTGTTGTTTACTGGCCATTGAATTAGTGATGTGTTAAAGATGATTCCTTTTGGTCTTTTCAAGTCTTGTTGATCAGCAAACGCAGACTGAAATGAAAAATACGGTGCAAAATATCCTATATACCGATCCGTAAATTCATCTTTAAAAAAAAAAATATATATAGTCTCGTTCTTTTGCGTATCGTCTTTCCAGAATATCATCACTTACATGCTGTTGAAGCAGAGATGAAGGCAAAGAGGCTCAAAGTGGTGATGATCAGCCGCGTCATGTTAACTGTCAGGTTAAGCCAAACGAGAAAAGAAACAGTTTGATTATTTGTGAATAAGATTGAAAAATAAAAAAAATAATTCTTATCATTTTACCACTCCATTCCGAATGGTGTAACTGAATGAGGGATAGATGGGCTATATACATGTGGATAATTATATTGATGATAAATCGTTAAGAACAGTTAGTGAAAAATAAGAGTAAACTGATTTCAAACGTTGAAATCCCAGTTTTGCCTTCACTTTACGAAAACCATTACATTTCGTCAGGACTCGTTCACTGAAAACTTTACCCTAGACAGAGAAAAGGAGAGCATTTTTTTATGGTGGGTGGGGACTGTCACCTCGAAGGTCCCAGTTAGAAAAAAAACGCACGATTAGAGACAATTAAACATCAGTCATGTCAATATGTTTCTGGTACACATGACATAGACCATCAAGGAAAAAATACCATGTATAACGAGAATAATTTTCATATACTTACCGATTTTCTTTCCACCGTCGGAAAAAAAAGATGTGTCCGAATTTCTTGGAGGTCCGGGATATCTATAACCTTCCGAAACCCGTGTCTGTAAGATTTATACTAATACCCCAGGCACACCGAGACCGACAGTAGACCGAGTAAAAAGAAACAACATTTACCCCAAATGGCTAAAATTCGTCAATAATCGGACGGTTTGGATTCGGTTAAGCAGTGTGACTAGGTTATCACTATTCACTCATCCCGGTAGCATCAGTGCTAATGTTTGTTTTGTGCATATACTAACTGGAGATAATTACTGGGTTTATCTTGGAATAAACTGCAGAGAAACAGCTACAACCACGAGTTACCTGGGAGATCGAGGCGATCATGTCAATATTGGTGCAATTAAGTGGAATGTTTTCTTGGTGCTTTTGTAAATAATGGATCAACAAAGTTATTCTTTCTAGAGAGTCGCTAAGAAATGTGTACCTTTCATCATGTTAATAGATCCTTAAACATGTTAAACGTAGAAATTTTTAATGCACAAAACGAAAGATTATGATCCGAAATATTTGTCTTAACAGGGCAATTCATATTTTCCCCCATTAACCTATCTTTCAAATATCTATTAAAACGTGCACATTGCTACGACCATATTGAATGTGATATTCTTCTTAGGGTGGACGTGAATGCCATCTAGTACAGCTACATTGGCGTAATTTGGAGCCAGATGAGTGACCCGCCAGTCAATTAGACCCTATCTGTCTCAAAACTAAATAAATCCTACTTCGGACTTCATTGGCTCCGATTACAAACTCTCTGTGTATCCAGATAGGGATAAACGACGATGGGGGTGAGGTGTAAAGTAATACCGTAAGAGATACCCCCCCCCCCCCAAAAAAAAAAAAAAAAATAAAAATAAATAAATAAATAAATAAATAAATAAATAAATAAAAAATAAAAATAAAATAATAATAATAATAATTAAAAAAATTTTAAAAATCTGGGGAGGATTCTCCCTTTATCAATTTCCGGATGCGACACTTGGTAATCCCTTATAAATTTCTTGCAATTTCGTGGACTATAGCAGCCATTATCCCCCCGTTTGGCTTCATTTCTGGACTACATTTTGAACATGAACAATTGTAGAAAATTCACACTCCAGCTAGAAACACAACAAAAAGTTTTTAAGACGTTGCTGTTGCTTACTTCTTTTAAGTAGATCCAACGACCACATGATAACGGCAGGTTGACGTCATTAAATGTGTTCCTCTGATAACTGTATTTGTTAAACGCCTCGTACGTTTATGTCTTGGCGAGTCGAATCAAATATTTGATGAATGAAATGGAACCAGATATCAAAATACGTATACCCAAGGGGGGCAGGGGGTAGGGGGCAGACTGGCCCCCTGACAACTTTTGACAGGAAAAAAAAAGTTCCTCCCTTTTAGGCCTTCTTTTTTGTTGTTGTTGTTGTTGTTGCTTATCAGAGAATTCTGGACCCCACAAAATGTGATACCACCCCTACTGAGTGACTTCCCCCCCCCCCCCCCCCCCCCCCCCCACTGAGCGGCTTTGGAGGGCTGGCGAGACGAAAAAAATACGGGTCGACCTTTTCAAACGCCTACCCTTATTTTTTTTCTCTCCTTGTCAGAGAATTATGGAGGAAAACATGTGATTCCCCCCCCCCCCACCCCCAATGAGCGAGTTTTGGAGGGCCGGAGAGAAGAAAAATATACGGGTCTCCCTCCAAACAGAATTTGACAGTTGACAAAATTTGCCCCCCATGTAAAAAATCCAGGGTACACCACTGACGTAGATACAACAGAGGATGACAATTAATTGGTTGTTATTATTGCCAAATTGTTTTGAGCAGCTCTTCAGTCTGAATAAGCATTTTCCCTTTTTTTTACAAACAAGTCTTATCCTCACAAAATTCAATATCTTTCAAAAACAATTAGTGGCTGGTCCCACATGATGACAGCAATGACAATAGAGTACCAAAGAGCTGACGTCATATTCGCTCGTCGTCCGGGATACTGGTTCCAAACAACAGAGCCCGTGCATGAGGTTCACCGTGAAACCATTCAAGCAACGGGCTAGAGCAGGGCAAATTCAGTGTGTGGCCCTGTTGCGATCTCCGCGGCATTGCTTAGCTAAAAATTGTTTGGAACCAGCAACCTTGACAACTTGGCAGGTATGATGTCAAACTTCGGTACTCTATGGCTCTCAGCAGGCATACATACATGTATTATACCTTATCAATACCATATCAATGATGAACAGCAGCAAAATCAATTTACACAATCGTTCACAACGAAATAAAAGAAAATTAGAAACAGAGTCAAGGATGAAGAATTTCACAATAAATAGTTTATTATTTACAGCCAACAATAAGTTGACAAACATTTGGTAAAGCGAAGGAGCAAAGGAGGTATTGGTGTTGGAAAAGAGAAAGTGTGTGAGGAGGAAATAAATGCGAGATGGAGAGAGAAAGACAGAGGGGGGGAAGAGAAAGGGAGAGAAAGGGAGAGAGGGGGATGGATAGAGATAGAGAAAGAAAAAGAAAGAGAGCGGGGGAGGGGAGAAAGATAGAGAAAGAGAGCAAAAGAAATAGGTAGAGAAAGTAGGGGGGCGATGATATAAAGAATTACGAAAACTAAAGAATGGAAATTAATACAAATATTAAGCAATGAAAATGTATAAACAGAAATAAGAGAAAACTGAAAAACAAATAGGAGGAAGAGGTTGTAAAAAGTGTGTTTCACATAGAGCATAAGCTTATTAAAACAAGTTTTACCAATCCGTAACAGAAATGCAGTGTAAATGCTAAGAAACAAATGTCACATTATATTCAGAAAAAAATATGCCTGGGAAAAGTGTTTTTCCTCAAAACAAAGTGATTTTCCAAATGGAAGAAGGCGAGTCTCTTGCAGAGCTAAGATCTTTACTTCAAATACACATCTACAAATAAATTTAGGAATGCTTTTCACGCTAAACCAATCTTTTTCTCACATGTCTTGTGAAGAATGAATCAAAAGATTCACCCGATACTCCTAACTCCATAAATGTGAAGAGTCATTTCAAAATTTTTTAATTAACAAGAGCAAAACTCTTCACACAGTTAAACAAACATCTGCGGTTAAGAGCAACAAATTGATTTATGTGAAAAACTTCTGATATATGTTTCTGATAACGTTTCTATATTTGCTGAGAAAAATAAATATGAATTTTTTGTTTTTGGTTTCAAGGAATTAATAACACTCAACAAACAAATAACAAATATTAAACTTCTATCATGAAAATTGATTAATTTTTCTGCTTTCATACAGAGTAGCCATGGCAACTTGCAATCAAGCTTGCATTTCCTTTTAAAACTTTCACAAGCACTGGATGAGGGAACTTAAAGAATATGTTTAACATTTTGTAGCTAGGAACCAGGTCCAAAATGCAAGTTTCAAACCAAATATGAAGCAATATATATTTAGGGGGGAAAACGCAAAATGTTATTCTCGTAATTTTAGGCCCTAATAAAAGCAATAAAGTATCCAGAGTAGCTAAAGATATAAGAGTATCTGGCCTCACTCGGCTGGATGCTGGAGACCGCAGGGTTTGAATGAATGCCATCAAGGAAATAAAACTTCCAACCCCATTGCAGCATGACAAAAGATGTTAAATGATGATGATAAAAATAAACATATTTCAGGAAAAGTTTTTACTGTATACCATTAGGGGTATTCTGAAAAAAAAAGGTAATCTTCCATTCAGTGAAAATTGTCAAAACAAAGCTATATTAGGACAAGACATGGCTTAACCCTTACTGTACTGGGCTATTTCAAGCTCCTCTCTGACAGGGGAGGGGGGCCTCCGATCCCCCCACCCTTCTGATCTCGGCTGCGACATGACCGATCGCTGCGAAATTTTGCATGGACCTTGTGAATCACATAAAGAACACAATTTCATTGTTAGGTTTATAAATCTATATTTTTTTTCATTTAATATTATAATTTATGCAAATTATATACATAAATATACATTTTGATTGATAATCAAGGAAAAAAAGGCCTTGGAGATAAAATTTTCAAGAGAATGTTGATCTCTGGCAATGGTGAAAAATAATTTGTGAGCTTTCTTGTTCCTTTTATGTCAGTTTGGAAGAACATCCTAATAGAAATCTCCCCTGAAAAGGATTGCTCCTCGAATGCCCTCATATTCAAAATATGACGAGGAACAGCTGAAGTGTTCAGGCCGAACATCCATGCCACATGTGTGTGCAGGTCCATATACCCATTTCTGTGTGAACTGCATGTGCTTTTCAGTGAGATTGAGTCAATTTCTTGACATTTTGATGATTTCAAAACCTTACAGTTATGTACCATTTCTTATGTAGACATGATCAACCTTTCCCAATTGCTTTGAGACAGTTTATTTCAAAATGTAATCGCATGACCAGAACTCCACTTTATCTTTGATGCAAGAAGTTCTCTCTAAACCTTAAAAACATTATTACATAAGCATATTTTTTTAAAAAGTGATTTCAATTCTTATGTATTATATTGTTTTACAAATTTCTATGTATTTCATTCTTTTTCAATTTTAACTTTTTTATTGTTTTTCTAAGTCTGCTGTTTCTGAGTGTTATATGAACCAATATTCAGTCAGAATAAATAATAAGTACAGCTTAAAGAAGAAATTATAGGTGATAAAGGAGGAACATGATAAAATGCAGTTTCCCATTCATTTTGTACAGAAAACTCAGAAATTCTGTTTTCAGGCTGACATGAGGTCAAAAAAGGTCACATGACTCGGTAACGGTAAGACCAATTTTTGTAAACTTGGTGTCGATAGATGCGCAAGACTTGAAAGAAAAAAAGTCAGAAAGTTGCATGGCATGAATTGCAGCAGTTCAAAATTAAAAATTTGTCTCGGCCTCCCAGCTGCCCCCCCCCCCCCCCCCTCAGTACAGTAAGGTTTAATGCCTGCACAAAGCTGGCTGCATACACATATAACTAAGAGAGACATCTGTGCAGGCACCAATAATATGATTATTCAGTTCAATTTAATTTTTTTAATGACAATTAACATACCTTTCACTACAATAGAAGATATCATTTTTGGAATTAGGCCCCAGAATAATTTATCAGCTTTGAAATTATGCAACAGATTCAGGCCTATACTCCAAGGATTCTAGGAACATCAGAGTATTGTTAATGACATACTGTCTGTCCCTGAGCTCCTGAACATCCCTCGTCAAAGCCTTGACCTTTACCGAGAGCCTTCTGTTCTTTTGTTGATGAGTCTTCAACTTTGACCTGATTTCAGCCATTTTGGTGCAGGCCGCATCCATTCTATGTTTCAAAACCACAGGGTTATCCCCAATGCTGTATGTGTGATCATGTTGTTTGATTTTGTTTATCCGTTTTCTTTCATTTCTGCCTTTGGTGTCGCAATTCAATGAGGGTTTCCGGAGATGGAAGATCCCATCTTTGATAAAGCCATGCCCATCTGGCAATGCAACTATCCCACTGTTCGTATCAGGAGGCGGATTTTCACTGTTCACTGTAGGTGCGTTTTGATGCAATGTGCCACCACGGTCTTGGTCTCGCTGATCTTGCGATGGGTCTGTCCGACTGTCTGGATATTTTGGTTGCCTTTCACTGTTGACTGCCTTTGGGTCGTCATGCAAGAATCTATCTTGGTCATAGCACCGCCAATCTCGAGGTTGGCCAGTCCGACTGTCTGTACCTGGAAGCTGTCTTTCACTACTCGATGGAGGTTTTTCTTGATGCGAGAAATCACCCTTTCTGACGTAGTCATGATCATGCGATGAGCCTTTTTTAGTTCTGTTGACTATGTCTGGAGCAGGAGCATCTAGAATCTTCCCACTTCTCAACTTCTTCAAAGGAAATATGATGACAGGCCTCTGTTCCTGTGAGTGAAAAAAAAATGTGCTAAGGTTATCATATAGAAATAATGTCATTTTTCTGAAGGTTCGTTATTCCGACGGTTTGTGATTTCAAAAATAAAATAGGGTTCATAATTCTGAAAATGAAAAAAGATCCATATTTCCGAAGGTTCATTATTTCGAAAAGGTTATGTAGGGCTCTATTCCATTTTTGGAACACCGAACCTTCAGAATTATGAACCCTTTTTCATTTTCAGAATTACGAACCTTCAGAATGATGAACCTTTGGAGTAATGAGTTAAATGTTTGGAATTATCAACCCTATTTCATTTTCGGAATTATGAACCCCCTACTATGGGAAATTTATTTTTCAGAATTATGAACCATCAGAAAAACGAACCTTTGGAAAAACAAGTACTCCCAGAGAATAGTAATATATCGATACCATTAAATAGTGAACCACCACCCATGACTGAGGCTTGGCTTGATTGAAGTTAACATAAATTTAAGCCAGTTACACATATTCAAAAATTTATACAGATGGACCAGATCATTGTTCTTCTTCAAAGGCTACCACTGAAAATATTACAGCTAGTTATAGGCTTGCCTGGCATAACAACAGTGGAATATGTATCCAATCCATATACTGACTATTGAAATACAGTGCCTTGTTTTAGGTTAATGCAATACGATTTTAGGTCAAAATTGATGTAAAATGAAAAGGAGGCAAAGAGAAAAAATGATAGCAGCCATGGATAAGAATCTAGGAATAAATTGTACTTGACCAAATGTCCAAATGCAATGATAACATTTCAGTAAATAATATATTGTGAATTTACCTCTGGGAGGGAAGGGAAGTTGAAAAGCGTAGGAACTGCATTCTCTCGGAGCCTTATGCACTGTCCTGTGCGATCAAAGCTGTTCTCCTCAAAGTGATCGGAACAGATGGAGGACCTCACCACCGGTGTCCAGGACTCTCTGCCAATCTGTGCCAGCCATACCTTCAGTAAAGTAGGGTTGCGATGAGGTAATCTGAAAAAAAATACAATTTTGAAAGGAAGAAATAGATTATGATGAAGACATGAGTAAATCAAGGAATTTGTGAAGAAGGTGGGGAGGGGGAAATATTGAAATAACATGCAACATGAACAAGTTTAACCTGCAGGAATCTTCCAAGAAGAAGAAGAAAAAGAAGAAGAAGGAGAAGAAGAAGGAGGAGATGAAGGAGAAGGATGAGAAGTAAGAAGAAAAAAAAAAAAAAAAGAAAAAGAAAAAAGAAGCACTCATACACTTACAAATAAATACGACTAATACATCATGATTAATTAACCTGGCCAGGCTCGACGGCTTTAACCGTCGTGCAATGTGTGTATTTACATCATCCTGATCATGATCTAATTATACCCATCGTTCGTGCATGAAGCCGTCGAGTGTGACGTCTGGCCCCGTTAATCGTGATCATGCACACACACTTATGAATGTACAAGCTTATCTGAAGATAACCTTGTACTCCACAATAGTTTTAACGGGTGAATAGGCTTCAAAAGGTTTTGTGTGTAGTAGCGGGAAGTGGTCCATTCTAGATCATTCATACACGAGAGGAAAATAATTATTTAAAATTTCATTTTCAACTCTGAAACCTCAAATTTGTAGCATAGCCATAGTCTAGACTAGAGCCTGATCGGTTAAGAGTAGGCATTTTGTCCGTCCATGACATTGAATATTTTATGGATTATATCTTTAGTAGGCAACCATAGCAAGCAAATTTTATCAGATTTCAACTCCTTCAGTGATGCCCTTCATAATGAAACATAAACTAGCGCTCTTCAATTAAATACTTATTTTCTACAGGTATTCAAACTTTCAGAATTTGTCAAATGTCCGTCCGTGACTAACCGATCAGGCTCACTAGATCTAGTAAGAGTTGAAGAGTCCCTGAATCAGGTCTCTCACACTTATGCGAGGTTATTGGAGATCAGGTAATCTAGCAAATTCAAGAAAATTAAATCTTGCTTGGATCAAATTAGTTGTATGTTTTTGACTACTGCAGCAGTGAATGTTTGACGCAGTCCCACATAGGCAAGGGCCTATGAGTGATGCACACATAAAGAATCTTCAGATAAGCTTGTACAACTATAAGTGAGAATGAGGGGGTTGCATACCTGCCACTTATCCAATGAACAAGGTTATAATAATTATAATGATACCTGCCATTTCTAGACCGAAAATTCCGTCTCTCGTTCGTTAGCTCTTCACTTAGAAGTTAGAGACAGAAACGGTCGTATCACTCTGCTGTGCAAGGTATTCTTCGTTTGAAAATCTTGCAGCCGTATTCAAACTGTTATTAGTGTGTAAGTCAATGTGTATTCGGTTTGCACAGTAGAGTGATAGGACCGTTTCTGTCTCTAAGTGAAGAGCTAACGAACGAGAGACAGAATTTTCGGTCTAAGCTGCCATAAGCCCAACATTGTTTGCAATTATATGGGACTTAAGCGTGCCCTGGGCTGGAGTCAGTAGAAGTTGTAAAAACTTACCTGTGAAAGGTCCTTCCAGGTACGATACCTCGATCCGGTCGATTCGAACAATTTGGAACAACACACTGAGGCATCTTAGCACAGACCTCAATATTTCACGAGTCTAAAATACACTTTTCGTGTAAAGTAAGCTCAATCAATAATCTCAGCTCATATCGGGATAATTGGGTCTTTCAAGATGGCGTCCGTGATAGCGTCGCCTACATATTATGTAGGCCGCCGGCTGTCACACACCGCGCATACGTAATACCTGTAGATTCTACCGTACCGTTCAGCTAGCTCAGCGCTAGCCACCCATTGACATCCATGCACTATAAACACAAAGGAGCTCAGCGTTTGCTTTTCTGCGAGGTAATGAACAAATTAATGCACTCTTACTTTTGCGATAAAAAGAATTAACCTATAAGTATAAGGTCTGGGCAGGCAGCAGAGGGGGGGGGGGGGCAAACAAATATATTGCTGTATACCTGACACGGTACGCGCGACCAACAACAACCCCCCCCCCCCAAAAAAAAAAAAAAAAAAATTTTTTTTTTGGCAAGGGTAGGTTTTGCTGGTAAACGTAAGGGCGCGTGACGCATTTAGGATGTCAAATAGGCCAATCGGGAAAAAGGGTATGTTTTTTTTAGTTTGTTAAAAGGCATTTAGGGTACCCTTTTCCCATCTCCTTTTCCGAGATTTTTGTTAACGTGTCAACTCAACATAAAAAGGGGGGGCTCAGCCCCAAGCCCACCCCCCCCCCCCCACCCCCAGTTCCGCGGCCCATGTTTTGCTATTACTCAAGTCTCTCAACAACATTTTGACCCTTCCCAGAACTCATTTTTGTCGGGAATTCTAAAAAGCGCACAAAATATAAGTCTAATTAGTAATTAGTAAGCTAAAGTAACGTGACATCGTAAAGGATCTCTGTGGGCAATCGAATGTAAAATAGACATGTTCAGTATTCTTAATGAATTTCTTGCTCAGTCGCCGCCATGGCCATGCACCCTCGCTAAGTGCAGTTCTGTCTATTTGAGTGTATAATAAATTTTGTGTAATTCGTATTGTTCAATCATATATTGAGATACAATAATTGAAACAAGGATGTTGCAGGTTTTGACAAACTAAAAATGCAAATCTTATCATTCGAGGGAGATGGCGGGGAGGCAGATCCAGGAATTTGTAAACTGAGAGCGGGGGGGGGGTCGAAAAATCTTTGTCCAGCAAAATTATATCTTTTTTGTTTACTAAATGAATGCTAGATTGAGTTTTAAAAGGGCTGATCGAGCCCCCTCAAATCCGCCTGTGCTCAGTGCCGTTGCCCTTCCCCGGTCCGTTTCCTCAGCATGTCACCTACGGTCATGACAGGAAGCCGCCCCTTCGTAATATAGGGAGTCCCGTCCATTTTCGTCACTATTTCATTCAATTTTTAAAAATGTGTTTTCAATTTCGTCCCGGATACTGTGGAATTTGCGGATTCTCATTTCAATTTTGTTTTTGGTCGATCAATTTTGAAACATTGTCATTCGATTTCGTGCTTTGTCACCCGTTTTCGTCACTTGCAATTCAAATTCGTCGGTCATAGTAGCTGAGCATGAGACAGCAAAATCAATTTCTTCTATTGGCATTCATTTTCGTCAAACGGTTTTCCCGGCCAATTTCGCAACTTGGTCAGTCCCAGTCATTTTAGGAGCATTCAATTTAAACGATTTTAGCCATTCGGCAGTTCAAATTCATGATCAGTGCATCCGAATTCATCTCGGAAGCATTCAAATTCGCATTTCAGGCAGTCAAATTAAGACTTTTTTCATTCACATTCATATAGGTCACGCACGTAATTCATATATCCTTCATTTAACTCAGCATCATTTTTTTTTTTTTTTTTTTTTTGCCAGCCCTCAAAAGTCGGTTATCAAATGTTTTCCTCCATAATTCTCTGACAAGCAACAACAACAAAAAAAAAAAGTATAATTTTCGAAAAGGTAGATCCGTATTTTTTTCGTCTCGCCAGCGCTTCGAAAGTCGCTCAGGGGGGGGGGGGACAATAAGGCCTACTTTATATTATGGACTCAAGAAGGACATTAAATTTGAAATCAGCCTTAAATAGGAGGAATTATAAAAAAAACCGGGGGTTATCTTGCGTGATAAAAATTGCAAATAGGTAATATAAACGCAGAAAAAAGGCCGTTGCATTGAATTCACATATGATTCTGAAGTCAATCTTAAGTTACATTTAAAAAGTGTATTTGTGAGAGAGCATCCTATTGGCTGTGAAGCCATCACGTGTCACTCAACAATTTGTAATACCCGCACGAGCTTGAAAATTAATATAACAACCTTTTTTTGGCACGGTATATTGAGAGTTGTGAGTTGGTCTAGTGGTAATGTCTGCGGCCAGCTTTCTGTCTTCGCCTACAAACTGATTCTGATCGGACCCAGGTTCGAAACTGTGCCACGTCTTTCGGATGGTGACGTGAAAGTCGGTCCCCAGACGTAAATAATAATATCTGATTGATAAACGTCAGTAAAAACATAGCCTTTAATCAAGGCGATTGTGCTGTTCTCAGGGGCGTCGATCCGTTTTTCAGATTGGGGGGGGGGGGGGGGCAAGACAGCCTAACGCAGCGTTTTTCAACCGGGTGCCGCCAGAGAAATTTATTCATATTTGAAAAAAATATATTTTTGAATAACTTTTAACCAAGGAATAAAATTATGTCAGCTAGGTGAGGAAATTATTAGAAGGTAAATTATTCATTAAATAGCAATTGAAACCTCACAAATTATAAACATCTTCTGAAAAATGTTCTGCTCAGCCAACATGCGACTTCACAGAATGGTAATTTGGTTATTTTGTTGAGGTGACTGTATGAAGCCAAACTTTGAAAATAAAGAGAAAGGGAAACTGGGTTTACGTACCGTATCTCCTCATATGTAAAGCCCAGATAGACAAAACTTGAAAGCTGTTCGTCATTTATGATGAAATTGAGATCAGTCTGAAAAATCCTCAAACATGCATATAAACCAATTATTCATGTATTACAAATTACTGAATAATGCAACTGCCCTAAAACTGAAATTCAAAAGAAAATTTGGAAGAAAAATTTGGTCACTCGCTTCTCTCGTTCGCAAATAAGTATATATTCATGATTTTGGATCCCATTGTTACTACTTTTGCAAATGATTTGCACATTTCCAAACTAATAATTTCAGCATAAATTAAGAAGAGATGGAAAAGAAATGTCCGTCGCCCTAAACCCCTGCAGTCCTTGCAAATAAGGGCCAAGAAAGTGACTTTCTTGCTGAAACACATGGATCACCATCAGCTTAGATGTTTTCCCCGGCCCCGATGCCAAGTTCCAGATACGCCACATTATTTTGTAATTTTCAGTATTGAATTAATTCACTTTCAG